>OX333075.1:0-733541 GCA_946863875.1 Alloplasta piceator | reverse complement strand
AAAGGAGCTTCGTGTGTCGATATAGATATACATATATATATATGTATAGGGACGTCTTTCGACAATTACATACGCGCCCTCGGAATTCCAATGATAGAGCTAATATACCTCTGTCTGGATAAAAGCAGGAGTCAAGTCGCGGAGGATATCGGCGGTCGCACTCGGAATGCCCGTGAAAATCCGTACAGGTCCGCTCTGCTTCTACGGAACATCGCGAACGTTCACCATGTTTTCACTATCTCGAAGGGCTACCGTACATACGTCCACGAAATTGCACGAAATATGGAGTTTTTTTTTGCAAACCTCTCGGGAATAATCCTTGGGTGAAAAAAAAACACTCACTGGACGAGCGCACAAATCCACACGAGGACAAATTAAAAATGAAACTCGTCCCTTCGCGCACGCACGCACTGTGTGTGTGTCTCTTTCTCTCTCTCTCCTGCACTCGAATACTCGCACCACTCCGTCTTTGATTTCGTTTCACGGAATATTTCCACTTTTGTTGTTTTTTTGCTTAATCCGTGCTCGTTCAACTTGAGGGATTTCTTCCTTTTTTTCTCTTTCTTCGCGACACACCGCGCATAGAGAGAGAGAGAGAGAGAGAGAGAAATTGAAAGAAGAACGGGGGGAGCTGCTGCTGCTGCGAGGGCCACCGCCACTAGATTGATGATATATATGATGCGAGCAGGGAGTTTTTCGTTTCGACCGCCATTAAAATTCGACGGACGGCGACCGCGACGCGAAAGACGACGACGATCGAGAGAGACAAGCACGTTTCCTTGTATCTAGGTTTTCTCTATGTGCATTGGAACGTCGGCAGGGCCAACTATTCTCATCGCCCTCTCAACGCTTTTCTCTCTCTCTTTCCCTCTATGCGCGATTGAGAAACGTGTATGTATATAGATTCCACCGTAGACTACATATATCTACGACGTGCGCGCTTCTCTCCAGTTTCAATACCCCATCTTCGCCCCCCCCCCCTCTCCGATTTCCAACTCGCTATACACACACTTAGCTCCGCGTCGAACCCACTATTCTTTCTCCTCGCGTTCATTCTTGGGGTCATCTGTATCCCTGTGCCTTAGAATCAGAAGGACCCAGCGAGAATCTGCGCGCCGTTGTAGATCCGACTCTCGTCTCGTTGCCGCGTTTATTATCACACCAGCGTCACGCATTTTATAGGTATATCCGATGCTCGATGGTGTTGCCTGGTCGATATATATAAGATACTGTACTCGTGTATGGGGCATTCCGTGCCACGTGAGCTGCAATCTCTTTAACGGGTTATACGCACTCGGGAGACAGAAAAAGTGAATTTTCAAGAATTTTTGGCTGGAAAGACATTTTAATTTATTAACGTAAAAGTTTATACACATGTTTTTTATGACTTTTGACGTTATTTTGGAATTTTTCTTTTTTAAAAATAATTATGCTTGGAAAAGCTGTAGTCGATCTCCGGGAGTCAAAAAAGGGGTCTTACGGTGAGCACGATATCTCTGCATTGAATCATTCAAAATAAAAAAGATTACGTTAATATAAGAAATAATCTAGTATTTGATCGATGGAATAAGCAAAATATTAATTTTTAACAAAATGGCGACTTCTTTAAAAAAAAATCGATTTTTGATGAAAATTTCTGCCTCAAATTGTTTATAAAATGGAAAATATGTGTTAAAAAACCTTCGATTAATGACTAAAAAATATATCTATAGATCGATTATGGCGTTTCTGAGAAATCTTGCTCACCAACTATACAAACAGTTTTGAGAAAAACTCTTTCAAAGTTGCAAAAGCACTTTACACATCGTAATTACAGGTTTACAAATATACCTGTAATTTCGAAAACATTCGTCGAATTTACATGAGATTTTCTGTGTATGCACTTAAATATATGAACATTACCAAAATTAAATTCAAAATATTCGATTTTTTTTAAATCCTGACTGCGTATAACCCCTTAATGGTTCACCTTAGCTGGTTTCTAGCACTCACCTGCGGAGTCGTGGTCAGTTGTGTTGCAATATATATTGATAAAGCAGAACAGGCGTCTCGGAAAAACTAATTAAACATCATTGTTTTTTCTCGCTCGGATAAAATCAATGTGGAAATGTAATTGGAAAATTATCGAATGTAAATAAATACCTCGTACCATGAAAATATAAAGACTCCAACGTAAATCATAGTTTCTCGTTGTGTTCGATGATACACGTCCGTTGACGAAACACCATAATCTTACTTGTCACAATTTATTATTGTAAATATTATGTTATTTACATATATACCTAAGATTCGGGATATTTTATCGTGTTTAACATATTCGCGTCCGGGTATTTTCCATTTGAGAGAGCAGGGAGGGTTGAAACTTTTATTTATTACATTTCTTTTGCTGCTTTGTTCGTTCTCGTTTCTTTGACCCTCTTTTTCTTCTTCTTCAAGTATAACAAACGTGGTAAATAACTAATACAGCGTTTCGCTTCTGTTTTATTTCTCCCCCTCGTCCCCGTCTCTTAGATTTTTCGTTTTTTTTCCATTATCATGAATATAAGATGATCGCGATGATGGGTGAGTATAACTTAATCGTAATTGTGTCGATTCCAATCTCTTTCCCACTCAAAATCGTTTTGCACTGGGATCGGTTTATCAGTCTCTCGAGGAGAAACAAATTCGAGTCTAAGCTCATCCTCTTTCCTGCTGTCCGGTGGTTTTCTTTTTCCCTCTATTTCATGCACGCATAAACACTTTGTGAAGTTTTTGAGAAAATTCGCGAGAACAGAGGCGAAACTAGAGGGAAGATTCTTTTTCATTCGCGTCGTTCGTCGTTATCCGGTCACCCATTTTGATCTAAAAATTATTGCTCAATTTTGAGTAACAATTTTTTTAAAAACACATCTATAATTCGTTTACAAGACCGTGAAGGAAAGTTTTTTTTTCTTCTTTATATATATATTTTTCTATATAAGCGTAAAAACAAAAAAAAATCCTTAGTCTAACCGGATATTTCGAGGGTATCGAGATATCCTTTCCTCATATAGAAATACGCGTGTCGAAAGACACACTCACACGCTCACACACACACAAAGTCGCGTGTTTTTCATGCACGCGGGGCAAGAAGAAATAAGAAAAATCATTGTGAAAAAGCTTTCTCGAAACAGTGTATAAAAATTATAAGGGTACCGAACTCGCGTCGTTCATTTCCCGACAATTCCTCATCAATAACGTATTTCAGTGCCGCTCCGGTGAGTCTCTTAGGCCTTTCGTGCGCATGAAAAAATGAAATCCAAAAGACGGAAGAAAAAGTAACGACGAATCTCGAGGCTCGAGTTGTTTCAGAACAAAAAATTGCTGATATTGTGAAATTTGGTTTTTATTTTTCGTCGTCCAAGCCGTAACCTCACGCACACTCGCATTCGCGCACGCACCAATCACACACACGCGCACACATCACACAGTCACGTATCATGTATGATCTGTTTTCATTTACCTTTATTCCATTATTCTTTGTCGTGAAACTTGCCGCATCGTGATCGAAACACGCATTCGAGAGATTCTATTGTTTGTTCTTTTAAAAAAATACTTACGAAATTTCGCATTACAGCGAGCTACGCACATTGAAAGTGAAAAAAAAAGGAAGCATCTTTCGCGCCGCTCAGCTATTAGACTCGATTGTCGTCGTTAGCATGGATCACGTACGACAGTTGAGGAGCACAATTATATATAAAAAAAATAAAAATACTCCCCAGATCCGTCACGTTTTTTCAATGCGTTTTCTTTCCCTTCTTTTCGCGCTTCAACGTGTGGAATCTTTTTCTCGCTAAATTTTCTCGTAATTCCTCTCGAAAATTTGGCTCATTTCTCTGCGTTCGTGATTTCTCGTTATTTTTTTTCTGTTTCGTTATTTTTCCCCTGATGATTGATATCTCAATTCTGCAAGCGCGTACTTGATTGCGCATTCATAATACGATTACTATCCGCGAGCCTCTCGGTGAATATAGACTTTTAGTTTGGTTTTTTTTGTTTTGTCTGCAGCAGTAACAGTAGCAGCAGCAGTAAAGTAGTAGTAGTAGTAGTAGTAGTAGTAGTAGTTTCAGTAGTAGTAGTAGAAGTGTAGAATGGTACAAGTTACGATAGCTGGTATGTGGTTGACAACGGATGATGACATGGCTGGTGATGGTGGGACTTTTTGTATTTTTCTTTCCTTCATATTCGCGCGAAATGGATCGAGGACTCTTTCTCTCCTCGATCGATCCATCCTTCGATCGAATTTAACCCAATGATGGGAAATCGTGCTCATCGTCGACCTTCGGGGCGTTTTGACGTCCACGCGGTGACTTCTGTTCCACTTGAGGAACGGGCACCTTGACGACCTCCTTCAAAGAGAGAAAACGAAAAAAAAAAAAAAATTGCGTACATTGACGGACGATCGGAAGAGGAAGAACAAGACGAAGAAGAGGGTGAGCCAGGGTGGCCACTAAATCGGATGAAAAATATTGCCTGACATTTTCCTGAAATTTCCTTGATATTTTCGAAAATTTCCCTGAGAAAACATTCAGATTTGGGAAAAAAAAAGTAACCCGTAAGAACATTGCATGTAAGTATGCAATGTTGCATGAATAGTTTTAATCAACCCCTTTAAATTTCGATGAAATTTGATCAGAAGTGTTGTTCTATTATAAAACGAAGTTCTACCAAAGGAAAAAAATGCAAAATTTTTTTTTCGAAACTTATGCAAAATTCAAAATTTCAAAATTTTTTCAATTTATCGAGTTTATTTTTTAAACATCTCGAAAACTATTATAGTCAAGAGAAAATCGTTCTGGGTTCGTCTTAAAGAGCATACTTGGGGATATGAAAAAAAAAAATCCGAACTAAAAATTTGACGTATGATGAATTTGGAGAATTTTGAATTTTAAAAAATCGTGAAAATCCACGATCTACATGAAATTTTTGGTTCAATTTTTTTTGTATAATACCTTGTACTGATCTTGAATGATCCGGAAATTTTCAGAAAGGTTTTTTTTCAAAAATATGAATTTTTGAATTTTGGTAAATAATTTTTTTTTTGTTCTACCCCTAAGTTAAGTAAAGTTGAGCAATCATGTAATTTTGTAATTTTGAGCAGTAAAAATTACACGATTGCTCAACTTTACGAAACTTACAAAAAAAAATTTCACCAAAATTCAAAAATTCATATGTTTTAGAAAAAAAAACACATCTTTCTGAAAATGTCAGGATCTTTCAAGATCAGTATTATATAAAATAAATTGAACCAAAAATTTAATGTTGATCGCGGATTTTCAGGATTTTTTCGTAACTATAATAGTTTTCCAGATATGTATTAAAAAAATAAACTAACGTTTTTAAAAATGGTGAAATTTTGAATTTTCGAAAAACAATTTCAATTTTTATCCTTTGGTAAAACTTCTTTTAGTGATAAAAGAAAACTTCTGACCAAATTTCATCGAAATTGTAAGAGGCCGATTCCAACTATTGTTCGATTTAAAATGCAATGACCCATATGTTTATTATCATTCATTCTTTGGTATTGTTTATTAAATTATATCTTTGGAAGGAATAAATTATACAACGTAAAACTATTTTGTATTCTTCAACACCGCGATTTTTTCATTGAGAAGAGCTTCTTGTTTCACATGTTTTTTCGAGTTCTTTTTATATTTTCCCTGACAAAAATTTAATTCCCTGACATTTCCCTGATTTCCCTGACATTTCCAGGTTTTCAAGGTTTCCCCTGACAGTGACCACCCTGTGAGCAACTTACGGGCAATCCTGTGCGAAGCTCGCCAGGAGCAGAGTCGCGGGGTGTTCCACGATTAGCGCCGAATCGACCGCGTTGATTAGGACGATCGCCACGTGCGCGACCTCCGCGTCCGCCGCCACCGCGACGCGAATCGCTGAACTGTATGTCAATGTCCAGCACGTGCTTTTGCCGTCCGACCCGTTGAGGATATTCCGCGGCAACGTCGTAATCCTCCTCTTCCTCGTCCTCCTCCTCGGCCCCTTCTTTCTTCTTCTCAAGGGCGTACATCTTCTTCCAACGGGTCAGATCCTCTCCTTCGCCGGCTTTGCGCAAATTGTACTGTGGCTTGGCCCGAGTACTGCGCAATGCCTTCCACTCGTCGAGGGTCAGAACCTGAGCCTCTTCCTCGACCGGTTTATCCTCGGTCGTCGTGTCCGCCGAAGTCTCGTTCTCCTTGCCCTCGGCAGGAGCGACTGGCGTTTCAACGCCTATCTCGGGCTTCTCGTTGACCCATTCTTGATTCTCGGGATTGAGACTCTCCCTGCGATCAACGAATAAACACCCCAATTATCGAACAATCTCTCATGATTGCAACGCGAGAAAGAAAACACGTTAAACGCGTCACTCACTCAATCTCGTCGTTATTGCTTCCCCAGTTGTGGTTTCCAGCGCCATCCTTCTTGTCCACTGGTTTGACACCGCTGTAACCATGCCTGCTACCATTAATACAACGTGGTATACGAAATTGCGAACGTACAGTGATCAGAGTTGTAAATAATGCATTACTGTATTTATTACCCATTACGATAAGTGTACTATTACAAAATACAAAAGTAATGTGTAATGAATGCGTGTCTCATTACAAAAAAAAAGTAATGTGTAATGGATGCATGTGCCATTACAAATAACAAAGTAATGCGTAATGGATGCGTATTCCATTACAATTAAGAAAAGTAATGTGTAATGGATGCATGTGCCATTACAAATAAAAAAAAGGGTGTTCCATTACATTTAAAAAAAGCGTGTTCCATTACAAATAAAATAGTGATGTGCAATGTATGCTAGATCCATTACGAATTACAATTTAAAAAAAAAAGTAATTTGCAGTCTTGAATATTCCATTACAAACAGAGAAATTGCCGTGCTCGTATTAGAAACTTACACATTGCTGTCTCATTGTTTTATTTCGCTCACTAAAAGTTCATCCACAATTATCACAAATGATCCATAAAGTTGAATAAAAAATAAACGATTTTTTTTAAAAACAAGCTTTCATCAGTTGTTAATAAAAAATAACTGAAAAGTTCAAAATAATGTTATTGCGATTGGAAATAAGTTTTCAAATAAAAGCGTGTTACACCCTCTTTTTTCTCTTGCTGTTAAAATGTAACACGCTTTTATTTGAAAACTTATTTCCAATCGGAATAAAATTACTTTGAACTTTTCAGTTATTTTTTATTAACAACTAATAAAAGCTTGTTTAAAATTTTTTTTTTTCGTTCATTTATTTTTTACCTTTTAGTATTCATGATATTGAATAACTATATTAGTAATTTATATTCAGTTTCGCAAAATTTTTTGCACAAAAATTATTTTGCAAAATTTGTTAGACAAAATTGTTTCACACAATTAATTTGCAACATTTTTCTGCAAAATTTATGCAAAAAAATTTGTTTACCAAATTCCGCAAAATTTCGCAATGTTTCGCAAAAAATTTCACGAAACATTTTTTTTGCAAAAAATTATGCGTAACATTTTTAGTTGCAAAACAATTTTCAAGCAAATTTTTATAAAAAATTTTGCGAAACAATTTTTTTGCAAAAAATTTGCAAATTTTTTGTGATAATATTGCATTGTCATCTGATTTACATATGCATGAAAAATTTCAACTCAATCGGAAACCGGGAAGTGGGTCAAATTTCATTTGCAAGATTTGATTACAGACAGACACCGGGCCAGGTGAAAGTGAATAAAAGCTTGTAAAAATAGAAACAAAAAACAGACAGTTCATCGTTAAATATGAAGTACGATAATGTACTCAACCCCAAAAATTATCCAACTTTATATTGAACTGGCTTTTACACGCTGTTATCCATAATTATAAGCAATCTAATAAAAATTACAAGTTACTGATACAAAATTTGTCGCTTTATTGAATCCCTAAATAATAAGCATGTTCTTTTTTTTTTTTAACTTTATGGATTATTTGTGATAATTGTGGATGAACTTTTAATGAGCGAAATAAAATAATGAGACAGCAATATGCAAGTTTCTAATACGAGCACGGCAATTTTTCTATTTATAATGAAATATTCTTCACTGCAAATTGCTTTTTATCAAAATTGTAATTTGTAATGGAACGTGCATACATTACTTTTTTCATTTGTAATGGTACATGCATGCATTACACATTACTTTTTTTATTTGTAATGGGACATGCATCCATTACACATTACTTTTTTATTTGTAATGGAACATGCATACATTAGACATTACTTTTTTTTATTTGTAATGGAACACACATTCATTACACATTACTTTTTTCAATTGTAATGGCACATGCATACATTGCACATTACTTTTTTATTTGTAATGGCACACCCATCCATTACACGTTACTTTTGTAATTTGTAATGGAAAACTTGTCCAATATAGATTGTTTAAATTAATGGGTAATGCATTACTTTTACATTACTATTTTCACAAATCTGACAGAGATACAGGGTTGGATTAAAATTTCATTTTTTTCTTTTTTTCTATCACAATCGCCAGTTATACACGTAATTGGGCAAAATTCTTACCTCTGTTGCCCACTTGCAGACATACGCATAGACAAAAGAACATTGATTGATATTCTCGATCGATTAACCACTATGGGATGTTATGTCAGCGAAAAGAATCGCGGTACGCATATATTTTAATTGAAGAAAAAAAAAACAAACTCGAGTAACAATTTTGCCACGTTTTCATCAAGGTACATACGTTGATACATACGTCTTGTCGGAGCCCGACTGTCGATCGAATTCGCGTTTTCCGCGATTGTCGAAACCACCTCGACCACCGCGAGATGCACCGCGTCCTCCTCGCCCTCCACCGATGCCACGACCACCCCCGCGTCCTCGACGCTCGCCGAATTCGCCGCGCGGTGTTTCACCACCGGGACCACGAAAATCACGATTGTCACGATTATCGCGGTTTTCGCGATTGTCACGTCCCTCTCTGTCGAAACGAAAATACAAATATTTCAACAGCTATTCCAAATGCCGAACTAGCTTTCATTGAACCAAGATCCGTGATGTTAAGAGGATGCGAAAGATCTGTTTTACCGACAATTTTTTGAGCCTTTGTCGTAAATGGTGAAGAATTAAGAAAAAACCGAAGTTTCAGGCCCAAAGTAATGTATCGATGCAGAGGCTAAAACTTTTGTTTTGCCCCAAATGTTGCTGATCTTCGAGAAAGACTCGTTCGAAAATTTCAGCTATCTCTCTCGCACTCGTGTAAAAGCCGATCAACTTTCACATCCTCTTAAGGCGAGGCTAAATACTGACATTATTTCTGAACTTATTCCGATATCGGTGGATGAATATCAATGAAATTTATGAATGAATGATGAATGGATTGCAAAATGTAAGTGTGAGACATAAATTAACGTTTTCTTTCATTGCCACTCGCAGCTTAGACAGTTTGTATAAGTTTGAGGGGAATAATATTTGTTTCATGAAAATTCCATGGTGCTGCCCTCTTTCGCTTTTCTGTGAACTTTCTTCCAAACTTACGTTGCGGTTTTTTTGATAAAATAATGTCCGAGACGTATCGATATTCGTACTTTGTTATTCGTCATGGAGCCCTACTCTTGGTTTTAGCCAAAATGCAGTAAAAACATTATAATTTGCTATTTTCAATTACAGATTCCTGATGATAATCGGATCTGTAATTTTTTTTTTCATCTCGAAAAAATTTTTTTGGGGCTCCATTGGTGCCATAATTCTGATGATACTGTCAAAATTTTATTGATTTCCATCCATTCGTGCCAGAGCAAATTTGGAATCCATTTTCGAGGTGCAAATGTCGGTATTTAGTCTCCGATGAACGATAAAAAAACCGAACCTTTTACCTTATTTCACAATGTTCTCACGCTCGAATCGGTATTCGTACGTTGCTTTATTTTTTGTCAAATAGCACTTGTTTCAATATGTAAATTATCTTCGCCGTAAGAGCGAAGTTTTTTTTTTTCGAATTTTAAAAAGAATTTCAATTTTTCAGTTTGAGGCATGTTTTTAATATTTCACATCCAAAAAGTTAGATGTTTTGTATATTGGTAATTTGTATCCATCGGACTTACCCGGGAGGTCCTCGTCTCAGCTCTCCGCCTTGATTTCGCGGTGGTCTGTCGCCATCTTCGCGATTGCGTCGATTGTTGCGCTCTTCTCTCGATTCACCCGAGAACTTGACATTGCGATCGCCACCCGCCCCGGTTCTCTGTTGAGGAGGCTTCTTCTCGACTGTGTACGACCGGCGGTGAAAATAGTACAATACGCCATCATTAATCTTTGATAATTAGAAAAGGAATTTTTTTTTTCTAAAATCCTTTGGGCAAATTCGATTTTTGTTTTTCCATTGATTCACGAAAAAATCTCTAAAATTTTCATAAAAATTCCAGAGTCGATGACGATCGCTTTGGTCGACGGAGAGAGGGTACGAGTCCGGAGTCCGTGAGCCAAGAGTCGTATTTCTCGTATCACAGGGCGGACATATTGGTTGTGACCAAAAAAGCACATGGCAGCCATGTGCTCAGGTTATTCGTGTTCCGATGCTCGCGGCGCTCACACATTCGTTATTGCGATCGATCCACCGATCGTGATAAAAACAAAACACAGCGGCGAGTCTCGATCGAACGTTCCGTGATGATTCACGATCAATTTTTTTTCAAAGAGGAAGAATTCTTGAACCGACCGGCAATGCGCGACAACGTTGCGTTAGTGAGAAAGATTGATTTTTTTTCTCGTCCACTATTTCTGCGACGGAGCGAAGAGCGCGGGCGCGCGTGCACGGCCATGAACACGTTTTGGGGAAGAAAAAGAATGAAAAAAATATCCCCGGGAAATAAAAATGATCACGCATCGCCGGAGACTATTATCGTTGAACGGGGAGGGGGGAGGGGGAAGCGGAGGGTGCCGGAGAACTGCGGAGAACGAGAAACACGCGAATTTATCGAGCGACGATTGAACACGAGGTCCCGGAGGCGGCTGTAATAGTGCAGTGCTCCGTAGTTTGAAAAAAAAAAAAAAAAATAGAAAAAAACCCGATTGACAATGAAGGGGGGAAAAAAAGTAACAAAAACCGTGACTAACCTTGATCCTTCTTGACCTCCTGAACTTTTGGAGGTTGGGCATCCTTGATAACTCGAGCCTGCTTCTGTGCCTTGACACCGGCGACTTTCTGCGCGTCCGGTTGCTTGCTCTTGTTCTCCTTTTCCGACAATTTTTCCTTCTTCTTTGCCTCCTTCTCTTGTTCACGTACTTTGAGCACTTCAAGGGGATCCTCGTCCTCGTCCAGCGCCAACGAGAATTTGTTCGTAACGGTTATGCTGTATGAGTTCTCCATGGCGTCTATTATCCTCTTGTCGTCGAGGATTATGCGAATATTTCACGGCTACTTTTGAGCCCTTGTGTAACAGAGACATCCAATAATTTCCAATATGGCCGAGGTGAGCGATTTCTCCCGAGGAAGTGCGGTTGTTCGTACTGTTCGTAGTGCGAAACGCGATAGGCGAGAGCTTCACCACGAGGTCTTTGGTCTGCGCCAACGTCGGGGAGGCACGGAACTTGGCAAAAATCGTCTTGCACCCAGGCGCCACTTTTGCCAGTTCCCCTTGCTCCGCCTTACCCCCCTCTTCCGCGCCGACACCCTTCCAACAGCGGCTTATCACGATTGCTCCGATATTGTCAAACTTATTGATCTCGTAAATTGTCAATTAATTAAATATCAATTTCGCCAACGGTCTGATTACAAATTTATGCGTAATTTCGTAATAAAGGCGTGATTAAAGAGAGCTCTCGGCTCATGGAGCTTCCCCCCTCGGCGAAATTGTACATCGCTGCCGACGGTCGGTAACGCACGATGGGCAAGTTTTCACCGGATCATTTTTATTTTATTATGGCGCGGGTTTTACTTTCTCGATCGATAATGTAGAAACGACGACGAGATGATTCCGATAAACTTATGTTCTCCAAAAAGTCAAGCCACTTCGGAATAACTATCAACTATTTCATGGACAATTTCTTCATCTCTGTGTATGCCTTTATCCAGAGGTGATCCAGAGGTATTTTGTTGGGTGATATCCCGGCGGATAACTCTATCAGCTGGACAATGTTGTGCAAAGAAATCGAGCGTTGTGCGATAGATGGCGCGAGTTGTTACAGTGGCGTCGACACACGAGCAATGTCGTAGACTTCATTGTTGAGCGAGTATTACGCCGTGCGCGCGCAACTACACCGGAAGTCGGAAGTACCATGATTGCGTACCTTTGGTGCTGCCATCTGCGGTCCTTCACGGTAACTAATGTTGATGGCGTGTAGAGATTATAGTCTCTCAATACTTTGAGCGTTAAGTCGTTGGTCCAGTATCTCGACAAGTCGGTAATGAAGGATGTTGTGTGACAGGAGGTTGGAAAGGAAGATCCCCTCGACATTCTTCAGCGAAAAATGTAGAGGAGGATCCCCTTAGCGTTTCGTCTCGGGTACAGTGTAGTGATGGCGATATTTGATGAATGTATCGATATTTGGTATCGGTATCACCGATATCACCGATATCGATACTCAAATAAAAATGCAAACAAACCTCAGTTCGAAATAAAAACAGTAGTTTTATACCTCAGTCGGTAACAAAAAACTGTAGTTTCTTACCTCAGTTGGTAGCAAAAAACTGTCGTTTGTACCTCAGTCGGTAACAAAATCGGTAATTTTTTGCCACAGTCGGTAACATAAACTCAATAAAAATCGGTTGTATCGAAATTTCGATATTTATGTATTGCGTATCGATACTTGAAAATATCGTAACGCCAAGAATCGATACAAAATATCGATATTTGGGTCGAAGAGTATCGATATTCCAAATATCGATACTGTATCGCCCATCACTAGTACAGTGCAGACTCATCAGTAGGGCTATGCAACTGTACCCTGCCCCAGACGCGCCGGTGTTAGGATCTGGAAGCTTACTGTCTTATATAGAAATCGAGTCGTCGTTTGGCACTTGTGAGAAAGCTGGAACCGGAACGCCACAGGCGTCGCTTTGGTGCTGCCATCTGCGCGAGCGCTGCGGTCTTTTGCGGTAACTAAACGAATACGAATAAACGAAAAACGGTTGCAGTGCAGTGCGGACCCCTGCTAGGCATCTTTCCCATCGTCGCGGCTTCGGTGTTTTCTATTGTTTTATTGTACCTGAATCTATTCGATCGTTGACGAAAACATCCTGAATTGCAGCGAAATATCTCGGCGATGCTTTCGACAATGGTGTTGTAAGCCGAACAACGTTGTTTATGTCATATTTTCCATTATTCAGAATAACCTGTTGCATGCTATCAAGATGACGCCAATCTTTCCTCGAATTTTTCATATTTTTTTGCGCGACAAACGTCTCAGCGTTGTGCGTTTCAACGAATGTGAGATTAGATATAAGCTATAACAGATAAACAATTATGCTGAAAACGTGTTCAGCATCAGGAGCCTCGTCGATGTTGGCAATGCCGATTTCACGAGCTGCGACGACGATCTGCGAAATGTCGGTGAGTCACATTTTCTGGTTTTCGCATTTTTTTTCTTCACACATTTTTTTTACGCTTCGATTATTACGCTCAAAGTGTAGAATGCATTTATTATAGGACAGGAAAAAGTTTCGACTTGGGTCAATGATAATTTATTATGAATTAGGTAAATTCACCGATACGTCACTGTGTAACGACCATAAAAAAATTTGAAATTGCGATTGACGTAATGGTCGTGATTTTAAATGGAAATAGCCCACAAGTGGGAGCAGAATTCTTTCCTCGCTTTTCCGATCATTCCATCAGTGGAAATAATATTCCTATTATTCTCACTAAATTAGAAAAATTTATCGCAACAAAAAATTTAAACCCTTGTATTATTTTTGGGAATCTATAAAAAAAATCGTGCAAGTTCGAAATTCGCACGTAGCTACTTTATTTTTTTCCATTGCTCCGTTTCGTTATTATAAAATCTAAAACTTTGTAATTTTTTCATTTGAAATAACGAAATTCGGGTCCCAGAGATCTATATAACTCCCTTGATCCGAATTTTGATTGAAACATCAATTATAATTGCAAAAAGTTTTAAAGTATGAAAGTTTGATGGTCCAGCATCAAATTTTCGAATTTGAATGATTTTCTTTCAACAAAATTATATATATTATACAAAGAAGTTCAGTGGTTATTATCGATGTTTCAAGATTTCCATAGTTATCCAGCGCAGTTAAAAATTGAGTTATCAGGGAGAATCTTGCGTCGTTCTCCAAATAATCGCAGGTTGTGTCATGGAAAAAAATCACCATTTAGATAGAGGCAACATTTGCAAAAGGCCAAAAGATTTTAAAACAGGGTTAACTAGTTTGAATAGTTTTTCGAAAAAATGTTAGAGCGACGAGATTATCTTTGACCGAGTCTTTGTCGGATCATGAGTGATGGATGCGCCGTGGGGCAATGAAGGTCGGATATGTCGTCGGGTAATACGGAACAGGCAAGTTTTAGTCAAATATTAATGAATGTGGAGAAAATAAAACGTATTCCGAGAAACAGTGATATTTCCAAATTAATTTTAATTCCATTTTCAATTCTATTTTTAATTTCAATTATTTTTTCAAAAATTTTTAATTTTTTCAGCTCTACCCCTTACGTTGTAAAAACATATTTTAGTGAGAAATTTACCGCCGATTTCAATCTCGCGAAGTCTTTGACAAAAAACACAGAAAAAACAAGGAAATTCCTGAAAAAACTGTTTTTCATGAAATTTTTTTTGTTTTTTCGAGAAATCGAGTCGACAACTTGTTCGCGGTGAGGTTTGGTAAATGTACTTGTTTCGAGTCGCTACCGCGACACTTGATAAACATAAAGCGGGTCGATACTCAATTTTGCAAGTACAATCGATAGGGAGAGGCGACCGCCGAGAAACATTTCTGTATCTGGCATCGGGAAGTCAATCTCACTGATATTTCATGTAGGACCCTTGAGACAGGAAACCACGTTCGTACGAGGGAGAAAGGGAAAAAATCCTCGGAGATAGAGAATCTGGGTTGTATGTATTTCATTCGTAACGGATGTAATCGAATCCTATTAACGCGGATTCGGTATCATTTTATAACAGAACAATCTATATGGGTCATTCCACGTCAAATCGATCGAGAGTTCCCTTTCAATTTCGATGAAATTTTGTCAGAAATTTTCGTTTTTAATAAAAAGAAGTTCTACCAAAGGAACAGAATCAATTTTTTTTTTTTCGAAAGTTATGCAAGATTCAAATTTTCACAATTTTTTTAAATCTTTCAAGGTCATTTTTTAAATATCTCGAAGACTATTATAGTTACGAAAAAATCGTTCTAGGTTCGTCTTGAAGAGTATACTTGTGGCAACGAAAAAAAAAATATTCCGAAAAAAATTGTTTAAAAATGATGATTTGGAGAATTTTGAATTTTTAAAAATCGTACAAATCCACGATCAACATTAAATTTTTTGTTCCATTTTTTAAAATATAATACCTTGTACTGATCTTAAAAGATTCTGAAATTTTCAGAGAGGTGTTTTTGTTTTTTCAAAAATATGAATTTTTGAATTTTTTAAAAACGTATAAATCTACGGTCAACATTACATTTTTAGTTCAATTTTTTAAATGTAATATCTTGTACTGATCTTAAAAGATCCTGAAATTTTCAGGATCTTTTAATTTTTGAAACAAAAAAACATCATCCTGAAAATTTCAGGATCTTCTAAGATCAGAGGTATTATATTTAAAAAAATTAACCAAAAATTTAATGTTGATTGTAGATTTACACGATTTTTAAAAATTCGAAAATTCATGTTTTCTAAAAAACAAAAAACACCTCTCTGAAAATTTCAGGATCTTTTAAGATCAGTACAAGGTATTGTATTTAAAAAATTGAACCAAAAATAAAATGTTGATCGTGGATTTGCACGATTTTAAAAAATTCTCCAAATTCATCATTTAAAATTTTTTTTTTTCGGAATATTTTTGTTTTCGTAGCCACAAGTATACTCCTCAAGACGAACCCAGAACGATTTTTTCGTAACTATAATAGTTTTCGAGATATTTAAAAAATAAACGTGAAAATAGCCTTTCGAAAAAAAAGAATTTAATTTTTTTTCTTTGGTAGAACTTTGTTTTATTAAAAACGAAAATTTCTGATCAAATTTAATCGAAATTGAAAGGGATCGGTTTCAACTTTTGGTCGATTTGACATGGAATGACCCATATACATATATACATTTTTTCATGCGAAGCTGCCAGTAAAAATTACCGGAGTACTCCATTGTAGCATTTTTTAACAATTTTATATTTTCGACATCAGTCGAAAATGTTCACACGGATCAGACAGATAGTATCGCTGCAACATATCGCGTTACTAAAAACATAAGGGCGGATCTCAAAATATACGTTATTTATGTTATTGCAATAACATAAGGGCGGATAAAAAAATGTTGTTTGCTCCAATCAATGAAAAGGGTTGAAAACATAAAAATCTATGCAAAAAACGAAAAAAAAATTTTTTTTTATATACGCCCTTCTGTTTTTGAATTTTGTTTTTTTTTTAAATCATAAGGGCGTATCCTGTTTTTTCGGTTTCTTATTAATTATAAGTCAAAATATGAAAAAAAATCACAATGGTGAGAGAAATTATCACACCACAACTTGAAATGATTGAATAAATATTTATTTAAGTAACAAAACGAATGAAAAATGCATATTTTTATAATAAAATTAAATAAAGAAATTTGCTTTCTTACTCAAATAAATATTTATTTAAACAAATCAAATTGAGGCGTGGTAATTTTTCTCAGCCTTGCGATATTTTTTCATACTCTGACTTATAAATAATAAGAAACCGAAAAAACAGGATACGCCCTTATGACTTTAAAATTTTTTTTTTTTTAAACAGAAGGGCGTATATAAAAAAAAAAAAATTTTTTCGTTTTTTCCATAGATTTTTATGTTTTCAACACTTTTTCATTGATTGGAGCAAAAAAAAATTTTTTATCCGCCCTTATGTTATTGCAATAACATAAGGGCGTATATTTTGAGATCCGCCCTTATGTTTTTAGTAACGCGATATTTGCTTTTAAATTTCATGAAAATCCATCAAACGCGTTTGAATCATGTGGATTTTTTTCCCCAAGCCTGTCAATATTCGAAAAATATCGAAAATATCTACCCTTGAATGATTTTGAAAAATAATTTCATACTTCACAAGCGCAAACCTCGCTTCAATCACGTTGAGTGGTCTCCAATCGAGTGGTTGATCTTCCCAATCTCTCTTGTAAACATATTCAATCGCAACGTTGTTCATTCAAACGTTGTTCAAAATCATCTCCCTAATAAATGCGCAAATCTTTGTGGAAAAACATAAAAAAGAAATCAATGCCAATGAAAAAAAACATGCCAATTTTGAGTCGTTATCCATCTTGGATGTTTCTGTCCTATCTTGTTTCGACCTTTGTTTTTCCACACTATAAACCCCGTTTTCTCGCTCCTATCGCAGTCAAGAAAAGACCCTCTAGACTCAAGTATCATGGAAAAAAGTCGCTATAACGCCTCGTGGTACATTTGGGTTATAGGTTGGGTGTATGTATAGCAGCGTCCGACGCACTTTGTATTTCGAGTCCATCGACTTGTAAAGAGAACAAGAAAAGGGACGAGAAAAAAAACGAAAGCAACATCCGTGCATTTGAAATTTAACGAACGACTTGGTCCGTGTGGCGACCCTTCGAGGGGATGGATCAACCTACCCCGAGCCAAACCCAAACTCCACGTACAATCTCTTTATTGCAAAAAGCATTGACCGTGATCCTTCGTTCTCTGTGTGTGGATTCATGTGTTTGTGTGTCGATAGACGCGTTTTTTATCTATCCGACCTCGCGTCCTTTTTTCTCATATACCTGACAAAACCTCATTCTTTCCATCGAAGAAATAATGCCTCGTTGAAACATCCAAGAAACTTGGAGATTCGGAATCAAAACGATTAAGGGGGTATCCTGGTCTAGAATTTTGAAATAATCATTTTTTTTGCATATCCTCAACGTTTAGACCTTTAAGAATTAACTGCGAATTTTTCAGTCCTTATAAAAATGTCTTTTAGAAAGTGGTGAATATTTTCAAAAAAATCAAAATGGTCCAAATTAAAAAAAAAATATTTTGGATTTCAAACTGAAAAAAACATATGAAAATGAATTTCGATATTTTTTTTGTATTTTTTTTATGAAACTACAACTCAAGATGGAAAAAAAAGTCCTCTATTTTATTTTGATATCTCCGTTTTTTAAAAAGTTATGAGCCTTCTTAAAAAAATTGTGTGAACTTTTGAAAAAATTATTGTGGTAAAAAGGGTTGAGACAAAAATCTTAAAAAAATCTGAAAGACTCCTTTCAGTACGTACGAAAAAAAGGAAATTTTTCAACAAAATAAAAAATGGCCCGTACCACGAATTGGTCGGTTCGTAAGGAATTCCTCATATACATATAAAGCATTCCATGCGTACCGACCAATTCGGGACATCGACCATTTTTGATTTTGTTAACAATTTTTTATCTTTTTGTGCGTACCGAAAGCAGTCTTTCAGATTTTTTTTAGATTTTTGAGTCAACCCTTCTTACCACAATAAATTTTTCAAAATTTCACACAAGTTTTTTTCAAATGCTCGTAACTTTTTAAAAAACGAAGATATCAAAATAAGATAGAGGAACATTTTTATCGTCTTGAGTTGTGGTATCATGAAAAAAATATAAAAAAATCGAAATTCATTTTCATGTTTTTTTCCGTTTTAAACCAAAAATATATTTTTTAGGACTTGGAAAAATGTCTTTTAGAAAGTGGTGAATTAAAAAAAAAATTAAAATAGATCAAGTAAAAACAAAAATATGTTGGATTTTAAACTTAAAAAAACATATGAAAATGAATTTCGATATTTTTTTTCTTATTTTTTTTATGAAACTACAACTTGCTTCATATGTATATGAGGAATTCCTGACCAACCGACCAATTCGTGACACCGGTCATTTTTGATTTTGTTTAAAAAATTCTATTTTTCTGTACGTACTGAAAGTAATCTTCCAGATTTTTTTTAGATTTTTATCTCAACCCTTTCTACCACAATAAATTTTTCAAAATTTCACAAAATTTTTTTTCAAATACTCGTAACTTTTTAAAATACGAATATATCAAAATAAGATGGAACATCATTTCTTTTTCGTCTTGAGTTGTAGTTTCATGAAAAAAATATAAAAAAAATATTGCAATTAGTACTCATATATTTTTTTCCGTTTTAAACCCAAAATATTTTTCTTTTCAACTCAGACCATCTTGATTTTTTTGAAAAAATTCACCACTTTTTAAGAGACATTTTTACAAGTACTCAAAAATTTGCGGCCTGTGTATTGTAATACAAGCACAATAATGTCCTGGTTTCAACCCAACCCTACTTCGCAGCGGCCATTTGTCTTAGTTTTTTAATATAACTTCGAAAATAGATCAAGAATACAAGTTATGAATATAACAAGCTGCGAAATTTTTAGTAGTTGTAAAAATATCTCTTAAAAAGTGGTGAATTAAAAAAAAAAATCAAAATGGTCCAATTAAAAAAAAAAATATTTTGGGTTATAAACTGAAAAAAACATTAAAATGAATTTCGATATTTTTTTTGTATTTTTTTTTTAAACTACAACTCAAGACGATAAATCCGTAAAAAAAAATGATAACGATGAGAGATAAGAAAATTGGAGTGAATGATAAAACGTCAAATGACTATCGGGACACTAGAATCCTCACTCTGCGTGCTGAGATTTAATACTGAAGGCCGTATCGTATGTTTCAAAGACAGGAATGGTGAATGGAGACGATGAGACAGCGTCAACCGCGAACAGGTGCGACAGCGGTTGTGTTTGAATTTACACAGGCGCCCGGCTGTGTTGAGTCAAGGCGAGAGACAAGTGAGAGGGAAAATGGCGTTTAAATTAGTGCTTTCGTAGCGCACGATCGTGCCACGACAAATTGTCCATGTCATAGAAGCGTATTTCGCAGATACAGTCGAATCTCCCGTAAATCGTACACGGGAAAAAATGATCAGTGACAATTGATGTGTAATGTTTAAAAAATTACTGAATTCAATGCAGAATATACGGTTCAGAACTGTAATTCAGGTGTTTTACTGGGAATCCATTATAAATTAATGGATTTAATGTAGTTTCTACTTTTCAAACCATTATAAATGCTGATTTACACTGTAAAAAATGTAATGTTCACCGCAAAAAAATGACAAAGTAGAAATAACAAGCAGAAACGACGAAATCCACTGTGTTTGAACTGTAAAATTTACAATGGTCTCTGTAGAATGTTCAAAGCACATAATTATAAATTGCAGTGTTCCCAGTGAAAAATCAAATGCGCGCCGCAAAATATGCAACGTCAATTTCAATTTTTACAGTGTAGCACTGTAACGGGACGACCTGCGGCGTGCCACGATCTCTGCATTTCGCCCGAGATCCGCTAGATAGCGTCGGACGGCGCGCCCTCTCGCGCCAGCGAGAGAGCCACCGAGCACCTATAAGGGTATTACTAGCATCGGCGTCCTGAATTGACATACAATTGTTGGAACATCACCCGCGTTCCGTGGTCGAGCAGTCCTATGGACTGAAGACTACATTTTCTTAACAGATCACCATTGCATTTCGGTGACGCTCGTGCTCTTGATGAGTGCGAGGTTAAATTAAATTCACTTCATTAATTGATCTCACGATTAATTAGTCGAGTACAAGCCCTCGTAGCTATGAGCCTGAGCGAGGATAAATAACGGTTTATTGCAATATTTGAATAAATTGGAATTTATTCAAATATCGAAACCTTTCACTACACTATAATTTATTTTAGAAATTGCAGTATTTTCAGTGAAAAATAAACAACGTACCGCAAAATATACTACGTTCTTTTCAATTTTTACAATGTACACTGTAATTTTTTTTAACGGGCCCTGGATAATTTTTACAATGTTAAATGTGTAAAAAGTCCACCGGATACAACAAAAATATAACCTTTCACTTAGTGTACATTTAACTGTTCCACACTGTAAAAATTCGTCCGATGAGCGTGTACTATGTCATATGTGACATCTGTATATTGTATTACGGAAATATGCAAATTTCACTTTTTGCCTTTCCAGAA
Source organism: Alloplasta piceator (assembly GCA_946863875.1). Taxonomy (NCBI): domain Eukaryota; kingdom Metazoa; phylum Arthropoda; class Insecta; order Hymenoptera; family Ichneumonidae; genus Alloplasta; species Alloplasta piceator. The sequence continues at coordinate 712,331 of OX333075.1, read as the reverse complement.
GGCGCTGTTGATGGGGAAAACTGTAAAAATTAATGGGAATCTCAGCAGTTCTCACTGATCATTTTTTTCCGTGTAATTACTCATTTCTTCGGACTATTCTTCATTCCCGCGGGACGTCCAATCACGAATTCCATCGGCTCTGGACTCATCGGCGAAAATTTTCATTTTGCGACAGAATACACCCAGAAAAAAGATCTAGTACATTTAACTAAATCCTAGTCAAGCCAAATAATTTTTTTTAGTTGTAGGTCGGCCTAATACAACTCTATTCATGTCAATGAATCTATTCATTCAATGACCTACTAGGAAAATATATTGCGATCTAATAAATTTTTATTTAATATTAATAAATATTAATTTAAACTGAACAAATATGTATTTAAATGAAACAATTTTTTTTTTTTAATATTTACACAATACATATTTTTAAAAATTTCAATTTTTGAATGTATAGCTACACACATGAAGTCTAGAAGGGAAAAGAAATAAAACCCTCGTTTATGGGAATCCTTTTCGGGGATTCGACCAGGGCTAGGAAACGCTTATGGAAAAAAGTTTGTCAGCGTTAGTGGCGCCCCAAGAGACTCGCGGAGTTTTGGAGAACTAACTACACCGGGATATATGCATAGCTATATATAGATATATATGGATGGATTGAATTTTCTTTAAAGTAACTAAAAAATAATCAAATAAATGATTATAGTACCTATGACTAGATCTTTTTTCTGAGTGTAGAATAGAACAACGAGCAGTCGGTTCCACTTTTCGTTTGCTTTCACCGAGCCAATCTCGATTGCTCAATCTTAATTGTGAAAGAAGAAAAGATGAAAAGTTGGCTTCCAAATAAATAATATATCGGGGATAATCCGTCATTTTTACAATTCCTCGACCTGACCATTTTTGATTTGAACGAAACTCCGCTCATTTCATCGTATGATTCCAAAAACCACTCTCAAATTTTCTTAGATTTTTTGGAGCCACCATGGCGGAATCCAAGACCATCGAATATTTTCGACTTTTGGAAATATTTAATTTTCAATCGACGCTATATCTGTAGCGGTTAATCGTATCGAAAAATTTATAAGGAGTTTTTTTTTCATCTTGAGTCCAACTGTGAATTAAAAGATTGTCTAATTTTTTCAAAGCAAATTTGAGCAGTCAAAATAATTTTCAAAAATTATAATCGCGATACCCAAAAACCCCTCTTCGAATTTTGAATAAAAATTCTCAAAAATACTAGAATTCATTACCAACATTTTCGAAAAAAAACGATGGGACTTCTGGTGGTTCGCGAGATATTGATTTTTTAGTATTTAATGTACTTGTTGTTAATTAATTTCTGTCTATCTGTTAATTAATTTGAGCTTCGAATACTGCAAAAAAAAATGAAAAAATAATCATGCAAATGAATGGCACGTTTTCATGCTTTGGAAGAATATTGTACGCGTATTTTCAATTTTATACTTGTATAAAACACTCGTTTAATTTTTTTTCAATTTCAAGTCCCAGTATTATACTCGTATTTGAATCTCATTTTTTTCTCTCGGATATTGAATTTTTTAAATTATGTTATCTATCTTTCGACGAAAGCCGATCATCTTTCAGAAACAACTTTACCGTTATGTGAATAAAAAATAACGCAGTGATGCTTCTGAATATTTCTTATCGATTGGGCTATTTTGAATAGCCCATCCATTAAAAATTCCTTTGATCGTTCGTAATTCGTCTTTTCACAGTAAATAATTTCAATCGACGGTATATTTTTTAAATTCAGCCTATTCGTAGAGGTGTCAGTACGATGTTATAAGATTTTTGACAAATTTTTTAGGAGATCCTTCCCGAAGTCGTTCATCACTTTGGAATGTTCGTAAACAGCGATGGCATTATTACTAGTATTTTTTTAAAACTATTCAAAGCTCAAATTAATTAACAGATAGTCCGAAATTAATGAATAACAAGTAAATTAAATATTAAAAAATCAATATCTCGCGAACCACGAGAGATCCCATCGTTTTTTTTTTCGAAAATGTTGGTAATGTATTCTAGTATTTTTGAGAATTTTTATTCACAATTCGAAGGGTGTGGGTTGGGGATTGGGTGCTGCTTGAATTTGCTTTAAAACGATTGGACACTTTTTTAATTTAAAGATCGACTCAAGATGAAAAAAACCTCCTTATATACTTTTCGATAAGATTAACCACTACAGAGATATCTTCGATTGAAAATTAATTATTTTCAAAAGTCGAAAATATTCGATGGTCTTGTATTCCGTCATGGTGGCTCCAAAAAATCTAATAAAGGGTTGTTTTCGGGATCATACGATGAAATTAGCGAAGTTTCGGCCAAATGGAAAATTTTTTTAGGTCCACGAGATGTAAAAATGATGCGTTTTCCGCCATATACAAAAAATGTTTTTTAATGGATTTTCCTAATTTCAAGCGAGTTTTAATGCGCGAAATAACGGGGAAGTTTGAAGCGCCGAGAGAAGAAGGAAAAACGAGAAATGAAGGAAAAAGTGAAAGAAAGAAGCAGGCCGTTGACTCGTTCGTGAAACAGAGTCTCTGGTGTCGAGCGTCGACTGAAAAACAAACCTTGGGAAAGGATGAAATCTTGCTTGTATTCCTCCTTTCTATTTTCATTTTTTTTTCGAAAATCCTCCAGCGTTAAAAAAAAAGTTCTCCGCCCTGTCGTCCCTCGTCCCGTAGTCGCGCACCGATCAGTGTTTCCCCGCACACGCGGAGTATCCACGCTTGTGTGCGGTAAATATACGTACCAGCCTGATTTCCCACCCCTTGGCCCCCCTCTTGGCCGCGCGCACAATTGCCCGCCACGGCCAACAGTCTCGCGGGCAAGAGAAGTACGCGGAGATTTCTCTCTCGCGCACCTCCAGATTCATCCGTTCTCCATCTCCGTTTACGACTCCTCGTGCCCGTTCCACAGTCTCCTGCACCCCTCCGTCGCGGACCCTTCCACAAAGACGCGCGCACATTGTCCGACGACGCCGGAAGGACGCCTAAATCCATATTTTCAACCATCCATACGCCCTTTCAAAATCGGACCATCGATACTCGTGGCCTATAAGGTCGCTTCTCTCCGCGAATTCCCGGGATCAATGCGTCGGTGCGCCAAAACGCCTGCGCCGTTCCCCACCCTGTTCAAACGTTGAGGGGTGGTTAGTCGCTTCTCTCGCTCTCGCTCCCACCCTTTACACCGCTGTATCTGTATTTATAGGGACAGAGGGTTGAAATTCTGCCGGGAAATCTCCAACGGCGTAAACACCATCAGTGGGAAACGCCGCCAACGACGGCGCCAATTCCGAGTTCTCGGCGACGCCACGACCGCCGTTGCCCCCGTCTCGAATCCTTTTTGGCCATCGCTACAACCCCTCGATTTCTTCTCGTCCGATTCACACCACCCCTTGATTCCTTCTGCCACCGCTGCCGCCACCGCCGCCGCCGACGACGTCGACGCCGCGCAGAAACTCGATGATCAAGTGCGCCTGTGCAGGAGTGGTAGCGTCGAGAGGCGCAAGAAAAGTCCGCGATTCTCCCGAGGGTCTCGAAGGGCTGGTGCCCCGCGACTGGCCTGACCTTATACGCGTTAAAACGCGACGATTTTTCTTCATCCCACGTACAGCCACACACACCCACTCACACACACGCGCGCCAATACACACAGACACAGACTCAACGACTTTTGAGTTATTTCCAATAATCTTTTGCGAAATTGTCATTTTTATCATCCCTCTCCTCCTGTCTTTGTGCTTTCTCGGTTTGCTCGATTTATCTCCGTCAGGATTTTCCTTTTTCTCTCTCGTTCGGTCAGTGATCGTGAATCAGCGATCTTGTCTACGAAGCGTGAAAGTGTCTTGCTCTCCGTTCGGGCGCGAGTTCGGTTAAAATGTGAGAATTCTTTGAGTCGAAAGTGGAATGCACATTCCGCGTTGATCGAGGGTGAGACTCCTCATCGCGGTCACCGAAGGTGTATCCTGCGTCGAGAGCGATAAAAGGACCACATTTTTAGCGATGGCCAATTTTCGTCGACGTTATGACAAGCGCGAAATTTCCATTGCCCGAATTTGCGAGGTCCGCTGAGTCCACGACGCCTCCAAAAATTTGGTACAACGAATGCAAAAATCGAAAATTTCCTCTTTACGGTTGTGGAAATGAATTAATGATTACATAGACGAACACAGGATTGTGTTGGACACATTTTTCGCTCTGGAGTTCAAAAATGTCTCGTTTCCACGCTCCCGAGGATTTTCCCAACGTTTTGTCGCTGATACGCCTCTTTCGTTTCGTGAAAAATACTTGCGCCCTCGCACCGAGATCATTCGCAAATTGATCGAGTGACCACTGACAACATTTTTTTTGTCTCTTTTTTCAACGACCAATTTTTTATATTTTTTTTATTGCGCTTCGAAAGAATCGTCGAAGGATTCGCACATTCAATATTGAGACTCCAGGAGGAATGTTTTGACTGAGCGAAAAGGGGAGAAAAAAATTTGTGAGTGTTTGCACCCTCGATTGGGTGAAAAAAGTGCTTTTTGATCGGTGATTCGAGTGTCGGAGGCGATTTGAAGCCTCGGTCGAGGTTTTTGGAGGCGTATTTGCGTGACAAGTTTTGAGGACGTCAAAAAAAAAATTCGGTCGCAAAGTGACAGGAGAAATCGACTTTCTGGCAGCAGCAGCAGCAGCAGCAGCTGGGAAGAAGAAACAAAAAAGTGGAAAATCACCGTGTTTGGTAAACGAGGACGAGGAGGTAAACGTCGGTAGTCCGACGAGCTGCCGTTGAACAACGCGCGCCCTAAAGTGAGTGCCATGTTTTTTGTTTTGTTTTTTTTTTTAATTTCCCACTCATAAAATGTTTCGAATGATAATAATTTCAATGTTATTTGTAGTTTTTTTTTTCGTATGTCCTGTTATCAATGATTAAACATTTTGAGAACGAAAGAAGACGCTCTATCGACACAATTTTGAGGTATCCCAAAAGTTTTTAGTGACCTTTTTACGGTTCAAATGAAAATGGGAACGATAATTTATGTTTTGTCGAACCAAAATAATAGTGCATCGTTTTTATAATCGTTGTAACTATTTTTATTCGAAAAGTTATTAATTATAGTTCGTTTTGTTATCTGTATTGCGCGAAAGGCAAAAAAAAATATTTCAAGCAGTCAATGACAGTTAAAAGAGACAAAAGTGTCGAATCGATAATTTCATTCGTGATGTTTATCGTTTATTCGTAGTTTGGATTTCAAACAACATCATTTCGAAGAAAAATACAATTGAATGACAAAATATAGAGATACATATTTTTGAAAAAATTATTTGCACTCAATTCGATTTGCGATGAACTGTAATGAGTATTTGAAAAATAATCTGCTTCGGACATTATGAATCGGCTGAATGTTGAGGAAGGGTTTCCAATGCGATTCGAGAAAAATTAGGAATTTTCAAAGCCGTGAAAAGCTCGTTGGATTTGATATCGCACGAGAATTTTGGAATACGAGCATCTTTTGAATCAGTAATTCAGGGTATTTGAATGAAAATTTATATGAAAAAGGATTGACTGTTACGCACACGATATAGATACGAAAAATGGCAATAAAGTTGACGAAATCATCTTGTCCGGAATTCCGATAATATTCTGTGCCAAGAATCGAATATTTCCAATTCCCGATCGAAATTGAGTCACATTGATATTCACACGACGAATGAATGTCGTTCCCAACGGAATGGTGTGTCCCTGGGTAAAGTTTGCGTATCGCGCCGCCAGGTGACTTCTCGCGAGAGCGTTTCTCGCGCGCGAAACGCTGCGACCAGACACTATAAAAGTCCATCCACCGGTATTCTATAACCCGAATGACGATTTCACGAGCAGAGTAATTTTTATCAGTAATGCAAAATTCCGATAACAGAAAGTCGTTCATAAGTGCAATCGGACATCGAGGCACAATGCAAAATAAAGAGCTTGGCGCGTGTCGCCTCTTTGCCCAATTTATGTCAGACTCAAGTCGCGAATGTCACGAAAATGTCTGACGCAGAAGTGACGCCTCTGCGACACTTTCTTTTCCCTCGGTTCGAGTCACTCTGGGATTGCAATAATAAAATTATACGTCACGAGTAAACCCATTGCTCCGTGAATGAACTGGAACGTGCTAAATTCTGTCAATTAAAATTTTCGCGAGAGAATTAATCTCTTTCATCGATTTGTAAATTTGCTAATTCCATTAATCGTTGATCAAACAGAGTTGCGAATAATTAATTCATCGCCGGAATTCGTTCCATCCATTATTTCCTTAACGGGTCATGGAATTCGATACATTATTCATTATTGCGCTAATAATTCATAGATTTTTATCTGTAATGCATTATTTCTGTAACGGTCCATGGAATTCTTTCTATCGTGCATTGGAATCTCATTTGCATTCATCGTTACTTTTGTTCATTAATACCTGACATTGACATTGTTATTTCGAAAAATTTCAACTGTTCTCGCATTATTTTTTTTATGTTTATTTAGCTCCTTTTGTAATACGCAAAAAAAGTTTATTTATTTATTTGGTTTTTTTTAAGTATCGCCATATCTTGTACACTATAAAATTGCGGTGAAATTGGGAGGAGGATTTTTTCTGAAAAATCTCAAAATTTTGAAAATTTTACAATTAAAAAAAAATGCAAGTTGGAAAAATTCATGAAATAATTTATGAAGACAGTATGTCCAGGAAGAGTATGCGCCAAAATTATTTATTCGAAATACTATTTGTATTGCCCGGAAAGTATTCTCACCAGTTGATGGCTCAGCCGTTATACATCTGAGCCCCTTTAAATTTTCCCGCGCCTCGATAAGCATCAAGGATATTCCTTTAATACCAAACGTGATTGAACAATGGACCCTTGTCAGGGGAGTAATTTTTTCGATATCCATCGCGCGGGTATGATAATTAATAAACGACACAGCATGAGGATGGGGTAAATTGGGGGGGGGGCATTGGGTTTTGATCATGCCATGAGGCGATAATCATCAATTGTAGAATTCGTTGACCTCGACTCTCTTGAGCTTAAAATGGCGGTCAAGCCCCGTGGATTGGTCGCGAAAGAGAAAGAGAGTGGGAGAGTGAAAGATGGGTGGAAAAAGAGGAGAGGGGGCTTGCCGGCAAAAGAAGGGGGGAGGGAAAGAGGGGTTTTTACTTATCGAACGGTCTACGCTCAACAATGCGATGGTACTTTTCATATAAAAAAACTTATACATACACATACACACATAACGAGAGTACATTTCAATTATGTTAAGTATGTGGCATGTCTGACTTGCCACCCGTCGCCTCAACCATTGGGCGTCTCTCTACTCTTATCTCGTGGATTGTATCTGGATACGAGGGTTGTACAGTGGCCTTGATATTTATATATATGTATATATGCATATATAAGGGAATGATGTATTATTACGTTATCCAACTGACACGGATTTCCATGCAAATCCGTGAAAATAGTTATTCCACCGCAGTTCCGCTCGTACCTGACGTTGGGTCGGTTATTTTGTGATTTTGGGGGGCCCCTGCAGCGATAAAGTTGGAGGAATAAGTTTGGAGTGACAAACGAGGATATTATACGTTTCTCTCTCTTTCCCTCTGGAACGGGCTAAATTCTTTCGACACCCTCACGCGTCTCTCGTCGTATATATATATATATCGTTCTTTCTCTTTCTCTTTAACGGTTAACGCACTTTGCGGCGCATGGAGACGTTGATGGGGGCGCGACCGCGTTTCGTGACCGCGTTAATTTTACGAGAGTCCAACCTTTCTCCTGTATCCATCAGACTGACCCAGGGGATGATTTTTTTTTCTCTCTACTTTCTCCGTACTTCTGCTCGTCCGTCGGAAAAACGTGCACACACCCGGCACGTTGACTCTTTTTTTCCTCTTGGCTGACGACCGAGTGTATCTTTGAGCCACAGACACAGACACAAGAGGCTCGGAGACTTTGTCAAGGACAGATCCAAAAGAGGGATTCCCGGTCATAAAGATTCAGCGTTTGAAAGATCTTCAGACTTACTTTTACGAAAGATTCTAGACCGATTCCCGTGATAAAGTAATTCCAAAAGAAAAATCTTAAAATATCTCTCGGAAGAGGGGTCCAAAAAATTTGAGTGATTGGTACAGCGATTTTTCATGGATCAGTCGAGTATTGGGGCATTCCGAGCTGCAAATCCAGTAATTTTTCATGCGGACCTGCCAGTAAAAATTACCGGGGTACTTTATGAATTTTAAAGGGAAATAATGCGCATGGAGTAATATTGGAGTATCGCTGGACGGAAAGGACGATTGAATTATTGAGCCTATACAAAAAATATGAAACGCGCGGATACCGCGAGAAAGAAAGATATGCATTTTTATGGACCTAAAGATATAGCCAACGATTCTCACGAGTCCTCCAAGTAGATATCGTCAGTTGTTTGTATTCGCGTGCCAGTAGCATCTCCCGGTAGAATAAAACTTTCGATCACAGATCTTCGGATACAGTTGGCCACCATGTTGGAAAATCTCACGTGTGTGCCTCTGTCTGTCTGTCTCTCTCTCTCTCTGTGTCTGTCTTTCTCTCGATGTTTTTCACGTCGCTCGGGGGCTCCCCTGAGTGATCTATCTTGGAATTCGTGAGTGCCTTTTGGGCGCTATCGCGGATAAAGAAAGATCCATCCTCTCCCCACATTCCCAACAACTTGGCTACATTTTTTTTATCCCCAACTTGGCCAACTTTCGCTCTTCGATTTTTATGGTCAAGCTATTCCAAAATCTTGGGAAGTCTCGTTGAGAAAAAATCCGTTTGAGAAATTCAAACCACTGTATCCCACAAAGGATGTAAATCAAAAAGTAAATCTTGGAAAAAAGTATCCCGGTACACGGCGAATTACTATTTTGAGTTTCTAGTACAAGGAAGCTTTCCCCAATTTTTATGATTCGAATGTCAAGTCAAAGTCAATTTTAAAATATACACCCCCATAACCCTCCATATATTAAAAATAAATCATACGACCATGACATAAGAATAAATGATATTCACTAAATATGATAACATAGCAACTGACGGGGCTTTTTATGGAAAATTATGGAAAAGGCTTGGAATGATTATGTTACGAAAATAACGATGGGTCTATAAAAAAATCATGATATTCAACAAGGTTCTCGAAGGTTCCCGGGGTCACGTAGCCCGAGATACATCACTGACCTGGCGGAGAGAACAAGACAAGAATTCTTTAGCCCGCAAGTGGACGATATACTTTGCATGCCAGAGTAGAGGGTTGATTTTATTCATCCCCCATCGGATCTTGCGTAGGAGAAAGAGGGCAAGAGAGAGAGAGAGAGAGAGATTGATGAGAAACGAGACACACGTTGGATCAAGTCCACGGAGAGTGAAGAATAAGAGCTGGAATAGAACAAGGTGGAGGAGGTTCGGTTGAGGTTGAGGATGAGGAGGGTTTTAGAAAAAAACGTGGAACGCGAGGGCGAGAATGCAGAGAGGGCGAGGGAAAATCGCGAAACTGAAGAACGCTACGACGTAAACCTCGAGCGATAAACTCTGCGAGTGATCCTCGGGGAAATAAAGTTCCTGGATGTAGCGAATCGCGAGCTGGATAGACGGAAAGAGAGAAAGAACGGTGGAGAGGGGATGGAATGGCGGAGCGGCAAAGAGCGCGGAAAAGCGTTCTTTACCTGGACGATTTGACATTGCTCGTTCGATCTCGACGAATTACGCGCCATGCCGAAGATCGCGCGCATCAAACGTGCATACTCGAGTATGTACTTACGAAGGAATGAAATAGGAAAAACTCTCAAATCCAAAGTATCTTGATGAAAATCTCTTTGTGATGTTGGGCCAGTTTGGATCGGAGCGTTGATCGACGCAAAATCGATCGGCGATCGGGAAAATGCTACTGGTACAGTTATTCGACCAAGGGTCAGTTTCCGCTTAGAATTCATGGAATACTCCACACCCAGAAAAAAGATCTAGTACATTTAACTAAATCCTAGTCAAGCCAAATAAATTTTTTTAGTTGTAGGCCGGCCTAATACAACTCTATTCGTGTCAACGAAAATTTTTTTTTTGAACGACCTACTAGGAAAACATATTGCAATCTAATAAATTTTTATTTTATATTAATAAATATTATTTCAAACTGAAAAAGTATGTATTTAAATGAAATAATTTTATTTTAAATATTTACACAATATTTTTAAACATTTCAATCTTTGAATGTATAGCTACACATGTGAAGTCTACAATTTCGTAAAGCTTCGACTATTCTTCAACAGAGGGGAAAAGAAAAAAACCCTTTTTTATGGGAATCGACCATCTTGCGTTTTGCCGCAATGTTCAATGTATTAGATATCCATACTGAAAAATACGGATATCAAACAGACGAGCTTGGGAATGATATATCAGGTGTGTAAGTATGAAACCGGAATTTCGAAAGTATGAAACCCATTTCCCCACCTTTTGTATCTTTCTCATGGCTTTTAACCGAAGGGAGATGGCTTCTCGGGTCACCTTTAACTGATCCGCCAGTTGTTGTTGTTGTGTTTGAGCGTCGTCTTCGTCCATCAAGGCTTGCAGGTCAGCGTCTTCAAACTTTTTCGGTGGTCTTCCACGTTCTTCGTTCCTCACGTCAAAATCGCCACTTTTGAACCGTTTAAACCACTCGAAACACTGTGTTTTACCGAGAGCATGCTCACCAAACGCCTCCAGAAGCATTCGATGCGATTCGGCTGCGGTTTTCTTCAGATGAAAACAGAAAAGTAGGGCTGTCCGCAAATCGTAATTTGTTGGCACAAAACTCGACATGTTTATCTCTAATAAACTAATGCTACTGAATGAAACTCGTGTTATTGTGAGTTGGAAATCTTTGTCGGATATCAATACAATAACAAGACACCGCTGACGTGATGTGTCGGTAACTGCATCGACATCTAGCGCCACCTATGGGCAAATTCCGGTTTCATACTTACACACCTGGTAGGCATCGAGAGGCAGGCTCGCTTGTGCGAGAGGTAGCCACCTGGCGGATTCTTGGGGTACTGATAAATCTGCAGATATGATCGGATGAGATTACGGGTGAATAGGTATTTAGTAACGACGAATGGAATTTTTCTTCAACGCCTGTTTCTCGATGACAGGGAATTCAAATAAATAAATATAGTGGAAGTAAATATCGCCTAAAATTGGATGGAAAGAAAAATTTCTTTAAAGTAAAGTCTAGTACCTACGACTAGATCTTCTTTTTTCTGGGTGCAGTAATTCTTACTGGCAGCTCCGCATGAAAAATAACTGGATTTGCAGCTGGGAATGCCGCAGCACTGAACTAAGCCCTGCAAAATTATTGTACAAATCTCTGGGAAATCACCTCACCATGAATAATTACCGGACTTAGGATTGCTGGGTAGTTGGTACACAAAAAATTTGGTGACTCGTAATTTGCGATGCACCGGTAACGAGACGGGGTTCATCGTTCATTCTTGTATAAATATGACTTGCAGCGACGCCTCCATTGAATTGGCCGCGATATTTACACACGAGCGAGAAAAATATGCGTCAATCGGGGGTGGGGCAACGATCACCTTCTCTATCGTACAGTCTCGCGTGTTTGTAACGCGGAGGAGAATGATTAACGAGCTCAACCGGAAGCGCGAATGACGGAGGACGATGAAAGTCACGTTCAAAGTGAGAGAGAGAGAGCGAGCAAAGGCATATTCGCCGTCTTTATGCAGCCGTCAACCGCTATTCCATCACCTCCGTTAAGCCGTTATAAAACGCATGACCCGCGTACATATATGGGACATTCCGAGTCAATTTTAACAGTCACGGTCCCAAAAATGTTGTCGAGCTCTTGTCCCGTCAATTGCCGAGGAATTTAACTCCACGTGCTTTCCATTGAAAGGCTGGAAATACTCTTTCGCTCCTGAATATCGTTGGGAAAGTTTCGGCAAGCGTTTTCCAATCAATCGCAACCCGCTGGTTGATAATATGCGTGTGAAGAGGAAAGGGTCCTGCACAGAGAAAAAAAATTGAGTACCAATTCATGAACAAGACAGTGACGATTACCGAAGTGTCCAATATTACTAGACCGGTAACGGTACTTTTTTTCGTGCAGCATTCCACACTGAGAGAAAAAATTACTAGAACCAATAAAATAAAGTTTTGAAGGCAAAAAATCATTTTTTTTTCATTATTTGCCAAAACATATTAGATTGGTTCCCTTATATATTTACTTGGTTCATTTTTTTCAGTCAATTCCATAAATTTCTGTTTCAATAAACGAATTTACTTGAATCTAACAATATGTCATCAATTATGTGTAATATGTTGTTTGAATCAAGAACATATTTTATCATTCAAAACATGCATGTCTTTTAGTACAGGAAGCACTGAAAAAAAAATTTGTTGAATCGACAAATTAATTAGTCCAATCAACCGGAAAAATAATTGATTCAATCAAATGCGTGTTTATTAATTGTTGCTAAACATTTTATAAATAATATGCCCTTGCCAAATAATTTAATACCCATAGTTTGGTGACCCTAAAAAGAGATAAATAGAAAAAAAAGACAAATCTGCGCCAATTCTCCGATCTGATTCCTCTGTCCGACCGAGATTCGAACCCTCGACCCTACCTACCTCCATACCCATCCTACCTGACTACCTAACACGCTACCTATTACGCTATCGACTACTACAATGCACTTGAAAAATGTTAGGAGTTATGAAGATTCGAATATAAGAAAACATTTTTTAAAAAACCAGTTTTTTTTTTAATTTTTAACAACTTACGTATACTATTAAAGTATACTATATAAATGATAGTTCTTTGCTCGAAGGAAATAAAAATTGCATCATTACAAACAAATATTCTATTGGAATAAAATAATGTGTTATTTATTTTACTACAGCTATTTTTCAAATAATCACAATCAATTTTATATCTAATAAATATTGAAAATACTACAGAAATATTTTTAGAAGTAAAATAATGATGAATTTATGCAAAGAAATAATATTGTTCGAAAAATAAAATTTTATATTGATGTCGTTTTTCAGATTCAAATAATCTCATGTTTATGATGCAATAAATCTAATTAATCCAATGAATGCAAATTTATTAAAATCTATTTAAATAAAGATATTTTTGGCAGTAAAATAATGATGAATTTATTGCAAAGAAATAATTTTGTTCGAAGAAAATAATTTCGTATTGAAGCCGTTTTTCAGATTCAAATAATCATCATTTTAGATTTAAATAATCCAATGTTTATGATGCGATAAATGTAATTAATCTAATGCATACAAATTCAATCAAATCTATTTAAATAAAAATATTTTTTGAAGTAAAATAATAATGACTTTATTGCAAGAAAATAATTTGTTCGAAAAATATAATTTTGTATTGAATTTGTTTTTTAGATTCAAATAATCTCATGTTTATGATGCGATCAATGTCATTAATCCAATGAATACAAATTTAATCAAATCTATCATGCATTTAATTGTTACTATTAAATAAGAGTTTAATATAATGGAGTAATAGATTCGTGAAAATATTTTTTTAAATTAAGAGTGATTTTCTTGGTTCAACAAATAAATAATCGAATTAATACTTTCATTTAATAAATAAATTCATGTTCTCAAATTCAGTAATTTTTTCTCTCAGTGCATAAATTCTGGGTGTAAAATTAAGATATTATTGCACTAAAATCAAATCATTTTGGGGCTGTATATTTTTCAAGTCACTCCGGTTGACCCGTGATCCGGATTGGAGTTAAAAAATGTTCTTTTTCTCTTCTTCGTTCGGCTCATAATGTGAATTGAGTGAATAGCGTCTCTCGTTCGGTCGGTATTCTTTTTGTGCGTGTAATTTGAGAAACGCTTCAATCGCTGGGTTATGAATTTGGAATTGATATTTTTTTCTGCAGAAAAATAGACGATCAAAATTTTGCATATCGATGTGGCGCTTGATTTACGAGAACCGTGTCTTGGACCCGCGCATTTATTTATTTATTTATCGCATGTAAAAAGCGCGAGAGACACTGAAATTTTATGCGAGCGTCGAGAGATAAAGAGGAACGACTGCGGAACAACTGTTTTTATCGCTCAGAGCGTGTGTGCTAGAAAGATGCTTACACGGTGTGATACGGAAACTGCGCGTCCGTTCAATTCGCAAATTGCGTCTCGGAACTCGGCAGAGAGAAGAAACATTGCACACTTTTAACGATCATGAGCGATTTTGGGGAAACGCGTAACTCGATCGTTCGGCAGGTGAAATTAAACTCCTCGAGAAGGATTGCAAAATAATCGAAGAAAAAAATGAAGAAAGGAGCACGGAAAAAAATGATCAGTGAGAACTGCTGAGATTCCCATTAATTTTTACAGTTTTCCCCATCAACAGCGCCTTCTGACAGGGCAAACAGTGAAATTTGCATATTTCTTTAATACAATATACAGATGTCACATATGACATGGTACATGCCCATCGGACGAATTTTTACAGTGTGGAACAATAAAATGTACACTACGTGAAACGTTATATTTCTGTTGTACCCGGTGAACTTTTTACACATTTCACATTGTAAAAATTATCCAGGGCCCGTGAAAAAATTACAATGTACATTGTAAAAATTGAAAAGAACGTAGTATATTTTGCGGTATGTTTTTTTTTTCGCTGAAAATACTGCAATTTCTAAAATAAATTATAGTGTAGTGAACGTTTCCATATTTGAATAAATTCCAATTTATTCAAATATTGCAATAAACCGTTATTTATCCTCGCTCAGGCTCATAGCTACGAGGGCTTGTACTTGACTGATTAATCGTGAGATCAATTAATGAAGCGAATCAATTTTAACCTCGCACCCATAAAGAGCACGAGCGTCACTGAAATGCAATGGTGATCCGTTAAAAAAATGTAGTCTTCAGTCCATAGGACTGCTCGACCACAGAACGCGGGTGATGTTCCAACAATTGTATGTCAATTGAGGACGCCGACGTTGGTGATACATCGGACCTTACAGGTGCTCGGTGGCTCTCTCGCTGGCGCGAGAGCGCGCGCCGTCCGACGCTATCTAGCGGATCTCGGGCGAAATGCAGAGATCGTGGCCCGCCGCAGGTCGTCTCGTTACAGTGCCACACAGTAAAAATTGAAATTGACGTTGCATATTTTGCGGCGCGCATTTGATTTTTCACCGGGAACACTGCAATTTCTAATTATGTGCTTTGAACATTCTACAGAGACCATTGTAAATTTTACAATTCAAACACAGTGGATTTCGTCGTTTCTGCTTGTTATTTCTACTTTGTCATTTTTTTACGGTGAACATTGAATTTTTTACAGTGTAAATCAGCATTTATAATGGTTTGAAAAGTAGAAACTACATTAAATTCATTAATTTATAATGGATTCCCAGTAAAACGCCTGAATTACAGTTCTGAACCGTATATTCTGCATTGAATTCAGTAATTTTTTAAATACTACACATTAATTGTCACTGATCATTTTTTTCCGTGAGAATATAAATTTTTTTAAGAATAGAAGAAAAAGGAATGACGAAAGGTGAGACGACCAAGGGATTTGGGACAATAGGGAGCAGAGCCTGGAGTGGGCCAAGAAGGCGAGAAGGCTCTTGATGGGGAAAGATCGTATAAAATAAATGTAGGAGTGAGAGTCGAGCGAGTTAGGCTGTCTCGGGTCTCGGCCGAGGGTGGTTATACAGCCAAGGGGGATCGATCAGTTTGAAAACTTTTCCGTCTAACTCAATTAAGAATTCCTAAGGTGTTGGATAATATGGATGTATAAATAGTGTTAGGGTTACGGAATCGAGCTAACCGAGATCAAGGGAATCTCATTTTACATTGGGGTGGCTCTCTCTTTAAGGAGGTTCACGCGAATCTGATGTTAATCAAAAATTTTAACTCTTAGACTTGAAATTTGAGAATGTTATAGAAAAATATACCATACATCTATCACTGGAATTATTTTTGGATCCATCATCCAGTTATCGAAAAAAAAAATAATGAAAATCACGTTTTTTAAATCGTTATACATGGGCTCTTATGGTAGGCACACTCCATTTGCAGCTATTTGTATTTTTTAAAGATTGATCTTCCTAACTGTGAATAACCAAAAAATTAACATAAAAAATAGAATGTTCATAGTGCTCGATGATGTATTTTAAAACCCTTGTTACCGATAAAAGTAACTTAGAACTAACAATTGAAAACTTTTTTTAAGGTTAACGAGTCGTAAGCGACATAGACGACGAAACGTTTGGCAACGCTGCACGAGCCAGCAGGTTTAAAATATAGATATACAGATTCATATGAGATGCACATATATATTGAAAAGCGCTGTTGCGACATTTTGTTCGACGATTCTACTACGAATGTATTATAAATGTTGCTATAATGTTAAACGTCAATTAACTTGAACAAATAAGATTGCAGATAATTTTAATAATTCAAAAAATCAATTTTCATCGTTTCTTCCATAATGAAAAGAGCAAAAAAGTTCAGTTGTTTTTTTGAGTCATAAGTAACGCGTGATCCTCCTTAACTTGTTTTCCTTTTCTTCACTCCAAGAATTTTTTTCACTTTTCCTACGAAACACTTGAAATCGTCGTTTTGGTGTATAAATATTTTTCTAAACACTTTTTTGAGTGCCAATTGGGAAAACGCTTAAAAACTAAGTCTCTGTTCGTTTGCTCGGGCATTTTGTTGAAATTGTGAAAATAATTACGAAATTGGATGATTTGCGTATCGATTGAACCATGTTTTCAAGATAAACATCATCGAGGCAGAATCGGCAGGAAAAAGCTCGTGAATTTTTTTTCGCGGGCCGATAACACGTTTTTGTTCTACAAAAGCTTCCTCAATTTCACGAGTAAAAATAGTTATTTCGAAAATGACATGGCAATTTGATTATGCGAGATTGCGCGGAAAAAACCTTGGAACGGTAATATCGAAAATTGCATGCTAATTCTTCAATTGGATAAGTTTGGAATGCGCTCTCGTGCAACAGCAACTGGCCGGGGTCGAACGGAGTCAGTTTCCTAGGACGATCGAGGATAGGGGAAAGCATATTTCATTATTTTTATCGTTCGAGATACAGGTATTCCTAGATACAGAACTGGGGGCAAAATGAAAGCTGGAGGCAAAATGGACACCATCCAAAATGATCGAGGAAAATTAAAATTTCTGAAAATTAGAAAATGAAGAAATAATCATTATATTTGGCGTTAATATACCCAAATAAACTCTCCTACGCAGAATCGGATCTAGATTTGATATTTTCATAACAGATTTCTATGGAGAGTTGGAAAAATTCGAAAAAAAATCATTTTCATCACATTAAAAAAAAAAAAACACTTCAACTTACTCTAATATTAAGTTGTTGTCTAATAATAATTTATAAAAATACTTCAATAATCTGTAATGTATATACATGCAAAAGTGTAAAAATGTAAAATGTTGGAAGGTAAGGTTGCATTCGACAGTATGGGAGAGGGTTATGTATAAAGCAAGCTGTACTCTGGAAATAAACTATCCATCTACCTCGATAATCTGAGGCTCAGAGTAAAATAAGGTATCGGGGGCAAAATGGACCACCTCCATTGTCGTGAAAAAAGAGATAATGTAACTGCGATTAAAATTGAATTTAAAGGTGATGTGAGAAGCGGGGGAAATCGTTTTTTTCAACCTTTTCCCTCGTTTACTTGGATTTTCGAAGAAAACAGTTTTATAGGATGGTGGTTTTACCTCCTAGATTTTTGTCTGGACTATGCGTAGCGTCCTAGCTGCGTAATCTTCTTATGGTGTCCATTTTGCCTCTACTTCCCCTGTATATATATATATGTTCAGGAAAATTGAACCAATGTCCCCGCGTATGCGAAGGATCGATTGTCACGACTGGGAATGAAATAGCGTGCGATCTGTCTGGCAATAACGGAGTATTTATGCGAGGGTTTGTGTGCGATATTTCGTCGTCCAAAGTGCCCGTGAGAAGTCATGCATACCCCATTAACCGACCCACGTTATACAACAATGTACAAACATTTTACGCATTAACAATACATCAGCATGAACCCAAAATACTTTTATTCTGAAACGGGACTGGGATGTACGTGAGAATTCACGTAGATAGACAATTTTTAAAAAACGCCGCACAATGCTTCGTCTAAATTTGCCAAAAGCTTTGTGAGATAAAAGGGACTCGTTTTGTTCACTCTGGAGCATTCTGTATAACCATTAATTTAAGGATATATTCTTAAAGGTCTAAACTTTGAGAATATGCAAAAAAAAATAATATTTTTTCAAACTTCAAAGTTTCAACTCGATCACACGTTTCACAAATTCGCCAACTCGCAACGTCGGTGGAGGTGTGTTTGAAACGTGGCTCAATAATTGCTCGAATCCCTTATATATATATAGTATAATTACGTTTTACGCTTTACGGTGCGAATGGCGTTGGAAAAAAAATGAAGGCGCGGGTTTTATTGCGTTTCAGAAACAATCTCGGGGGTGCGCGCCTTCTTCTGTGTGTGTGTGTGTTTCGAAAATTCTCTTCGTGAACACGTCGACGAGCTCGCGTGTCGTTGCTACGCGTCAAATCGATACTTCTCGCACGCAACACTGGCGCAAATAGCAGCCCTTTTTTTAATGGTAAATATAATATTGAGCAACGCCCCTGAGCGGGTCTATTGAGAGCAAAAGTTCGGGAAAAAACACCTACGGGAAACTTTGACTTTTAAATTTTATCAGTTCTTTTTTAAATATCTCTCAATTCTTTAAACTATGAAAAATTGCATTAGAAAATTTGTCTTACTAACGTTAGGGAGACGAAATCTGGCGCAATCGAGGAACGGAACAAAATTGGGACTTCATTAAAATGTTGAAAAAGTATCTTGAAAAATACAGAATGTTTGGCATTACGTCTATTTATTTAGGATTATAAATTTGGTTTATTTTTCAGTGACATTCGGGGGGGATATCGTATGTCGACAAAATAGCGCTCACGAATGTCTCTAATCGTAAAATGGTGAAACGAGTGTTTACAAGCTCCCTCTCTCCCTTTCCCTCTCACTCACTCTGTTTTGCACCCAATCTCGGGGCAGACTTTACACGCAGATCGGGTTATATTCATCATATGTATACACAAATCCATAAGTCGCGCAGCTATAATCGAAATGGCGTAAATGATTAGTGAATATTCGAAAAATAAGCCCGTGAGATTTTAGTCACGCGATATCGCGTCTATACATTTGGCCCAGACGAGTAATACGGCCTGGTAACAGAAAAATTAGCCTCCGGAAAATTGACCCCTATTATCGGTCAAAGCATCTGCTCCATTCAAATAAAAATAATAGATAATAAATAAGATAAATATTTATCACTAATTCATGGACGAGACAGTGATAATTATTGAAGTAATACTCCAATAAAATTAGGGTCCGAGGTAAATTGCTGGAGTCATAGAGTACTTATTACTGTTGAGTCCAGTAATATGTACGGGTTATTTCCCGTTTAAACAGGGTTGCCAGTGAGTGGCTATTGTCACTATTTTTCACTATTTTAAAATCGTGTCACTATCTCACTATTTCCAAAATTTGGCCACTATTGTCACTATTTCAGAGCTCAGAAGTGGTTAGAATAGAGGTGGTGGTTAGAATAGGGGACAAATTTGTACCTCGACTCGCTCATTATGATAAACTCGCATGGGGGAAAAATTTGCCCCGCGCGGAATCACTTTCGATACGCTGTGTTCTGTTTGATATGTCTTTTTTTAAGAGGTGGTTCTACCCAAAATTTTAGAATGGGCCAATCTGAAGTAAAGTTATGAGCACTTAAAATTTCGCGATTCTCAGGTGTCTGAAAATGGGGCAAAAATTGAACGAAAAAGGTCTATGATGAAATTTCTTAGAAATTTTGATCTTTTGGGAAAACTCTTGATAAATTCGGGTTTAGGGGAAGGAAATACATCGATGTAAGGTTTAAAAAGAAAAACATTGAATTTTTTTTTTGCATTTTGGCCAAAACTAGATCCGTTCACTAAAATAGTTGTAGCTTTTTTTCTAGATGGAATTCCGGTTTCGACTTGAACTCATTCTCTTCGGGATCGTTGAAGCTTCGAAATGCCGCTTGGTTCATCCAATTCGGATAATTTTTTAATTTTTGGCAGATTTTTAAAGTTTGACAATCGATTTTTGCAAATTTTTTAAGGCATAAGCCATTTACATTTTTTTCGGTGATTTTCAAAGTGTTCTCATTTCTACAAAAATTAAGTTATCGGAATGAAACAAACGTCATTCTCTAAGTTCAGTGGCAGCCTTTAAGTACAAAAAAGAAATTTTGGAATAAGTTGAACCGAAGTAAAGTTATGAGCACTTGAAATTTCGCAATTTCGAGGTTTCTGAGAATTGAGCTAAAATTGAAAAAAAAAAAAACATTTTTGATGGAAATTCATGAAAATTTTGATTTTTTGAGAAAACTATTGGTAGATCCGTATTCAGGGGCCCGAAAAAAAAATTTCGCATTTTGGTCAAAATTGAATCGGTTCACTAAAATGACTGTAATTTATTTTCTAGATAGAATTTTGGGTTCTACATGCACTCATTCTCTTTGGGATCGTTCAAGCTTCGAAATGCCGCTTTGTTCATATAATTCGGATAATTTTTCGATTTTTGGCAGATTTTTAAATTTTGACCATCGATTTTTGCCAATTTTTTAAGGCATACCCCTTTCCATTTTTTTCGGCGATTTTCAAAGTGCTCTCATTTCTACAAAAATTAAGTTATCGGAATGAACCAAACGCTATTCTCTAAGTTTAGTGACAGTCTTTTAGTACGAAAAAGAAATTTTTGAATCGGTCCAACTGAAGTAAAGTTACGAGCTCTTGAAATTTCGCTATTTTGAGGTTTTTTAAAGTAGGGCCAAAATTGAGTGTACAAATTTATTTTTATTTTTATTGTCTTCAAACGTTATTTCGATAGGAAATTCACCGCTGATTGCGAATCACGCAGAGTTTTTGTCGAAAAAAAATGTATTCGTGGGAAAAAGCAAGGAAAAAAAATATATATATTTCAATACACCGTGTTCTTTTTGATACACCTCTTTTTAAGAGGTGGTTCTACCCATCAATACAAACAACTTCTCCTTTGGGGACTCCTCTGAAAACGTGAAAAAATTTCAGCTGTTTCATACCAAATGTGATACCTACTTGATTCAAAATTTATGGAACAGCTGAAATTTTTTTCACGATTTCAGAAGAGTCCCCATAGAAAAAGTGATGGGTAGAACCACCTCTTAGAAAAAAGCATTCCAAAAAGAACACGGCGTAAATGATGTGCGAGATCTAGTTTGGCCTTAGATCGTTATAAATCAATGGTAAGTGTATAATAAATTTTCTTTCATATGGTATCACTAAAATAACAAATTTGAAGGAAAAAAAAGTCACTTTCAAGTATGTCTTGTCTCGTCCTTCACTCACATCCCATATCCTACAAATTTCTCATGAAAATACTGCAAATGAGCTCTGAAATGGTAAAAAAAATACGACTAGCTTTCACAAAAGTTCCTAAATTGGTTGGGAAAATGTCACTATTTCTGTGAAAGTAAGTCACTATTCTACTATTTTTGACCCTCAGAAGCGCTGGCAACCCTGCGTTTAATATTCATGGAGAACTACAGTAATTTTTACTAGAAGCTTCGCATGAAAAATTTCTGAATTTGGAGCTCGGAGCGCCGTAGTACTGAAGTAATCCATGAATAATCACTGTACCAATTCATGAAAGACCAGGGTGCAAAGCAATTAGCGATTCCAGAGCGGAAGGCGACTTGACCTCAGGGCTCTGTCGGCAGAGCAACGTAGAGTAGTCACTGGAGGGACGATCATTGGCAGGGTCAGAGTTCACGACAACAGCGTGTGACGTTACAGTCATGATGTTGCACGTAGCACAGTTGTTTTGGCCAAAAGTTATCAGTCACCGAAAAAGTAGGGATAACGCTATCGAGGCGCCGAACTAACGAGCATCAACGAAGAGATCCGAAGACGACTCGTTTCTGCCTAAGCAATGAAGAGTGGGGATCATCGATCAAAGAGAGCAATTATCGGTTTTACCTCGTCACTTGATCTCCGGGGTTCCGCCAGCGTTCACAAGATTCTGCGACTCTTCGGCGTAAATTATTAGATTCAGTGCCTCTGTTTCGCGGCAGATATTCGGTGAGCTCACTTGGTTCGACTACTCAGTCCTGTGGCTTTTCTTTTCTTATTTTTGATAATTATTTAGCCGTGTGGCTACAAATACCGCTTTCTTTTGCCATTGCTTATAGTGCTTATACCGAGTATAACGTTTTTTGTGATTAATTGAAATTAAGTTATTAAGGTCAGAGTTATGACTTCTTCATCGCCGCCTCACGTATTCCGATTTCTTTTTTTCTGTGTTGGGTATGTCGCGTTAGAGTAGTATATCTAGGGGTCACTACAAATATTGGTAGGGTCAAAGGTTATCTATAAGTTATCTGTGGAGATTTCGTCATTTAGGATTATCCGGGGAATTCCCAGTTCTCTGTTGTTCGGGGTTGTGATGCTATTTTTTCGATGCAAAAACAGGAGAAAAAAAATTAATATTCCCCACTTGCGGTTGAAAAACCACACGCGCTTTTCGATGTGAATGGCAAATTGCGGGCACATCACGAAATCGCGATGTGGGTTTGTGGGTGGTCGCGTCAATGGTCAAATCTAAAACAGAATCGTCATTCAACTTGCAATCGCGGTTAGTTTAACCTTATTATTATTCGAGCATCCGAATGAATGGACATTCCAATCATCCCGCCACCAATCATATCACCACGCGCGCGATACCATCGTCAATATCATTCACGCGATGTCAAATTATTTTTCGAAATCCATCCTGGAGTATTACTGGACACTTCGGTAATTATTACTGCCTTGTCCTCAAATTAGTACACCCAGAAAAAAGATCTAGTACATTTAACTAAATCCTAGTCAAGCCAAATAAATTGTTTAGTTGTAGGCCGGCCTAATACAACTCTATTCATATCAACGGAATTTTTTTTTTTTTAATGACCTCTTAGGAAAATATATTGCGATCGAATAAATTTTCATTTAATATTAATAAATATTATTTCAAACTGAACAAATATGTATTTTAATGAAATTATTATTTTTTTAATATTTACACAATATAGATTTTTTAACATTTCAATCTTTGCATGTATAGCTACACACATGAAGTCTACAATTTCGTAAAGCTTCTTTTCTTTAACAGAAGGGAAAAGAAAAAAAAACCTTTTTTATGGGAATCCTTTTCGGGGATTCGACCATCTTGCGTTTTGCCGCAATGTTCAATGTATCAAATATTCATACTGAAAAATAAGGATATCAACCATAGACGAGCTTGGGAATGATATAGGCATCGAGAGGCAGGTTCGCTTGTGCGAGAGGTAGCCACCTGGCGGATTTTTGGGGTACTGACAAATCTGCAGATATGATCGGATGAGATTACGGGTGAATAGATATTTAGTAACAACGCAAATAGAATTTTTCTTCAACGCCTGTTTCTCGATGACAGGGAATTCAAATAAATAAATATAGTGGAAGTAAATATCGCCCAAAATTGGTCGGAAAGAAAATTTTATTCAAAGTAACTAAAAAATAATCAAATAAACGATTATAGTACCTACGACTAGATCTCTTTTTTCTGGGTGTACTGAATTTGTTTCCATGTGAACCCCACTATGCGGTCTTTGAAAACTCGTGAATATTCGGACATTGCAATTCCTACATCCCAAACAGCCGTTCCAATTTATGAAAATGTTGTCCAGATTTGTAATGGCCGTGAGGAACACGCCATACACGTATGTTGTACGACAAGTACACGGTGTAGTTACAACCTCAGTCCCAGTACGAAGGGAAGGAGGGGATAATATGCAAGACAACGCGCATCTAACGCATCTGCACAATGGTTTTGTCTCACATTTGTGGGAAACATGCCTGCTTCACGAAATTCACCAGCACACGCGTGGCATTATATTTCCGTTAATGTTGGTTGACGTTGTTCGCGCGGTTGCGATTCGCCCTATCAAGTTGATTCTCCCCGGGAAACATACACGGAATAAAACAGAAAAAATAAGATTCATCGAAAGCACTTGAATGACAAATTGCACTACCGAAATTTCTTCGCTCATGATTCTCACGATAAAATACATGACATTTATTCGTCCTTGCGAGGTTCGCAAGCTTTTCTCCTCCATGATTAATTACTGACGCTGTAGGCGCTTTTGCCGTTTGTAAAAAAAAAAAACTGAAAAAAAAGTGAAGGAGACAAACCTCGGGTGTATCCTCAAAATCTGCATGTATATTTATCAAGTGAAAGCACCGGCGTTGCTCTTTTTCAGAATTAATGTAGAAGGGTGCTGTTATGCGTGGGCCTGTTTGAGAAGCGTCGAGAACGAGACGGAGAAAAAAAAACAGACGCTGTATGAGAGGTATATCGTAACAGTAGCGATAATATATCGCGCCAGAAGGCTCCGAGAGTTTTGGCAAGAGAGGCTCCCTCTCCTGTATAAACGTCACACGGTATAGCCGCGAGGCTGAAAATTTTGTCGCGGCTCGGCGTATTATATATCGTGTATAGATATAACATCTGTATGTATGTATATTGGACATTGAACGTTAGAAAACAAAAGGGTGTAGAACGAAACTACGTGACACGGAAAATGATGTAGGTCACGCCCTTTTGTTTCGCAGTAAATCGATACATGTGCGCAAGGTCGTTGATTATATTTCCACTTGGTTTTACGCCGGCAGAACCAAGGCAACCAAGATTGAGGCAGTTCATTTATCCGTATGCGTGGCTCTTGGATCACTCTCTATCTTTTCTACTTTTTTTTCTACGAGGTAAATTTTTTTCTGCCAAAAATCATCCTTACTTCAATCACGGAGCACTTGTAATGCTACCTTAAAGTAGTGATACTTACAATAAGAAAATATTCAGTACTAATTCATAGCGATGAGTACTGAAATGTCCAGTAATACTCCAATTTTGCTGGACTGGTTACAGTCAGAGTTGCAAATAATGCATTACTTTGATAATGCATTAATGTATTTTTACCCAATACACTGCATAATGTGAAATGGATAAGTGTACCGTTACAAAATACAAAAGTAATGTGTAATGGATGCGTGTGCCATTATACAAATAAAAAAAAGTAATGGGTAATGGATGCATGTTCCATTCCAAATAAAAAAGTAATGTGTAATGTATGCACGTTCCATTACGAATAAAAAAGTAATGTGTAATGGATGCATGTGCCATTACAAATAAAAAATGTAATGTGTAATGGATGCATGTCCCATTACAAATAAAAAAAGTAATGTGTAATGTATGCACGTTCCATTACAAATTACAATTTTTAAAAAAAGTAATTTGCAGTGGAGAATATTCTATTACAAATAGAATAATTGTCGTGTTCATATTAGAAACTTGTACATTGCTGTCTCATTATTTTATTTTGCTCACTAAAAGTTCATCCACAATTATCACAAAAGATCCATTACACGGTGTTACCCATAATTATACGCAATCTAATAAAAATGACAAGTTATAATGATATAAAATTTGTCGATTTATTGAATCCTTAAAGAATGTGCATGTTTTTTTTTTAATTTTATGGATCATTTGCGATTATTGTGGATGAACTTTTAATGAGCGAAATAAAACAATGAAACAGCAATATGCAAGTTTCTAATACGAGCACGGTAATTTTTCCATTTGTAATGGAGCATTACACATAACTTTTTTAAAAAATTGTAATTTGTAATGGAACGTGCATATATTATACATTACTTTTTTATTTGTAATGGAACATGCATCCATTACACATTACTATTTGTATTTGTAATGGCACATGCATCTATTACACATTACTTTTTTTAATTGTAATGGAGCACGCATCCATTACACGTTACTTTTTTTAATCGTAATGGAGCACGCATCCATTACACATTACTTTTTTTTATTCGTAATGGGGCATGCATCCATTACACATTACTTTTTTTTTATTTGTAATGGAACACGGTCTCTTTCCAGAAGTTTTATCTGTTGGTCGCGGTGGAGTTGACGTCCATTTAATTCTAATTAATTCAATTATTGTAAAAAACCATCCCGTGTAAAAAAAATTAGTCTATATTACGTCTACGATTAGTCTCTCACGTAATCTACGAAAAGTCTCTCTAATGGAACAACATAGACTTTGGATATAGACTTTCCAACGAAATTTACATTCCACAATAAGTGTCTCATAAGTCTATATACTAATAAGTCTATATTCATATAGACTAATAAATCTATATGAACATAAATTCATAACCCGCTCTTATTTAGGCTTTCAAAAGTCATTTTTTAAAATATGAATATCGAATTATGAGTATAATTCGTTATTTATGTAGACTTATAAGTCTACATAAATATAGACTTGGGTCGGGACTTGACAACTGAATGTGAATTCAGGAATCGAACTTATTTTGTCTCTTAAAAGTCTTTCAAAAGTCTCTCTTTTAGAATAAACACAAATGATATTTGTATTTATTCGCCGCAAATGTAACTCCAGGATTCCTGACCCCTCATAATTTAATTCGAGGATTCCTGAGCCCTCATAAGCCCAGTGGCCGTTCATAACTTAACTTATGAGGGTTCATGAATCCTGGAATTAAGTTATGAGCGGTCATTTAACTTATGAGGGGTCAGGAATCCTGGAATTCAATTTGGGCGAAAAAAATACAGATATCATTTGTATTTATTCTAAAAGAGAGACTTTTGAAAGACTTTTGAAAGAGAAAATAACTTCGATTCATGAATTCTCATTCAGTTGTGAAGTCCCGACCCAAGTCTATATTTATGTAGACTTATAAGTCTATATAAATATTGACTTATGCTCATAAGTCGATATTCATATTTAAAAAAAATGACTTTTGAGAGCCCAAATGAGAGCGGGACATGAATTCACGTTCATACAGATTTATTAGTCTACATGAATATAGACTTATTATTATATAGACTTATGAGACACTTATTGCGGAATGTAAATTTCGATGAAAAGTCTATATCCGAAGTCTATATTGTTCCATTAGAGAGACTTTTCGTAGACTACGTGAGAGACTAATCGTAGACTTAATATAGACTAATTTTTTTTTACACGGGATTACACATTACTTTTTTTATTTGCAGTGGAACATGCATACATTGCACATTACTTTTTTTATTTGTAATGGAACACGCATCCATTACACATTACTTTCTTTATTTGTAATGGCACATGCATCCATTACAAATTACTTTTTTAAATTGTAATGGAACATGTATACATTACACATTACTTTTTATATTTGTAATGGAACACGCATCCATTACACACTACTTTTGTAATGTGTAATGGAAAACTTGTCCAATACACATTATTTAACGTAATGGGTAATGCATTACTTTTACATTACTATTTTCACAACTCTGGTTACAGTACCTTTCACTGCTGCCCGCAGTAAAAATTAGGGTCGAGTGAAAATTGCTCGATCAGTACGGAAAATTGTACTGGTTATTTGACCACGGATTATTTTCCGTTTAAAATTCATGGGGTACTCCAGTAATTTTGACGCTCCGCAGGAAAATTACTGCATTTGCAGCTCGGTAGTACTGGACTTATCCATGAAAAGTTACTGTACCTACAAATTCAGGAATAATTGGACTTTTTTTGTGTAAAAGTTTCAATATGATGGAGTTTAGTTTTATCGTTAATTTTTTACGCGATGGACGGTAGTGATTTTTCTAGAAAAGTCGCATCGTCGCAAGCATATTATATGTCCATTATTGTCAAAATAGTTGGATCATCGTGTTAAAGCATTCGACGGACCGATTGGAATTTGAAATAAAACGATCGATGAATGTGTCTATACGTTGAACTTTCACGTGCCCGAGAGTACATGAATTTCCACTTTTCCGAAAGTCGGTGTCATCGGATTTCCACGATTATGATTGGTTGCACGAGCACTTCTGACCCTCGTTGATAAACGAGCTATGCGATATATTCCGTTCTTTGGATGTACGCTACGTGTATTTCGACTCAATGGACAACTATGAAAAGGAACGATAAGGTTTTTCGACTGGGAGTTGTTCGAGTAACGCTGCAAATTACGAATTTGCACTCTTTCGTCCTTTTTTCGTGATTCACAAAGTTTCCTACGCGAGGAGAGGAATGTAACCAGTCCAGTAATATTGAACTGAACACTTGAGTAATTATTACTGCCCCTTCATCACTCGAAAAAGGCTGACGAACCGATATTCTACCAGAAAATTCTACCTCCGCGTCCATTACATTGCGAATGTACCGAAAAATCTCCCGCATCGGAGAAAGCGCTCTCCAAGTTATTCGAGACAAGTTTGCACAATTTTTGTTTTTTTATTTCCACATGTCCCTATTACCGTTGCCCGTATACTCGTCACGTGCACGAATCGCCAAAGCGAATGAATAAATTAACCCGTTCAAATACCACATCATCAACAGCGAGCTCTCATCTTTTACATTGCACACAGTCCAACGGATATGTCTACGCGCGGATGGTTAACTCGCTTGTTTTGTTTTTTTGCCGTCACATCGGTACGGCGATGGCCCGTCAAACCCCAATTCTACCACCGATCAGCGCGGCTATTCATCGCACAATTTTTCCCAGTTTCATCTCTGCAACCCCCGCCCTCGACTCCCCCTGACTATCTCTCTTTATTTGTCCACCTCGTATCACGATTGTGTCGAAAAAATAAATTGATGGTGGAAAAAAAACCAACGTGTTTGCATATCGATGAGACCCATGTACGATTGCATCGATAACTCGATACCCGCCAGAACAACCCCCATTGGTACACACATGCCCATAAAGAGTTATAGTTATACTCGACGACTCGACCTCGTGCGATGTTTTTTAATATTTTCATTTCACGAATGCGGTATATGAGACTTGAACTCGAAAAGTGCTAAATTTTGTTACCTCTATCGCCCGTTCGTATTCGATGGACCGAATGTTTCTTTCCACGCAGAAATATATCGAATATATCGATAACTCACGAGTGCAAATGCACAAATGTATTGGAAAAAGTGAGATTCTCGATGATCGTTCTCACACCTCCTCCGGGCAACTCTATCACCGAGATTCTATCGATTAAAAAGGGAATTGAAATTTTATTTACCGCACACACACACACACACACACTCACTTTGACCTTCCACTTGTGAAAAATGTTGGGTTGAGTTAACGTTTTTATTTCCTTCGTTCTTTCGAGAGGACGAAAAAAAAAATCCTCAATTATTCCCAGCGAAGCGCAGATCTGCCAGATTGCACTTGAGACTGGGTCAAACATAGATTGCCTTTTTTTTTAATTTTTTTAGGCGCAGAATTATTTTTTTGTGAAGCACAGACTTTGTTCGGTCAATACGTTTTTTCAACCCGTCAGGTCACTCGATAGTTATTTTGAAACGCGAGAATTTTCAACCAACCTTCCGGCAGATGTGACATTCATACTTTAGCATCCACGACCAGGTAACTGAATAAGATAGTAATGTCCATCAAAGTTTCCATTGGCCAGGTGCCCAGGGCACATATTCTCTCAAGGATCGACGTGCCCTAAAATTCCTTTATCCTTCGAATACAGTTTTCCACAGAAATTTAAAAATGCTTTAAACGTGTTATTCGATTGTGCACTGTCAAAGTGTCGAAAGTGCCAGAGACATTATTGGGCGAGTGGGAATCCGAGAAATTTCGTGTCAGTTTGACAGTTGGTTCGACGTATAGACAATTGTTAATCATCGGTAATATTAAAATTTTAAATAAGTAAAAAGTATTGAGAGTATTAAAAAGTACAGAGCCAGAGGATGGAATGGAAAATAGTGGAAATGGAAAATTTATTAGCTCTCTCATCAGTTCGATAGGTTTGAAAATGATCCAATGTTACTGAACTGGTTAATACTATGCAGTCCAGTAATCTGCATGGAAAAAAATTCAGTACTAATGGTAATTGCACTGTAAAAATTAAATTTATAAAAAAATATGTAGTTTTTATGCATATACAGTATATTAATTTTCATATACCAGTAATATTCCAATACAAGTATATGAAAAATAAAATAACTTTTTTTAGTTTTTATATACACTCGTATATTAAAATTCCATTGCATAGTATGATTTTTGAAGCAGAATCATGAAAAAAAGATAGGAAAATTAATATTCTTTTGTATATTAATTTTACATAGCATGTCTGAATTTTCATTTTCATGTTATGAAAATTACGTTATACCGTAACTGGAATTAAGTGTTGTTGAAGGTGTTATAAAAAATATATAGCCCTTGCAAAATAATTTAATATGCGCATCGTTTACCGGCCCCAAAAAGAGATACATAGAAAAAAACAATCTGCGCGAATCGTTCGATCTAATTTCTCTCTCCGACCGGGATTCGGACCCTCGACCCTACCTACTATCCTACCTATCGTACTTAACTACCTAACACGCTACGTATTACGCTACCGACTACTTATGAACTCCCTCTACTTGTGGGATATATGAATGATGTGAACTCTCAAAACTTAATTGCTGAATATCTGACCCCTCGTAACTTAAGTGACCCCTCGTAACTTGAGTTAGCTCTGATAACTCAATTTCGCGACCCCTGATCTCTCGTAGGTTACTTAAAGCCGCGCAAAACTTAATTCCAGCATTCCTGACCCCTCATAAGTTATGTGACCCCTCATAACTTAATATCAGAGCCCCTGACCCTTCATTAGTTATGTAAATCCTTAAAACTGTTTTAAAAAAACCGTGACTCTCATAAGTTCTTTTTAACATTATATTTGAAGACATTTTTTTCAGTGATTGATTGGAATTTTAAGAAATGAGTGTATTAATTTTCAATAATGATCTTGAAAATGCCAAAAAGTGTATACTTTTTCATATACTTTTGTATTCTAAATTTAATAACTTTTTTTACCGTGTGGTACTGATTTTTTTTTCCCCATGTAGATTACCTTTTCAAGTAATTCAGTGGGATTCCTCGCGTGTTCTATTCTTTCAATTTGTAAAAGTAAAAAAATGTTTAAAAAATTAGAAAAAAAGTTTCCAAAAATTCCTCCAATTTCCCGAGCCCCTGGGATTCTTTCCATCCAAGTGGCAAACTCACGTGACTCGGGGATATCGGAAGGAGAATCAACTATTGGGCGAAACCAATCAATTTTCGTTGGCTCGGAGGTTGGCACACGCAAAAGCTCAACTTTATACGAATTCAGGGGTATCCGAAACTATGGTATTCAAAGGGTAATAAAACGCGGAGCACATGGTATATGGCTGAGATAGTCGTCCGTGTCGAATTTTCATCATCGTGCTACGCGCAGTCTCATACCGGAAGTAGCATGAATTTTCTATAGCGGAATGCCGCCACCATCGGGCGGTTGTCTCTCGGCTTCATTGTTGCTCGCGTTTTGTCGTGTTCCTCCCTCTTTTTTTCACTTGCCTCGTGCTTTTTTTTTATTTCACCCTGTCGTCGAGCCTCGGATCGTGCCTCTTGTTTTTCATGCTCTCTTCTCACGACCACGTGTCTCCCACTCTCTCTCTCTCTCTCTCTCTCTCTTTCTCTCTCTCTCTCTCTCTCTCGTGAATGCCACCCCATTCGGAGAACGTTCGAACGTTTCGAAATAGGCTGTGTATAACGTGGAATCAATGCCGCCGGGGATAAAGGAGCGAGAATGAGAGCTTTCCCGCTCTCCCATCATCCCCGTATATCGATGTTAGCATTGTTCCGGACAAAGCTGAACGTGTACTCGCGCCCTTTTATCCCCTATCACATGCATATCAATATACTCGTGTACAGAGTATTCCACGTCGAGTCGATCAACCTTTTATTCCCACTAACTTGAAGTTGGACCGGAACATAATATTCCTCCATCGGCCCAGGACGCTATTTCAATTGTGCTTCGTTATTTCATTGTTCGATCCCTTTCTTTAATCGTAGAACCGGTCCAACGAAAATGAGGAACCTCGATGGTACAGAAATTTCTGCAAACT
Source organism: Alloplasta piceator (assembly GCA_946863875.1). Classification (NCBI taxonomy): domain Eukaryota; kingdom Metazoa; phylum Arthropoda; class Insecta; order Hymenoptera; family Ichneumonidae; genus Alloplasta; species Alloplasta piceator. The sequence goes on along the minus strand of OX333075.1, from coordinate 680,178 downwards.
ACAAATTGAATCAGAGAAAGCCACTGCTCGTCCTGGAGAAGCTCCAGGAACTGCTCGCAAAAGAGTCTTGGCGAACGATGAAAAAAAATGAAATAAGAAAGACACGTTCCACTTTCAAAGTTGGACGATATTTTTCTCCCAGAACTTAGTTCTCAGGGCGGATTTCAAACATGATAAAAAATATTTTATTTATATTAATATCCAGCGTTATCCTTATATTCGTGGGACTGAGTTTCCGAGGATGGTGTGATAAATTATGAATCATGATGACGACGTTGGTACAGCAGAGTCAGCATGGAATAGCCCGCATGTGTGGATTACCAACATTCATACGTAGATACGGAACGTTTGTAAAAGTGGCAGATAGTGAAAGCGCGGCCGTCTTTCTGCGGTGAAACGAGCAAATGCGAAAGCGTGCCCGATGTCAGCCCCGTGCAAATGGGGAACGCCGCGTGTGAGCACGGGAGCTCCGTCGTTTCTTTTTTCGGTTTTTTTTTCTCTCTCTTTTTTCGCATTGTTCTCCCCAGCCCAGAAGCAATCCGCGTCGCTTAGCTTTTTCCCAGCGACCCTTTAATTCTCGTTTACAAAAAGAATGGGGCATTACCGACCACCACACCCCGAGGCTAGCCTCCAATGTTCTCGATTGAAATACGAGCATCAAAGATACATCCCCTCGATCGATGAAACTTTTCACAACACATATCTCATTCAACTGTGTTGCAATATTTTTATATATTTTTTCTTAACAGCCTCGAAGGGGGGAAACATTGTTAGGAGGGGAATCCCAATCCATTTGGAGGTGTAATTGCTTTATGATTTTATTGATATTGGCCACATTTTAAAAAACCTTAAAATAGCGAAATTTCAAAAGCTCATACCTTAAATGTGGTTCGATCGATTCTAAAATTTATTTTTCGCGGATTGATCGTTGCGCTTGGCATTATCCGCGATAGCTTCGATGCTCTTTTATTGCGCCGATGGGACGGAACAGCATGGACATTGATACAAAAAAATGGGTGCAAAAAAAAATCTTGATGATGATTGCTTTTCGGAATATATACTTGGTCGCGGCGCATCTCTTCCTATCGCGATCGGCATTAGTATGTCACTGTGTGTGGTTATCTGTGTATACAAAGCGATTTCGTGGATACGCTATATATAAAACGTGGATAATGCCATGTACGATAAAAAACGTCCGAGAAGCTGCTCAGGGAGTTTCGCAATCTCGCGGAGATTCGTGAAAGATTCGGGAAGGTTTCCCCGAACAACGGGTTTTGCCGCTCACTCCCTCGGCCCTCGGAGGGATGTTTCCGAGAGCCAAGAGGGTCGAAAAGCTACGAGACGAAGGACTCCCTACACACATATAGGGAATACGGTATGAATGAAAAAAATATGTATATATTTATGGGGCATTCCACGCCAAATCGACCCCTTTAGAACCCGACCTTTTTCGATTTGGCTGAAACTTTTTTATCTTTTTTTACCCTATCAAAAACATTTTTCAGAATTTTTTCAAATTTTTACACCCAGCCGATAAAAAGTTATAAATTTTTCAAAAAAATTGGCTTTTTATTTTTCAAATAGCTATAACTTTTTCAAAATTTGACGTTTCGGGACGATTTTTTTTCAAAATTTTTGTTTTTTAATGTTCTTTTTGAAAAAAAAATACAAAAAAATTATAAAAACCCATCTTCATCGTTTTTTTTTAGATTTTCGGAAAAAATTGAAAATTTCTCGATGATTACCATTTTTTATTTTTTTTTTTATTTTTCTTATATCAAACTTTGATATTTTCTGCAAATCGTCAAATTTTTTCAGAGTCGTGTTTTTTCGATTTCTATTTTTTTTTTCCAATTGAAAAAAAAAACCTTTTTTTCAACTAGCCTTATTTCTCAGAACACCATTCTGCAAATTTTTGAGGGTGTTCAGAGGACTTCGAAACTTAAAAAAAAAAAATTGAAAATGGTTATCATCGAGAAATTTTCGATTTTTCCCAAAAATCTAAAAAAAAAACGATGAAGATGCGTTTCAATAATTTCTTTGTATTTTTTTCGAAAACAACATTCAAAAACAGTTTTTGAAAAAAAATATTAAAAAATTATTGAAACGCATCTTCATAGTTTTTTTTTAGATTTTTGGAAAAAATCGAAAATTTCTCGATGATTACCATTTTCAATTTTTGTTTTTTATTTTTTTTCAAGTTTGGAAGTCCTCTGAACGCCCTCAAACACCCTCAAAAATTTGCAGAAAATGTCAAAGTTTGATATAATGAAAAGAAAAAAAAATAAAAAATGGTAATCATCGAGAAATTTTCGATTTTTTCCGAAAATCTGAAAAAACGATGAAGATGGGTTTTTATAATTTTTTTGTATTTTTTTTTCAAAAAGTACATTAAAAAACAAAAATTTTGAAAAAAAATTGTCCTGATACGTCAAATTTTGAAAAAGTTATAGCTATTTGAAAAATGAAAAGCAAATTTTTTTGAAAAATTTACAACTTTTTATCGGCCGGGTGTAAAAATTTGAAAAAATTCTGAAAAATGTTTTCGATAGGGTAAAAAAATAAATAAAAAAGTTTCAGCCAAATCGAAGAGGGTCGGGTTCTAAAGTGGTCGATTTGGCGTGGAATGCCCTTTATACACACGCCGTATAACCAGTATGAAAATGTCGTTTTATAATCGGGGGAGTATCCGCTTTCTTCTTCCCTTGAAAAATATCTCTCGCAACCCCTGGCTTCCCATCAATTCACACCGCAATTCGTGGTGTGTGCCGCTGGAAATCCATTAGTGTAAAGCCGATCGTACGTCATCGTCACGCAAAGGTGTCCTATATTTTTATTTACGGAAAAAAGAAGTCAGTACTAATTCATGGACGACACGGTGATAATTACTGACGTGTCCATTAATACTCCATTATCACTGGACTGGTTACAGTAGTTATTACTATCCAGTCCAGTTATTTTTACTGGCAGCTGCGCATGAAAAATAACTGAATTTGCAATTTGGAACGCCGTAGTGTTGAAATAATCCATCAATAACCACTGGACTTTTTTCCGTACAGTGGCCGTTATTTTTAGAAAATTGAAAAAAGTTGTTTGCCAAACGTTCAATTGGGAAAAAATGATTCGAAGGAGACGGCTGTCCAAAAATTGTGTAGATGGAATTCGGAGAGTGAGGGTGAAATATGTCGGTTGAGTTTACTCAAAATAGCTCATATACGCATATAGACCGATGGACGGTGATTATACGCCCGTATAGGCTTTTATTCCTATACGTATAGGTACACACAGCTTAAAAGATCCATGACAATATAATGGTGAGTGGTGCATTATAAGCTTGCCGCGATATGACGGGGCTTTCTCTTCACGCTGCTATTGGCAATAATCAATAATGCCTTCGTAATTCTCGATAGCCGCCGCCGCCGCCACCGCCGCCTTTCCATCTACCTTTTCTCATATTGCCCACGGGGCGTTTCCACAGTTACCGCAACGTCGACGCTCGCGTCGCGATATCGTTTGACAGGAACGATGGGGTATTTTCCCAAATGGTACCCAAGGGTATAACTCAAGGTCACTTGTGTTGGCGCGTTATCACTTGTCGTTTCTGGTCGCAGCCTCAATTACAGATAAGCGAAGCAGTTTCACGAGCAAGTCGAACAAGAAGAAAGATTATTTCATTAATCGGCCCTTACTCTCGAGCGATTCTTTCCAAATTCGACGTTAATCGATTCCATTGCTGAAATCAGTACCAATTCATGGACAAGATAGTAATAATAACTCAAGTGTCCAGTGATACTCCAATATTACTGTTTACTGTTTCTGTTGTTCGCAGTAAAAATTACTGTCCAGTGGAAATTACCCGAGTGCTACAGTAGTTTTTACTATCCAGTCCAGTAATATGTACTCGGAAGAAACGTTCAGTAGTAATACATGAATTGGTGCAGAAATTATTCATACACTGAGAGAAAAAATTACTGAATTTGAGAACATGAATTTATTTATTAAATGAAAGTATTAATTCGATTATTTATTTGTTGAACCAAGAAAATCACTCTTCATTTAAAAATATATTTTCACGAATCTATTACTCCATTATGTTAAACTCTTATTTAATAGTAACAATTAAATGCATGATAGATTTGATTAAATTTGTATTCATTGGATTAATTACATTGATCGCATCATAAACATGAGATTATTTGGATCTAAAAAATGACTTCAATACGAAATTATTTTTTTCGGACAAGATTATTTCTTTGCGATAAGTTCATCATTATTTTACTTCTAAAAATATCTTTATTCAAATGGATTTTAATAAATTTGCATTCGTTGGATTCATTAGATTTATCGCATCATAAACATGAGATTATTTGAATCTGAAAAACGACATCAATATTAAATTATTTTTTTCGAACAAAATTATTTCTTTGCAATAAATTCATCATTATTTTACTTCTAAAAACATTTCTGTAGTATTTTCAATATTTATTAGATATAAAATTGATTGTGATTATTTTAAAAGAAGCTGTAGTAAAATAAATAACACATTATATTTTATTCCTATACAATATTTGTTTGGAATGATGTCATTTTACTTTACTTTAGTATACTTTAATACTATACGTAAGTTGTTAAAAATTAAAAAACTGGTTTTTTAAATGTTTTCTTATACTCGAATCTTCATAACTCCTAACTTTTTTCAAGTGCATAGTAGTAGTCGATAGCGTAATAGGTAGCGTGTTAGGTAGTTAGGTAGGATAGGTATGACGGTAGGTAGGGTCGAGGGTTCGAATCTCGGTCGGACAGAGAAATTAGATCGGAGAATTGGCGCAGATTTGTATTTTTTTTCTATCTATCTCTTTTTGGGGTCACTAAACTATGCGCATTAAATTATTTGGCGAGGGCTATATATTTTTTATAAAATGTTTAGCAACAATTAATAAACACGCATTTGATCGAATCAATCATTTTTCCTGTTGATTGGGCTAATTAATTTGTCGATTCGACAAATCTTTTTTCTCAGTGCTTCCTGTATTAAAAGACATGCATGTTTTGAATGATAAAATGTGTTCTTGATTCGAACATATTACATATAATTGATAACATATTGTTAGATTCAAGTAAATTCGTTTATTGAAACAGAAATTTATGGAATTTACTGAAAAAAATGAACCAAGTAAATATATAAGGGAACCAATCTAATATGTTTTGACAAATAATAAAAAAAATTATTTTTTGCCATCAAAACTTAATTCATTGGCTCTAGTAATTTTTTCTCTCAGTGTATACATATTACTGGACTGGGTAGTAATAACTATTGTAGCATTCCAGTAATTCAGGCCATGAAAATCAATGACACCGTGCCAGTGATAATTACCGGGCTGGTACAGTAAATTATGATGAGTATTCAACCGCAGCTTATTTCCCGTACTTCATGAAGTACTCCGGTAATTTTTACTGACAGCTCTGCATAAAAAATTCCTGGATTTGCAGCTTGGAATGCCGCAGTACTGGATTAATCCATGAATAATTACTGTCCCAATTCATCAATAACTACTGGAATTTGTTTCCGTTTATTAATTGGAATTCCGATTCGAAGGAAAAAAATGACCATGATTATGGGGGAGTACATTTGGGATATGAGAGTTATCATATTTTTCCGGAACGAATGATATACGTGGACGTTTAGATTATACGTTATACCTACGTTGTACAAACACAGCGGAATACATAATAGGATTGAATGTTGTTTACCGGTTTGATGCATACGTGACGCGAGCTCGAACGAGCGCGAATCCCTATTATCGCACGATATTAACTCACACGGGTCAGCACCGATTCTGAATCAAAATTGGGATTGGGGGTAAAGAAGTGCCGAGTCGTGTGATTACAATGCTCGACCATCGCAGATCGATTTTGCAATGGAAAAATCACAAGTCTCCCCGTTCGACATTGACGCAAATCATTATTAAGGGCCGTGCGGAAAGCTCAAATTTCCGCCCTCGGCTACATGACAATTACAATCGAATTATTGATGCGAGAGTCATGCGGAAGATTAACGAAAGAATCAAGGAATTATGAAGAGAATCAATGAGTTTGATCAATGCATTTTACGCGAAATAGATTCGATTATGAAAATTTTTTATTTTTAATTTTTAATAAACAAAAAACATTATTATATAAAGAAAGACAGAAAAAAAGTCGTCATTTCGAAATAACTGATTCGGCCCTGAATTACAACGTCGTATGCGAGTTTTAATTTTCACGCTCGCCACGCCCAAATTTTTATCCGCGTAGCACATCGTAATGAATTCGATTTTTTCCCCCAATTACGCAAAATTCACGTTGAAGGTGAAAAGGCGTGGTTGGAAATTAATTTTTTTTCTTTCAACGATCGCTTTTAAACGAGAGCAACGAGAGGCAAAACGTTTCGAATGTATATTTCGTTTCATCAATAACGAGAGGGATGAAAATTGTGAGGCGAAAGTTGGTTCGAGCATACTTTAATGAAGGTACGATTGAGTCGGTTAAAGTAAATGAGAGATTGGTGCAAAGAGGGATCCCCGACATTACTCGACGCGAATCTTGAATCTCGAGTTGCGGCTCTCCTCTCTCTATCTCTCTCTCTCTTTCGAGTTTCGACTGAGAAACGAGAAGACTTGGTACAAGATCGAAAAGAGAGAGAGAGAGAGAGAGAGAGAGAGAGAGAGAGAGAGAGGGAGAGAGAGAGAGAGAGAGACCAAGAGGGATCGAGTAAAAGCTGTTTCTCGAGACTGAGAAGCCCGGTAAGTACATACTCGGTATGTCATATTCCGAGGGCGGATCCCTCTTATTCTCTCTGCAATCTCACATCGATCTCGGCTCCCGGTCGAAATTACAATATCTCTTTTCTCTCAATGCCGCATTTTTAATGAAATTGCCATTGGGCTCAATTGGTATTTTCCGCTTCCGCAGAATCCGAAAGAGACTTACTGTAAAAATGAACAATGAGCAGTATTCACTGCCAATTAAAGAATATCAGCATTACCGGGAGATAACTTTGAGTTATTGATGTACCGAAATTCCATGGTCAATGTGGCGACTCGATGTGACGATTAATAATAACGAACGAGAGCTTCCACCGGAAGAAAAAAAATGAATCGATCGACCATATTGGACCCAGTCCAATAATACAGGAGAGGAGACAAATAAGACAATTCCAATAATAATCAAGTGATACTCCAATATTTCTGGACACTTCGGTAATTATTATTATGCTGTCCATGAATTAGTACTGCTTTTTCCCCTATTTGAATCGCCGATTGATCGAAGTAAATGGAAATAAGAAACCGCTTCCGCACTGAAAAAATTTTTTTGTTGAAAATGCAAAAATTTGTTTCGCTCAACCAAATATTTGTTTCCGGACGTTGAACTCGATCATTTTGGTAATTCAACAAAATATACAGTGGAATCTTTAGTTAAATCGTTGCTTGAATGGGCAAAGTTTCAGTTCAATCAAATAAAAATTTGTTACTTCGAATAAAAATGTAATCCACACAGAGAAATAACCAATTAGCTGACTAATTATCAGATGATTCCATATATGTATATTCTATGTATCAAAATAAATAGTTGATACAACCCATTATCTATTTCAAGTATATAAATAATGTGATAGATGGATTAAATATTTGGTTCACGCACTTATCCGATTGATTTCAATAAACGAATATTTTGTCGAACAAATAATATATTTAGTTGGTGCAATTAAATTTTCAATCCTGAAATTAATTATGGCTAAACGTAGTATAACAAATATGTAGTATTTGAAAAATAATTCAAAATGCAGATTTTATCAGCCTCAAAATGAGCGATATAAAAAAAAATAGTATTTGCGCGAATCGTCCGATCTAATTTTACGCTCTCTCCGACGGGGATTCGAACCTGCGACCATACCTACCTATCCTACTTGACGACCTAACACGCTACCTACTGAACTACAGACTGCTTACGAACTTTCTCAACTTTTGTGGTATATGAATGGTACGGTGTGTCGAAAAAATAATGATATGGACTAAATAAATGGACTAAACAAACGAATAAATAAATAAATAAATTGGACTAAATCGTACCTGTAAATTGACCAAATAATTTCGTTCACCTCATATCTTATGGTTAACCAAATCCATTTGTTGATTTCATTATAGTTTCATTATTTCAAACAAATTAATATTGAATCAACTAAATTTTTATCAACTAAATGGATCTAGTTGATTTAACTGAACGTTTTTCTCAGTGCGGTTTTTTCTCTCGGTATTCGGTATTGGTGATTATTTTTGTACTTCGCCTATTTCACAAAACGAACCCCACCATATTTCATCATATTTATAATGAGATGCTGGGACGAGAGAGAGAAAATTTCGTTCTATGCGATACTGACTGTGATAATCGTATTGATCATTGAGGCGTAATGGCGCAAGATGCAAGTATAAAGTTCCCGTGCGCATTTCCTCTCGGTTTGTAAATAATAAGGAAGAAAAATGTTGAATGCCGCATCTTGTTCCGATAGAAAGATATCTTTGGGCTCGTCTTATATAAGCGGACGATTTTTCGTCAGCTGTCCCCGTATAATATATGGATTTTGAGGGCGTGAAGAAGAAAAAAGATGCGTCATGTGTAATGGGGCGCATTATACTGTATCATTGAAAAAAACTCGGCTCTCTCTTCTCTGTTAAAATGGCTTTGCTCTGGTAATCGATATTTGAAGAATCCCGCAAACGGCACCCCCGCCTCCCCTTTCGTCATTTTGCCTTTTGACTATTTCTGCATTCATGACAGTTGGCTGTCGGGACCATGGAGAAAGGATCCCGAAGGAAGCACGAAGGAGAGAGAGGGAATAAAAGGGGCGAAAAAAGCCGCCGAGAAATTCGATGCGAATTAGTCAAAGCCGAATAAAGATTTTTCAGCGACGGATCGAGTCTGAGAAAAAGAATAACGAAGACGAAAACGTACCTACGTTGTAAAATAAAGTTGAAATAAAAAATGTTTAACCATCGCGATTCGTCATTCTTGTGGGTGGAAATGAAATTATCGATATTCAAATGTGCGGGCGCACTTTGACACCGATTCGTCGATTTTGACGAAGTTTCGCTGATAAAGCCAGAATCTGGGATAACGACGATGGCTCGACTTACTTTTGGGGTTTCGAACTATTTTGAGATCATTGCAAACATTGTTGATTTTCGTGAACTCTTGAGACCTTTTCCGAATAAAACGAGGAGCGTTATATTTGTTTGACCTAGAATCAAAGGAGCACTCACGGCGCACCTTGGCGTTCATTTTTCATCAAGGGGATGTCAAACTCCCACTCCTGTAGGCTCTCGAAAAATTAACATTTTGTCCAAATACGATTTTCCGCCGATTCTTATTACAGATATGTCGAAAGTCTCAATTTCGAGTCCCCATCGACAGACTTTACTTTACTCTTGAACATTTTCTTAACTTTCAGATTTTTTCGATCCTTAATGAAGACTGAGTCGAATTTCACGTGGAAACTTAAGTTTTTTTCTCGCAATCGCTCGCGGCAATGTATACGACAGATAAATACGTTATTTCTCCGAGGGATATAGTTATTCAAAGCGGATTTCTGGAGTACTTTGTAATGCGAAAGACTTGGAGGGACAGAAGAGAGAGAGAGAGTTTGGGTCGAAATGGATGTATGCCATCGTCGCCATAATGCACCTCCTTGACGGTGGCTTTGTCCGTAACTGTTGACCGGAAAAGTCTTGGCAAAATCTACTCTGAAATCTGTCCGAACGCAGAGACATCCAGAGCATAGAGCTGACAAGTTTCTACCAGGGTCTTTTGCGTCGTTGGTCCCACGGGAAATTATTATTTTTTTTTGTATCTCTCTTCAAACGAAATCGAGCTACTGTACCATTAAAACGAGATAACTAAAACCACGAGGTGGACGTTTGTCATTTGTACAATTTGAGCTTAGAAAGCTGTGGAAGTTTCTGCAAATGTCCATCGAGTAATGAGAAAGAATATCTTGATCGCTCTTTTAAGTGGCTTCGGCTAAATTGTAATTACAGAAAAGGTTAATTCCTGTCTCAACTCTGTAAATGCATTATTATCGTTATTTTAATCGTTATAATTCAATAAATGTTAGACACGGAAAAAAGTCCAGTAACTATTCACGAGGAGCTGCCAGTAAAAATTACTGGAGTGCTTCATGAATAAACGGGAAGTAGCAATTATTGGAGTGCTACAGTAGTTATCACTCCAGTTCGGTAATATGTACTATTGAGGCCATGAAAATCAATGATACCTCACCAGTGATCATTACTGAACCGGTACAGTAATAATTAGTAATTATTACTGGACTGGTACAGTAAATTGTACTGGTAATTCGACCACGGGTAATTTCCCGATTAAAATTGATGGAGTACTCCGGTAATTGTTACTGGCAGCGCAGCATGAAAAATTATTGGTTTAGCAGTATGGAATGACGTAGTACTGGACGAATCCATGAATAATCACTACCGATTCATGAATAACTACCGGACTTATTTCCGCACGTGGACGTGACACTCAACAACCTGCGTAGATCAAATCTTGATACGTTGGTCCAGGCTTGCGAATGGTAGGGCATTTTCCCTCAGGACCCGAGATCGGTCATGCGTCACTGAATGTCCGTACATGGATTCACCCATCCACTTACGTTGCAATTCTGGCTTCCGTCCTTATTCCTCATGTCTGGCTGCTTTTGCCCATGCTCGAAGCATCGTGGCGTTAGATATACGTAGCATATTACCCTCGCAACGTTGAATTTTCGGTTCCTCGAGCCTAGCTAACGACATTTCGAAATCTCTCCCAGGCCGAGAGTGAATTCAGACTTCTGTGATTCCCAGTGCGAGCTTGCACGGACATAAGTGCTGCGTGTTTGTGTGTGTGTAGAGCCGCGGCGCACATGAGGTAAAGTGCTCTTTGAGCTACTCCTCGTGGCGGAGTACGAGGCTCAAAACCGTCGACGGGTAGCGTTGACGTTCGTTCTCGTTCCCGATTCTCAACGAGAAAGTACCGTTAAGTGTCGTCACTTATAGATATATGCGTATGTGTGGGTGTGAGGGAGAGGAAGGAGCTTGCGTCTCTTTGCTTTTTTTCTTTTACGTTCGACCATCTTTGATACGGTTGTAATACGAATACCTTAATGTTTGATCTTTGCAGAAGCGCAACGAACGCCACCAGAATGCGGGACCGACTATCCTGGTACATGGTTTTTCTCATCCTGCCCACGATTCTACTTGCCAGATCACTCGACAAAGGTTAGTACACGCGGATAGAATAACAATCGTGCAAATTCAAAATTTCTACATTCTTAAATAGAAATTTTCTCTTCTTCCCGAAGAAAGTTTCATAAATTATTGTGAGAAATCAATCTGCAATTTTGCAATCTGCACGATTTTTTTGTAAAACTGTATATCTCGATGCAAACGGAAAAATATTGCAGAGCTGGGCAGTACTTGAAAGTACTCGGTACTTGCAAGTACTTGAAGTACAGTATTTGCAAGTACAAAGTACTTAAAAAGTACTTCAAGTATTGGACTTATATTTTTCAAGTATATTTCCTGTACTTGAAGTACTGTACTTGAAGTACTTTTTTCAAGTACAACTATCAAGTACTTTTGCATGTGTCTTTCTGATGGTTGAATGTGCAAAGCCTTTGAATATGGGTCATTCCATGTCAAATCGACCAAATTGATGAATCAATTTTGATGAAATTTGGTCAGAAGTTTTTTTTTATCATAAAACGAAGTTCTAACAAAGGAAAAAAATTAAAAGTTTTTTTCTAAAATTCAAAATTTCACCATTTTTTCAAGTTTATTTTTTAAATATTTCAAAAACTATTATAGTTACGAAAAAATCGTTCTGGGTTCGTCTTAAAGAGTATACTTGAGGTCGCGAAAAAAAAATATTTCGAAAAAAAAATTTGATCAATGATGAATTGGGAGAATTTTGAATTTTCAAAAATTGTAAAAATCCAAGTTGCCAATTGAAGTTCCAATTTAATTTTTTTTATGTAATACCTTCTACTAATTTTAAAAGATCCTAAAATTTTCAGAGAGATGATTTTTGTTTTTTCAAAAATATGAATTTCTGAATTTTTTAAAATTCGTGTAAATCTACGATCAACATTAAATTTTTTGTTAAATTTAATGTTGATCGTATAATACCTTCTAATACCTTGGATTGATTTAAAAGATCCTGAAAGTTTCAGAATAGTGTTGTTATGTTTCAAAAATTAAAAAATTCTGAAATTTGCAAGATGGTGTTTTATTTGTTTTAAAAATGTAAATTTTCGAATTTTGGTAGAAAAAAATTTTTTTTTTACAAAACTTTTAAATAAATTGGAAAATTTGTTAATAACGAAAACTTCTGACCAAATTTCATCGAAATTGAAAGTGGTCGATTCCAACTCTTAGTCGATTTGACATGGAATGACCCAAGTACCTGAATTTACGAGACGTATCCGAAGACTTGAAAAGTACTTGATACTTGGTACTTGATTTTTTCAAGTACTTGTACTTCAAGTAACAAGTACTTTGTACTTCAAGTACCTACGGTACTTTGTCCTTGATACTTGAAGTACTTTCAAGTACTTTGCCCAACTCTGAAATATTGTCATGTGTGTAAAATTTCAGCTCAATGGCAGTGTGCAAACTTATTCAAATATATTTTTTTAAATATTTTTTTTCGTCTCTTCGGAGCATTCCAAAGATTCTGGGGCCTCAAGTTCGAAAAATATAGTGTAAACGGAATAAATCTCTACTTGGAAACTTATCTCACCTAGAAAAGATACTTGAAACGATGGCGTTGCAGAAATAACTTTGCTTGGCACGCGGTAAATCAACACTTTTAATCAAGTCTCGAGATTTCACTCAATGGACCATCGAAAGCGCCGAGCTTCTCGCTTATATCGGATAGCTTGCTCGGAGGGTAAAGCGAGACAGGTGAAAAAAAGTTTGGGCGAAAAGTTGGTGGATAATGAACAAACGATGTGTCAGAGCTCGCATTATTTTTCAGAGGTCGTTACCGAGGAATACCGTTCGCGAGATTACCGCGTCACGTGGACTAAAGTTTTTTCATTTTCGTTAATTTTGTATCACGAATCACAGCTGATTGCCACTTGGTATCAATATTGCTCAAATAAATTGAAAAGTATGCCGCAAAGTATATCGCGAATCTTGACTTTTTGATGTTGTGGCAATTCCAAACTACCACACAAACTCCATCAGAATCGTCCGCGCGCAACTTTCGTCATTAAAATTCAACCCCCGTAACAACCGTCTACCCTAAAATGGTGATAATTGATTTATATTGAGAATGAGGATGTTGACGCCCTGCTTAACAGCCTTATTTTGAACATCTCCAATTCGTGTAAAGGGTTAATTATGTTTCATTGTGCCCGAGGAGGGGATTTCTTGTTGGCTCAATAACGCTCGTGTGCTCAGTTAGGAGTCGCGATTTTCCTCTATTTCGTGCATGAACCAACACTGAGCCAAGAGGTTAGGGATTTTATCGAGCAACATGACTCAACGTGCGCCAAGGTAAAGTTCCAGGATTTTGCTTTCTCATTTTCTCCGAGACCCAGATAGGGCGCAGTCGATAGTCCGATAGTTATGATCGTAAAACCTCGAGAAAAATGGAGAAGCAAGAAAACGCCGCAACGTCTCTCTCTTCTTATCAGGTGAAAAATAAATAATGACAGACTCCGAATTGGAAATTCCCTGTGAAAAGCAAATACGTAATTTGCGATGGTGAAATTCCTAAAGGATCATGCTGTAAAGTGTACAAAAGCATTTTGCTCGGATTCCAGTCCATTTTCAAAATTCCTGATGAACGAACTTTCAGATTGGACGATTGAGTCGCACACTTTGATGACAGGCGATCGTTGATCAGCGTCGGTTCGTCAATTTGTAGACGACAGTTTTACAGATCGTGACTCGATGACCGACCGTTTTTGCGTTAATAGGCTGCTAATTATATCACTATAGGGGTTGGTTCAGGGATCCCTCTTTGTGACGACAAGCCCCATCCTATATAAACACGTTCGCACCCTCTCAATCCAGACGTTGTCGTTAACCAAATCATAATTTTCTAATTCAAGAATCGATACATCCTGTCGATTCGCCTTCCACATTCGGTGGGTTGACCTTTATTCTTTCTCTCGAGCTTGCGAAAAGGACGCGCAAAGCCGCTTTACCTCGCTCCGCTGGTTTTCTATTTCCACACTCGTTCGTATTTATGACACTGACGAATTTCCTATTTCACCCCGTGTTCGTGATACTGATCTCTCGCGTCACGGTTTACACGTTTCGCCACTTTTACCATTTCTTCCTCTCGTTCTTCCACCCCGGTTATACCCTGAGGCAGGGCTTTCTGCCCATGCGTCGCATCTTGCGAATCAATACCCGTACTTCAGTTGGGCTGACTCGATGAGTTCGAAGAGATATTTATTGGTGACAAAATAAGGCAAACGGGTCTTCGGGTGTCGGCGTTAAAGACCTGTTAGATCTGGCACATGTCCGGTTATCCTGAAGGACAAATTATACGGTCTCGCGAAAGGAAAAGGGTCGATGGGGAGGCACATTCAAATGGAATGTGAATCGGAGGACCATTCGCTGGAAGATCGAGTCTGTTTAACTTGAACCTAAAGCTATGATTATTGGGAGGTCATTTTTAGGATTCAATGGTCTGTACGTTCAGACTTATTACAGCACCAAAACATGGACCATAATGATGATCACGAATATCAAATTCATAATAAAATTCATTAACGAATAAACCGCAAGTCCCAAGCTGATGACCGCCAGGGAACCGCAGATTCGACAGTAATGATCATCTCTTTCTCGTTCATCCATAGAGGGCGAGAGAGCTAGGGACAGGGCCTAGCACTCTCGCCCTCCATCTGCGCTGCCCTCGGCGATCTAATAATAGTAGAACCACAAGAGTCGACGATGAATAATACGAGAGCGTGTTCGCGTTTAGAAACCACCTAGCCGACTATCCAACCTCGTTAGAATGACAACCAACCTTCTGCCGATTTCCCTTATTACATACCGCTACCGTGAAAGCTAATTATCACGAGAAATAAGTGTACATAATGTAGATGTGGTTTCGCCGGATATCGGTAATTAGGATCCACTGCAGAATTGATGAGATTAAGGTTTTATGATACCTAATAAGGTCGGCAACGATAAGCGAGTTTTCAGAAGAAAAAAAGCTCAATTATCGATTATTAAGCAAGTTTGGTATTTCGAGAGAACGAACATCCGTAGGATACTCGATCATTTTGTCGTGTAAAAATATAAAATTATGGCGAAGTTACGAGCAATGACCGGAAAACACTTGGCGAAAAAGACCTTTGTGGAGAGCAATGCCTTTCGAAAACAAATTATGTCTAATAAGAAAAAAGACCAATCAAATTTCATTGGCAACTCCATTAATCGAGTAATATTTCAATATTACTGGACTGGTCACAGTACTTTTCGCTCCAGCTCGCTGTAAAAATTACCGTTCGGTCAGAATTACTGGATTATTACTGGTCTGGTTAATCTGTACTGGTTATTCGACCATGGGTTATTTCCCGTTTAAAATTCATAGAGTACTCCAGTAATTTTTACTGACAGCTCCCCGTGAAAAATAATTGGATCTGCATCTGGCGTTGAAAACACGACACGAAACAATGTGACAATGCATGAAAAATCATGCTGATTCTTCGAAAGAACGAGAAATAACGAATTTCCAATAAGTTTTTTTTCGCAAAAGTTTCGCGATAAAGCAGAGAGCGAGCGCGGTGATGATGCACTTTAGAATGAGCACGCATATACCGGCACGTACCTGCCTCGAGTATCTGGTTGCATTGTCTCCGGAGAAAACAAAAGAGAGGTTACTTACGTCGTCTCACAAGAGCTCAAAGTTCAGTGTCCGAAGTGTTCTTAGGTCGGCGGTAAAAGGGGGGGGGGGGAGGTCCCCCTACCAGAGGCAATGGCGAGACAGTGGCGCCACTCGCCCGCTCCTGCGTCCCTTCAGTCGCGTTTTTCCCTATTCACTTGTTCATCCGCGCCGCCATTAGCCCTCCAGCAGGCGCGATCAACCCGGAGTCTCGCTCATCCCTCGTCTTTTACACCGCAAAATCTGTCGCCCAAAAGCATTCACGTGCATGTTACGCATGTGAATAGTCGAAGATGTAGCCGAGCGGCCTTTGCGGTACTTTTTCTTCGTCTTGATTTCGTTCTTTGCTCAAGAGCAGAGGTTAGGGTGCGAGGCACGTCGCTAATGGCGCAGACGAGCCAATTAAAAATTAATATTGCTGCGGACAACGGCCGCTGTGAGCCAAAGCTTGCCGCGGACCACGTGCCGCCGCCGCGTGTTACGCAAATGATGGATGAATGCCTCGTTAACGAGACAAGTGACCAAGGCAAATGTTGAATTTATATAATTATCGGCATTTGTACAACGATAATTATCGTTGTTCGCGATGCGATATCCCTGTAATCCGCTCGTTTGTCAATTATGCAATATAAACGCATAATGCATCTAAAGTAGAATGCCCAATTTATCAACACACTCGAGGGATTTGAAGACTACATTTGTGCAATGGCGTCTATTTATCGGTAGTAATTTTTGCGGCAGTTTTACTCGCATTTTTCTTCGTGCAAGGGAAACAATAATTCACGAATCATTCTCCAATTGAAGCAAATCGATAAAGAAAGACAATTTTGTTGTTGAAAAGATAGGGCAATTCGAAAGGTGTTTTTTTTTTGTGGTTCCATCTCGTTGTGCACAACATACCCGGCGATGGTATATAAATAATCGCGTTTGATCCAACCGAGATGATACTGAACTCCTTGAACCATTGAAAGAAATGTTCCCTGGAGAATTTGAACCTCGAGGCTACGAGACTGCGAGAAAATGTTTCGTATACAGGTGCCTGGACTCTTCGACCACCCTGGTAACGCCTCTCTCAGTGAAAGAGCCAGTAACTATATATTCCACTTCGTCGTAACGAATACCTTACTGTCCTACTCTCCGGCTCAAAACCGTCCACCCCATTGACGATGCAAACTAAATGCATATATGCGAGAGAATAAGGAACGGCGACAGCGACAGAGAATACCGTGGAGACATGTCTGAGTCACACGCACACACGTATGGACAATGGGACGAGAAACCACTGCATTGCACATATACGTACCGTATACGTGAAATACCGCAGCCGAATTCAAAGTTTGAGATGCGCCGCAACCGCACACAGGTCGTGCGATACACCGGCGGCCATTTAATGCAAAGTTTACCGTCATCGCTCGAAACATTCTCGAATCACATTTATTATTTATTCGATGACTGTTTTCCGATTTAACTGTCTAGATTTTTTGCCATTCCATATAACTCGTCCGTCGATTAATATTTCGTTCGATAAAGACGTATTAAAAATTTCCGTTTCGCATACCGGAATAAAAACGTGTACGATGGTAATGATCGACCATTCCCGATATTTCTACTTCGTTTCACCATCTTTCGACCCAATGCTTCTTTGCACCATCGTGCAAAAAGACGCGCTTCGTACGATGAACACTTTGAGAGTCATTGATGTGCATTAATGGACCCGATCGTGCGATCCTTGTGATCTCTCAAATGTCTTGCGCGAGCATTTATATTTTCCTCGACGTCTCTCGACGCATTCCCCATAATATTCCATCAACGTGTTCTGCAGCGCAAGTTCAATTTTTTTAGTTATCTCCCCTCCACTGTCAATATTTTTCCACGCCTCATTTCTATCCGCATATCTGACATCGAACGAACGTTGAGAAAAAATTGGGGCGCTGGATATTGGAAATTTTTGTAACGTGAAATAATCGGCCATATTGTTAATCGTGAAATTAAAAAAATATTCACACTGTTTGGTGGGAAAACTCACGAATCCATGTTGATCGTCTGTTGATACAGATCGTCGGGTCTCGTACAGTATACCGTCGGATTGGCGTGCACTTTGGTACAGTAATCTCGACGAGCTGCAAAGAGTCAACGAGGCAAACGACAATAACACCGTGTCGAATGTAACGGTTCAACTGGGAGGCACGGCCTTTCTACACTGCAAGGTTCGCAATTTGGCGGAACGAACCATTTCCGATGCGGAGGTAAGCGCGCCAATGAATTTCTGAACAAAAGCACGTTTTCAAACGATCATCGTTATTCACTTTTATTTTGTCACATTTTTAGTCAGCATTTCTGTAAAATGTATGATGGAAAAAGATATCGGTACTAATTCATGGACAGAACAGTACACGGAAAAAAATGATTAGTGAGAACTGCTGAGATTCCCATTAATTTTTACAGTTTTCCCCATCAACAGAGCCTCCGGGAAGGGCAAACAGTGAAATTTGCATATTTCTTTAATACAATATACAGATGTCACATATGACATAGTACATGTCCATCGGACGAATTTTTACAGTGTGAAACAGTAAAATGTACACTACGTGAAACGTTATATTTCTGTCGTATCCGGTGAACTTTTTACACATTTCACATTGTAAAAATTATCCAGGGCCCGTGAAAAAATTACAGTGTACATTGTAAAAATTGAAAAGAACGTAGTATATTTTGCGGTACGTTTTTTATTTTTAACTGAAAATACTGCAATTTCTAAAATAAATTTTAGTGTAGTGAAACGTTTCGATATTCGAATGAATTCCAATTTATTCAAATATTGCAATAAACCGTTATTTATCCTCGCTCAGGATCATAGCTACGAGGGCTTGTACTTGACTAATTAATCGTGAGATCAATTAATGAAGCGAATTTAGTTTAACCTCGCTCCCATAAAGAGCACGAGCGTCACCGAAATGCAATGGTGATAGAAAATGTAGTCTTCAGTCCATAGGACTGCTCGACCACAGAACGCGGGTGATGTTCCAACAATTGTACGTCGATTGAGGACGCCGATGTTGGTAATACATTGGACCTTATAGGTGCTCGGTGGCTTTCTCGCTGGTGCGAGAGGGCGCGCCGTCCGACGCTATCTAGCGGATCTCGGGCGAAATGCAGACATCGTGGCGCGCCGCAGGTCGTCCCGTTACGGTGTCACACTGTAAAAATTGAAATTGACGTTGCATATTTTGCGGCGCGCATTTGATTTTTCATTGGGAACACTGCAATTTCTAATTATGTGCTTTGAACATTCTACAGAGACCATTGTAAATTTTACAGTTCAAACACAGTGAATTTCGTCATTTCTGCTTGTTATTTCTACTTTGTCATTTTTTGGCGATGAACATTGCATTTTTTACAGTGTAAATCAGCATTTATAATCGTTTGAAAAGCAGAAACTACATTGAATCCATTAATTTATAATGGATTCCCAATTTTTAAAATATTGCACATGAATTGTCGCCGATCATTTTTTTCCGTGTAATAATTACTGACGTGTCTAGTAATACTCAAACCTTACTGGACTGGTTAGAGTACTCGTTAATGTAGTGATACAGTAGTTATTACTATCCAGTGCAGTAATGTCTGTACTCTTCAGGCCATGATAATCAATTATAACTGGACTGGTGACCTAAATTGTACTGGTTATTCGACCACGGGTTACTTCCCGTTTAAAATTCATGAAGTACTCCAGTATTTTTTATTGGCAGCTCCGCATGAAAAATTACTGGATTTGCAGCTTGGAATATCGTAGTACTGAATTGCTTCATGAATAAGTACTGGACTTTTTTCCATGCAGGATTACTGTATACTTTAGAGACCCCGTGCAGATATATTCCACATTGATACGGTTATCCATAATTTCTTTAATCATCGTCAATCATGAATCATCATCCACCTTGAATTAAAAGAATTGCTGATTTTTGAGCGTCTTTTATTGTCTGATTGACACCAGATATCCTGGATACGTCGACGCGATTGGCACGTACTGACGAGCTCGTTGTTCACTTATACGAACGACGAAAGATTCCAGGCCCTGCATCACGAGGGTTCGGACGACTGGACACTCCAGATCAAGTACGTTCAGGAGAGGGACAATGGAACCTACGAATGTCAGGTGAGTGACGAATTTATTTATTATTCCTCGTTCACAGGGTTGCCAGCGCTTCAGAGGGTCAAAAATAGTAGAATAGTGACTTCTTTCACAGAAATAGTGACATAATAGTTACTTTTTCGTTTAAATAGTGACACTTTCCCTACCAATTTAAAAACTTTTGTGAAGGCTAGTCGTATTTTTTTCACCATTTCAGAGCTCGTTTGTAGTATTTTCATGAGAAATTTGTAGGATATGGGAAGTAAATGAAGGACGAGACGAGAAAAACTTGCAAGTGACTTTTTTTTTTCTTTTTCCTTCAAATTTGTCATTTTAGTGATAACATATGAAAGAAAATTATACACTTACCATAGATGTATAACGATCTAAGGCCAAACTAGAGGTGATTCTACCCATCAATACGAACAATTTTTTCTATGGGGACTCCTCTAAAATCGTGAAAAAATTTCAGATAAGTCCCCGTAAGAAAAGGTGTTTGTATTCATGGGTGGAACCACCTGTTAAAAAAAGGCGTATCAAAAAGAACACGGTGTATTGAAATATATATTTTTTTTAGTTTTTCCTTGCTTTTTCTGATGAATACATTATTTTTCGACAAAAACTCTGCATGATTCGCAATCAGCGGAGAATTTCCCATCAAAATAACGTTTGAAGACGATAAAAAAAAAAAAAAAAAAAAAAAATTTGCTGAATTTTGGCCCTATTTTCGAAAACCTCAAAATAACGAAATTCCAAGTGTTCTTAACTTTACTTCAGTTTGACCGATTCCAAATTTTTTTTCGTACTAAAAGGCTGTCTCTAAACTTAGAGAATAGCGTTTGGTTCATTCCGATAACTTAATCTTTGTAGAAATGAGAGCACTTTGAAAATCACCGAAAAAAATGGAAAGGGGCAAAAAATTGGCAAAAATCGATGGTCAAAATTTAAAAATCTGCCAAAAATCGAAAAATTATCCGAATTATATGAACGAAGCGGCATTTCGAAGCTTGAACGATCCCAAAGAGAATGAGCGCATGTAGAACCCAAAATTCTGCCTAGAAAATAAATTACAGTCATTTTAGTGAACCGATTCAAGTTTGACCAAAAGGCGAAAAAAAAAATTTTAATTTTTTTTTGGGCCCTATATCGATGTATTTTGTCCTCCTGAACACGAATCTACCAATAGTTTTCTCAAAAAATCAAAATTTTTATGAATTTTCATCAAAAACATTTTTCTTCAATTTTAGCCCCATTCTCAGAAACCTCGAAATTGTGAAATTTCAAGTGTTCATAACTTCACTTCGGTCCAACCTATTTCAAAATTTCTTTTTCGTACTAAAAGGCTGTCACTGAACTTAGAGAATAGCGTTTGGTTCATTCCGATAACTTAATCTTTGTAGAAATGAGAACACTTTGAAAATCACCGAAAAAAATGGAAAGGGGTATGCCTTGAAAAATTGGCAAAAATCGATGGTCGAAATTAAAAAATCTGCCAAAAATCGATAAATTATCCGAATTATATGAACAAAGCGGCATTTCGAAGCTTGAACGATCCCAAAGAGAATGAGCGCATGTAGAACTCAAAATTCTACCTAGAAAATAAATTACAGTCATTTTAGTGAACCGATTCAAGTTTGACCAAAATGCGAAAAAAAAAAATTTAATTTTTTTTTGGGCCCTATACCGATGTATTTTGTCCTCCTGAACACGAATCTACCAATAGTTTTCTCAAAAAATCAAAATTTCCATGAATTTTCATCAAAAACATTTTATTCATTTTTAGCCCCATCCTCAGAAACCTCGAAATCGTGAAATTTCAAGTGTTTATAACTTTCCTTCGGTCCAATCTATTCCAAAATTTCTTTTTCGTACTAAAAGGTTGTCACTGAACTTAGGGAATAGCGTTTGGTTCATTCTGATAACTTAATTTTTGTAGAAATGAGAGCACTTTGAAAATCACCGAAAAAAATGGAAAGGGGTATGCCTTAAAAAATTCGCAAAAATCGATGATCGAAATTTAAAAATCTGCCAAAAATTAAAAAATGGTCCGAATTGGATGAACCAAGCGGCATTTCGAAGCTTTAACGATCCCGAAAAGAATGAGATCAAGTCGAAACCGGAATTTCATCTAGAAAAAAAGCTACAGCCATTTTAGTGAACAGATTTAGCTTTGGCCAAAATGCGAAAAAAAAAATTGTCAATGTTTTTCTTTTTAAACCTTATATCGATGTATTTTCTTCCCCTGAACCCGAATTTACCAATAGTTTTCCCAAAAAATCAAAATTTCTAAGAAATTTCATCATAAACATTTTTCGTTCAATTTTTGCCCCATTTTCAAAACCTGAGAATCGCGAAATTTCAAGTGTTCATAACTCTACTTCAGATTGGCCGATTCTAAAATTTCAGGTAGAACCACCTCTTTAAAAAAGGCATATCAAACAGAACACGGTGTATCGAAAGTGATTCCGCGCGGGACAAATTTGTCCCCCACGCGAGTTTATCGTAGTGAGCGAGTCGAGGTACAAATTCGTCCCCTATTGTAACCGGCACCTCTATTCCAACCACTTCTGAGCTCTGAAATAGTGACAATAGTGGACAAATTTCGGAAATAGTGACACGATTTTAAAATAGTGAAAAATAGTGACAATAGTGACTCACTGGCAAACCTGCTCGTTTATTACGAATAAACAAAACTATCCGATTAATTATTTCCCTCTGAAGCGCGTTGTTCCATTTATTTGCGAATTTTTGTACACCATTCGGAATGTTTGCTTCTCGCTGGAGAAGGCAGAATTTTTTCTCGCATCTCGTAACGAGCCAACAGTTTGTTGCAAATAATACATAGCCATTCTCGCTGCAAGGGCGTCTCCGTTTTTTCTTTCACTATTTTCCTAATGTTGATTCATCAAAAGTATACAGCGCGACGGAAATACGATAGAAGAGTCGAATCTTGGTGGTGAATCGAATTGTCCAATGTTGAATGGTGAATCCGTTGGTTCGTGTTATTTTTATCCATGCTATTTTTTTCCTTTTTCTTTCGTCTTTCATTTCACTTAGAAGAATGTGAAACAACAGTCCGGGATAACCAAACACAATGATTTCTCTGTTCTCTTCTCTTTCCTTGTGAGATCCTCAAGTGGAAAGAATTCTGTCGATTCTGTCGTTTACTCGTTCAAGCGACACATCCAGAAATTCACGTTGTCAATCGTAGAGAATCGAAAGAATAAAACGCGCATTAATCTCTGTGAGAAAGAAGGATGCAAAAAATGGGATCACGAAAAAACGGAAAAAAATGGCACTCGGGAGTTTTCGATATTTAATTCTGTATAATATCGTGACACCGACTTCTTTCTAAAGGGGGAAGACGTTGTAACTTGGAACAAAAGCATTTTACGATCAAGAGGATATGCACTCTGCGCGCGCGTCATGCAAACGAGTTCAAAGATTCTTTCAAGCACCGAAACTATATTGTACATTCTCGCCTGGTTTACAGTTTTTAATCAAAGCCAGCGTAAAAGTTACGAAAACCAGGAAAGAAGAAAAAACGATGAAAAAATTGCATGTATCAAGGAGGTTAGGAGAGTGCTTTTAATTCCATTTTACGTCAATGCTTCCGATACATTTTCATTCTTAAACAGCTCCTTCACGAACCCATGCCTCTTTCATTATTCGCCGGTGTATTATTTTTTTAAGTCTTCAACTGACTTTGAAAAATTTAAGATTTCTCGAGGGGT
This sequence comes from Alloplasta piceator, assembly GCA_946863875.1. Classification (NCBI taxonomy): domain Eukaryota; kingdom Metazoa; phylum Arthropoda; class Insecta; order Hymenoptera; family Ichneumonidae; genus Alloplasta; species Alloplasta piceator. Next base: position 656,379 of record OX333075.1, on the reverse strand, counting down.
TATACGCAATCCTAACTGCGCATAACTCCTCGATAACTTGAGAATCTGGGTGCAGATACGAATGAATGGAAATAATCGCGTAAGATTTTGAAATCCGCATGAACCGAAGCTGAGAGCCAAAACGTACCACAAATACAATGTCGTGTAAAGATAAAAGAGCGTGTCGGGAAATGGAGAGAGATAAAGATAGAAGCGCGGGATGTGTCTCGGAAAAATGGATTTGGTATTCCATGTCGTATATAACATGAAATATTCAGTAGAAAAATCTGCCGTCGCCGAATTTCGCATATTTCAACGCCGTCGACTGGGCGTTCTCGATGAAAATTTTTCTCCGACACTACGGTTTTCGCGCGAGACGCAACGAGGAGGAAATGAATCCTCGAAGAAACGACAATTTTTCTATGGGACACTGCACATAAATATATACATACGGATATTTCCTTTATAGCCAAGTGTATCGCATGGGAATTGGTCGTACAGTCGTACAAAAGCTACTTGGCCGCAGCACCTTGAAGAAAATTTTTCCAACAATACGGAGAAAACAGAACGATGAAGAAGAAGGTCAAAATTGGCACTTTGAAGCGATACAGAGACATTCCTCGTTCTCTTCATCTCTATTTTTTTCCTCGGTTTAACAAAAACGATGAAATGAAAAATTTCAACGATAACAAAAATCGGTCTATGAGGAAGCAACAGGAAAGGGGAAGAAGAAACGATAACGCGGGACTTACAATGTGAACTTTGCACTTCAGCGACATCGGACAAACGACAATTCATGAGAAAATGCGCACAAACAGATTTTGCGCGTGCGTGAGCTTTTTCAAAGTAAAGATCCGTTTCTATGTTGTATGCATGTATATATATAAACGATAGCGCCCGATGCTCTTTCTCGTTGACCACAAATATGGTCTCTCGCTGGTGAGAGTTCCAATTTTTCCTATATATCGAACGACCCAATTCTCGTCACTTATTCCCTGGTCTCTCGTCACTCGGATTCCTCCGATCCCGAGCATAGGGCCGATATAGCCGGGTGTTACGGGCCATCGGGACAAAGCGCAATCATCATTCTAGTTTTATTTACCGTCGACATTTCGGTCAATGGACAGTCATATCGTACAAAGTATCAGACACAAGCACGTTCGAGATACTCGAAAGGAATCATTATTTTACCGATATCCCTCTCAACGAACCATGTTTTCCGTCCGTATGATTTAAAAATTACGTATCCCACGCTTCTACAAAAAAAAAAATTCAGTACAAATTCATGGAAAAGACGGTAATAATTAACGAAGTGTCCTAGTTACAGTATTTTTCAGCATGAAAAATTACTGGATTTGCAGCTCCACTGAAAGAAAAAATTACTAGAACCAATGAAATAAAGTTTTGAAGGCAAAAAATCATTTTTTTCATTATTTGCCAAAACATATTAGATAGATTTCTGTTTCAATAAACGAATTTACTTGAACCTAACAATATGTCATCAATTATATGTAATATGTTGTTTGAATCTAGAACACATTTTATCATTCAAAACATGCACGTCTTTTAATACAGGAAGCACTGAGAAAAAAAAATTTGTTGAATCGACAAATTAATTAGTCCAATCAACAAGAAAAGTGATTGATTCGATCAAATACGTGTTTATTAATTGTCGCTAAACATTTTATAAAAAATATATAGCCCTTGCCAAATAATTTAATATGCATAGTTTAGTGACCCCAAAAAGAGATAAATAGAAAAAAGACAAACCTGCGCCAATTCTCCGATCTAATTTCTCTGTCCGACCGAGATTCGAAACCTCGACCCTACCTACCATCATACCGATCCTACCTAACTACCTAACACGCTACCTATTACGCTATCGACTACTACTATGCACTTGAAAAAAGTTAGGAGTTATGAAGATTCGAATATAAGAAAACATTTAAAAAACCAGTTTTTTAAGTTTTAACAATTCATGTATACTATTAAAGTATACTATAGAAATGATAGTTCTTTGCTTGGAGGAAATAAAAATTTCATCATTCCAAACAAATATTCTATTGCAGTAATAAAATAATGTGTTATTTATTTTACTACAGCTTGTTTAAAATAATCACAATCAATTTTATATCTAACAAATATTGTAAATACTACAGAAATGTTTTTAGAAGTATAATAATGATGAATTTATTGCAAAGAAATAATTTTGTTCGAAAAAAATAATTTAATATTGATGTCGTTTTTCAGATTCAAATAATCTTATGTTTATGTTGCAATAAATCTAATTAATCCAATGAATGCAAATTTATTAAAATCTATTTAAATGAAGATATTTTTAGATGTAAAATAATGATGAATTTATTGCAAAGAAATAATTTTGTTCGAAAAAAATAATTTCGTATTGAAGTCATTTTTTAGATCCAAATAATCTCATGTTTATGATGCGATAAATGTAATTAATCTAATGAATACAAATTCAATCAAATCTATTTAAATAAAAATATTTTTTGAAGTAAAATAATAATGACTTTATTGCAAGAAAATAATTTTTTCGAAAAAAATTGTTTTGTATTGAATTCGTTTTTTAGATCCAAATAATCTCATGTTTATGAAGCGATCAATGTAATTAATTCAATGAATACAAATTGAATCAAATCTATCATGCATTTAATTGTTACTATTAAATAAGAGTTTAATATAATGGAGTAATAGATTCGTGAAAATATTTTTTTAAATAAAGCGTGATTTTCTTGGTTCAACAAATAAATAATCGAATTAATACTTTCATTTAATAAATAAATTCATGTTCTCAAATTCAGTAATTTTTTCTCTCAGTGTCGAAATGACCCAGTTCGTTTTATTGAGACTCTTTCGTTCGGTTTCCGTCCGTTTCTCGGAAATAAATAATTTGTTTTTTTTTTTCGAATTTTCCATCCTCCATCGCTTCACGAAAGCGAAACCACACTGGAAATGCTTTGACACAATATACCGACTGCACGTTACAAAGGCCCATTGAGTGCACGGGCTGCGTCCACACGGACTAAAAGTATCAACGCTAGTTGGGAATTACGGGGTGGTCTTTGGTGATAAGCGGGCTTGCGACCGTGGAACGCACACAAACGCCCTGCGATATAAGCATCCCTTTTGCGCTCCTCGTCGCAGTTGCACGAAACCGACTTTGCGCGCAAGGTTCCCTCGTTTCACGACCGTGTTTCCCTGAAACTCGGTCCCTTTCGGATTTCCTACTCTCGGGTCGCATCCCTTCCCTCCACTTGCACGGGGATTACGTTTCGCATACCCGAGTGCCGCGGAGTTCTCGGACCTTCGACAATGCGGCATTGTTGTTTTATACCGTTTGGCAAGCCGCATCGAGAAAGAAAAGCACAAGTGTATCACTCGGGAAAGAAAGCGGAGCAAGAGTTTGGAATTATATTCGAGCTTACGATTTTTTTATTTTTCTCACCATTTCCGAGCTTCTCTTTTTTTTTTACACAAGTTCTCACACAGTAGGATCGTTATTTACAAGACGCGCTTACGATGCAAATGCGCTTGTTAACGAATGCCCTCGAAACTGTTGCTCCTGCCGCCGCTGGAAATATGTAAGCGTATATCGTACACTTTATCCTATGGCGCACTGGGGTCGAGATGCATGAGCTCGTCAAAGCTTCGGTTATATATATTAATGAGGATCCCAAGTGCACAACGTGATACACCTCGGTCGAACCACTATGCATACATATATATGGGAAATTCCGCGTCAAATGGACCGGTGTCGGTTCGTCCTCGAGCACTTTTATTTTATCATCGAATGGATTTGCAATTCCATGAAAATCGATTCGACGTTTGAAACGATTGAAACTATGATTAACGAATACACTGAGAGAAAAAATTACTGAATTTGAGAACATGAATTTATTTATTAAATGGAAGTATTAATTCGATTGTTTATTTGTTGAAGCAAGAAAATCACTTCATTTAAAAAAATATTTTCACGAATCTATTACTCCATTATATTAAACTCTTCTTTAATAGTAACAATTAAATGCATGATAGATTTGATTAAATTTGTATTCATTGGATTAATTACATTGATCGCATCATGAATATGAGATTATTTGAATCTAAAAAACGAATTCAATACAAAATTATTTTTTTAGAAAAAATTATTTTCTTGCAATGAAGTCATTATTATTTTACTTCAAAAAATATTTTTATTTGAATAGATTTGATTGAATTTGTATTCATTAGATTAATTATATTCATCGCATCATAAACATTAGATTATTTGAATCTAAAATGATGATTATTTGGATCTAAAAAATGAATCAATACGGAATTATTTTTTTCGAACAAAATTATTTTTTTGCAATAAATTCATTATTATTTTACTTCTAAAAACATCTTTATTTAAATAGATTTTAATAAATTTGCGTTCATTGGATTAATTAGATTTATCGCATCATAAACATGAGATTATTTGAATCTGAAAAACGCCATCAATATTAAATTATTTTTTTCGAACAAAATTATTTCTTTGCAATAAATTCATCATTATTTTACTTCTAAAAATATTTCTGTAGTATTTTCAATATTTATCAGATATAAAATTGATTGTGATTATTGGAAAAGAAGCTGTAGTAAAATAAATAACACATTATTTTATTCCAATAGAATATTTGTTTGTAATGATGAAATTTTTATTTCCTTCGAGCAAAGAACTATCATTTCTATAGTATACTTTAATAGTATACATAAGTTGTTAAAAATTAAAAAACTAGTTTTTTAAATGTTTTCTTATACTCGAATCTTCGTAACTTCCAACTTTTTTCAAGTGCATCGTACAGAGAAATTAGATCGGAGAATTGGCGCAGATTTGTCTTTTTTTTATATTTATCTCTTTTTGGGGTCACTAAACTATGCATATTAAATTTTTCGGCGAGGGCTATATATTTTTTATAAAATGTTTAGCAACAATTAATAAACACGCATTTGTTTGACTCAATCATTTTTCCTGTTGATTGGACTAATTAATTTGTTGATTCGACAAATTTTTTTCTCAGTGCTTCCTGTATCAAAAGACATGCATGTTTTGGATGATAAAATGTGTTCTTGATTCAAGCAACATATTACATATAATTGATGACATATTGTTAGATTCAAGTAAATTCGTTCATTGAAACAGAAATTTATGGAATTAACTGACAAAAATGAACCAAGTAAATATATAAGGGAACCAATCTAATATGTTTTGGCAAATAATGAAAAAAATGATTTTTTGCCTTCAAAATTTTATTTCATTGGTTCTAGTAATTTTTTCTCTCAGTGTACTATATTAATTAGCTATATCTGTTATAATAATTACTGATAATTTTCAATCCACCCCTCGATCGTCCTTTCGATCTCGAAGATACCGCGTGTATCGCTTTAGGAAGATACCTCGTATCGCTTTAGGAAGATACCTCGTGTATCGCTTTCTCAGATCGGTTCGAACCTCGATGCGCGTGTTCGTACACACGGCCGTAAAAATACTTTATGGTTAATTTTGCTAAAGGAAATATACGTTTTCGCGCTGCAGACTGCGCGAGCTTGGCAACCGTGCATGTACAAACGTAAATATATCGATTTGCTACACCGGCAAAAAGGGCGCAAAGAGCCTTATCGGAAGTTCGGAGTCACGAGGACCGAAAATCCTTCTGCTTCTCGGAGAATTTTCAGTTAAGAGGGAACATGTTTGCCCACACTTGGTCGGTAATGCGCAGTGTTATTTATCCGAGTCATGCAACGTCTTTCACGCGAGTATTTTTTCGTACCAGGCCAAGCTGGCATACCCCTGATTCATATACTCGAAATATATCCGAGGTGTAGGATGAATTTTTTTTCTTCCTTCTTCGGGTCGACAATTTTGCGTCTCCGGGTGGTAAATTAGATTTCGCTCTCATAACAAAAGGTATTTAGAGTCTACTTGCATAGCTTATGTTTGGAATGTGTTTTATGGCCCTTGTGTTTCCGTCTTCGATAAATACCGGAACGGACCGGCTATCGCTCTACCGCAAATACATTTCCATCGCAATGCCGCAACATTCGTACCAAATAAAACGACTCAACCGTACATTGAGAGAAAAAATTACTAGAACCAATGAAATAAAGTTTTGAAGGCAAAAAATCTTTTTTTTTCATTATTTGCCAAAACATATTAGATTGGTTCCCTTACATATTTACTTGGTTCATGTTTTTCAGTCAATTCCATAAATTTTCGTTTCAATAAACGAATTTACTTGAATCTAACAATATGTTATCAATTATAGGTAATGTGTTGTTTGAATCAAGAACACATTTTATGATTCAAAACATGCATGTCTTTTAAAACAGGAAGCACTGAGAAAAAAATTTGTCGAATCAACACATCAATTAGTCCAATCAACAGGAAAAATGATTGATTCGATCAAATGCATGTTTATTAATTGTTGCTAAACATTTTATAAAAAATATATAGCCCTTGCCGAATATTTTAAAATTTATAGTTTAGTAACCCCAAGAAGAGATAAATAGAAAAAAAAGACTAATCTGCGCCAATTCTCCGATCTACTTTCTCTGTCCGACCGAGATTCGAACCCTCGAGCCTACCTTCCATCATACCTATCTTTCCTAACTACCTAACACGCTACCTATTACGCTATCGACTACTACTATGCACTTGAAAAAAGTTAGGAGTTACGAAGATTCGAGTATAAGAAAACATTTAAAAAACCAGTTTTTTAAGTTTTAACAATTCATGTATACTATTAAAGTATACAATAGAAATGATAGTTCTTTGCTTGAAGGAAATAAAAATTTCATCATTCCAAACAAATATTCTATTGGAATAAAATAATGTGTTATTTATTTTACTACAGCTTCTTTTAAAATAATCACAATCAATTTTATATCTAATAAATATTGAAAATACTACAGAAATGTTTTTAGAAGTAAAATAATGATGAATTTATTGCAACGAAATAATTTTGTTCGAAAAAAAAAATTAATATTGATGTCGTTTTTCAGATTCAAATAATCTCATGTTTATGATGCGATAAATCTAATTAATCCAATAAATGCAAATTTATTAAAATCTATTTAAATAAAAATATTTTTAGATGTAAAATAATGATGAATTTATTGCAAAGAAATAATTTCGTATTGCAGTCATTTTTTAGATCTAAATAATTTTATGTTTATGATGCCATAAATAATTTTCTTTGAAAAAAATAATTTCGTATCGAAGTCGTTTTTTAGATTCAAATAATCTTCATTTTAGATTCAAATAATCTAATGTTTATGATGCGATAAATGTAATTAATCTAATGAATACAAATTCAATCAAATCTATTTAAATAAAAATATTTTTTGAAGTAAAATAATAATGACATTATTGCAAGAAAATAATTTTTTCGAAAAAAATAATTTTGTATTGAATTTGTTTTTTAGATCCAAATAATCTCATGTTTATGATGCGATCAATGTAATTAATCCAATGAATACAAATTTAATCAAATCTATCATGCATTTAATTGTTACTATTAAATAAGAGTTTAATATAATGGAGTAATAGATTCGTGAAAATATTTTTTTAAATGAAGAGTGATCTTCTTGGTTCAAGAAATAAATAATTGAATTAATACTTTCATTTAATAAATAAATTCATGTTCTCAAATTCAGTAATTTTTTCTCTCGGTGTATGAAATATCTGAGGAAAAGAAGAGTCTCGTCATTCCTTGCAAATAACTAGCCTCCCAGAATTAATCTCCGTTGGACGAGGATCCTACCGAACTGGAATCCTGTCCCGTGAAGAGTCACGATCATTCCAAGCCTGGTCGTACGATCTTTGGCTACTAAATTTCAATGATATGAAATTTCGGGCAGCTTGAGCCGCGGCCTTCGGCAGAGCTTGTCTCTGAACCTTCGTCAAGTCGATATTTTAAAAATTACCGGAGTACGAAGAGGTGCTTCGTCCTATTGTCATCTCAGCGAAGAAACGATCTTCGCTGTGTTGTCCTTTCGCATTGGCTCCAGAGAGATACCTTTTCCCATTGCACTTCTTGGCACCATGGGTGAAAGAAATGGAGAAGGAAAATTGTATCGAGAGGACCGTTGGCTGAATGCGAGAAAACGAAACAATGGGCGAGAGAGACGGAGAGAGAATGGTGAATCGGATGGAGATATGACAAGTCTGGCGCGCATAGTCTTGGCGGAACATTTCCTATCCGGCAATATATGCGCATCTCTCTCGCTGTTTCTCCTTCTCGCTCTTCAACCCCCGACAAGAACACGCTAGCGTAACTCGCAAAGTGCATATACGATACGTACATACGTAATACGAATTGTATATGCGCGATATATCTCACGGATCTGAAAGCGCACAAGCTGGCTCGACCTGTAAAATCTATGGGTAGGAAGATACATGAGGCATTCCGCGTCAAGTCGGCAAATCGCATACAAATTTTTAGAAAGTAGTTCTAACTCCCGTAGTAAAAAACTCCATTGAATCGCCAATGGCAACCAATGGTCCTCATACGACTCCATTGGACAATGAATGGGGACCCATTGAGATTTCCGCATTTTTCAATGGCGTATAGGAACGACCAGTGAATGGATATCCATTGAAAAGTCACCATTGCCCAAAGACGTCCATTGAACAACAAATGCGGATGAACCGAATGATCACCATTACTCAATGATGCCCATTGGAAAGCAAATGCGGATGAACGAAATGATCAGCTTTACCCAATGATGTCCATTGGGAAGTAAATGCGGATGAACTGAATGATCAGCATTACCCAAAGATGTCCATTGGAAACCGCGTCGCGTTAGTTCCGAGCCTTGGCGCGAGATTTCGCAGGACGGCAGCCCGCTGAACTCCCATACGGATTATGCGAAGAGTATGCTTATCTAGACGAGTGTGAGCACGGAATATTAGCAGAAGTCGGTGTCCAAAAAATCCATGCAAGGAGTTCTTGCCGACTGATGCCCATGGGATAATCCCTATTCCGTTTGAAATGGGGAAGTCAATCCTCATTGGAAAATCCTCATTCGATTTCAAATGGGGAATTCAATGGCGAGAATCCCCTTAGGCAATTCGGCATTCATCTCCGTTGGTTATTTTGGCAATGGGGAATGAATGGGGATTTTTCAATGGCGATGAATGGAGTTTTTTACTACGGGCTATCAAGAAAATTCGTAATTTTTTTCAGATTTTTAAATTACATATTTCAGCCGGAAAAAAATACAACAATTTTGTTTGTCCCATTTTGTAACTCGAAAATTATTCATCGTACGAAAAAAAAAGTAGGACATCAAATTTAGGATTTTCAACGTTCTTTTCACTACATTTTTTACAAAGTCCTCCGAAAGCTCTCTATGCCATTTTCGGAGCAAATAATATTTTGATCTTTTTTTTCTCAGAATTAACATCTTTGATTCGTCTGTAGTTCTAACAGTTTTTTACTTGATATATTTACAGACTATAAAAAACTTTGGCTCAGTGGACAACCCATTCCTTCGCATGCATTTTTATTGATACAATGTATCATTATAGAGTGATTTAACGAAATAGTGTAGATATTGATATCTTATCATTATTAATCGTAGACAGAGAAAAATAATAAAACAATCTCGTTTTGATACTGCGAAGACGATTCCAGGAACAAAGCAGTATCGATGCTTCATTCCCAAAAATCATGGCCAAATTAAACAAAAAAAGTATTCATTGGCCATAGAAACGTCGGTGTATCCAAAGAGGGTACATTAATTCTCTTTTGCAATCGAGAGACGTGACTAGCTTTTGACTCAAATTTGAATAGACTTTATCGGTGTACAGGGGTCCATTGATAAATAAGTTTATTAAAATATACAAAAAGATATTTAAACAAATAAAAATGGAAAAAGTTTAAAAAATTGAAAAAGTAAAAAAAAAAAAATGCGGGCTGTAGAAAATATCTATAAATAGGCTCAACCCTGTTCAAGAGAAATTTGTGTATTCGTTTGGGATGAAAAACGCATGCGAAGGAATGGGTTGTCCACTGAGCCAATTTTTTTGTACTCTGTAAATATATCAAGTAAAAAACTGTTAGAACTACGGACAAATCAAAGATGTTAATTCTTAGAAATAAAATATCAAAAAATTATTTGCGCCGAAAATAGCATATAGAGCTTTCGGAGGAGTTTGTAGAAAATTTTAGTGAAAAGTACGTTGAAAATCCTACATTTCATGTTGCACTTTTTTTTTCGTACGATGAATAATTTTCGAGTTACAAAATGGAACGAGGAATTTGTTTGTATTTTTTTCCGGCTAAAGTATGTAATTTAAAAATCTGAAAAAAAATCACGAATTTTCTTGACAGTTAGAACTACTTTATAAAAATTTGTATGTGATTTTTGGTGATTCCAAAAAATGGGGTGGCCGACTTGACGTGGAATGCCTCATATATATATATATATATGTATGTAAGATCGTAAGCGTATCAGAAAAAGCCGTATATGGAAGCACCGAGAAACGACATTGTGCGCACACCTTGGGACGACGTAACCGGGCTACGCTGAGCGAGATATATATATATTTTTTTTTTGTAAAGGGAGACCGAGACATCGTACAACAATGGTGGTGGATGCGCCGTAGCTGAACAGGTTTTTCACAGGCAAAACGAGACTCGGTTGGGTTCCGTGTTTCGTAAACTAGAAGGTGGAATTGATAATTGACGCTAGCGCGGTACTGGTCAAAAAAACAATCTCCCTCAATCGTCGCCAGACAGCTTCGCGTTTCTCAAGAGGGAAAAAGGGGATACTCGGTAAATGAGGGGAAGCAGCCGGGGGGGGGGCGGCGATATAATCTCTGGCTAATGAAACACTCGATATAATTATCGAGTGATTCACCCTTGCCTTCACTCTTCGATTATATCCCATCCATTTTCCGCGCATGAGAGAGCTTCGGGTGTTCGATACACCCACCTGAACTTGAACAAGGCTTACCAATTAAAATATAATTATTATGATTATTGCACATTTCAAAGCGCCTCTTGACATCCTGCTTCAAATTTTAATGAATAATAATAGTGACATATGGATTCCTCGGATCCAGTAAAATTGCTAATTGTCTGTTTTTGCTGAGCAAAAACAGACTTGCCTCTTGAAATAATAATTTTTCAGCTTGAAATGTATCTCGGTTCCACCTTCTCGAACGATGAATGTCGCTCAGTGCATCAATCCAAACACAATGTCATTGATATTCATTTCCAATGACTTGGTCGAAACGTTAGGATTGGGGGGTCTTGGAATGAATAGCGAAATTGAACATTGCGATGGAATAGGGGATGTCGGAGTACGAAACGCGGGTGAGACGTCAATGCGATCAGTGCCAATCCGGCGTGAAACCTAAATAATCCAGGCTTTCGGGTTCATTTTGCGCCCGAGATTCCCAACGCTAACGAATTTTCGGCGCGGGCGAATCAACGCGACTTCTCTCTGTGCACCGTGACTCGGTTCAAATCCACAATTCCACTTGATTCGCTATTTCGCCATGACAGCTTTTCTATTTCGCTCCACGAAGAGCTTTTCTTTTTTAACGCTAAAGGGTGGCTCGACCCCTCTATTCCAGGTTGACGAGTGCGGATAACCTTAATCAGGTATCGATCCGTGTCCCGATTGACTATGTTTTCATCAAATATTTCGTAACAATAATACGCTTGAATAATGGAAAAATAGAAACTTGGCTTCCCTCGAGTGTATCACTGATTTTCATGTCCTGAGTAGATATTTCAATGCAACGAAAACAATGAAGAGAATTGCAACCAATCCAGTGATATTGGATACTATTACAGGACACACGAGTAATTATCATTGTGTCCATGAAATGGGACTGGCTTTTTAGGCACTCACACAATTATGAAAAAAAGTGCTCATTAAATTTGCCCACATATCTGCGTCTTAAAATTTTTGAAAAAAATAAAACTAGAAAAAGCACGTAAAGAATTTGAAAACGAAGAAAATGAAGCCTGAAAGAAGTTTGTACGATCAAAAACACGGGAGTTATGGCTTTTCAAACATTTATTGTCCGCGCTCTCCCTTAAGAATTTCTAAAAAAATAATACTTCAAAAGGAGAGAATTCAAGAATGAAGAAAATGATGCCTGAAAGAAGTCTGTTCGATCAAAAACACTGGAGTAATGGCGGTTCAAAAATTTATTTTCCGCGCACTCCCTTAAGGATTTCGAAAAAAAATAAAACTAAAAAAGAACACTCGGAGAATTTGAAAACGATGGAAATGACGCCTGAAAGAAGTCTGTCCGATCAAAAACACGGGAGTTATGGCTGTTCAAAAAATATTTTCTACGCCCCCCTTAAGGATTTCGAAAAAAATAAAACTAAAAAAAACACTCGGAGAATTTGAAAATAAAGAAAATGACTCTTGAAACAAGTCTGTATGATCAAAAACACGGGAGTTATGGCTGTTCAAAAATTTATTTTCTGCGCACCCCCTTAAGGATTTCGAAAAAAATAAAACTAAAAAAAACACTTGGAGAATTCGAAAACAAAAAAAATGACTCTTGTAAGAAGTCTGTACGATCAAAAACACGGGAGTTATGGCTGTTCAAAAATTTATTTTCTGCGCACCCCCTTAAGGATTTCGAAAAAAACTAAAACTAAAAAAGTACACTTGGAGAATTTCAAAACAAAGAAAATGACGCCTGAAAGAAGTCTGTGCGATCAAAAAGCACGGAAGTTACGGCTGTTCAATATCTCATTCTTTTTTACCGCAATAATTTCACCCCTTTGAAGGAATTCCCTCGCGCAGTCAGTACACGGAACTTCTTCGAAGCTTCTATTCGTGGAATATACGGTAGAATTTTTTCCGCGAATAATCGTGACCACGTCTCGAGCACGGTCTGTCTCGAGTGTTCGACAACAGCTGTACTGCTGACCCACTGACCTATATACGAAAGTTAGCTCTCAGCCCGACAGAGCGCGCTGCGATGCAGAATTTCGACTCGGCCATCGACTCGATCGTGCGCGCGCGCTGCTCGCTGCTCTCACTCAGTGAACGCCTGACGCAGTGACGCCAGCCGGGAGTCGACCGGCTGCGTTGGTGCGTTATAGCTTCAGTTCACGCCGTTCACGGGCGACGGGCCCATGTGGTGACATGTGGATTGTGGGTCCTTTTTTGACAAGTTTAGTCGTGTTTTTTGACTCATTGTTTTCCGATATTACCTATTTTTCAGTGCTCTAATCAACTACGTGACATTGAACAAACCAGTTATCGAATATCGCGACAATAAGAGTCGCGTTTTTCCGAAAATCTTGCCTACATCGTGTGGCAACAGATTGACGCGTCTCGCGCCTTTTTTCGTGAATTTTTATTTCTCGCGAATAAAATACTTAAATAATTAACAAAGTGCAGCTGCAGTGTTTATCCAGATACGCAATTGACCCCGTGAATATGGTAAAAGGTATGAAGGAAAGGCTGTCAGTATTTTTCTACGCGATGTTGAGAAAAATTATAACCTCGAAACGTGGTGCAATACCAATTTTTTATTATTAATATAATAATAATGATAAATATAATAATATACTGATCATTTTTTGTTATTTTTTTTATTCTGTAAAATTATATAGAAGCTATTTTTATTCGAATCTTTATCATTCCGGGTAAGAAAATTTTTATTTCCCTTCGACTTTCAACTTCAATGAACGGAATTTTGTTTCAAGTTGTGCATTAAAAATAAACTGAACGATTGTTTAAAAATCACAATATGCAAATCATATTTTTTGTCATTGTTTTTGTCGTATCAATTGTCCCGTCTGTGCATTTGATATTTTGAGATAGAGGCTATTTTTTAGAATTAATTTCCACCTCCAACAGGTTGTGGAAACAAAATTGTTTTCGGCCGAGTGTCTTGGTCGATAATTTTCATTGATAACGAGTATGATTTATTTTCCTGTACCTGTGGTTCTTAAGGGAGTATTCTGGTCTAGAATCTTGAAAAAATATTTTTTTTTGCACATTCTTAAAATTGAGAATATATCTTCAAAAGCAAATTTTTTAATTTCAATAATTGGCGGAGTTATAGCTATTTTTGTGACGCAGAAACTACAGCTAGACGTTTTTCTCAAAACTACTTTTCTCACGGCTGACATGATATCTCAAGTTCTACTCAACCGATTCACTTCAAATTTTTTGCCAATCTTCAATGTACAACTCTCTATCGCCCCTACTACTTTTGTATCAAAATTATTTTTTTTACCATTGTAAAACAATGAAAAACTATGAAAAAAAGAGTCGAAAAATGCTTTTCTTTGTTCAGACTGCTGCCATTTTTGCAAAATTTTTTTTTTCCGTCTTATATGAACGACATTCTTACACCGAGAAAAAAAAATGGTTGAATATGCAAAATCGTTAGTTGAATACGGGCAACTAAATATTTATTTGGTCTAACTAAATAATTAGTTTCTTGAACAATTCCGCGCTTCGGTTGACCAAAATATTGTTCAGGCAACAAAAATTTGGATTGTACAACTAAATATTTAGTTGCGCGTATTCAACTAAACGATTTTGCATATTCAACCATTTTTTCGTCTCAGTGTACTAATTTGAAAAGCTTTTTTTTAATTTTTTATCGGATGAAAAGAAAGGTTTTGTCGGCATGGTCAGCCAGCACACCCCTTTTTTTCGCGAATTTTTCTTTGTTTGTTGTTAAAATATTAGTAAATATGTTGTAAAAAAGAATAATGAAAACATTTTTTGTTTAAAAATAATATATATATTTACCATTCTTTTTTTCGAGCTCGACAAAACGCTCAAAATGTGGTCTCCAGACCAGAATACCACCTTAATTCAGGTACACGGTGGACAAGCGCGAGAATCCTACATTGGTCATAGAGACGAGACAGAGAGACTTCTCCGAGCTAGTTTACGAGCTCGAGGAGTTCATTTTCAATGGTAAAACCGCAGAATCGTTATGTACCTTTGACTCCGTGAGATCTTAACCCTCTCGGGTATTATCATAATTATAAGAGAGCCGTAAAACGGTACCGGAGGTCTTTCATGATACGCGAACGACGACTCACTCGAATTACCGGAGAGTACCGACCACCGAGATTTTCCAAGGCCGTCCACTCGAAACACGTTCCTTCCAGTGATTAAATAAAAATCCTTTGTAGAGAAAATTAGCGTTTTCTCGTATTACCGTACAAGCGGAACATAATTCAGGACTCGGTTACTCAGAGAGACGTTGCAAAAATTAAGATTTTTCACACTTTCGAACTTTCTTTTCGTACAATGACAATTTAATTCCTCTCTCAAGTTTCCAAGTTAATTTTGCAAGTTTCCAATTATAATCGTAACAATGTCGGTAAAGGAAACAATCGCGAAGCTTTTATAAGCAGCTTCTGGCTTCCGCGGAGGAAAATAAACGGTGCGTTAAAAGCACTTTAATTCTCATTTTTATTGCAACGAATAATAACGAGTTCGCAAGAATAATCGATAATTAGTCAACAATCGTGGTGAATGGTTGAGATTTTTTTTTTGTAATTCCTAATAACGTGGCCTATATTCGTTGTGGAGGGTCCTCGACGACTCCGTCAATTAGAATATTAGAATGAACGCCATCCTGTACATCTTCCACCTCAACCCTTTTTCCATCTCTCTCCTCCTCTCCTTCTTCGCTCTTTTTTGTGCATCGCATCTTGCGGCGTCTCTTCTCCACGTCCGTACAAAAGCTTTTCTCGTGACCCTCGGAACGGCACGGTAGAGAATATAAAAGAAACGGAGATGAATATATCCCAGCTTTCGTGTATTATACCAGCGCGAGAGGTTGCGGGAGACAGAGAAAAAGAGTTTTCGAGCACCCTATTGAGGACTCGAAACGACTGTCAGTCGTTGAATGTTGTCTCTGTCAGGCATCCGACTCGGTCGGACCCATCGAATCGCCTCTCTCTCTCTCTCTCTCTCTCTCTCCCTCCCTCTATCCCTCTATCTGCGTACCGTGAACGTTGCTTATGAAGCTCATTAAAGCTCGACATTCCTTTATACTTTTTCCAATGCATACAAGTATACGTGCAAACAGGGTATTTACATGGATACCCCGTGTAAGCGCGTGATTGTCTCGGAAAACAGTGCACACCCCGAGACATTTTTTTTCCCTTCACCGCGACAATTCAAGAGCTAATTTCAGCTCGGATACTTCGGCTATAATGAGAAATGAAGGAGACGGAGAAAAAGGGGGAATTAAATTTTTTCGCTCCACTCCCTTTTTCTGTCTCGAGTCCCCTTTGCAAATTGATCTGGGAAAATTTAATTAATCAAAAGTAGATCCCGACAAGTCGGCGATTAAGCCTGATGAGAATTATAAGAATTATCGCGATTTGTGCGAAGAATAATTTTTTTTCCACCGCTTGATATAGTTTAAAATTTCTCATTATCCCAAAATGGGCCATCCGTTATAAACCTCTCACGAAAACAAGCCGACGATTCTACGAAACCCCTTTCGAAGATATAACCACCGAAAATGGCCAAGCAACCCTTCGGTACGCTAAATTCTATGGCGTGAATATTGGACGTTTCAAACGGAAATAACTCGAATAGTTCCACCGTACCAAGCTCGAGCTTTGATAATAATCATAAAGTACATAGAATTTTCCCCGCTATCCCCACACAGGCTTATGTTCGTAATAATAATCATGAGAACACGTAGAATGATACTTGGGAGAATTGAGGATAACTATGATTCCGTATTGCAACGAAATAACACACAAAAAATTGTTAAAAAATGCGACTAATAAAAAAATTGGTATTCGTATTGGAAAATCAATCGCGCGATTGAAATTCCGATAATTCAATGGTAAATTAAATGAAACGGGAGGACGTTAAGAATTGTGGGAAAAATGAAGAGGGAGATGATGGAATGTAAAAAATTTGCGAAAATCGATGGTCGAACTTGAAAAATTTGCCAAAAAAGGAAAATGGTCCACATCGGATGAACCAAGCGGAGTTTTGAAAATTCAACAATCACGAAGAGAATGAGCTCAAGTTGAAGTCGAAATTTTATCTAGAAAAAAAATTGCAGTTATTTTAGTGCACTGCTAAAATTTTCGTCAAAAGGCAAAAAAAAAAAAATTGTTCCAATTAACTTTTTTAACAGCTCATATCGATGATGCATTTTCTCTCCCTGAACACGAACCTACCAATAATTTTTCCTAAAAATCAAAATTTTTATTCGATTATTTATCACATAATTTTTGTATATTTTTTTTTAATTTGGTCGTTGTGAATTCCACGTTTATTTATTTCACAACTTTTTGTAACAAGACTGAACCAGGGATACTCTCGTAACTGTACTTACCTATAATTTTTCTCCACCAGTTTTGGTGTTTTTGCGGGTGTATCACTGACAATTATCGTGATTATTATTGCGAATATGGTCAAAATATAAATAATTAACGTTGTTGTGGGCATGATGGCAATGTTTTTGTCTCCCTACTATGCAGCTCCTCGTTGTATCACCTCGACTTTTTTTCTTCATTCTCTTTTTCATTATACACTCGGGGTAGAAAAAAGAACGGCGGCGGAAGGGTGGAGAGGGAGGTAACGAGTATGTATATGTAGTGGTGCTTTTCTCGAGAGTGGCGCTTGAGAAGAGGGTCAGAGTCAGAGGGAGGAGAGAGCCATGGCCGAAGGAAGCCAGTAAAAGCCCATGGGACACACGAGGCTAGGGCACGGACAAAGTAGGAGGACTCCCTCATTATTTTACTATTCATGTAGCTTCGGCTATCTTCCTCTCTCCGATTCATGCCGCCGTTCCTCCGAAATTCATTTCCGCTCCCCCTTTTTGTTTCGCCGAAGGATCCACCGGTGGTCCTTGATTCTTTTTTTCGGAGGAAAATCGAGTGCCCCTCCTCGCCATACGCGTTTATAGAAAATTTAATAATAATTTATCCATTGCGCTTTACAGCTATTTTACGTCCGCTCGTTAAACCCTTTGAAGTTTGGTCGATGATTTTCCAGTAATTTTCACTGGACCGTAACTTTTTCTGCGGGCAACGGTGAAAAGTACTGTAACCAATCCAGTAATATTGAAGTATACTGGACCAGGGTTGCAAGTAATGCATTACTTTTTGTAATGCATTGCCATTTTCATTATCCATTACAATGTAGTGTGTAGTGGAAAAAATTTCCATTACCCATTACAATGTAGTGTGTAATGGAGAAAATTTCCATTACTCATAACAATGTAGTGTGTAATGGAAAAAAATTTCATTACCCATTACAATGTGTAGTGTGTAATGAAAACAAATTTCATTGTCCATTACAATATAGTGTGTAATGGAAAAAAAAATTGATTACCCATTACAATGTAGTCTGTAATAGAAAAAAATTCCATTACCCATTAAAATGTAGTGTGTAATAAAAAAAAAATCCATTACCCATTACAATGTAGTATGTAATGGAAAAAAAATTCATTACCCATTACAATGTAGTGTGTAATCGACAAAATTTTGCTTGTTCATTAGAACTTAATGTATAAAGGAAATTTTGTACATTTTTTATTATATCGTAGTAGTTTTTTGACCTGGGTTAAAATGAGCCAAAACTAGTAATTAAGTGGTCGTGTGATCAATTAGAACGGCAAGAAAAATTTCATGCTTAGGCCCCGAACTTTTATTCTTTTCTATTCTTTATAATTGACACTTTTATAATTTTCTTTTATAATAAACTTTTTTGAAATATAATACGTCACACTGCCATCTTCTGCCCCGGTGGAACGACTTTTCAGCTACGCAACGATGATGAACGCTCTTAAATTCAATTGGCTCGCAGAAAATCACTTTGAGCAAAGGATATTGGCCAAAGCAAACGCTGAAAAAAAGTCTATTTAGAAGTGCAGTTCAACGTTCAACTTTTTGTATGCATATAGATGCTTTTAAAAATTTAAGGTACCTAAGTCATTAAAATATAATGCAAAATTGCAATAATTTATTCATCTATATTTTTCCATTCCCAAAATTGCAATCAAAGTTTTGTCCATTACACCTTACATTGCAATGGGTAATGGATTTTTTTTCGATTACACACTACATTATAATGAGTAATGAAAATTTTTTCCATTACACACTACCTTGTAATGGGTAATGGTTTTTTTTTTCATTGCACACTACATTGTAATGGGTAATGTAAATTTGTAATGGGTAATGTAAATTTGTTCCATTACACACTACATTGTAATGGGTAATGAATTTTTTTTCCATTACGCACTACATTGTAATGGGTAATGCTAATTTTTTCCATTACACATTCTAAAAGTAATGAATAATGAATTACTTTTACATTACAAATTTCGCAACCCTGTACTGGACACAGTAATTATCACTATGTTGTCCATGAAATAGTACCGAACTCTTTTTTCCGTAAGGGAAACTGTGCTGAGGCTGAATTCCTCACGAAATTTTCGAGCCGGTAAAAAAATCGTCTTCTCCTACTCGGAATATTTTGGTTTTAGCATTTTTGGTTGTACGTTGCGTGTTATAAATTTTTCCTCTTCCTCGAGCATTTAATTATTACACCTGGCAAAGAAAAGTCAAAACGATTCAGTTCACTAGGCCCGTTTCCCAAATATTTGCATTGTCGAAAATACTATTACTTTCGATTATGAATTTCGACGAAGGGCGAAAGATTCATTCTCGTATTTCCGTGCACCTTCCTCTTTTTTTTTGATAATCGTTCAATCTTCCTCTGTCGCTGCGAAATTATTATTATTATTATTATTATTATTATTATTATTATTACGCTCAAATTGGATTCTCGCGGCTCAAAGTACATTTCTTTTCGTCACACCGAGGAAACTCGACGAGCATAAAAATCTTTCTTTAACGATAACTCACAATGGATTATCTCCGACCCTATTTTCGATGTGTTTGCACGAGTGAGAAATGACGAGAGAGTTTTCCATTCCGCAATGTTGACTCGCTACCAACGACCCTTGTGGAACGGGACGATACCTTTGTGACTACTTTAACGCGGAGAAACGATTTTTTTCTCTTCGATTACGCGATTCTCTCCCCATCGTTGGATTCTGGTGACGAAAACAAACCACGCGTCATATATTCGTCGATCGTCGACTGTTAGATGACCATTTTTCGCGTTCAATCACGTCTGGAATTTCCAGATGTTGTTATTTTTAGCGGAAACACTGATTATCCCAAATATTTCAGTGATATTTCATTGCGATGGAGTTGTTTGAAAAAAAATCATTATTTTAAAATGCGAGGTACGAGTTTGTTGACTAGAAAATTTCAATGAGTATTTCAATTTTTCTTTCCAGGTCTCGAGAAGTACGGGGATACTGTCCTTCTTTGTAAATCTGAACGTTGTAATACCGGAAGCGCTCATATTGGGCAATGAGGAACATCACGTAGACGTGGGATCAATAATAAATCTCGTGTGCGTAATAGAGAAGGTAAAGTTCTATTAATTATTCAATTCGTTAATTTAATTGATTTAATTATTCGGGTTAATTTTTAATTAACCAGTAAAACAGATGAATTTGTATTTTTTTGGCGACTTGAATTTTCAAATATTCTCGGCTTGTTTTGACAATAATGACGCACCCAGAAAACAGATCTAGTACATTTAACTAAATCCTAGTCAAGCCAAATAAATTTTTTTAGTTGTAGGCCGGCCTAATACAACTCTATTCGTGTCAACAAAATTTTTTTTTTGAATGACCTACTAGGAAAATATATTGCGATCTAATAAATTTTTATTTAATATTAATAAATATTATTTCAAACTGAACAAATATGTACTTAAATGAAATAATTTTTTTTTATATATTTACACAATATATATTTTTTAACATTTCAATCTTTGAATGTATAGCTACACATATGAAGTCTACAATTTCGTAGAGCTTCGTCTTTTCTTTGACAGAAGGAAAAAGAAAAAAGACCCTTTTGTATGGGAATCCTTTTCAGGGATTCGACCATCTTGCGTTTTGCCGCAATGTTCAATGTATCAAATATCCATACTGAAAAATAAGGATATCAAACATAGACGAGTTGGAAAGGATATAGGCGTCGAGAGGCAGGTTCGCTTGTGCGAGAGGTAGCCACCTGGCGGATTTTTGGCGTATACTGACAAATCTGCAGATATGATCGGATAAGATTACGGGTGAATAAACCCAAATAACTAAGTATAGTGGAAGTAAATATCGCCCAAAATTGGATGGAAAGAAAGATTTCTTTGAAGTAATTAAAAAATTTCAAACTGGGCTGGTAAAATGATTCGAATGGGCGAACCGAAACACGTATCCAGGATAATTCTGGTTCAAGATGTTATACGATAGCGATGAAGCAAAGGGTGTGTAGTCGAGTTTATCATCGAAATGAGAACGAGAGGAAAATGCTGAAGCGAGGAGCGGGCGGAAGATGGAGCGCGGGCTCGATGTAGAGTTTCACTGGAATCAAGAGCAACCGGATACTTGGTATAATATAATGTTATCCGAAACTCTGAACCGGCGTACTCGACGAGGCGAAATGCTAAATCTCTCGGAAGACGAGCAACGGGGAGAGACAATGTTATATTTCATACTGAATAATCGATCATGTCCAAAGGTAGTCGGCGATGGAACCGTCTTTCGACTCCTGCTCTAGAATTTTGGAAAAATCAATTTTTTTTTGCATATTCTCAAATTTAAGATCTGTAAGAGTAAATCCTCGAAAAGAAATTTTTTAATTCCAATAATTTACGGAGTTATAGCTATTTTAGTGACGCAGCAACTATGCCCGGCAACTATATATTTTTTTTTTTAATTTCGCATCGGATGACTAGAAAGATTACAATCGTGTCAGCCAACACGCCCGTTTTTTTAGCCCCAATTTTACCAGCTTTTAACTTATTTCATTTCCATTTTCGTTTCTCGAAATTTTTTTTGGTTACTGTCTAAAAATAAATGATAAACATCTTTTAAAAAAAGAATGGTCAATTATTTTTGTTTTTTTTAATCGAGTTCGACAAAATGCTCAAAATGTATGTCTTAATTCTGTAAAATCATACAAACTAAAAAAAAACTCACACAAAAAATTTAACAATTATCCGATTGTCGCAAATATTCATATACAAATATATACGAGACATTCCACGCTATTTCGATCAAAATCATGCCTTGGTGATTTCGATTTTCTTCTAAATTTTTTATATAAAAAAAACACATGAAAAAAAATTTCCTTAATTTTTTCAGAATTCGTTGGTCACGCCTTTTTTGGATTTTTTTATGAAACAGGGACCTCTTTGTAAAATCTGAAAAAAATTCAGAATAATCTAATGAAATATAACAAAATTTTTGGGCTTTGTTCAAAAATGGAGATTGTAATACCCTACACTCCGAGTACAATAATCTAAGTAAAATTCGAAAAATTGCAAAAAAACAAAATTTTTTGAATTTTACGCATAAAATATTAAAATCTCAATTTTGGAACAAAACCCAAAACTTTTGTGATATTTTATTAGATTATTCTGAATTTTTTAGATTTTACAAAGTGGTCCCTTTTTTATTTAAAAAAAATCCAAAAAACGCGTGACCAACAAAATCTGAAAAAAATGAGAATTTTTTTTGAATGTGTTTTTTTATATAAAAAATTTAGAGGAACATCGAAATCATCAAGGCAAGATTTTGATCGAAGTAGCGTGGAATGATTTTTATAAATCTATCGAGAGAAAAAAATTCTTTGCATCGTGAGGAGCGAGAAAAATAGCTGATTTCCAGAGCCAGTGATAATTAGAAGGAAATGAAAGAAAAAAAATTAGCTGTACATGCGGAATGAAACTCGCGATCGGGAAAATGCCTGCCAGTGATGTAATGAAAAATCCACGGTAACTTGACGGATTCTCACGGTTATTTTATATATTTATATATTCGTCCTCTTTTGAATCGGGTAACCATGATTCGTTCGTCGTATGGAAGCTCACGAGGTAACTCCAGTTTTTGCATAGAAAACGGCGATAAATAGAAATATCGTATAATAGCGGATGCAGTACGATATATGCATATATAATTTATAAAGCATTCCTGCGACGGAAACCCGTGTGTATCGGCAATGACGAGAGTCACCGCGCCAATAATCCAGCAGCTCTCGATAACACGTGGAAAAAAACCTCGAATGCCTGAAGAAAATTATCGGCCGGAAATTACGAATACGAAACGGGTTTTTCACTGCACGGGAGTGGAGTGAGTTCGGAAAAAGTATGCGCCAAATAGAAATTTCGGACGGTAGATTCGATAAATATGAGAAAAGTCTTTTTTTTTTATTTGACCTACTTACAGGAACGGACGAGAGTCGTTCGAGAAAAAAATTGCTCCGAATCATGTCGACGAGATATCAACGTTTCTGTGTAAATCCGATTGTTGATAATCAATGTAAATTGAAGGAAAAAAAAACATTTGTAAAGTTTTGAGGTTCAACAGCGAGAAACAGCATCAAATGCCGAATCTCTATACGCCAACGAGAGTATGAAAAATTTTCCCTCGGTTCAATTCCGCTTTTGAGATTTTATCGATGCAATGTTGACATTCAGGATTTCACATTTTAGTGAAACACGAGTCCAATATTCTTCACGGAGCAAACATTAACGTCATAGTTGTCAGTCGGGAACGATCGATGATGAAACACGAATGAAATTTTCATAAGCGATTTTGCATGTTGAGTGGAAAATAAACACGGAATATTTCCTGTAACGTTGTAGATTTTTTTTCGAGGATCCGAATGACATTTGAAATATCCATGAATTACGATCAATCGACGAAGATTCAAATCGCACTACCTCCACTCTTTTGTTTCAATTATTCAAATAATTATATATATATATGGGGCATTCCATGCCAAATCGACCACTTTAGAACTCGACCCTTTTCTATTTGGCTGAAACTTTTTTTATTTTTTTTTTACCCTATCGAAAACATTTTTCAGAATTTTTTCAAATTTTTACACCCAGCCGATAAAAAGTTATAAATTTTTCAAAAAAATTTGCTTTTCATCTTTCAAATAGCTATAACTTTGTAAAAATTTGACGTATCAGGACGATTTTTTTTTATAATTTTTGATTTTTAATGTTCTTTTTGAAAAAAAATACAAAAAAATTAAAAAACTCATCTTCATCGTTTTTTTTCAGATTTTCGGAAAAAATCGAAAATTTCTCAAAGATTGCCACATTCAATTTTTTTTTTTATTTGTTTTTTTTTCATGATTGGAAGTCCTCTGAACACCCTCAAAAATTTGCAGAATGGTGTTATCAGAAATAAAGCTAGTTGGATTTTTTTTTTTCAAATGGAAAAAAAAATAGAAATAAAAAAATCGCCACTCTGAAAAAATTTGACGATTTGCAGAAAATGTCAAAGTTCGATATAATAAAAAGAAAAAAAAATCAAAAATGGTAATCATCCAGAAATTTTAGATTTTTTCCGAAAATCTAAAAAAGAAAACGATGAAGATGGGTTTTAAAAAATTTTCTGTATTTTTTTTTCAAAAAGTACATTAAAAAACAAAAATTAAAAAACAAAAATCTTCCCGATACGTCAAATTTTGAAAAAGTTATATCTACTTGAAAAATAAAAAGCCAATTTTTTTGAAAAATTCGACACTTTTCATCGGCTGGGTGTAAAAATTTGAAAGAATTCTGAAAAATGTTTTTGATAGGGGAAAAAAAGATAAAAAAGTTTCAGCCAAATCGAAAAGGGTCGGGTTCTAAAGTGGTCGATGTGGCGTGGAATGCCCCATATATATAATTATATATTTATATTAATAATAAAAGTACTGCAACCAGTTCAGTAACATTGGTGTATTACCCGAGGGTTCGGTAATTATTTCTATGTTGCCATGAATTAGTACGTTTTTTTATTTCTGCGCACAAAGACGAAGGCTTCGGCTATATGGACGCTGCAAAAAATATCACGTTAGCTTATCTTCGCCCATCAATTGTGACGTCATTGTCAGCGTAGAATACCGGTGCTCTGTTCCCTTTACCATTTCCAATTAACGTTTTCAACATACGGGCAACCGCTATCTTCTCATTTACCCACCGTATGACACTGCACGAATAAGTCCAGCCGGGCTTTTGGCCGGCCGTTACAAATACCGTGCGAAATTGCTGGTTTCCGGAGGTGCAGGTAGCGAGAGTCCGCGAGTACGCATTAGCGACGGAGTAAACGCGGCTGGCAGATTTGGATCTCTGGCTCCAGAGACTACTCGTTGTATACAGTATTAACCAGTAACGCCATTACCAGCTATACCTTACCAAGTATATATCGTTGCGTCTCTGACTATAATCTATGTATGGACAGCGGAGATAGCATTTCACCGACTCAATTAACGTTCTGACCTTTGCTCGTACATACTTATACATACACATATATGTATGGATACACGATGCGCCAACGCTATATATAATTGTAAGCTACCTTCTCTCAACGTTTCAGAGTCCGACGCCGCCACAATATATATTCTGGTACCACAATAACCGGATGATAAACTACGATACGGCTCGCGGCAGCGTTAGCGTACAAACCGATCAAGGACCAACCCAGAGTCGGCTCATCATTCAGCAGGCGGTCGAATCTGACACGGGCAATTATACGTGCAGGGCATCCAACACCAAACCCGCATGGATCTACGTATTCGTTACGGAAGGTACTCCCCGAAAAAATGCAACGTTACTTTTTGCAGCGAGTTCACTGAAATCGCCCGAAACGCCGATCACATCCGATACGTAGATCCGCGACTGGAACTGTCCGTCTACTTTCATTGCCGGGGTTTAAAAATTGAAATATACTATTTGCCGTGAGAGTTGGAATGGTCCATTTTTAAATGGTACATCGATGTCCGATAATCGATTATTTTGAGCAAACGACTATTGTTTCTTTCTTCCAGACACGGATCTATCGTTCGTTGAGTCACTTTCGTGATCTTATCGCGATGCCGTCCAAACTTGATCCATACAATTTGCAAATTTCCGACTACAATAACGATCGCGATAATTTGACGGCATGGCTTTTCCTTCAATTTCCGTTAGTGCCTCCCGATAATTTCCACCTTTATGGCCAAGATAAATAGAAATTATCGGTGGCAAAGTCTCGAGTCAACCGTTCAAATGCCGTGAGCTTTCGCGTGGTTCCAGGCTCAAATTATGCCACGTATATTGTATTTTTTTTAAATATACATACGTTATCGCTTTGAGCAAGTACAATTTACGACTCAAGGCTCGCGTAATAACTGTGATGTTTGTGCCCGTTGTACACTCCGATGGCGACTTTTCCTTAATTTTCAAAATTGGTTAATGGAGGGTTGTTCGGAGAGAATTGACGAACAAAAACGTCCAAGGGGAACTTATCAATTTCTCTTTCGTTTTAGGTGACAAAATGGCGGCCATACTGCGCCGTAAAACTTCGGGCTCGGAGAGAACGAGCATCGGAGGTTTGGTCATCGCGTTCGTCGTTACAGGCGCCGTTTTACTACGATAAGCGTTCCACTCGGAACGGTCCATTATTATCATCACACTTTCGTTTTTATTAATAGGTAGAACACCTTTGCCACTCCGATCCTAATTTCGTTTTATTATTTTATATATACATAAATATATATATATATATACAGTAAGAAGTAAAAACAGGCCCAGCCCAGCACATTCTCGCGTAGCCTGGATCCATCGAACGGAGAAGACACATACGCGCGCACAAAAAAAACACGTGACAATTAATCCGAGATTTGTAGCAGTTTGAATTACGATACTCGGTATATGTATATGTTCATTGTGGGGGTTTCGGTCGTCTCGTTTGAGGCTGCTGAAGCCTCCGTTGAACCGTGCTAACACGATATATTACGACTTTTAGTACACGAGAATTGTGACACGGCTGGCGTTCAGGACTAACTGTGTGATGCGCGTATTAACCGGAAAGACAAGCTGTGGCTGGCAGGTTGTGACCCGAAATTAATGTAAATACTCGTAAGTGTAACCGCGCTCGTCATCGAGCCCTTCCCCCGTGTCAAAACGGTTAGAAAATATTACACAAACCTAATATGCATAAGTACGGCGACGACGACGACGACGACGACGATTACAATGGGGCATCGGAAACTTGTACCTGGTACCTTCAACGTCCAGGCATGGGCGATGTTAAAAAAGAACACTTATGCTCGATCGATCGATCATTTCAAAAATTGAGTCCATTTTCGATCGACGTTGAAAACAAAAATTCATGCAAATCCAAATATCATCGTATGAAAATTCCTATCCAAACTGTCTCCAAAACCACAGAACGGAAATCTGTCGAGTATCGACGATAAATACAGAATTGTGGTGCGGAGGCAGTCAAACTTTCATTGATTTTCATTTCCATTAATGGGTATTCGAGGAACATCCAACAAGATTACGAAGAAAAAAAAATGGTCAATGTACAAACAGCATGATAACGTCGCCCATTCCTGCATCCTGGATCTGGGATAAACAAAATTTGATGACCCGAGGATATCGAGTCCCGGTTCACTGCAAAGTTGATTTACAAAGTTGGTCGAATAAAACATCTCGGAGTTGTTATCGACCTACGATTGATCGAGGCAACGCTTTATTGGTTTCCTATAATTTCCATTCGAGAGATCGGGCAATCATAATTTCCCTTGGTTTCACGTGGTATTAATACGCGAAACCGACACACTAAAAGCTGTAAAAGCATCAATCAGTCTGACGAGGCTATTTTTTCCAACAATGCGCACGTTGAGGAACCTTAATTGAGAGAGCGATATGGGAAGGAGGGGGAAGGCAAAATTGCTTTACATCGTTCGAAGCGAGGATTATCGATCGCAATACATACGAGCGAGATGACCTCTATACATGCACACACAAATATGTTATTCACCAGACGAATCTAACGGGGTGAACGCACAACGTTCGTTGTTCCGGTTAATCAGTTGTTACAAGTCGAACCGATAACACGGTATACAGCAGAGTATGAATTATGGGACCACTTGATTTTGAAAGGCCATGAAGGATCGATTGAATTTACATCGTTACGTATAACGAAATTGAGACCGGAATGGAAATTAACGAAAGTAGGATGTACGGAAGGGAGGTTTGGCACGAGAATGAGGAATCTAGCTCGAACGTGACTGTCATTCTGACCAACGGACTCGAGCTCGTCGATCGGCAAAATCTCATGACTGTTTCGAATGAATTATAACCGACTGGCGTCGTTCATCGCCATGTTGGGCGATTGATACAGCGCCAGCTGTCGTGCAAAATTCCTAGTTATGTGTCTAGTTTGCAAACTCGGCCGTCAGATTTCAACGAAATGTGTTCACTGCCTCGAAGCGTCGTGCTATAAAATGAAAAAAAAAACGTTTCAACCGGACAAACGGAAACTCCGTCGATCGTTGAATATTGCAGGGCAGATAAGATTATTCCGGTACGTCATAAAAGGATAAAATACACGACACGAGTATAATCGTTCCACCTACGTACTCACGTGGACGTAATCAACGATAAACGCCCACACGTACACACACAATGTCACTGTCATGTTCGTGCTTCGTTTGACAAGAGGCGAAACCGCGAGTTTATCGAAAGTATAATGAAATCCCCGCGGCCATTATCCGGGAACAAAACTAACACACATACACGTCGGCCAGCGGGCTTCGTTTGTGCGCATTAAGGTAGTACAACCAGTCGGTAATGAATTGACCAATGAGTGACCATGTTTTACATGTCACGCGAGTCCCTCACGTGAGGCATGGGTGTATCCGCTGAAGAGGGAGAGGGGCGGAAGAGAGGAGCTTCAACAGCGTGTGATTATCGCATTAGCGCGATACAGGTAATGCGGTATTACCGCGTTACATGTATATGTGTAAATGGACAAGATCGACCGCCTCGCGAATCCAGTAATTTTTCATGCGCTGCCAGTACAATTGACTGTACCGGTATAGTAATAATCACCGGTACGGTGTCATTGATTTTCATGGCCCGAATAGTACTGTTACTAGACTGGATAGTAATGATTACTGTAGCATTTCAGTAATGTTCACTGGACCGTAATTGTTACTGCGGGTAACTGTGAAAAGTACCCGTGCTGTAATATTCGAGTATTACTGTTTAGTTTACTTTTTGCCAAGAATACTTTTTCTTTTGTTTCTCCTCATCGTCACCTCTAGCCACATCGTTTAAAGCGATGATTTCCGATAAAATCGAGACACAAAAAATATCGATTACAAACCGGACAAGGGGACATTTTTTTTATACGAGGTCCGTTGATGACGCGAACAAATTTTTCGGCCTCTGTCTTTGGCGGTATATAATTCTTGGTTGATTTTTCTCTTCTTCTCTCATTCGGTCGATAATCCTCGAGCGCGACGAAAAGCTTCGAGCATTAAAAAAAAAAAAAAAAAACAACTCAAACGCGAGGGGAAACACAGACAGGAGGTAAAGCGTGATGCGAACGAACGAAGCCGTATTTACCAGTCCAGTGAGTCGATTCAGAATTAAACTGTGCGAGAGACAGAGAGAGAGGAAACAACGATCCACATGGGATACTTGCAGAAAGCACATCGTGCAAGTATGCGAGACTAAAAAGTTCTTTATCGCCGATTTTATATGTATAAAAGCTTGTGGGGTTTCGCGGATTACGAATCAAAGTGACTTTTCGAATATTTAACGTCGTGAAACGTGAAACCTTTCGCAATCGTTTGTAGCACGATTGACACTACGAAATCCAGTTATTTTTTACAATTCACCGATTCAATTAATCAACGGAGACTACTTTTGATCCGCCATATTGACATTGATCACAGGGGGCCACATTGATTGATTTTAAGGTTATTTAGAAGCTATGAAACCTTTGAATGTTAATTGTTCAATAAGTAGCTTCTCAATCGTAGTGAAATTTTTACACGACCTCCTGAATACTTCATGTAAGAACATACGAAATTTTCAGAATTCTATCATCATTACTTCAACCTCCTTAAGGGTTAAAATAAAAAATAATGAGAAAATTCTGAAAATTTGGTATGTTTTTGCATGAGGTATTTAAGAGGTGGTATAAAAATTTCACGACGATTAGGAAGCTCGTTATTAAGAAATTAACGTTTTGTTAAAAACAATTTTTTTAACAAATAAAAAAAATATTTATCAATAAACTTCGTTTTATTTCCGTTGCTTCCAGTATATTGTGGATATTAAAAAATTGAGAGGTCAAAAAAAAACTTATCGCACAGTTATATCAGTTTCCATAAGACTACATTTAATTTTTTTTAATTTGTTA
Source organism: Alloplasta piceator (assembly GCA_946863875.1). NCBI lineage: Eukaryota > Metazoa > Arthropoda > Insecta > Hymenoptera > Ichneumonidae > Alloplasta > Alloplasta piceator. Next base: position 626,081 of record OX333075.1, on the reverse strand, counting down.
ATCTTAATTATTCGATAACGAGCTTCCAAATCGTCGTGAAATTTTTACATGACCTCTTAAATACTTCATTGAAAAACATACCAAATTTTCAGAATTTTCTCATTAAACGTGATTTGCTTCTAAACAACCTTAAAAGTTGTTTTTTTATCTCTGTCATTTCCGATTGAATTCTTGATGGAACAACAATTGGGAAACAAAAGAATGGACTATAATAATTTTTTTGCGGGATTCCAAATCATGAGAAATTTTCAAAACTGCTTCGTTGATTGATTCTATGGTTCAGCGTGATTTTCCATGAGTCATTGATCGAATCGGTAAATCCTCGCATTCACATTTGTAAGATCATGAACGTGAGACGAAACTTTGATTTATCGACGTAAACTTCGTCCATTGTCACAATGCCATTGAAATCGTCGTCGGAGTGCAAAAACACTCGCTGATAGCGTTATCGTCGATCGAATGAGGTCATAAATCGGCAAAAAAACAAACAACCAAAACGTGTCATTATAAAAATCGAAAAAAATACGGATAAGCCCATTAAACTCGCATCGTTCAAACGTATACTCGATGTAGAATTTCATCCAAGAGACAAAAATTAGTAATTATAATTTACACGAGATAAACGATTAATGCAAAAAATAATGCGCCGGGACCCGAATCACCGAGTTGCGGGGCAATCGGGGTCGATCGGGATTAAAAAATGAAAAAAAAACACACAAAACAGACGTTAAAGATAATTTTGAAAAGTATAAAATAAGAGTGATGTACCTTTGTGTCTCTCGTTAGCTGCGTTATTCAGAGATTTATTATGGATGTAAGAAATAATAATTTAGCGAAGGTATAAGTTATATATATATATTAGGGTGGTGGAGTGAAACACTTGTTTTTCGAATTTTGTTTCTTGTTTGGATCTTTTTCTCACTGATATCGCATCAGCGGTGAATTTTGGCAGAAACAGCATTTTTGGAATGTCAAAATTCAAATATCACAAAATCTTCCGATGTTTAAATTCCTCTCGACGAAACAAAAGTTTAAAGTTAGTTATTAACAAAATATCTGGTACGAATTTGTTGGAAACAAAATTTTGCACTTGGACTTTGAACCAACCAAAATCTCGATGAAGAGCGCAATCGGAGGACAAGGTGCGTTTTTTCAACCACTCTGATATATATATGTATAAAATATATATAACGAGACAAGAGAGAAAAGAATGAGACGCGATGACGAAACCACACTTCAAAGCTCCCCTATTTTATCTAAGATCCTATATATTACCAAAAAGAAAATTAGTCGACGGTGTCGATATCGTGATTCATCCTAAATATCAGAATTAAAATTAATTTTTAAAAAATGTTGATTCCGAAAAACTAAAATATTCAAATTTCACCGAAGAATTGGGGATTGGAGTGCGGAAATTCGAAGGGCTAGTGAAAAAGCACGTGTAATATATATCTAAAGGGGACTCAAGGAACAAGGGTATGGATAATAGATTTAAAAAAAAGGTTTTTTATCCACTTTTGTTTTGGTATTTCGACAATATCTCCGTTTTTGTAAATCATCGATTTTTCGTTCCTCTCAAGTGATTTGTTCTTTGTTTTTCTTTTTTTCTCGTTCTTACGCTTCGAATGTAATTGCGGAATTTGTTTTTCATCGATGTAACGCACGAATGATGGAGTGAAAGGAATAAAAATATTCAGCATCGTACATTAAAACGACACGAAAATTTAGACCGCATAAGAAAGCGAAAATCAAGGTTCAGAGCGGTGGAAAAAAAAATTGTACGCGCATCGCTCGAAAATATAAATTCACGTCATTATCAGTCCGTGCGATTGTTTCATTGATTCTCGGATGACGAAATGATCCGTGGATAACAGAGAATATGCGCGGTGTACCAAGATGATGAAGAACAATGTATTTTTATCGCGTAACTTATGATTTTTCCTTACAATCACAAATTACGATGCAATTTAAATAAAATTACATTCGTATCATATATTGTATATCTGTATACGCGGCAGGTTGTACATTTAATCGTGTAAAATCTGCCGCGTGTACGTTAAACATAGGCTAAAACATATTAATTACACGAACAAAAAAAAATTTAAACGAATAATTATAATATATGCGATGAATATATAGAATCTGTTAATACTTAAGTTAAGATATATATATACATATAATACATGGTACATTATGGCGGAATCTCAGAACAATTCTCAAAGAATTAAACGATCCTTGCAATTTAAAAATTTCTCAGTAAATGTCTACAAATCATGTGTTATAGAATGAAACGATCCGATATTCAATAAAACGTGAATGATATCGCGAATCGTTTTCTCATTCCAATTCCCATCGACGAAATTGCGGTCGAGATCCGAATTAATCGCGAGGTAAGTTTCACGAGCGGTCATTACATCGAAAACATTTTTCGAACTGGCAAAACAGTTATTTTGTGGATCAGTTATGAAGGGAACAAGAATATGTATTTGGAGGAAGAATTTTCTAAGAACGAAAAAAACGTGAAAAAAACGATAAGGGTGATCAGTGATAACGCCCATCACGATGTTCGTTTGTCACGCGATGTGAGAGAATCACAAAGAGGCGCGTTGATAATCACCGCACAATATTGACCCAACTACGCCGCCACCCTTAATTATTCATTTTTATTTTTCCACAATTTTTGATTTTTCAAGCTTCGATTCCGTGAAACAAATTTTCATGTTCCTCGAAATAATTCTTCAGTTTCCTGGTTAATGCAAAAAAAATGTCACGAAAACAGAGCTTTTTTCATGAGGAGAAAATATCTGAAAAATAATCGGGAGGTTATCGGACAATAACCCGAAATTTTGCTTATCGACAAAAAATATCACACCAGCCTGCTTTTATTTTTTCCTCTCGACTACCGAACTTTATTACAATATAGCACGTATGCGTATTAATTCATACATAACATGATCTTATGTAAATTATACATATGTATACATATATATACATAGAATGTATGTATAAATATATGTATATAGAATATAAAGGATTTCACTCGGTGAACATAACGGGATATTTTATTGAGCCGCAAGGGTGTCCTTTACTACGTCGAGCCTTGACAATCACAATTTATAAGCCACGATAATCCGTTGAAGAAAAAATATTGCAGCGAGAGATATCGAAGATGATTCGAAGAAGAAAAAACGTTCAACCGTAACAAATATCATCTTACGAAAGTACTCGACAGCTCGTTAACGTTAATAATCGTCGTACGAGTGATTCATAATGGCTGTATAAAAAAAAACCCTTGCCGCTAATGACGTAAAATCGTGCTTCTTATTGGAATCCTGATAGATATATAGTTATAACAAAAAATATAATATCTTACAATATCATTAAATCGTGAATTAATGAATAAATCCGTAAACGGCATTTACAATGCGCAATTTTGCATGTAGCCAATGGTCGTTGAAAATGTGTACGCCATCACTCTTCCTTCAGGGCAAGTAAACACTTTTTGAGCAAATCCGCGTGTGCCTGTGAATTGAAAAAAAAATTAAACGTACAGAAATAAATCCTCGCTCCCTCACAGCTTCGCCGACCTTTGAGACAAAGATGATGATGCAATATGCGAATTTACAATTTTCAGAGTTTTTTTTACTCAGATTAATACGAATTTGGACAGTGCACCAAGCAAATACGTTGAAATCTCTTGAATATTGATCCAGAGTTACGGCAAATTTTCAAGAAATTAAATCTTCAACTGAGGTTGTCGATTGGTCGTTCAAATAAATTAATTAATGGAATTAATTGAATGATAAATCAAGTCCAGACATTATAAAAATTTATATTTAACCCCGATCGAACGATTGAAATAAAACTTTAACCTTCACCTTCGCATGTTTAATCTCCAGCTCCGTTAGTTCGACGAGATTCTTCTTGAACGCCGCTATTCGTCTTGTCTTGAAATCCGTTAGTTCTTGTAAAAGAAAAAAAAATGTTAATTTCGCGAAATTCACGTTAAAGAGAAAAAAATGGTTGTCGATAATTGGCAAACAAATCCCACCTTCCTTTCCTTTGTCCGACATTTGCTCGAATTTTTCACAAGCCTCGGTCTGAGTTTTCTCCGCCTTTGTTGAAACCCGATACGAGACAGGGAAAAGAAGATACGGACAAAATTTCAGTTATTATCGGGCTGACCGTAATGGCTAAACGATAAATAAATATGAATATCGATCAAGCACGATTGGAGAAGCGCCAAAAATAATAATTCTCGTGCCAGATTGTTTATTTTCATTTCCTCTATTGTTTGTTCCCGATACAATGACGAGAAGTGATTTTTTACGTAGATTTAATTGTTCCATAATCAAATCAAAGTACCACTCGAGCGTGCTTTGAAAATTTCAAAATTCACCTATTTTGTGCTGGAATAATAAAAATCAAGCCGCGATGTGTCTCCACCGTTGACACAAACGCTTTGAGCGACTTTATTTATATTTTCTTGTATTTCTAAAAAATTTTGAAATCAAAATATCATCTCGTTCTCGTGGAAAAGGAAAAATCAAAATTATACATATCGCTTGGCGTGTTTTATCGATGAAATAATGAAAAGTAAGGAAAAAAAAAAAAAAATCAAGGTGAAGTGAAAAAGACACACCTCTGCAACCTCCTGAGCCTTGAAGAGCCGGAAAAAGCAAATCATTCGATTAGTTTACGTTAAATTTCGAACATTATCGTCATGCATAGATCACCGTGTGACATTCGTAACGCAGGACAATTATTTCCATTGATAATCCATCACCTCGATGCTCGTAAAAACGATCAAAGAGCAGCATCGAATTATCTATTCTATATCTCTTTCTACGATTGTTACTCGCAAAGATGTGCTTCGCTACGCGTCGCCGATGACAACACGTATATGGAGCATTCCATCCCAAATTGGACAGTTTGAAAAACTTTTTTTTTTTCCTCAATTTTTTTATATTTTTGAGTACCCATCAAAAGACCCTTCCTGTTAAATTTTGAGATTTTTTTGATTACCCGTTCAAAAGATATAAAATTAACAAAAAAATCGCTCTTTTTTTTGTATTTTGGTCATAACTTCTTTAATAATGGTCCAAATTGAACGATTTTTTTTCAAAATTTTTGTTTTTTATGGCCTTTTCAGAAAAAAATACAACAAAAATATTCGACTTGTTTTTGAATGAGTTTTTTGAGTTTTAAACGTTAAATCGCATTTTTAAAAGTGCATGTCATTTTTTATTTTTATTTTATTGTTTCAATATTCAACAACAATTCATTATTTAACAATTTTTAAGACTAGTCCAATCGTGGGATCTCAATAACTACTATATTATTTCGATTTTTGAAAATTAACAATTTTTTTTTTTAAATAAATTATTATGAATACCAATTTTTGTTACTGTATAGTACTTTTTTCAATATTTAGAATTTATTTTGACACTTTTTTATTGTTAACAGGTTCTTAAAATTAATTATCAATCGTTAAGTCTGTTTATGAACAATAATAACAACAGTTTTTATTTATTCACGTATTTTTTTAAAAACCTTACATATACGATTATTTCCTGAATTAGAATATTCCTTTGTCAATACGTTTCCGTTGCTCATTGGAATAATTGAATGAAATTTTTGTGTCCCCCTGTGATTGACTTCGCAGTATTTTATCGCAAATAAAATCTTTCTTTTGCATCTGAATAATGTTTTTCATGTGAAAATTTGACAGCAATATTCGGTAGACTATCTAGGTTCAATGCCCACTCGTACAATTCTTGAACTGTTGTTATTTGCTCATCGATTAATTATAAAAATCTGTTAACAATGAAAAAATGTCCAAATTTATTTAGAATGATTAAAAAAATACTATACAGTAACAAAAATTGGTATTCATAACAATTTATAAAAAAAAGTATTTTTTTAATTTTCAAAAATCGAAAAAAAAATAGTAGTTATTGAGATCCCACGATCGGACTAGTCTTCAAAATTGTTGAATGTATAGATGTTCGAAACAAAAAATAAAATAAAAAAATAAAAAATGACATTCACTTTTAAAAACGCGATTTTACGTCTGAAAAAGCCATAAAAAACCAAAAATTTGAAAAAAAAACTTTTAATTTGGACCATTATTAAAGAAGTTATGACCAAAATACCAAAAAAAGCGGTTTTTTTGTTAATTTAATATCTTTTGAACGGGTAATCTAAAAAATCTCAAAATTTAACAGGAAGGGTCTTTTGATGGGTACTCAAAAATATAAAAAAATTGAGGAAATCAAAAAACAAAGTTTTTCAAACTGTCCGATTTGGGATGGAATGCCCCATATATATGTACGATACATGTAACAATGTACATTAGAGTGTGTAACAAAAAAGGATCAAGTTTTTTTCAGTCTTGTACTTACGGAAATACAATTTTTTGGACGTCAATTAGACTCCCACATTTTTTTCGAACAATGAAAACTTTGAGGAAAGCGTTTTCAGATTTCTTTTTTCGACATAAAATTCAAGTTGAGATTTAATTTTTCAAATGAAAATCCAAACGCCCGAATTGCAATGAAAAACGGAAAAAAAGTGCCCAACTATTCCCTTGGTTTTTGGAACCCCTTTTGTGCTCATAATATAGTTTGAGTTGATTGCGCAAAAAAAATTGCCGGAAAGGAAATCTCAAAATAACAGGACTTGAAAGAAACTGGAGAAAAACACATCCTAATGTACATATTAATACAGTAGAACCTCGATTATTCGTGACTAACGGAGTCAGTATTCTCGGGATTTTGTTTCTTTGGTGTATTCATGAAATTTATAACTATACTTCAGTTATAGTTAGTAAAAAATCAATAAACCTAAAAAAAAAAACAGAAACTTCTTTAAGACGCAAGAGGAGGATCGAAAAAAAGGCTGAAAATTTTAAGCTCCGGCACTTACGAGTGAGAGAGAGAAAGAGAGAGAGAGAGAGGACGAGGATCGAGTGTCTTCTCCTCGAGAATCGGAAGGATAATCCGATCGTTTAATCGAGGTTTTACCGTATCGCGATAAATTCCACATGAATTACGGATATCGTGATTTTTGCACAACATGAACGAGATTGATGTTACGATACGCCTTATACCCTCGAAAATTAGTTATACGGTCAAGTAGAACGAACACAAATGAGAATAGAAAAAAAAACCGTAATGTGACTCACAGCGTGAACGTCCTTGTTTTTCGCCCGTGCTTTTTCGAGCGTCCTATTGGCAGTTTCGTAAGCGTGCAAAGCCTTTAATCTTCGAAATAGTAATCTCTTTGCCGCAGCTGTATCGCGCATGTAATAACGCAGTGTATCCGATAATTTTAAGTCTTCATCGGACGCTACGCGCCCCTCGACTTTCTGAAATAAATTTCACAATTTTTTCTTTATCAAGTTTGTATATATTGGCGGACGATCGATAAGTATGTGTGAATAATTTCATTAACTCGACTCAAATGATTTGACTGTTGAAATTATTTTTTTCAATAATCATCGTACAGTTTAATGGAGATTTTATAAAAATTACTAAAATGATGCAAGTTCTTGGGTTTCGGTAAAAAACATTTTTTCTACAAAGCTTACCCTCAATTTCTCGAAAGTCTCGGCTATTTTCGCCAGAAACCTCTCCAACTTTCCGCTGTCGGTCGTCGCTAGTTGCAACAAATTTGTCGATATTTTAATATAAGAATCAGCGACGTCTTTGTGCTTTGATGTCTGACGATCAGCGCGACTCGTCGCTTCTTTCAGATTGTTATGATAGTGCTGTAAAAAAGTCATTTCTTGGTCGAAAAAATCATTGACGTCCTTCACAGTGGCCGAGAGATAATATTCATCGGTTGTTTTGGAAAAAGATTTAACGAAACCGCCGAACATTTCCATTTTGTTTTTCCCTGCAAAAGAGAAATAAAAAATGTCGAAAACGTCGAGCGATCGGTATCAAGAGGGTTGATCGAGAGCCTTCTCACCCCTGACACAAAGATCCTGGTCGTATTCGAGAAACACCCTGAGATTATGGTCGTTTCGGAAAACCGGATGATGCGCCAATCTCGTGAGAAACATTTCGTGCATCGCTACGGTTTTCTTGAAAGTTGCTAAATACTCTCTACAAAACAAGTATCAACATTGTATAATGATATTGCGGCGTAAAATTTTTCAATATATATGCGTTTATCAAATGTATATATTTATCAAAGTGAAAGGAACAACAGCCAAAATTTAAATGGATCGGAAAAAACTTACGCTTCTAGTTCTTGTTTCATTTTCGTGAATTCCTCTCGCGTCATGGTACCTTCGCCTTCGCCGAGTTTTTGCAACTTTTCTCTCGACGCGTCAAAGTCCGGTCTCGGCGGACACGGAGGAATCTGAGAGATAACAAAAATTATCGTACGAAGAAAGATCTATGGAAAAGTGGGCGGAACGAAAGCGGCGAAACGAAAAGACGTACGATGTAGCCGGCGTACTCTTCGTTCTCCTCGAAACGATCGTGCAGCCATACAAACTCCTCGTGCTGTCTGACAACGAGAAAGTCCGATTTTTGAAATTCAGGCAGCGTAGTTTTCGTATGTACGGTGAATTTTACTTTGTCCTTTTCACTAAGAGCATCCGATATATCGACTTGGAGAGATTTATCCGTGAGATCTATGTTGTCAGCCTGAATGATCTGCGTCGAAGGACGAGATGGAGAAGAAATAATCGAAATTGAGAGTGGATTATAAATAATTGTGAAAAATGGGAGGATAATTGGCGTGAGAAAATTTGATGGAAAAATTAATGAACAGAGGAAAAACGGGACGTACCTTTTTCGGTGGCGCGCTGTTCAAAATATCAGCGGTTTCGCATATTCCGTCCTGTAACATTTTTTCCAAAATTTCTTTACTCCTCCTCTCGAAAAATAATTGGGGAATTATTTATCAGACAATATGCCGATGAAGTTTTTGCATTAATTCGTATTATCGGATGATCGACGGCGGCTTATTAAGAGGAATTCTTGCCGAGTGATAACAGGTTCCACCTACCATCATGGCGGCGAGCAGCGTCGTCTCTCTCTCTCTCTCTCGCGCTTTCTGACAGCAGGCAAACCGTGTTCGTCCCTCTGTCTTTTACAGCTGTCAAATATATTTTGTTCAACAACAATTCGGGGAACAATATCACCATCGACGATCGGGCGACATTCGATGTTTATTGTTATCAATCTGGGATTATAAACTGAGTACTAATGTGTACGAAAAAAAAAAGCGGCGACAAGTAACGTCCGCGATCAGAGATGTCACACGTACGAACCAGTACGAACGCACACTCGTAAACGGACCACGCGGCACGTCAATCGCCGCCAGCCAATCGGAATACACCGTTTGATTCGGAAACTCCGGACTTTCGACTTCCGGTTGTCCTCGTTCGATTTTATTATCGATGTTCAGTTCCGTTCGATGAGTCGCAATTTTCGCGATTCAAATTTCAAATTTCATGCCGATTTTTGTTGAAGAAACCGTAAGCTCCACAAAATAAATGGTTATGAAGTTTGACCGCGAAAGCTGCAAAATTACGAGAGTCCAAACGCAAACAAGCATTTCATTCGTGTCGAATTGTCTCAAGCCAAAACCAGACCAAAAACACAATTTTCCTTCTTACGAGGAAACAACCGAGCAAAATATTCTTTCTACCGTCACAAGAGTACACGTATAAAATATTTCATAAAACCCTGTATATTTGCAAATAAAAGATATTACATCAAGCATGATTATTTGGGTGGAATGCCACCGGATAGTACTTTGAATTATTACACGAAAAATAATAATAATTACGAACAGAATAAAAATGTCTTTCGCTGAGAAATACAGTGATCTGATATATTTATTACGATCAAGCACAATGACAGCATTGTGAGATTTATAGATTAGTTTTGTTTTCTCCTTAACTCATATAATATTAATTGATTACAGTACGTGCTTAAAATACGGTTTCGTTTACCAGTATATATATAATATATATATGCGGGTGATGTATATAACGTTACACAATCAAAGGATAATCACATCTGTTATCAGTTGACTAGTTCTAAAATGAATACAAATAATAAAGAATGAGAGGAATGGGTGGGGGAAGATGGGGGTGGATATGTGCGCTAAGGATTATTTTCAACATCTGCGGTATAGTACATCATTGTCGATCACACTTTTGTCGAGATCGATGGATTTTGTTTCAATGAAACGATTTTCAAGCACAAATCTGAATTAGGATTTGATTTTAACGTTTCAAACATTTTGCGTTCGCGATCGTTTTGCGGAGATCGGCACGTTGATATACCTTAAAAAATCATTGATCGTCGATATCTTTTTTAATCACGAATTTTCATTTTTATAATTTTTCGTTAATACATAGCACACGATTCTGCCTGCTGTTTACAGTTCAAAAACAATGTCTCTAGCGAATATTCTAAAAGATAATAAAATCTCAAGTAGTCACACTTGTTCAATTTCTCTTGTCGTTGACTTTTGTTTTTGTGATTTTATAACATTTTCTGGGATCATCGTTTTGGCACTTTGTACAAAAAGGTACAAACGTGGTCTGCGATTTAATAAAAATTATAAGAGCAACAGAATCATGATTAAAAATATTATATCGGTGAATAATGAAACGATGATTTTCTAGAATATTTTGAGGTTCCTATCTCCGAAGTTGTGTATGTTTAAAAAATAATACATAACTAAGCCGATACCGATAAACGTTCCATTCACGGATATGCGCGTTATAGAAAAAAAAAGACAAAACAATATACAATCAATGATAAATTGCACATCTCGATCTATTATACGCCCTCCTTGCGTTTGTGAAACGCCGTAATCCGAATATGCGGTCACCAATTTATATTTATATACGCTTTAGGCTTCCCCCTTTTCGTTTGTAGGTATATTTTTTTTTCTATCGGAGAAATCTCACATAGAGTCGGAAGGAAAATCCATCCCACTCGAGAGGAATGAGAAAAAATCAGCAAAATTAGTAACAATGATTTAGGTACACTAATACATACACACAAAGTCACGTTTTTCAAACGAGTGTATTACCCATACTTTTTGCCAAAAAAACATTATGCATTTGTTTACGCGACATTTTCGTTTCTTTTCATTTTTTTCATTGTTTCCGTTTTTCAAATTTTTTTTTGGTAATTCTTGCCGTTTTTTGTTGCAAAATATTCATCGTCGTAACGGAGAGAATCGTTGCCAATTGACAAATTAGAGTTTCTCCGAGAAACGAACAAACCATCGGTTCGAATTGTCCGCAGGGGAAATAATTTTGGGCTCGCGGTGAGCCGAGTAATTCTGCAATCAAGAATGTATCTCTATTTATGTTTCATATTGTTCAATGATTCTCTAGTTTTATAAGTTTCACATGTACAGATGTATCAGGGATTTTGAAAAATTACATTTTTGGATTATCTTGGCAACCGTGGGACCTGTGTTCTACCACAAAATAAAGTATGTGGAAAAAAAAGAAATATTCACCGTAGACTCAAGAATGATGAGAAATTCGGTAGAATTACCTGAAACTTGAGATACGTGCAATAACATATCGGATGGACCAAATTTCTTAAAAACATTTTTATTTTGAAAAATTCTAATTTCGTTTTATTTTGTTTCAAATTAATATTTTCAAGATTCTTGATTTCTTCGTTTTGTATTCGAGTAGAAATTCCTCCATGACCATGACAATAAAAAAAGTGATATTTTCAACTTCCCTGATACACATGCATATTTATATTCAAGAATCAAGTTGATAGTTGATTCGAAGATAAATCGGAGCGATTGTTAACGCCACATGCTTGAGACGAGTAATAAAATAGTACAAATGAAATGGTTCGTAGTTTAAAAAGGGAGAAACGCGGAGAAGTGTCACGCGTTCGTTTCATCAAATGAATTCGGACGAACGATTAAGCAACGGACAAGCGAGCCCCAGCCCCTAGCAGCAACCACCGCCTTGCGCGTTCCCCTGGCCACCGGTTCCCGATAATCCACCTGGGCTCGTTGGCGAATGTTGAGGGCCAATTTTTATTCCATTTGCCTGGAAATTCAAAATGCTATTAACTGAAATTTCATCTTAGCGTATTTTACCAAATAAAAATGTAAAAAATCTTTGGTTATATCTGTTTTTAGACTCCGGGAAGACACCAAAATTAATCTCTTATCTCATAATTTTTCATTAAACGATGAATCAACGAAGAATCTTCGGGATGATAGATTAAATAGGAACGGTAAAACAAGTAAGCGCGTGAATATTGTTGGGAATTTTTAAATCAGAAAATTTTATGTTATATAAATGGGGCATTCCATCCCAAATCGGACGGTTTGAAAAACTTTTTTTTTTTTATTTCTTCAATTTTTTTATATTTTTGAGTACCCATCAAAAGACCCTTCCTGTTAAATTTTGAGATTTTTTTTATTACCCGTTTGAAAGATATTAAATTATCAAAAAAACCGCTCTTTTTTTGGTATTTTGGTCATAACTTCTTTAATAATGGTCCAAATTAAAAGTTTTCATTTTCAAAATTTTCGTTTTTTATGGCTTTTTCAAAAAAAAATACAACAAAAATATTTGACGTGTTTTTGAATGAGTTTTTTGAGTTTTAAACTTTAAATCGCGTTTTTAAAAGTTATTGTCATTTTTGTTTTCTTTTTTTTAATTTTTTGTTTCAAACATCTATCTATTCAACAATTTTTAAGACTAGTCGGATCGTGGGATCTCAATAACTACTATTTTTTTTTATTTTTGAAAATTAATTTTTTTTTTTTAAATAAATTATTATGAATACCAATTTTTGTAACTGTATAGTATTTTTTTAATATTTAGAATTTATTTTGACCCAATCTTTGTTACTGAATAGTATTTTTTTCAATATTTAGACTTGATTTTGACACTTTTTTATTGTTAACAGGTTCTTAAAATTAATAATTAATCGTTAAGTCTGTTTATGAACAATAATAACCATAGTTTTTATTTATTCACGTATTTTTTTGAAAACCTTACGCATACGATTATTTCCTGAATTAGAATATTCCTTTGCCAATACGTTTCCGTTGCTCATTGGAATAATTGAATGAAATTTTTGTGTCCCCCTGTGATTGACTTTGCAGTATTTTATCGCAAATAAAATCTTTCTTTTGCATCTGAATAATGTTTCTCATGTAAAAATTTGACAGCAATATTCGTTAGACCATCAAGGTTCAATGGCCACTCGTACAATGCTTGAACTGTTGTTATTTGCTCATTGATTAATTATTAATTTAAAAAATCTATTAACAATGAAAGTGTCCAAATTAATTCAAAATGATTTAAAAAATACTATACAGTAGTAAAAATTGGTATTCATAATAACTTATGAAAAAAAAAAAATTTAATTTCCAAAAATCGAAAAAAATAGTAGTTATTGAGATCCCACGATCGGACTGGTCTTCAAAATTCTTGAATAGATAGATGTTTGAAACAAAAAATTAAAAAATAAAATAAAAAATGACAATCACTTTTAAAAACGCGATTTCAAGTTTAAAACTCAAAAAATTCATTAAAAAACACGTCGAATATTTGTGTTGTATTTTTTTCTGAAAAGGTCATAAAAAAACAAAAATTTTGTTAAAAAAAACTTTTAATTTGGACCGTTATTAAAGAAGTTATGACCAAAATACCAAAAAAAGGGCGGTTTTTTTGTTAATTTAATATCTTTTGAACGGGTAATCAAAAAAATCACAAAATTTGATAGGAAGGGTCTTTTGATGGGTACTCAAAATTATAAAAAAATTGAGGAAATAAGAAAAAAAAGTTTTTCAAATTGTCCGATTTAGGATGGAATGCCCCAAATATATTCGAGCCGCTCGTTTGAACGTCACGGCTACTGGAAATACCTCGTTATTGATATCGAAGACTCCCTCTTGAATCTTTTCATAAATTTCTTTGGCCGTATTGATGAAAGCTTCCTCGACATTTGCGGCTGTCTTGGCGCTTGTTTCCATGAATACAAGACCATGCTCACGCGCGAAAGCCTCACCCTCCTCTTGCCTGACTTCCCTCCGAGCATCCAAATCGCTCTTGTTACCGATCAGCATGATGACCATGTTGGAATTCGAATGTTGTCTCGCATCTTCCAGCCATGTGGTCAAATGGTTGAAAGTCTCTTTGCGAGTTATGTCGTAAACCAAGAGAGCTCCGGCGGCTCCGCGATAATAGGATCGTGTTATCGAACGGAATGCCTCTTGTCCTGCCTATTATTCAATTTAGTTATGAAAAACCGAATTTACTAACGAGTTTAGGATTTTATATTTAGTATAAGAGTGTAAACGAATTATAACGATAACGCTCGAGCGATTCCCAAACATAATCCAGATTTTAAATAATTAACGAAATTAGAATTTTTCAAATTCAAGATTTCTGCGATACCTCAAAGATACCCGATTCTACTGTAAAAATTGAGGCCACCGAAACTAGATTGTATTTAACAAAATGTACCATATTTCATTGTCATAACCAATCTGCGATCTAACAAACTGTTTTTACAGCACAATTGCTTTGTTCTTTGTCTTATTCTTTTAATAAAATTCTGTGATAAATGATACTTGAAAAAAAGAAAATTTCAAAACTAGTGGGAGTGGAAAATTCATAAAGGTAAAAAGATAAAGTTGAAAATTAGCGACAAAGATATTTACGGTATCCCATATTTGAAGCTTGATCTGCTTCTTATCGATCGTAATCATACGTGCGCCAAATTCGACGCCTATTGTCAAGTCATGGACAGGCTGAAATCTTTTGTCCGTGAACTGTAGAAGCAGACATGACTTTCCTACTCCTGCACAGAAATTAGAACGACACGGGTATTCGCGTTAATATCAAGCGGGTATGATTTTTTATCGCACACCGGTAACATATGTTTTTTTTTGCTGTTCAGAGAAAACACAGGCCGAGCGATCTCTTACGAAATTTTCAAAATTTTCCTCTGTGCTAGGTTTGGATAAAGAATGTGTTACAATAAGGAGAATGGAACATCAAAAAAAGAACAAGGAAAATCGGAGCCCACAACGCAGAGGGGATAAAGTTCCAAAATATCGAGTTGTAATTTTGTTCAATTAATTAACAGGCGGTTAGGAGAATAATAAATCAGTTTGACGATGGACCAAAATTAATCGTGAGATAATTATTTTCTCGACATTTGGAAACGAAATAACCAATAAATTGGAAAACAGCCTCGAAGTTCCGGAATATTTGAAGAAATTCGCGAGGAAAATTTTGGCTCAGAGATACATTGTTGATAGCGTATAAACAGTAGGAAAAATTGTGGGAGCTGTCAGGCGAGGCGTAATACACAGAGCGTGAATCGTATGATTATCGGAAAATCATCGAAGGCTCCCTTTGTTTTTGTTTTGTATTTTATACTTTTTATCGAGGACGATTAGCTTACCCGTGTCTCCGATGATAATGTACTTGAAGAGATAAGCGTACGACATTTTATTCAATATTTCTCGCACCAACGATACAAAATTCGTGTAAAGAAACGCTAAATTCCTGTCACGCACTCAAAATGAAGTTCCAGTTTTTTTAGCTTACTCTTTATCTCTCTTCTGCTTTGACCGTGACGTCACACCGAGGCAGATTCGTCAATCTTCGGGTAATTCCGTGAACGGAGCTTTTAATTTTTCACGGCCGTGGCGCTGGCGTCGCAATCGGCGTGAATATAGCCAACTTCTGGGTTACGTATACCGCCCCGCAGAGTGCGCAAACAAGTTCAGTGTGAGGGTCGCGTTCGGACGATGCGTGCGCGCATCTCGTGGCTACATAGTTTTTGCTCCTGCGCCATCTTTCTTTCTGTCTTTCTCGCTCGCTCATGGAAAAGTTGCTTGGCGCTACAATAACATCACTTTCAATCGTTCCCGGTAAAATCCTTTTTATTTCTGAACATTTTGCATGATAAATTCGTGATATAAGTGATCGTTTTTTCTCAACGGCCGGAGACAGAAAAAAATTGAACGCATAAACCGCCGATTAACAAAAAAACTAATAGTAATATTTGCTTTCTGTGTTCGTCGCCTCTACAAACATTATCCACGCGTGTATAAATTCGCATCTTTTGAACTCTTCAAGGTCAAAAATCTTGAAGCGCGGGTGTTATTTCTCTTATTTGACGTCCCACGATTAGAATATTCGGAAATAAATGAAATCTTGTTTTTTTACTGTGCGGTTTTTGTTCAAAGCGTTTTAAATATGTTTCTCGTAAATTTTAAATTGAATTTCGTCTTGAAAAAAAAATTCCGGAGTGAAACGCGGCGAGTCAACGAAAAATGTGCGCGAGATACATCGAAATTCCACGAGGATCAATATTCATTCCACTATGAAGACGAATCACAATCAATAATCGCTGTTGTATCCTCAGTTCGCCTTCGAAGAGGAATTTTTGGGGTTTGCACATCGATTCAGACCACGTCGAGATTGAAGAGTGAGTAGCGTGCTAATTATATTTTATCACTCATTTGCATTTCATGTTTAATATTGCTTATTTTCCAATGACCTTGAGGGTTTGCATCTGTCCTTGATTTCTGCATCTGTATTTTTCAATTTTGACTCTACGTAACTTATTAGCTGTAGAGTGAAGAAATTAATTCTTGATCCAATTAATTCTTTAATGACCAACTGTTTCGACAAAAAATTTATTTATGATAGAGAGCAAGGAAAATCCAAAAAAAATGTTTTTTCAATGAAAATTGATAAAAATTTTGATTTTTTGTGGACATTTATGGCTAGATTCGTGTTTAGTGAGAAAAAATACACCGACTTGAAGTTGGAAAATTTTTTTTTCGTCTTTTGGCCAAAATTAAATCGCTTCAGGAAAATGGCTGAGATTTTTGTACCAAATGAAATTTCGGCTTCTACGTGCGTTCATTCTCTTTGCGATCGTTGTAGCTTCAAAACCCCCTTTGGTTCATCCGTTCATCCTAGATGATTTTTAATCTCGTCATCTAATACTCTGTCGTTTATAAATATCTAAAACTAAATTGAAAGAGACTAATCGGTGGGCGTGAGATTAAAATAGCTCACCCACTCGACGAAGAATGTTCCATACAACCCGAGATACTCATAAAACGATTTTGTCCTTTATTAATTAATCATAATTACTGAGGTGAAAGGGAAAAATACCACGTAGTGCAATTTTCTTTTGTCACTCAACAATTTACTGCCTGTAAATAATATCGTGTAAAATTAAGTATGAAAAAAAATCGTTCTGGCCTATTTGTACGACGTCAACACGATATTTCGAGGTGAAATCATTGGATCGAATATCGCCTGCAACGATGGCGACAATTTTTCCTCCGATAGATAGAGAAAACGATCGAGCAATATTGCAGTTTCGACGAGTGGCGCCAGCATGAAACGAAGCGTTCCAAATGCAACGACCTGACGCCAATGGCTCAGGCATTTCGCAACCTCATCGGTCCGGAAATCCGCCGATTCTGGTCGATGTTCCGGTTTCAAATTTGCAACGGCCGCCACGCAGTAACTGAAAAAATTGCGTCGTTTGAAAGTCGGTCGTTGAATGACATATTAGAATTTTGATTTTTATGAACTTTAGGCAAATTACCATTCAAACGTCATGTTCCCCTTTACTTTAACATTTTTCAAGTGCGCACGTTTCAAACTTTCTCCATTATTCTTTCGCAACAATATTGTCTCCAATGTTGCTCTGTAAGCATGCACCTACGATAGAACCATTTTTAATTGTCTTGAAACATTTATAAACAAGTATACAAATAGCATAATAATGTTATTTTCAAAATCTGAACTATTATTCGGAATGTAACTTACCATCAAATCTTCATATTCCCCTCTGCTCAATCTGTCACAATGATTTTCGATCGCGTGGCACGCAACTTCCAACGCAGCGTAAGATAATTTATGATTTTTAGACGTCGAAACATATTTGCTCAAGGGATATCCAAAAGACGCAGTTTCCTTTGTTCTGTAGCATCATCGAAAAAGAAAGAAACAAGCCAACCCAAAATTATGAGAATCGGTTTTTCATCTCTGAAACTTACCCGCAAGTAATTTTCATGTAACAACAACCGACGATACAGATGAATCTTGCTTCTTCTTGTTCGGAATAAAATCTGAGCAGCATCGCGGCCAAATCACCGCAGGAGTGTAGGCCTATCACCCCAAAGCCGCGCTTCGATCTGTCGAGTTTGAAATTCGCGCTAAATTGGGTCCTTAATTTCTTCAACAATTCATCTCCTCGTGTCTCGAATTTCGAGATTCTCGTTGACACGTGACTCGGGCTCCATTCTTGTATTCCGGGGATTCGTTTTTGCAATGCCTCGAACAATTTCGCATCGTGTACCCTTTGAGAGAAAAAATTATGCCAAGAACGGTGAAATTTTCGAATTTACATTTTTCGGTCGATCGGAGTGATTTATTCTCTACCTCGCAGAATCGCAAAGCGATTCGTCTTGTTCCAAACATACGGCACACATTCCATAATAGTATGCCAATGTACGGGCCAGATGGCCCATACCAGCGCCTATGTCGACGACGCACTCGCTGTTCGCGAGAGCAGCGCATTCCGAAGTTATCTTGGAACAAAAAAAAATAATGCATATTAATAACTAATTGTTCTTATAAAAACAGACTGTTCTCTTACGTTTAAATTTTATCGAAATTTATTTTATTGTCAATACCCTTCACCGTTTCTTAAAATTTTAATTATTTTATTCTTTTAAATAATACACAATAGAAAAATTCAAATCACCTCGGAGAATTTTTCAATTTCATGGCGTTTCTTCTCTTTAACGGATATCGTGAATAATTTTTGGTGTTTCTCATCGAGACGCTTTTTTCTCGTCCTGCACGACTTCTCTTCGGGTTGTCGATTATTATTCTTGTTCCCACGTGGTCCGCAACATTTTATTATCTCTTCGGTTCCGTAGTTTCGAACTATTCCCAAAGATTCGACAGTTTGGCGCAGAGCCAAGAGCGACAGAGGCCACACGCGAGGCCTGCGCGTTGCACCGGAGCGTGTTAAATATGATTCAGGACTATTGTTTTTCAATGGGATTAAATTTTTAAACGCACCTCGTGGCTTTTCGCAGTATCCAGTTACCCAATTCACCGGGACTCGCGTTGCTCAAGATATCTCTCCATTGAGATGGCAATTTCATCCATACATTGTCCTCGAAGAAATCCTACAGAGGAATTATGCATCCGCGTTACTTCAACGACATTGATATTTGAATTAACGTTTGAATTTCCCGCCCACGGTTCGATATCGCCGCGCGGTTTTGGGAGTCTCGTCGAGGTGGCGCCACAAGCGCCTCAGATTCTTTCTGACGCGCAGCCTTCTCCGCATTTTTGTTTACCACGGTAATCGGGAGTTTATCCAACGTGTTCGTTCTCAATCGTTGCGGTAATTGTTAATAAACGATTGAAAATATTATACGTATTTACTGACCACTATATAAGTTTCCAAAATCCATCCGTACGCTTCCAATACGCTGAATATTTTATTCAATCGCGAACGAACGCCATTGCACACTTTACAATTGCACGTGTCGTTGACTCGTCCGGTACTTGCCATTTTTAGATCACCTGTTACCAACTTCCGGTACTGACGCGCGTTAATATTTAAAAAAAATTAATCACTCGGACATTTGAATTCACATTGTGCGACTTTTTGTGATAACATAAAGTAAATAGAGAAGAAAACGTACATATACAAATGTGCCGCACATATAAAATGATGATAATATATAAATTGATATTATCGTTATCGTTCTATCATTATTATGTCGTTAAGAAACATTTAGATTGCGAAGAAAAAAAATTCTCCATCCCAAATTCGATTGAGTTATCGATTTCGAATTACATTTCAGACTTCCAAATCAGTTACCCGTATAATTTGGTATTTACATACGTTGAAAAAAAAGAAAGCTCCATAATACCGAATATCTTGTGTAGGAACAGGCATTATTTTTTTTTCTCCACGGAACATTAATTCCTTTTTTTCGTTTTCACGATGATTCAATTAAGAAAAATTTTCACTGATTTCTTTCAATAAATCTCTAATGACGTCTTAATCTCTGTTTAATGTAGTCGTGATTTTGATAAATTACGACGACATTCTCGTTTACAGAGAGTAAGGATTGCGGAAAAAAGGTCACGCGTGCTTGATTCATTGAAACTTTTGTATGGTCGGAGAAAAAAATTTGAAAAAAGTGGTCATGCGAATTCGCGGGTATAAATGTGCCTCCGGGTGAAAGAATTTTTAGCACTGTTATCGAATGTGAAAGTACGCATCCGTATGGAGAAATTATACCTCGAACGCGAAGATCAAAGGGGCCAACGTGTTTTTTTTTTTGTAATTTTTTTTTTTTTTAACCGGCCACATTTTTACATTACGACGAATGTAGCGTGGAAAAATTCCATTGAGGTTGAATTTTAGGGAGAAATCACGTTTGAATTCCACGTTTTCAGCGAATTCTTCTCGATCATCAACGAATCGCGTGATTTCCGTTTTAATTTATTTTCAAAAATCATGGAGATGAGCTCGGGGAATTTGTGATTACGCGCAACAAGCTCACGTATGTTTGTATCTTTATTGCGTGTCCGGAAATACGTAACTGACAAATAAATATGGTAAATTGAGCAACTTTTGTTTGAAAAAATATCGCATTACGAACACTTGAAAAAGTAAACGATAGGAAGGCGCCCAATTACTGGACGCACGTTAATTCGTGTGTACACGGTAATTGGTAATTTAAGGTACGAAAAAATCCATTAAAAAATTAATAGAGTCGCATCGGTGGACCCATCGTACAAACTTTGGCCGTTAATTTCTTAATTCTTTCGGCATCCTCAATCTTGTAATCGTGGATAGGAAAAACATCTCGAAACGATCTTTATAATGCGAGACTTCTTTCGGTTAAAGGTACGCTGAACGAAAAAATTAATGAAGTGCGTGAATAGTTTAAGTAAATAAAATGGAAAGTGGGAGGTGAGGACTGCCAACGGGGAAGCCCTTGGGCGTCGGAATAAATATATAAAATAGAATGAGGAATAGAAACTGCCGCAAAGTTTCGACCATTTATCGATTACCTCAGTGCGGGAAGGATAATAATTTACATAAGCGTATTAATGGGCAATTTCGATCATCTTGAGGGGTTATTTGAGAGATATCTGGTGTAAGTTTTTGTGGGAAATTGTCGATGCACACGCGTGGATACACTTGTGCGAATCGTTTGCCCACTTATACATATGCATTTGCTTGCATTTATTAATTATTATAGAGTGTATCGGAGCCTCGGTGCCGTCCCACTTTGCGATACTTTCACTCTTCAGCAGTTACGTTATTGCCGCCGTGTTGCTACTCGAGCCGGTCAGCTATATAAAACTCTGTACGGAAGAGATCACACATACTGACCGTACGTGTACCGCATGAAAATCAACTATATATGCTGTATGCTTGTGTATACGTATACATATATACATATTAGGGTGTGTACAGAAGAACACATTTCCGCATACCGCGGATGAAACTCAACCTTTAAAAAAATCTAAAACAAAGCCCCGAGGGGTAGGAAGAGAATTTTTTCAATTAGCCTGAAACCAGGGTTGCAGATAATGCATTACTTTTTTTAATGCATTTGCATTTTCATTAACCATTAACATTTAATGGTTATTGGAAATAATTTTCATTAACCAATAAAATTTAATGGTTAATGAAAATGCAATTGCATGAAAAAAGACTTATTCTCTTTCGACTCAAATTTTCAATTTTAATTTCAAATTTCAAAACGAGGATTATTAGTTCCGTTGACATTCCGATGTTTACATTTTTAGGTTTTCGACTTAAAAAAAAATTCATAAACCCATACCATCGAGTGCCCGAACCGGTTTCATCGATCCATATTTTCCACTTTCGCAAATAAAAGGAAGATTTTATCGCATTGTCCTATTGGACTACGAATGCATAAAATATTTTTATTCCGAATAATGCATTATTCAAAATATTCAATATTATAGTAATGAAAAATTACTCATTATTTCAGTAATGAGTAATGTAACTCTTTCCACATTATCCATTACTTCAGCAACGGATAATGTAATACTTTTCCCAGTACATGCTTGGATTTGCATTATTAACTAAAAATATAATGCAATATTTTTTTTATCACATTATTCATTGAATGAATAATGTATAATTGAAGTCAAGTCCCATCATTGAGTGAAAAAATAATCATTAATGAAATCGATAATGCAATATTAAAATAATGCATTTTTTGCAACTCTGGCCTGAAAGGTCCTTGGTTAATTCTTATTTCACACAAACCATTGATTAAGTATCGGTATGCTTTTTTCAATATTCTTAATTAATTATATTACTCGCTCGTACATGACAATTCCAATGGACTTCCCCATAGGAATAATCGGGTGAAACTAAAAAAAAATTGTATCTTGCACGATCGCTTTTATTTCGACATTCCACGAGGAAGGAAAAAATGTATCTTCCTCGTCTCGCGACATTGTTGAACAATTTCGGTACAACGAAATTTCTCACAGTGGGTGAGAAATCGTTTCATTACTCGTATGTAAAGAAAAACTAGAATTTTTTTTTGTCCCGACTCATTCAACTCGCTTCACGTGGGTAATTTGAGATTTAGAAACATATTCATCTCATCGCGTTTCCTCTCACACGTGTAATTTACCGAATACGTATAAAGATGCATGTTGTAAATTTATTTTAAGGATGCTCAGGCATTGCAAGCACGCTTACAACATATAAAATTATCATTAACCGAAAGTGCAAACATTAGCCTACATCTCCGTCGTGCGATATTGCTCAAGATAGGACTTACACGTGTGCACGATTGCTCATCCCCACGCTTTACACATACTCCAGTTTCGCTCACGAACGAATTGCATTTATAATCCGGTATCATCGCGTTTTTTCTTCAAGAGGCAAAATAATCCGATCTTGCTTGAATCTTGATAAATCCGGTACCAGGGCATTCCGCATTGCAAATCCAGTGATTTTTTTCATGCTGAGCTGCGAGTAAAAATTACTGGAGTACTTCATGAAATTTATCAAGGGAAATAATCAGCCAAATTTACTGTATCATTTCAGTAATTATTACCGCATGGAATAAATTTTTGTCTTCGTGCGAAATATTTCAAATTTCTTTTCCCCCCATTTATGCACCCAGAAAAAAGATCCAGTACATTTAACTAAATCCTAGTCAAGCCAAATAAATTTTTTTAGTTGTAGGCCGGCTTAATACAACTCTATTCGTGTCAACGAATTTTTTTTTTTTTTAATGACCTACTAGGAAAATATATTTCGATCTAATACATTTTTATTTAATATTAATGAATATTATTTCAAACTGAACAAATATGTATTTAAATGAAATAATTATTTTAAAAATATTTACAGAATATATATTTTTAAATATTTCAATCTTTGAATGTATAGCTACACATATGAAGTCTACAATTTCGTAAAGCTTCGACTATTCTTTAACAGAAGGGAAAAGAAAAGAGACCCTTTCTTATGGAAATCCTTTGCGGGGATTCGACCATCTTACGTTTTGCCGCCATGTTCAATGTATTAAATATCCGTACTGAAAAATAAGGATATCAAACATCGACGAGCTTGGAAAGGATATAGACGTCGAGAGGCAGGTTCGCTTGTGCGAGAGGTAGCCACCTGGCGGATTTTTGGGGTACTGTCAAATCTGCGGATATGATCGGATGAGATTACGGGTGAATAGGTATTTATTAACAACGAATAGAATTTTTCTTCAACGCCTGTTTCTCGATGACAGGGAATTCAAATAAATAAATATAGTGGAAGTAAATATCGCCCAAAATTGGATGGAAGAAAATTTTCTCTAAAGTAACAAAAAAATAATCAAATAAACGATTATAGTACCTACGACTAGATCTTTTTTCTGGGTGTGATAACTTTTCGACCAACTCTATTGCCGCGAGAATATTGATTTTTTTTAAATATTCTGATCTCTGGGATTTGTAAATTGCTCACAGCTCGCATGATTATTGTCCGAAACGAAACTGCAAGAGGATTTTTCAATTTATTTATTGATTGCCTTCTGCATCGATTTTAGGTCGGTTTTAAAATCGTTCAGGTATTCAAACAGTTTAAAAATCACAAATTTACATTTTTTCAGCGTTTCAATCCATGTTTTTCCCTTCAGTTGATTGCTCATCGGGATTCCAGTACGCACATACGCGAATATTATATTTACGCATACAAATGGATATAAATACATAAATTATCGAGTATATAATATACCAGAGTGGTGCCATTTAAACCTTTAACGCTAACTTGTATATAACTGCATAAGTGAAAGTTACCAAGTAGGACGCCTCTCGTCTCGAATCCTCGAAGCGCCTCTCATGCTCTCGCGGAGCACTCACGGCGTTTGAGTCTTCGCCAAATGCTCATCACTCTCGTCCTTTCTCGCATACTTGCCTTTCTCTCTCTCTCTCTCTCTCTCTCTCTCTCTCTCTCTCTCTCTCTCTCTCTCTCTCTCTCTCTCTCTCTCTCTCTCGACGGTGTACCTACATACGAAGGAGGGAAGTGGAGGAACGCCGCGTGCACAAAAGGAAATTGGGTGAAAAAGGAGCATGTGGTGAATATATATATAATTGCCTTCTAACGCCTCTGTTCAAGATATATTTCGGGTTAACGGTAATACCGGGCGCTCCCACCTAAACGAGATTTACGTTCAAATAACCCACGCGCGAATCCCAATGATCGATACGTTTAAAGACCACACACGTTAAATTTGGGTTACATCGCGGAATTTTTATATTTTTCAAGCTCCCATATCCGCGTTGGTAAACAACTTCGTCGACGAAATCCTCGCATTGAGATTCCACTATTTTCACCAATTATTTGTCACCCCTGCTATCCAAAAGAAATATATAGATCCACCTTCTTCAACCAGTGGAACTCACCATAAGGTAAATGTCCCAATTATTGAACAGCTAAGGATCGGGGGATAGAATTCGGTGAGAAAAAAATATAAAATCAAGAAAAAAACCATCGCTTTCATGTTCAAATGATACTTTGATATTTTTATCTTCGAAAAATCACCCTTTAAATTATTTTTAAATGATTTCAAATGAAAAAAAAGAATAACAATGTGAAGCAGACAAATGTCCCAATTATTGAACACTGGAAGTGCCTATGTCCCTAATATTGAACAGGCATGTCCCAGTTATCGAACACTCTCGAGAATTCTTTTTCCGTTCTGATAATATTACTCGAACTTTATTTTACTTTTATTTTCAGCTTCCTTGTTTTCATGTTCCGTTTTTGTTTGATTCTGTCGCAGCTTTCTTGTTTTTCGACTGAAATATCGGAGAGCAAAAAATATTGAACATTACATTCGTATTTTTAGGTTACATTTAGGTTATATTCTCTTTTTACTTTTCTTTTTATGTTTATTGCACGAAAGTACAAATAAAAAATATATTTGACGATCTTAGAGTTATTATTAAAAGAACAGAGGTAAGTTTATTCAGGAACTTACAGTTTTTGTTTGAATAAATCCGATTCGCACGAACTGTCACGCGTTAACTGTCTCGATGTTTCGATGGGTTTAATGACGCCATCTTGGAGAATTCGAGTGTTCAATAATTGGGACACACTGCATTTTCCATGTCCCAATGATCGAACACCGTATTTTTTAACAAATAATTAATTTGAATTTTTTTTTTTAATTGTTATTTGTAAGAAATTTTCTGAGGAACCTGAAACGCCTTTACTTTTTAAGATGCGACAGTTTTTGAATTTTTTATGCCCTTACGCGTGAAGCGGCGCGTCTTAGCAAAAACGATAAGCAGTTACCACGAGACGTCACATCGGGTCAACGTTGCTGATTAAATCATTTTTTTCTCTATTAATTAAAGCTTTTTTTGCACAAGTATAAGGTAACATTTCGATAGCTAAAAGTTCCATGTATGTAATGAAATTTTTATAAATAAGTAAATGCATGCAGGTGAATGAGAAATAATAAAAATACAAGATAGTGTTCAATAATTGGGACCTGTTCAATAATTGGGACATTTACCTTACGCAAAGATTAAAAAATTAGACCAAAGTGACAATCTCAAGGACCGTGATTGTAGGATCGAACGGAGACTTTCATACTCAGACATTTTGAAATCGTTACTCAACGTATATGCGATACCGATACTCGTCGAAATTACCATCCTAGTCGGGAGATTGTTCGATTTTTTTCCCCCTTAAGGTGTAAGCTAAGATCCAATACGTTCACCGTGTTCTTGTTTTTTTCCCTTCTTCCAGTGTTACAACAACAGATGGTCGTAATTCAGCACATAGTCAACACTTTTACCATTATTCCCGACTTCTGCTTCAGCATCTTCGGGTGTATATGTACCGTAAAATCGAGTATCGACGCTTTTTTTCCCACGGGACTTCGACTTTCGTAATTCGAGCTACGAATTAACGAGTCAAACGGATTTTACGAGTGCAAATTCCCAAGTACTCGGTACAGATATTGCAATCAACGTGTCTGTACGTATTCATTGTCCACTGTCGAACGGGCATATTCAACGTTACACGCTTTAACGATTGGAAAACTAACAAAAACAACAAAGAGACGCTTTAACGGTAGTGGCGGTTACCTGGTTATCCTTAGCTCGAGAAACGACGTTGTAAAAGCCAGCATAGGCGATAGTTTTATCATATATATGAATATGGGGGAGGAGGGGACAAAATGGTCACCCTGAGAAAATATGTAGAGGTGCCATAACGCTACCCATCAATTGAACTCATTGTTTGTCGTCTAGAAACAAAATTTTCATCGATTTTATTTTTGGTCGAACAAATTAGCTTGGATTAAGTTTTAACAAATTTCAATTCAGAGAACATTCAACGATTGAGGCCTTGATTACGCAAGATTAGGCCCATTCATCAAAATCCCTTGATTTCTTTTATTGAATTTTTTGGTTTTTTTTCTAATCATTTTGGAGGGTGACCGATTCGCCCCGGGAGGCCGTTTTACCCCGGTCTCTCGTGTAGATTTTTTCTTTATTTACGGCAAAAGTCCTTGCGGAGTTTTATGTCCGCGAGTTACAATGCAACGGTGATAGTCAGGCGGCGACGTTTATTATAATCTACGTGTGAGATGTTTCCATCGAAATCGGCACTTGCTCATCGGTGGGGGATTTTTTTCCATCTTCAGGAAACTGGAAAGTCACGCGAATGGGACACGATATTCATGAGACGCGTTTCCGGTTAACTCATTTCAAAAAATTCTGAATTATACGAGTATTGCAATCAATTTTATAAATGTTGCAGATTTTATCATTTTTTTGAGAATTTGAGAACACGAATTTATTTATTAAATGAAAGTATTAATTCGATTATTTATTTGTTGAACCAAGAAAATCACTCTTCATTGAAAAAAATATTTTTACGAATCCATTACTCCATTATATTGAACTCTTATTTAATAGTAACAATTAAATGCATGATATATTTGATTAACTAAAAAAGGAATTCAATACAAAATTATTTTTTTCGAAAAAATTATTTCTTTGCAATGAATTCATTATTATTTTACTTCTAAAAATATCTTTATTTAAATAGATTTTAATAAATTTGCATTCATTGGATTAATCAGATTTATCGCATCATAAACATGAGATTATTTGAATCTGAAAAACGACATCAATATTAAATTTTTTTTTTCGAACAAAATCATTTCTTTGCAATAAATTCATCATTATTTTACTTCCAAAAATATTTCTGTAGTCTTTTCTATATTTATTAGCTATAAAATTGATTGTGATTATTCGAAAAGAAGCTTTAGTAAAATAAATGACACATTATTTTATTCCAATAGAATGTTTGTTTGGAATGATGAAATTTTTATTTCCTTCAAGCAAAGAACTATCATTTCTACAGTATACTTTAATAGTATACGTAAGTTGTTAAAAATTAAAAAACTGGTTTTTTAAATGTTTTCTTATATTCGAATCTTCATAACTCCTAACTTTTTTCAAGTGCATAATAGTAGTCGATAGCGTAATAGGTAGCGTGTTAGGTAGTTAGGTAGGATAGGTATGATGGTAGGTAGGGTCGAATCTCGGTCCAACAGAGAAATTAGATCGGTGAATTGGCGCAGATTTGTCTTTTTTTCTATTTATCTCTTTTTGGGGTCACTAAACTATGCATATTAAATTCTTTGGCAAGGGCTATATATTTTTTATAAAATGGTTAGCAACAATTAATAAACACGTATTTCATTGAATCAATCATTTTTCCTGTGGATTGGACTAATTAATTTGTTGATTCAACAATTTTTTTTTCTCATTGCTTCCTGTATTAAAAGACATGCATGTTTTGAATGATAAAATGTGTTTTTGATTCAAACAACATATTACATATAATTGAAAAAATATTGTTAGATTCACGTAAATTCGTTTATTGAAACAGAAATTTATGGAACTGACTGAAAAAAATGAACCAAGTAAATCTATAAGGGAACCAATCTAATATCTTTTGGCAAATAATGAAAAAAATGATTTTTTGCCTTCAAAACTTTATTTCATTGGTTCTAGTAATTTTTTCTGTCAGTGTGCTGTTGATAATACTGTTAATAATTCAATTGGGTTATTTCGTGAAGCTCCATTACAAACATGAATTTGTGTTTTCAATTTATTTACATACAGATTATAGTTTCGAAACGGTTGTACGAAAAAGATGCTCTGCCAAGAGTTTTCCCTTTTCCAAAATACGGTGAAAGGCCCATTCGTTATCCGTCATGCATTCCCTTCCGCAGTCTGGGCTTATTTATATTTTCCACTTTTACACCGAATTCTTTACTCGGTAGCGTAACGAGACTTTTTTTTTTATCATCATCCCTGAACGGTATAATTATTCGAGTTCGACTCTGAGTACAATATTTACGAATGGGCCGTTTCAGCGGTGTAACGACTCGGCGGAACACCCGGCACACATCCTTGAGGTGATACATCGACGATCGTAATAATGGTATTTATATTCCGGCAAATATTCCGTGTGTACGGTTAATTGCAATATTACATCCTGCACAGAGTGGCGTCATTGTGGTACCCATAAAAACCATTTGTTTTTATCGTGCGGAAAGACGGATAAAAAATAGTCCAAGATAATTGTTGTGAAAAAATCATGGTAATAATGACGAGGAAAATTGCATCCAACCGTGAAGAAAATCGGAGCTGACGAAAAAAGCCCCAAAAAAGTTAGAGGTCCATTATGTCGAAGGAAAAATGTCCGATCCATCCTGCACGATTCTTCGTACGATCAATCATCGTCATCGCACCGCGCTTTTTCTCTTCATCTCGTAAGAACGCGATAAAATCTACTACCAAAACTCTATCACGATCGAGACTGATTATTCTTCGTAATAATCTTGCATCATGTTTGTTCCCTCGAGATTGATCGAACTAAATCAGAAGGACGCTTCTTCTCGTCTTCCGCGCCGTGACGCCGTTGACGAGGAGGAAGAGGTTTCAGTTTCGTTGGTCAGAGTCGGAGGTCGTCAAAAACGAGCGCGCGTTTATACTCGAGTGCGTCCACTCGAGTTATCGAACGCGGGATGGGACCATCGATTCGACCCCCGTCGTGTTGCCGCGCGGAAGAAAGTTCTCTTTCGCCGTTGCACACCTTCGACGTATACCATCGCCTCGGCATCGAGCACACAGCGAACGTACAATAACGCTGCTCAGTGGGCGAGTGTGCTTCCTTTTTTTCCTCTTTCATTCAAGATCGTGCGAGCTCGTGTACACGAGGAAAAAATGCGGACGAGGGACGATCATCGAAAATAATTCGTGGATGCGTCCTCGCTCGACGAAAAAAGCGTCTCGTCTCCAAGAGGATCTCTCGAAACTTTGAAATTTTTCCCTCGGATCACGAAGTGAAAGTATCGAACGCCCGCGGGCTCCATTCTCGGGATGATGTATTATAAACGTTCTGATCATCGCTTCGTGATACCGCCGGGATAAAAGAGGGATACACGAGGCATATAATCTTGAAATGTTAAAAATTTTATCAAGCATCACAATTAACGAGATTAACATTACGCCGAGTAATCACAAGGTGAATGAGAGGGGGCTCTTTCAAGTGGACGGAGGATACGAAATTAAATAAAATTGGTTCGGTACGTCAAGCGTGTCCGACAAAATTTTAATTGAAAAAAAAAAAAAAATTACTGTACAATGATCATTCCAACCAGCAAGTTTGATGTTAAAAGTATAGAAAACGGTTGATCCTCCTTGTGCCAAAACGTAAAATGCATTACAAAAATTAAAAATGAGTGCATATACACGAGTATAAGTTGGAAAATGCCCGCGGGTTCCAATTATTTCTCCTGGCGGTAAAAAAAAAACAATACAAGGCCATTTTCGATGAGAGAAGCGTAAAAACAGATTGATCCTCATTGCCCCATTGTTCAGCGGCACCGTTCGTATTGTGCATCGCTGTGTCTGAGAATTTTAGTTCGGTGTTTTTTTTCCTCCCTCTTTCACTCACTCGTACGACGAAAAAAGGATTCGAAAAGAAGCCAACGTGCCTTCGCGGGGAGAGAGATGTGTACGGACGAGCGCTCCGCGTGGAGAAAGGTCCTCTCGGTCGTGCCCCCTCTGCCGTCTTTCGTTGGTAGCATCGTGCATACACGCGTCTTCCGATATTAGAGAGGACTGAGATCCTTATGTACATATATATGAGGCATTCCACGTCAAGTCGGGCACCCCATTTTTTGAAATCACCAGAAAATGGCCATACAAATTTTTATAAAATAGTTCCAACTGTCAAGAAAATTTTTATATTACACATTTTAGCCGGAAAAAAATACAAAAAATGTTCCTGTTCCATTTCGTAACTCGAAAATTATTCATCGTACGAAAAAAATAGTACAACATGAAATTTAGGATTTTCAACGTGCTTTTCACTGAAATTTTTTACGAATTCCTCCAAAAGCTCTATACGCCATTTTCGGAGCAAATAATGTTTCGATACTTTTTTTCGCAGAATTGATATCTTCGATTTGTCTATAGTTCAAACAGTTTTTTACTTGATATATTTACAGACTACTAAAAAATTGACTCAGTGGAGAATCCATTCCTTCCCATGCGTTTTTCATCCCAAACGAATACACAAATTTCTCTGTGCATTAACAGGGTTGAGACTATCCACAGATATTTTCTAAAGCCCGCATTTTTGTTTATTTTTTGTACGACTTCAATTTTTTTAACCTTTTTTCATTTTTTTAAATATCTTTTTGTACATTTTAATAAACTTTATCAATGGACCCATGTATACCGATAAAGTCTATTCAAATTAGAGTCAAAGGCTATTCGCGTCTCCCGATTGCAAAAAAGAATTAATTTACCCTCTTTGGATACACCGACGTTTCTATGGCCAATGAGTACTATTTTAGTTCGATCTGGGCATGTTTTTTGGGAATGAAGCAACGATACTGCTTTGTTCCTGGAATCGTCTTCGCAGTATCAAAACGAGATTATTTTATTATTTTTCCCTGTCTACGATTAATAATGATAAAATATCAATATCTACGCTATTTCGTGAAATCACTCTATAATGATAGATTGTATCAATAAAAATGCATTTGAAATAATGGATTCTCCACTAGGCCAATTTTTTTATAGTCTGTAAATATAGCAAGTAAAAAACTGTTTGAACTACAGACGAATCGAAGATGTCAATTCTGAGGAAAAAAATTTCAAAACATTATTTGCTCCGAAAATGGCATACAGAGCTCTCGGAGGAGTTTGTAAAAAATTTCAGTGAAAAGCACGTTGAAAATCCTAAATTTCATGTTGTACTTTTTTTTTTGTACGATGAATAATTTTCGAGTTACAAAACGGGACAAACAAATTTTTTGTATTTTTTTTCCGGCTAAAAAATGTAATTTAAAAATCTGAAAAAAATCACAAATTTTCTTCACAGTTGGAACTACTTTCTAAAAATTTGTATGCGATTTTTGGCGATTTCAAAAAATGGGGTGGCTGACTTGACGTGGAATGCCTCATATAATAGTTCGAGCAGTGGAACCGAGAATCTTACCGCGCGGGATGATAAAAAAAAGTGGCGTCGGAGGGGAGAAGAGAGCAAGTCTCTTTGGCTTTCGGTTCCTCGATCGGCGCTCAATGTTGTTCAGTGCGCGGGCGACTATTCCACACTACGGAACAATATCGTCCGCAACAGTTCGGAGCGCCCATCGTACCGTGTTCGATGTACGCCGGTCACTCGTTCGCGAACAATGCGTCACCAAAAACGAGCTAGAGTCTGAGAACTACGCGTGGTACAAAGATACACCGCGAGAGGGTGCGGGCGTGAAACGTGGCATTGAGAGAAGATAAATAAACAAGACGAAGCGAATAATCGGTGGTGAAGTGTGTAAATAGAGAAGAGAACCCACGGAGTGGCGGAAACATTCGCGATGTACTTCCTCAAAACGGTAATTACTGGCTGAAAGTTCCACGATGTTTGTTCAATGAGTCTGACATGGTCCGATCTCTGTTTCCACGTCGAGCGACGATTTTTCAATTGAACAAACATCTCTGCATGTTTTCGTTTCCCTAATTATAATAATAATAATAATGTGATTACCGTGGAAACACGAAACTTTCGACTGTATCATTCGCGTACACGACAGACCGCACACTTTCGAGATTACATTTCCTTCTCAGATCGAATCTAACGACGATTAAATTTCTCTGACTCTATCGAGTCGCCGCGTCTTCGTACTTTCCGGCGATGATACGTTGCTCCGTATCCGTTTCATTATCCCCATTTTTTTTCTTTGTTTTTCTTTGCGATTCAATTGGTACGAAAAAAAGTACCGAAGTACGGAAAGAAAATAATATACGGGAGGGCGAAAAAAAAGAAGAAAAGATCGACTCGATTTCACCGCGAGAGAGTGTTGTACTATTCGCGTTCCGAGGATCGCGTTCTGCAAGAAAGAAGACGTGGAAATTGCGATGATTTCTCGGGCGACGCTCCGGGGTTTTTTACACGTATAGAAAGAAAAAGAGATGGAACTCGCGTGTATGCGAGGTAAACCGAGACAACGACATCGCGATGTGTTTGGAATTGAGAGAGTTTTGAAAAGTACCATCGATATGTATACCGATTAATGTTAATGTAAAACGTGCCCAATGGGCTTAACCGTTCTGTGCGGATGGTAATTCCAATTTACAATCTATGACACTTTCCAATGACGGAGTTGCGAAGTTAACGTAAAAAGTTCATGAATTATTCACGTCGAGACGACACTGAGAGAAAAAATTACTAGAACCAATGGAATAAAGTTTTGAAGGCAAAAAATCATTTTTTTAATTATTTGCCAAAACATATTAGATTGGTTCCCTTATATATTTACTTGGTTCATTTTTTTCAGTCAATTCCATAATTTTCTGTTTCAATAAACGCACTAAAAAAAAAATTTGTGTGAATCAACAAAACGTTTTGTCAAATACGTTCAACTAGATATTTATTTGGTCTAACTAAATATTTAGTTTTTTGAACAATTCTGCGCTTCGGTTGACTAAAATATTATTCAGGCAAAAAAATGTTGAATTGTACTAACTAAATTATCTAGTTGAACGTATTTGACAAAAGATTTTGTTGATTCAACCATCTTTTTTTTCAGTGCGAATTTACTCGAATCTAACAATATGTTATCAATTGTATGTAATATGTTGTTTGAATCAAGAACACATTTTATCATTCAAAACATGCACGTCTTTTGATACAGGAAGCACCGAGCAAAAAAATTTGTCGAATCAACACATTAATTAGTCCAATCAACAGGAAAAATGATTGATTCAATCAAATGCGTGTTTATTAATTGTTGCTAAACATTTTATAAAAAATATATAGCCCTTGCCAAATAATTTAATATGCATAGTTTAGTGACTAGAAGTCGTTTTTTAGATTCAAATAATCATCATTTTAGATTCAAATAATCCAATGTTTATGATGCGATAAATGTAATTAATCTAATGAATACAAATTCAATGAAATCTATTTAAATAAAAATATTTTTTGAAGTAAAATAATAATGACTGTATTGCAAGAAAATAATTTTTTCGAAAAAAATAATTTTGTATTGAATTCGTTCTTTAGATTCAAATAATCTCTGTTTATGATGCGATCAATGTAATTAATCCAATTAATTAATACAAATTTAATCAAATCTATCATGCATTTAATTGTTACTATTAAATAAGAGTTCAATATAATGGAGTGATAGATTCGTGAAAATATTTTCTTAAATGAAGAGTGATTTTCTTGGTTCAACAAATAAATAATCGAATTAATACTTTCATTTAATAAATAAATTCATGTTCTCAAATTCAGTAATTTTTTCTCTCTGTGGATATATCCCGCATAGCGATTTTCAACATTTTTTTTTTTAGTCTCATGTTCGCACATTCAAGTTCTAACTTGAATCGTTGATGAACAAGTTGATATAAAAATTGAAATAGATTTTAATATGTAAATTGACACGAGTGTTGATGAAAATCTTTATGCTGATGATTTCAAGACAATCGTCAATGGAAAAATGAAGAAGGGCAAAATTTTTTATACAAATGTTGTCAGTGTCGTAATTGCATTTCGAAATTTTATGAAGATCATGAATTTCTCAATAACTTGTCAATTATTCGCTACCGTGGGATACGATGTCCTTTTTGGCGGAGCAAATTACGAAATGACGACGATGCGACAACCTGCAACAACCTGCAGCG
Organism: Alloplasta piceator; assembly: GCA_946863875.1. Lineage (NCBI taxonomy): Eukaryota > Metazoa > Arthropoda > Insecta > Hymenoptera > Ichneumonidae > Alloplasta > Alloplasta piceator. Next base: position 591,244 of record OX333075.1, on the reverse strand, counting down.
TACGCGGGTTAATGTTCTAATGCAAGATCAAGAGACACGCGAGACGCGCGCGGCGGAAGAGCGACGTAAACCATGCGTCTCTTGGTGGTTTTCGCGAAACGCGATTCCTCGGTCCGTGACCATATTGGGAACGCGCACGCACACACGAGCAAACGTTGCGCGTGGAATCGAAATCGCTTATCAGTACACCGGTTCGAAAATCGTTTGCGCGCGCTCGCGCACCGGTCGGCCGCGTCACTGGAATACCAATCGATTAGTTTCTCATGGCCCCAGCAGGATGTCTTTTCTCGTTATTAACCGGGTCACTCGACTGGCTAGCTTCTAATGAGCCGTATAACATTAAGAAGATACGTCCCTTCCCTCCGCCTCTTTCGTTGTGCGAGCAAAGCGATGGCCTTAAATCAATGATCGAAAGAAACGAGCTTATCCCGCATAATACGCGACTATAGGCGAAGATGCCCTTATTCCTCAAAACGATTTCTTTAATTTCTTGTAGTTTCTCACGACTAATTGAAACACGCTCTATAAATATTTGTAGCAATATTCTTTGTTCATGAATCAAAGATGGAGTTGATTTTTTCAGTTGAAGAACAATAATTATGGGTCATTCCATGTCAAATCGACCAATAGTTGGAATCGACCCCTTTTAATTTCAATGAAATTTGGTCAGAAGTTTGTCTTTTATCTTGAAACGAAGTTCTACCAAAGGAAAAAAAATTACAAATTTTTTTTATCGAATATTCAAAATTTCACATTTTTTAAAATTTTTCAAATTTATTTTTTAAATATCTCGAAAACTATTATAGTTGGGAAAATATTGTTCTGGGTTCATCTTAAAGAGTACCTGGGGTTACGAAAAAAAAATGTTTCGAAAAAAGCTTTTGAAAAATGATGAATTCGGAGATCTTTGCATTTTTGAAAATCGTGAAAATCCACGATCAACATTAAATTTTTGGTTTAATTTTATTTTATATAATACCTTGTACTGTCTTGAAAGTTCCTGAAATTTTCAGAATTGCGTTTTTTTTCTTCAAAAATATGAATTTTTGAATTTTGGGGAAAAAAAAATTTAAGTAAAGTTGAGCAATCATGTAATTTTGTAATTTTGAGCAGTGAAAATCACATGATTGCTCAACTTTACTTAACTTGGAGGTGAACACAAATTTTTTTAAACAAAATTCAAAAATACATATTTAAAAAAAATGCAATTCTGAAAATTTTAGGATCTTTCAAGATCAGTACAAGGTATTATATAAAAAAAAATTGAACCAAAAATTTAATGTTGATAGACGAATTTTCACGATTTTTAAAAATTCAAAATTCTCCAAATTCATCATTTCTCCAAATTTTATTTCGAAATACATTTTTCTTTCGTAGCTCCAAGTATACTCTCGAAGACGAACTTAGAACGATTTTTTGTAATTATAATAGTTTTCGAGATAATTAAAAAACAGCCTTGAAAAATTTAAAAAATGGTGAAATTTTGAATTTTCGAGAATTTTTTTTATTTATTTCTTTCTTTTGGTAGAACTTTGTTTTATCATAAAAGAAAACTTCTGTCCAAATTTCATCGAAATTGAAAGGTGTCGACTCCAACTATTGGTCGATTTGACATGGAATGACCCTTGTGAAAATCTCGAAATAGCAGTTTCCCGATAATTCACATTTTTACGATCTCACGATGTTGCGTTACCTCGTGTCAACGATTTCCCGTCACGATAATTCAAAGACGAGGGATGTATATAACCATGTTTGGTAATAAAAAGCTCGTGTATAATAAAAATACGCAAGAGCGTGTAATTAAAAGACGTTATCTATCATTGTTTTGTTTGTCGTTGAATTTCAGCTCTCTCTCTTGGCGATGGTCGTCATCGTTTTCGCCAAAGATGAGAGTGTCAAGACGAAACGCGACAAGAGACAACAGATAGCGTTTTACTCGCGACGAGCGGGTCGTCCGCCGCCCTATGCGGTCCAGATGGAGCCCATTGTTCAGTATTCTCAGAGAGATCCACTCTACAATCCATCGGCTAATTCGAAAAGCGACGATCACGTTTATCACGACGATACGACGTATTACGATCATTATTCCAACGAGCCCGAGCCCATAATCGAGATAATAATAAAAGAATCGAACGAGTCGCTGCCGACACCGGCACCCCCGCCGGCGATACCACAGCCCAGACCCACGAAAGAACCTATTCAGGTGTTTTACGTGAAATACGAGAAGAAAAAGGGTTACGGCGATAACAAGCCAAGAGTCATTTACGACGCGCCGATACCGGCTCTCAATCCGGTCGAGGAACACGAGACTATCAGTGCACCGGAGCAGGAAACCAACAGCGAACGACACGACGAACCGGAACAGCCTGTTATTTACGCAACCGAAGCACCATCCTCGGAACCATCGACGACACTCCGTGCTGTCATACGTCCCGACAGCGAGGTCTATCATTCGGGCAGCAGTGGCATACGCGTTACTTTCGGAACCGAACAAGTACCACCGAACAATCACAATAAGCGCAGTGACGCGCTTCCAGTCCCATCATCGAGTGCATCGCCCCAAGTCAATCCAGCAACGCCCCTGCCTCTTCCCGGCTCACCTAAGAGACAGCACGGTCCTTATCATCCTCTTCAACCTGTTCATCCGCGTGTACAGCCCGCGTATCCCCAACAGAGAATCGTAAATTCTTTTCCACCGCAGCTACAACACTTGCCACCAAACTTCCCGGGTTCTCATCAGCACTTTCAGCCACCTCCGAATGGCCCGTTGAATGCAGCTAGACCGCATCAACAGCGTGCGCCCATAACGATACAGGGTTTACCCGAGTTACAGCAACGATTGCCCTTCCAGTCTTTCGGTCCACCCCACAGAATCAGCATAAATCACCCTCAACAACCTGGCTTCCCGAATACTCTCTCGGTCTCCCATCAGAGTGTCCGGATACAGAATCAACCACCGCCCTCGTTACTCCCACACGCTAATTTTAACGTTGATCCGCAACAGCAACATCAACGCCAACAACCGCAGCCACCTCAACCACCTCCTCTTTTACCACAACCTCAACAACCTCATATTTTGCCACAACCTCAACAACCTCATATTTTACCACAACCTCAACAACCTCATCTTTTACCACAACCTCAACAAACACAACAACAACAAAAACACCAACACCAACAACAACAACAGCAGCAGCAGCAGCAAGAGCTCGAAAAACAGCGTTATCATCAGCAACAACGACGACAACAGGAGCAGAGATATCGAGAACAACAGAGACAACAGGATCAGCAACGACGATTGGAACAACAGAGACAGCAGGATCATCAGAGAAAGGTGGAACAGCAGAGGATAATTGAGCAACAGAGACAGCAAGAACAACAGAGAACGCAGGAACAACAGAGGCAGCAGGAACAGCAGAGACAGCAGGACCAGCAGAGACAACAAGAGCGTCAGAGACAGGAGGAAGAGGAGACGCAGAGATATCATCTTGAGCAAAGACGCAAACAAGAACAGGAGAACAAATTGTTGCAGGAACAGCGGTACCGTCAACAGCTCAAATTTGGTCAGTCACAAACGATCGTTGATCAACCGTACAATCAGCAGTTGCAACAATCGCCTCAGAAACCGGGTGGCGAGATATTCAAAGCTGTGCCAAAATTAGAACAGCACTATGCTATAAGGGAAAATCCATTGCATCCCGGACCCTTTCCACCAAATCCCCAAATTCAAACTGTGCAATATCCGGAAATAGAACCTAATCAATTCTCCCAACCGTCACCATCACCCTCCAGCGACGTTCAGCCACAATATTTCTTGAAAAGTCCAACCAACACGGTCGCGAGTATTGCAACGAGTCAACAACAACAACAACAGCAACAACAACCACACTATCAACAACAACAACGGCAACAAGTGTCGCAAGCCCACAATACAATTACAGGTCATCAAGTCTATCAATCCGGTCAACAATCTTTTTTCGCTCAAAATCTACCGACCCCTCAACAACAACAAATTCAGTCATCTCCGCAACAATCTATATGGGGCAGGCCGGTGTTTCAGGATAACGTTAGGGACAAGATTTACGCTACGCCGGTGAGCAATTTGAATGATATTGGACCAACAACGACGCCTCGAACGATCTACGCTTCTTCGAGTACGCCTCTGCCGCCAACAACAACAACAACAAGAACGACAACAACAACGAGACCCGAAGCAACGACGAGTACCACAAGCGTTGCACCGAAGAACGAGGCAAAGATCAAGGAGAACATCGCAAATTTGCCGGACGAAGTGCCCGACGATATAAGACAACAGCTTTTGAGTTCCGGTATCCTCGGCAATGCGGACATACAGATTCTCGATTACGACAAAGTAGGCGGTATACCGATCGAGAACCTGCCGCCCGAGGCTCTGGCTAATTTTTATGGCGCGGGTGGTGCTGCTGCAACAGCAGCGAGCGAGCCCGTACCCTCGATCGCCGAGAAACCAAAACAGAACCCGGTTGCGGGCTCGTTTCAACAGACGAAGAAGAAATCGACGTTCACGAAAGTTGAACACGCGACATTGAGGCCCGGAGGTGTGGAAATGAAAGTAGTCCACTTCGATCCAAATACGGCGGCTGGACAGGCGATCGCGGATCAGCACATACGCGATGACGCGACTCATCTAGAACCTGTGTCAATTGGTACCAGAAACGAGGAACAGCATTACAATCGTTATCTACCGCTCAAAGTGAGCGGTGCGTCCTTCCCGATACCAAATGTACCGGAGCTTCGGGGCAGAAGAATATCGAGCGTTGTTGTTCTCGCACCGGTTGATTACAGGGGCTTTCGGGATGATAATGACGATGAAGCGGAAGCGAGAATAAACAGCAATGACGATGAAGACGATAATGATGATAGACGGAGTAGAATGCTCGCTGGTGCGCAACCGGTAACATTTTTAGCCGGTGATAGTCTCAAGCAACTTGTGAAGAAACCAAGCGCTGAGAATTACAAAAAATGGCTGGAACAGGAGAGTCACACGGAACCGCAGATGCAATCAGTCGTCCTTCTCGTTACCACGTAAGTATCCATTGAATTTATCATTGTTTCTCGTTGATGCGCACTTTATTAATAAAACATACGTCGCTTATTTGGCTCAATGCGGTGTCTAATATGGTGTCCTGTCACAGAGTTTGTTCGTTTATTTTTATTTTACACGGGATAGTATAGTTTCTGTTACTTTTTGCCTTCTCATCCGTCGTCAACATTTTTTTTTTCAATGTTTTAATGTCATAATTATTGGTATATTGCGAAACACGTCGTCAAATGTATAATTTTAATTTCAACAGAATTTTAACTGCATAAATTCATATCAAGTTTAGGTAAATTTTGCAATGTTGGGCTCGGAATTCACTCATATAGCTGAGAATATAAATATATTTGTGTATTATATTTCGCGTAAATGGAAAATTACTTGCCCATCATGGAGTAATTTTTTATTTTGTAAAAATGATAAGAAAAAAATGTGCAAATTTTTAGTTTTTCAACGTCAATTCCCCCCGGCTGTTTGAACAACTTAGGATTTTAATGAAAATTTTTTAAATGTTCGCAGACCCAAGGACGATTCACACGGTGAGAAGGAGATATTCATGTACGATGTGTCGTCGCAAATGGTTAGCAAATTATCCGGCGATTTGTCATCGGCTTTTGTGAACGCGGCTGAGAGCAATTCCGACAGTTCGGACACGATCGACGACTCGGCATTTGGCGTCTATTAACACGCTCGGACGGATGAAAAACAAACAATTTCACCGACATATTTCTCCAATTTGTCGTGCATTTTTACAATCGACAAGAAAGAGCCATATTATTCGTGGCTACTTTTTTATTTTTGCTCCAACGAACGAGATAGCGCGCGCGGCATGGAAAGTGGCTGTAAAATTGACATGGGGAAATGCGATTTTATCGGACACTCGACAGAATATGCATTTCATACGATTATCTCGTGTAGATATTTTAATTATGTATCATTATTGTATATACGCATATATTTTTTTTTTATACAAATTTTTTATACGCTATAATAAATACTATTTTTTCTTATAATTATCGCTCTTGAAACAAAATGCTCCCAGATACGTTGTTGGTTTTTTTTAAGATATCCGGAACCGGGGAGATCGAGATGATATCGGATCCGGTTCTTCGAGACTGATTATATATATTATATATTTTCATATCATTATAGAGTTTCACACATGTGTTTAAATTTTTGGGAGAAAGGAAACATAAAATATAAATCATTGAATACGTCTCTAATGACGGTTTAAATAATTATAGATCTCATTAACCGATCTTTATCGAGCGACAGATCTACGAAATTCTCCAATCTAAATCTCCTACAATTTCGAAAATATTTCGTTAATAAAACTTATTAACGTAGTAGGACGATTTAATCACCGAACAACAAATTCTTTCACCTTATGTTCTTGATAAATACTATAATTTTGCATACATTTTTTAAATTCAAATTCGCGTTCGCGGTCTTTCCCGAGAGGTCGGTCCAGCAGTTGCACGATAGCACATCGAGCGTTGGTAGTGCTGCGCTCTATGTTATCGGCGGTGCAATTTTAATTCGCTGAGATGGCGCTGATTCTCGTACACGGCAGTCAGCATAGCGATATTGTCAGATATTGTGGTGTATATAAACAAGTCGTGGTTTACGACTAATCGTGCTATTGAACGTAAAAAGTGATAGAATTTGTTATGCCTCGTTACAAAGAAAAATCCAGAGACGATCGGGATGATCGCGAGGACAGGCGAAGGCACGAACGAAAACGCAAAGGTATTTCGATTCTACTGTGTAATTCGATCAATCAACTTAACCTCAAAATCGAAATATTTTCGTATTGCCTCCACTTAGGAAAATTGACATTTGTTGTCAAGATAATTTAATATTTTGCGGCACGTCACATTAATGTACATTCTAAATTCATATTTCATGAAAACAAAACTTGAAAGTACGCGTTAAAGTCCAAAAAAATTTGGGATAACCTCCACGGGCTTTCTCCTTGATTGTTCGGTGTTCTATATCGATTCTCGGAGCAATTTCTCTTCTTGCGACGATAGACTCGCGTCTACATTTTTTTAGTCTATATTACTTTAGTACCAGGTTGTTTTCTTTCTGGGTCTGAGCCGCTATGGTAAATTTTGATTTTTCAATCTGGAATCAGGGTACTCTACCTAACTACTTGTAATTTTTCACTACGACAAAAGTTCAACTTTTTGTTCTTACATGACCAAAAAAAGTGTAATGAAAAATTTTCATTTCTCATTGAGAGTATCGAAATGTTAATTTAGTTGAAAAAAAAGATTGAAAAACAAGATTGAAAATTTAGTTGAAAATAAAATCAATTTCTAAACCTTATTGAATATTCGATATATGTATTAAATATACTTTAATACAATATAGAAAATATATTTAATTATTATATCGATTCTCAAATTAGCCTTTCACAAAGTTAACCTCCGAGTCGAACGAATCTATAAAAAAATAAATAAAATGTATCAAATTCAGGTCGAATACACGATAACGTACTGGACGGAGAAGAGCGCGAACGATCGCGCGGGAATACTTCAAATTTTAATCGCAACGACAGAAACGACAGGAACAATCGAAACGACAGAAGAAAATCAAGTTATCAGGAGACGAGAGTCAAGAACGAACCGTCCCCGGAATGGGGACGCAGGGACAATGACGAGGCAGAAAAAAAGCCGATCGAGAAGGAAAAACCAAATTTCGGATTATCCGGAAAATTAGTGGAAGATTCGAATACGGTTAACGGGGTTGTGATAAAATATTCCGAGCCACAGGACGCTAGAAAGCCAAAAAGGCGATGGAGATTGTATCCATTTAAGGGCGAAAAAGCTCTGCCAACGTTATTCGTACATCGACAATCGGCTTATCTCATGGGACGGGACAGAAAAATCGCCGATATACCGCTCGATCATCCATCCTGCTCAAAACAGCACGCCGTTCTGCAATATCGACTCGTCACGTTCAACCGCGAAGGTGGTGGCGAGGGAAAACGCCTCAGACCCTATCTCATTGATTTGGAATCGGCGAATGGCACATTTGTAAATAACGTGAAACTCGAGCCAAAGAGATATCACGAATTGCTCGAGCGGGATGTATTAAAATTTGGCTTTAGCTCCCGCGAATACGTTTTACTTCACGAACACAGCCGTGACGATGCTCTCGACGATGATGTGCCCATTGCCGCTACGACAGAGACGTAAAATTGGTTTCCATTCCTAAAAGATATTTTTTTAAATCGTCAAAATTTAAAGATCGAATCGAACGGATGGGAATCACAAGATTTACATCGACGAGTTGCGACGAGAGCGAATTTTCAAAGAACAAAAGTATCTAGATGGAGATATATTTTTTGTTTCTCCTCGATATGTTTGAATTATTCGAGGGCGAAACTAATACGCTGAACAAGTCGAATTTTTATAATTTTTTTTTCTGGCTTCCTATTGTGCAAAATGCTTTAAACACTCTCGATATTTCATTACATAGTTTGTGTACAAAATAATTATTCATTTAAAAAATAGGTTTTTCTGTTTAAAATATGTAACGAAATACCATAGAAAAGATTCAATCTTTTTGAAATATTAAATTTCTCAAATTCATAATTTGTAAAAAGGTAGATCTTTTTTTTTCTTACTTTTCGTGCCCAAATAAACCTTTACGGTGTGTAAATTATCGTCTTTTTGAAAAAAAAAAGGAACATTGTCTGTGAAAAGAAATGTAAATTATCAACAGGATATAAATAGATCTTATATTTAGTCAACGAATTTCCTCAGTCGTACGAATTTTTATTTACAATGATTCTTCACATATCTATATATATATATATATATATATAATATTCTAAAACAGTCGGGGATAGCCTTATTTTGTACGGCGCATGTAGTAATTTTTATTACGTCGTCGGCACTGAAGCCTGGAAGAATGCTCAAATTTCGGTACCTCTCAGTAAAAATTAGGAACACGAAAAATTGACGGCAGCGCCACTTTTCAAACAAAAATAGCCGTCGTAAATGCGCAATTTACCCTTAATTTCTACATTCCGCGCTACGACAACCATTTTATTTTCATTGTTTCCCTCGATAGAGCTCGCATGAATAAAACTTGTTTCCAATTTTTTAATTTTTTTCTTCTCGTTATTTACACGATGATGCATTTGTTTTCGTGAAATATACTTTACAACAGTATCTTTTGCAATGTGACAATCGATAGGAAGACTTAAAAATAATACATATAATTGACGATATTCTTGAATATCAATTCTCACATCCAAACAGAGTCTCTCGGCTTGTCAATTTTCTTTTTTACGAAAAATCATTCGTTTTCACAATTCGCGGAAGACGATTTTAATACTTCGTTAAATAAATGTCTAGAATAAAATAAAAATATTTGATAAACGATCGTAACACGATGATCTTGATGCAAAAAAAAATATATGTACATTTGTCGATTGAACGCATAGTTATATTTATATATGCATAATTGTCGCTCGGCGCTGAAAAACATTTCCAAAATAAGGTCGCAATTTTTTAAACTCGCTTTATCTCTACGTTTGACAGTGGTCATAATTATAAAACTTAACAAAACTTTACACGCATCCGCATTTACGAATGTAAACCAAATATCGCACTCTCGAAGTCTATACGCTTATAAAGATCGCGGATATGAAAAAACTGAGCAATTAAGAAAAAAAAAGTTACACTCTAATTTCAATAAATACATAAACTTTTTGATTTTACATACAGGTATATACGTGTGCACGAATATGCCAAATTATGCTTATTAGCTCGTCGATTAAAACAATGTGAGCGAAAATTTAAGCTGACTTTCAGCGAAGATCACCGTAGTGAGTTTTCGATTCAAAATTTAAATTTCTTCCGAGCCTCGATTTTTTTTTATCACACTCTATCATGGTTTCAACATGCGTGAAAAGTATGTTTACTTAGCATTATTATTTCACGAAGAATTCAAATATCCATGTCCATACTTGCGAACTTATGGATAAGAGGTTCAGGAAGTACCAAAGATGGCGCCGAATGACGCCATTGACGCTGCACAAACGGCGGTTTGGTATAACGATTAGAATGGCAGTCGGAAGCTTCAGTGGAGCTTTTTACATGGCATTTTCGTTATTTATGACCCCATCCCTATTTACGTTATCTCGTAGCTAGGTCACACAACCTTGAAATAATCTCGAGAATCAAACGCTACCCGCGATGATATGATTTCAGGTAGATTCGTAATGAAAAAAGAGCGAAATATCAACAATTTCATTTAACCCTCGCAACGTCGGTGTTGAGATTCGTGTACGTGACCGTCTCATTTCCATCGTCGATTCCCTGCGATTGCCCCAATAGGTTTAACAGGGCACCGTTCATCACCAACGGAATATTGGCTTTGCCGTTTTGCAATGTACCATTTTTTATGTTCAGTTTCGCGCCGACGTTATTAGCCTCATTTATGATTATTTCTCGACTAGGAACAGTATTATTTTTGACGGTAAAGCTCTGTTGAGAGTTTATCAACGAGGAGCTAGGTCGAGTCGATGCCGCCGAGCATACGGACGATGATCCAATGGAACTGCAACTTTGACCCTCGAGACTAGTTTCCGAACCGTTCGCGAGGTTCGATGATGCCATTTTCTCAAATTTCCGCCGTTCGTTGAACGACAATGGCGTCGACACTTTTCCAACTGAATCGCGCATACTCGTACAACCGATTCTCAAACTGTCCAGTGTTTTGCTCTTCTCCCGTATATTCGTCAACGACGGTCTCTTACGATCGGACAAATTTAAACTGGTCACTGACGATCTCTTTTGCAGAGAATTCGTCTCCCGCATCATTTCATTGCAATTTTCCTTGGACGAATCCGTTTCTCGTGAATTCACGTTTTTCGCGTCCTTCGTCACTTTGTCGATCGCCGGTAGGACAATTTTTTCGCAATTCACGTTGATCTCGTCGTTAACGATATTTATTGATCGTGGTATCTCGTATTCACCCGCGTGATTTTCACCGACAACGAGAATATCGTTGTCAGCCAATAATTCGAGATATTTTGGCAAATCGGATGAACACAGAAGAGCCGTCCCGCTGTCTTGGAACAGAGGCTGCATGTCCCGACTTCCCTCAGAGCTACTCGATTTCCATGAATTGCCTGTATACACACCCACAAATTAGCGGGAATTTTTCTTATTAAACATCAATTCTTTCGGGAATTCCCGCATGATTGAGATAATTGGTATTCGATTTTTTTTTAATGATAAAAATATATTAAACTATTTTACGGTACCCGAGCTCGTTCCAGATTTTAATTTGTGGCATGATGTGGAAAAAGAAATTAAAGACATTTTAAAGCTGTTGTTTATAACCCATGTATGGATGATCATTGCAATGACAAAATTGTACCTGTTAAAAAATCAAAATTCGTAGGTGCAATTTTTTTCTCGAATCACAATGATGTGATAATTTTATTTGTCGTCGAAATGATTTATATGAGTTATTTTTGCTGCCCCATTCGGATGCTAGTTTATCACACATTTTTGACCCTGCAGACCCAGCTTAAATATTTTTGTTTGTTCTGATCGAAAATCGATCAATGCGACAACTTAGTATCAGTATTGAGAGGGGCTCTAAAATTGGAAGAAGATAAAGTGGCCCTTGATTGAAAAAAATAATCGAATTGTGTTAATTTATTATCAGTGTGATAAGCCAGAATTGGGCCATTTTTTTGGTACCGTTTCGATGCATCGTTTAATGATTAAAATGGCAAATGGTACAAGAATGATGATTCGATCGTAGGACCTACCTGAATGGTTATGATTTTGATTCTCGTCAGCAAAGTAAGCCATGTTAGAGACGCCTGCAAGCACGAGCCATGCGACAATGGTCAATATATATATTCTCTTTTAGCACGTGTATAATTCGTTTCAATTACATGCACAGAACGAGCACTTTTGTCGAACGATATGCATAATCAGCATGGCGAATTATTTTTAACGATAAAACTGTATTGAAAAAAAAAATTCTTCTGATTTTGTCGATTCTGAATGTAGCTTTGTGAAAAATCAGCGAGAAGATATTTCAGCATGCAAATCATGAATCCATGATCTTAGAGTTGTAGGGAATGAGGATTTTTTTGAACAACGAACCTCGTCTGGTGAGATAATGACCGGCGTGCACCGGGCTCAAGGATGCATCTTCGGTGTTGCTACGCAGCGTTGTTATGTGTTCGAGGCAATTTTTGAAACTCGGTCTCGTGTCCGCGGTGCTCCAACATCGCAACATCAACTGATGAAGTTGCGGAGGGCAATTGAGGGGCTTTGATAGTCTACCACCAGCTCGGACGTGATGCAATACCTCGAGATTAGTACGAGCAGGATAGGGCTGTTGTCCGAGAGATGTTATTTCCCACATTAAAACACCGAATGCCCAAACGTCACTCTGGGACGTGAATACACCGTCGACGAGGGATTCCGGAGCCATCCATCGAACTGGCAGTAATCCTTCGCCCTCCTGGAATAATTTTTTTTGTTTCATTGGAAGCATCGTATCTATCGTTTATTGAGACTTTTTCCAAGAATCAATTTTGGGCTCTCAAGGACGTACCTTTCGATAATAATCGTTTTTGTAAATATCACGCGCTAGGCCGAAGTCACCGATCTTGACGACACGATTTTCACGATCTCTCGCCGATACCAGACAATTTCTGCACGCCAGATCTCGATGTACAAAGTGAAGTTCCTCCAAATAACGGCAGCCACGAGCAACGTCCTCGCACATTGCCAGTAAATCCTGCAACTGTAGCGCACGTGTGTCAGCGGGCGGTAATGATCGGCTTGCTCTCAGATAACTCAACAAATCTCCGGCTTCCATGAGCTCGAGGACCAACAACGGCGGATCGGTGTCCAGACAAACGCCCAGCAATCGCAACACGTGCTTATGACGAAAGTGACTCATCAATTGGGCCTCCTGAAGAAATTCGGTCTTCTCCTGTGCCGTTGCACCCTTTCGAAGGGTTTTTATCGCCACGGGCGTGACACCCGGACCATCGAGATCCTTGGCGTTGCCCTGAAATACCTGTGAAAAGAATAAGTGGACCATTTTCCCCTCAATTACTCATCGTTGTTTCTACGCGATAGGAGAAAGTGTATATGTTTGTGCATATATTTTACCTCGCCAAAAGCGCCGCTACCCAAAAATTTTGCCAATGTTATCTGCTCCCTTCGTATTTTTGGCAGCATGGAATCATCGTGATCGTGCTGCAACGATGACGCGTAGAGTGCATTAGATTGAATGAAATTACCGCGTGGAATTTCACGAAGCGTTGCCAGCTCCAAATCGGGCATTATCGGTGGTAAAACTGCCTTTTTGTCCTCCTTACGCTGCTTATAAACTGCTGGAAATGGGAAAAAAAATAAAATTGCAATGATATCCAATGCTTTTTGGCAAAAATTAATGAAAACCATGCAGAGTTGTCCTTTTTGAAAACATTTGAGGTCGTTGCTTACCGCAAAGAAAGTAGCAAAAACACAGCAACATTATGGCGATAACGGGAACACTGAGACCGAGTACCAAGCCAAGATGTTGCTGTCCGGCCAACGAAGTTCCACTCGTGTCGGTCAGATCGACAACGGTGCTTGCTTTACTCCAGGCACCAAAACCATAAGCGTTTCTCGCTTGTACTCGAAAGCTGTATTTGTGATTCATCTCGCCCATTATGATCCAATAATTGTCGGTACCGTTGTAATAAACGCTCCATCGTTTCGTCTCGTTGCCCTCGTAATCGTCTCTCGGGTCATCGATTATTTTACCCTCGAGCCTGTAGAGCGTCACTTGAGAGCCATGTGCACGAGCAGGTTCCCAATTCAGCTGATACACGGAATTTCGTAATTTCGTAACCCCCGGTGTACCCGGTGCACTTGGTACATCACCTTAACGATAGAAAAAACCAGTCGCTTTATGGATCGATTTACTAAAATTATAGTGAACCATACGATAATTGCACGCACCATTCAAAATGGCGACCAAAACTACAAAAACAATAACTTGCACTTGTAAAGTGTCTATTGGAATACAGTTTTAGTTATTGTCTTGAGGTCAATCATTGATGGAAGAATTTTTCTATACTAACCGAGCGTCTGAAACGTGAATCTGGCATCGGTGGGCCAAACAAAATTCTCTCTGTACGCTGGGTAACGAAGTATCAAGCGAAATTTGTACAATGTCCTTGACAACAGGCCCTTAATTCCAAAGTGTACGATTTTTCCCACGACATTGTGATTATCGACAACTAGCCACTTCTCCAATCCAACGGTTGTGTACTCGAGGACGTAACTGAGTGTCAAATTTTCACTCGGTTGCCAGGTCAAGTTCAAGGAATTGAGGCTAACTCCGGTGAGAGTCAGATTGGACGGTTCCGGATACATCGTTACAATTTTACCGGGACTCTCGCTGTAAGCCTCGCTAAAGTGAGCCGGGTAAGCTCTGACGTAAACCAGATAATCTTGTCCCGGCAAGAGAGGCTGTAGCATCGCTCTGAATCTACCATTGTTCGGTATTTCGGCATTTTTAATCAACTGTTCACCCTTCTGCCGTACACCGTTGACGAGACGTACCGAACGCCAATGCACCTCGTAACGTACCGCAGCGGCGTTCAGTTGTTTCGGCGGTAACCAATAAACTGCCGCCAGACAGGGTGTCAATGCCTCGACAGTGACGTTTTCCGGTGTCGTTGGAGCACCGGCAGCTGTTCTGAGAACGACACCAGGCCCAAACTCCAGACTCAACGATTCCGCGTCACTGTAATGATTGCTCAGAGCCAGTTTGAAACGATATTGGGTAAATGGCTTGAGACCCGTGATCTCGATCTCACGTCGATACGTTTGAAGCTTGATCTTGTCGTTGCTCTCGCATCGGTTGGGATCATTCTCGATGCACTTTAACACGTATATCGTGTAAAGTGTACCTGGCAAATTGTAATTTTCGCAACCAAAGTGGGCCCGTGGTTTGGGAAGTCGAACGGTTATGCCGGTTGCAGTTTTACCGATTTCCTCGCAATTGTAAGAGACCTGATGAGGTATGAGACAATCGGGCATCGGGTAGGGCTGCAGGGACTTTCCCGTTGCTCTTATACTACGCAGATTCGGAAGATCGAATGTACCGATTTCTTCGGAATCAAGCTTGTTGGCGTAGTATATGAGGTCGCCGTTTGTGCTCGACCAATAAATGTTTGTCTTGTCGACCGTCAATGATACAGCTGGCAAACCACTCTCGTAACTGTACGCTATGAAGACGTTGCACGTACAACCGTTTATATCGGCTATATTGAGACTACCGTCCAACGATGTCCAGTACATAACAGGATTTTCAGGATCCGTATTGTCGATCGTCATTGATGGCTTTATCGATGGCCTGTAAGAGCACGAACAGTCATCAACGTGATTGAAAAATGGCTTCACGATTTCGCCGTTTAGATCCGAATGCATTATCAAGCCCCGATCATTTTCCGTCAGTTCGATCCAGAAGAGATCCCTGAAATTGAACAGATTTTTAGAAATAATATAACGACCAAGATTATGGTTTCATAATCAAACGATTCAGACTTACCCCGTCAACGGCGATACGTCCAGATTAACGATGCTTCGTGATCTCGTAACGATCGACTCGTAAACAAGTATACCGGCTTCCCAGGCCGTTATATCGAGTTTAACGACACGACTACCACCGTTCTTTCGATACGTCGATTCACTCCAGTACAAGTTTCTCGCTACCCAATCGACGCAGAGGCTCGAACTAGTGCTGTTAAGTGTGAGCATCTTTGTCGAATTTTTACCCCTCATACTCGATGTAACGACCTCCTGCATCTCGTTTATCCAATACATCTTGTTCTCGGCCGCCAAGTATCTCACTTCGGCGACAATGTGCCGAGTTATCGTTTCGTTCGATCGACGATCGAGATCGATCATTTTAACGGCGTCGCTCGTTGCCACCAACAATTGCGGCACCGGATTTTCATAATCCGTCGAAACATTGACCGCATCCGTGTAAGGACCTGCCCCGACTTCCGTGAAGGCTCGAACTTTCATGTAATACGTCGTGTTTGATTCCAACCGATTAACTGAGTATTCCTGAATCTGCGATCCTACTTTGACATCATCGCACATCGGAAATTCATCGTCGTCGATCATTGACCAACACTTTATCTCGTAACCCTGTATCAAACCGTTCTCGAATTCCGGCAAGTCCCATCTGTTCGTTGAAGAAATTTTTTTGAATATACAGTCAAGTAAAATATGAAAATTGTAGGTTTGCGGTAAGAAAGGGGTGGTCCAAACAAATGTTGGATCCACAAATACATAAAAAATTGTTTTTCGCCGGGCAAGTAAGAAAGAGGAATTTAAAAAAATTCGAACTTGCCTGAATGTTGCAAATAAATCGTTTTCCTCGCCCAACGGTTCCCTGTTGTATTCGACGAAAATTCTTACGTTCGTGGGTTGACTCGGCACACTCTGTGGCGATGTCAGCATCGTTCGGGAATGCACCGAAGTGCCCCAATAAGTGAAAGCCTTGACGGTTACCTCGAGGGTCGAATACGGCAATATCTGATCGGAATTGTTGTAGGGCATCGATGTTTCCGTCGTTATTTCGGAATTTGAATTTGTATTTATGTAATCGGCGAATTTAACCTCGTAAAATACTGTTCCGTAATTTGTATTCGTCACAGGATCCCAGGAAACATTGAAATTTCGCCAGGTACCCTCGACCCTGATACTGTCGAGTTTAACGGGATTCGGCAGTACGGCGATCGTTTCCGACGTCAAATTATCGGGATAACGATGCAACGCCGGATCCATTACCGCGACCATGTGCAAACCGATCAGGGATATCCCATTTATTATCGCCGTATTTTGTCCCGAAAGATCACCGATTACCGCGTTACGGTCGTCCTGAAGCCACAGAAGATGCTCGGAAAAATAACACAGTGGTCCTTGCATGTTTGGATGTTGCAGAGACGATACCTTGTTTAACGGAAAAGAAACTTTGATAAAAAAAAATTTGCCTTTGAAAGATTAGTTTTCCAAGATTTTCAACTTACAGGTATTTTGATATTGATAAAAATGGCGGAATTTCCAACATTCAACACCAACCTTTTCCGGTATGATTTTGTGGCTCATTGGTATTTTTTCCGAGGTCGGTGCTCGATAAACGATGGAACCGCTCTCGTAACTTCTCACGATCCAATATACATATTTGTTCTCGGTGTCCAACGTCAATCCCATCACCTGTTTGCCATTGAATATCTCATCGGAATGATAGTATCTTCGATCCTGACCGTTCAGACGAGCTACCTCGACAGCGTGACCGGTTGACCAGTAGAGATAAGCGGCTTGGGCGTCGATCAACAATTCTTTGACAATCGCCAATATCGACATTGGTTCCTGTTGCGAGCCGTTCAAATTGGCCCTGGTGATCTAAAAAAAATCTCGTTATATTCTCACCATTGTTATTTTTTTTTATCATCGCTACACGAATATTCTCCGCACGATCATCACTCACGATCTGTTGCTTTGGATTTGCCCAATACAATTTCTTCGATATCCAATCGACGGCGACGCTACCGACCGAATTTATGTTCAATCTTGTTTTCCGATGAGTCGTCACGTTGTATCTGTACAGCGCTGAATTATTTCCAACGAGATACAGGGTGTCCTCGTACCAACTTACATCGACGATGTAATATTCGCTCTCGGAGTCTCTCAAGCTCTCTTTGTAAATCAATGTCTCGACATTTTCGCCGGTCACGTCGCTTCTGAGTAATCCTTCGTTGGCCGACCAAAGAATCGACGCGTGTGAACCATCACTGTGACGAGGATAACGAGGCGGAAAGAGAAACAATTACAACGATATAAAGATTGAGAAAAGAACCGAGGATTTTCGAAATCACGAAACAATAACATAAATGTTGAAAAACTGCATCGTTACCTCAACGTTCGACCGCGGAATTCCGTAGACCACGGTCCTCTTCCGGCGCTCGTGTAAGCCGCTGCCTTGATCGTGTACTCGGATCTCTCACGAAGATCATAAACGATGTGCGACGAACCGGCTACCTCCGTCTGATGTATCTTGATACCAGTCGTCTCGTCATTTATCTCCAGCTCGTACGACCAATTTTGCCAGGCTCCTTTTCCTTGACCGCCCAGCAAGTGCGGCGCCTGCCAGGACACTTTGGCCCTCTCAGCACCGAGTACAGCTTGAACACCGGTCGGTGGATTGACCGGGACCGGAACTGGCTGACTGGCGTCCATCAGAACATTCACGCTCACGAACGAAACGTCCGATCTGAAAGTGATCAACGCTCGCTCAATCGTGAAATTCTATTCATTCGCGTTGACATTTTATCGAGTAGCGGGACGGAAATAAAGGTCCAGTAATCATTCATGGATTAGTTCAGTAATACCAAATTCCAAGCTGTAAATCCAGTAATTTTGAATGGGGATCTGCCAGTAAAAATTACCGGAGTACTAGAATATTACCGGAGAAATTGAATCGATTTTTTTATTTACCTATCGGGATAGGCATTGTGAAAATAACGATTCTGTCCTGGATGATAACCCTCGGTGAGAACTTCCTCGCCGTTGGTCCAGTAAAATAAACCATTCGCCATTGCCAGTGACACGACGTTCTTGAATTTCGGCTGTTGGGTGTTGGCCCGAAGATTCAAAATTTCACGTCCATCCAGCGATACCGATATAACCGTGTTTTTCGTATGATCGGGCACGAGTAAACGAAAATTCGTATGATCAACGGTAAATGCCCCTAAATGAGCATCCTCGAGTATCAGATAGGGTTGAACCTCGTGCTTGATGCCGTTGCTTATGTCGGCCAAATCGAGTCTGTAGAGACCGCCGCGCGTGACCCAGAATAGATAACCGTTGTAGGGATCGACCTCGATGTGAGAGGGACGCGTCAGAAAACCAGCCATCGCGACCGTCAGTCCTTTACCATCGAAATTGCAACGTGCTATTTGCCAGACCGTCGTGGCGTGTTTGACCTCGCCGAGAACGTAAAGATGCATGTTCAGCCAATCGACCGAGAGACTCAGAGGCTTGAAATTCACCTCTCCCGAACTCAGTACCACAGTTGGCTCGGACGATTCCATGATCGAGGTACGATACACGTAGCCCATTGAGTCGGAGAAAAAAAGTTGGGCCGATGCAACGTGTATCGCAACGCCGCGAATCGAACCGGAAGTACGACAAACAACTCGGGGCTCGTCCAGCATATCCGCGCCCTGTTTCATCACGACGTGCTCGCCACCCAGTATCAAAATTGGTTGCTGCGTGTCCTTTACTGCGATTAAAAGAAACAAAAATAGTGGCCTCTAATTTTTGTTCAATGTAAGCTCAAATATAAAAGGGTTTGAGTCTGGACCCTTTGCCATATTACGTTTTGGCCTCTTCGTTTGTAATCTTACCAGCGGCTTCGGGTGGTGTAGTTATGTAAATGACTGCGGGTGGTCCATCGCCCTCCGCGTTCCTCATTGAAACGCTGATCGTGTAATTTTTGTTTGGTACCAAATTTTGAAACATGTAGTGATCGGTATTTTCCGACGCCGGTATATCCTGCATGCCGAAACAAAAACAGAACCTTGAGAATTAATTGTTTTCAACGTTGAATCAAAAGATATCGTTCCTGGTTCATGTTCCCATGTTAGAAAGTATATGTATCGGACAAGAGAATCTTTCAGGCTAAAAAAACGCCATGCCAGAAATGTGGACACGATTGCGAGTATCTGGTTCGTACGAGCCCTCATTTTGTTAATGGGACAACCCTTTGCATTATCGTTCGATTCGTGATTTTGTGAACCCACGTTAATTGCCATATATTAATCGACAATTTTTAGTAGCCATGCGAGAATGAACACGGGTCGAACGAAAAATCGTCGAATATCGAGAAAAACGTTAATGACGCTCCATTAGTAATGTTTTATGATAAAGAATAATATTTTTCAGATAATAAGTTTTTTGATTAATTTCGTCAGTTTTTCGTTCTAGTAATTACCGTGAAGTAATTAAATGCGAAAGTGGCATATTTTTCAAAAAATATTAATTTCGTCAGTTTTTCGTTCTAGTAATTCCCGTGAAGTAATTAAATGCGAAAGTGGCATATTTTTCAAAAAAATCGAGTTACGTTCCCAAGTGCAATAAAGCTAATTGTCGACTGACCAAATTTTGCAAAATAATAATAATGGTTAAGGGATTGGCCGACGAACCAGTTGCGAAATTACACATTTACAATGCTTTATTTACAAAAAAAAAATATTCTCTCGAGCAGCTAAGCATTTTTACACGAATAGACATTTTTTTCGATACGTCAAATCAGAAATTCTTATTTTTTCATTCCATTCTCTATTCTCCAGAAAGTATGAAATTATTCGCAAAAATAATGAATAATTTTTATCGAATGCAGCGTGGAATTGAAATAATAGTTGATTCGACGTTATATTAATTTTTCTTTCCAATTCTACGATGTGCTGCACGTTATGTACAAACAGTAGAGCACGTAGAGTGAAAATAGAGCGAGAGAGCGAGAGTAGAGAGAAATAATTGGAACACCAATTTGAAAAACAAATAATTCGTTCGCGATAAATGGTTTGTTTCGAATTTTTGGTTCTGGCGTGGCGTGTACCTTAGTAAGCAACGAGTAGTCAGCCCCTTGTAACTGCAGGACATAGGAGGCGAGTGGACCATTGGGAAACGGGCCTGGTTCCCAAGACACGGACACCCGACAGCTATCGACCGCGGCGGCTCTTACAATTACCGGTGCCGAAGTCGGGCGTCCCGCTGCCAGTGTCAATATGACGACACTCGGAGCCGATACTATCGGCTCGGGATTGTGTTGCGTTGATTTCAGCAATAGCGCAACTCGAAACTGCAACATTTTTTTTGCTCTTCATTTTCTTTCAACAATTAATATAACATTGATGGATTTATAGTTTAGCGACACCTTGAGGAAAACCTGAGACCGATGGATGATAAAAATTGAATTCAAATGGTTCGTCAACAATTTTTATATTTTTATAATCGGATGAAGAAATCGTCTTACCCTGTATTTTGTGTAGGGCTGGAGATTTTCCACCAGTATCTGATCGTCTTTGCCCCACGATTGATTGCGACAGTACTGCCAAGTTTCGGCAAGTTCCTCGTACCTCCATTGTACCAAATATGAGATTCCACCGCCGCGTCTCTTCTCCACATCGATTCCCGTCCATTCGAGTCGAAGAGACGTGGCGGTCAGAGAATCGGCGACCAGAGCCGGCGCCGGTGGAACGCCGATTTCGGCTAAAAATTGAGCATAGATTTTTAATTGATTTCAACACCTCTAAACATTTTTATAATACTCTGGTTACGATTAGCAGGGGCTTTACTATCACCCTGGACCTCAAAGTTCTCTTGAGCGCGAATAGAAATTAAAAATTTAATTTATTTATAATAAAAAACCTGAATTTAGCGGATCAGCAACTATGTTGAGAATCGAAGCTGGATTTTTGTCGTTAGATTTTGAGTTGGTGGTTCGATTCATTTCAATGGCTCAATTATTGTCGTGGAAGGTGAATCTCGACATTTTAAGTACTTGCCGGTTGAAAGATGCAAAAAACGTGAACACGATTTCGTGGCATTCTCGTCTCGATCGGTAATAATTTTGAGTCGTTTTTTGTCTTTTCGTCGAGTTGACGTGGAAATAGACTTTTTTCGCACCTCGAAAAAGCGAGGGACTCGTCCCGCGAGATTCGAGATTGGGGAAACGCGAATTATGTTGAGAGTAAATAAAAATCAAAATAGCAGACTTGGCTCGAAGAAATCGATGGAATACGACGACACGTCGGATGATAAGAGTTTCAAGGATTATCAGTCGATCCTCGAGGATTTGAAATCGTCCTTCATTGAGAGATGGAATAATCGTAAGTATCCGGAAATCGGTAGAGTCGACGATTTCGAGAGACACCGTACACTCGGCACCGGGGCTTTTGGTCGCGTTGTTCTCGTCAAGTATCGCAGAACATCGTCGTATTACGCGATGAAGATACTCGAGAAGGAGAAACTCGTCAAGACGAAACAGATCGAGCACACCGCCAACGAGAAGAAGATTCTTCAATGCGTGAAATTTCCATTCACCGTATCGATGGAATACTTCTACAAGGACAATACCTATCTCTACATGATAATGCAATTCGTCAATGGCGGCGAGATGTTCTCGCATTTGCGACGAATGGGACGTTTTGACGAGGATCTATCGAAATTTTACGCCGCCCAAGTTGCCATGGCTCTCGAATATTTGCACGCTTGTGATCTCGTTTATCGCGATCTCAAACCAGAAAATATTCTCATCGACGATCGTGGCTATCTGAAGATAACCGATTTTGGATTTTGCAAGATGATCGAGGGCCGCACTTGGACATTGTGCGGTACACCCGAGTATCTCGCTCCCGAATTAATTTTATCCAAGGGTTACGGTAAATCGGTCGATTGGTGGAGTTTTGGGGTCCTCATTTACGAAATGGCCGCCGGTTATCCGCCATTTTACGCTCAAGATCCCATGAAGATATACGAGAAAATAGTAGCGGGAAAATTCAAATTTGCCAATCACTTTGGCGACGATATTCGCGATATTCTGAAGAATATACTTCAGGTCGACCTCACGCGACGCTACGGCAACCTCAAGAATGGCACGATGGACATAAAACGTCACAGATGGTTTCGCAATGTCGATTGGATCGATATTTATCATCGTCGTATCGTGCCGAACTTCGTACCGCGATGCAACGATCCCGGTGATTCGAGCAACTTCGATCATTACGACGAGGAGGAGCTCAAAGTCAATTCCAAGGATCGTTATGCCAAAGAATTTGCCGATTTTTAGCTCTCAAGCTTGTTCCATAATTTTTTTTTCAATGGGCCACGGAAGCTTGACAAGGCCTTTTACTTTTAGCGTTCGACTCCCATAATTTTTTTACCTTTGAGCTGCTGAAAGTATCGATTGAGAGCGTCGTGACAACCGAGAACACAGTATAATTCCTTTGGTGGTAAAAGTTCCTGCGTGCCATTCTGCAAAAGACGATAAATATTATTATTTTTTTTCTTATCAGATGAATTAAAGAAAGATATTTATGTATGCCAATCAGTAAGTTTACACTCTTGAGAGTCGAGTAATTTTTTAATTTTTTTAAAATGAAATTTATACTCACGCAAACTGCCTGACAGCTCGTTTCTAGTGCTTGCTGCCATGCTGCACAACCTTTTGTACACTGGAAATAAAATTGGAGACAAAATTTTGATTTAAAAAAAATGTCACAAAGAATCTTAGTTGTATAGTATAATATTCCACTTTAGTATTGTACTATTATTTATATTGTAATTTATTAATTAATTCCATTGTATGTTATTATTATTTACTTTGAAAAAAGTAAACAAATAAAAGATTGTCGCTGTTCCGAGTCAGGATTCTAATGTATAAAAAATTAAAAATTGATTTTTTTCACATTTCGCAAGTATTTGGCGTACCCTTAAAGTTAAATACCCTCTAACTTAAATATTACAGAAAAACTATGAAATATCCTTCTGTACTACCGACGATGAGTCTTTTGTACATACATGAAATTTCAGATTTCAATATGAATAAAAATTCCTGCAGTAAAAAAATTAAAAAATTTTTTTTACTAAAAAAATAAAATGTACAACTATGGACATTTTACATCAAAAATCGAACTTGTCAAACTCAAGTTGTTGGAAAAAAGAATTGGGGTAATAGGACGTGTCACAAGAAAGGTATTAATTTTTTAATTAAAAGATGCACTGTCTCATTTAGAATACAGCCTCAAAAGGAGGGTTCGCGGGCGTTTGTCTCGTGATAATTATTTATAAACGATCTCGGTGACTCGTGCCCGGACATTAAATGATGGATGGCCCTCCTTTTTATATTCCGAACAGGGTAGGCGTTTGACATTTTTTTTCTCTCTACATATATTTTTTTTCACCCTGCCCTTCGGTCGTTCCGAGACCTATTTCGGTTTTACGACGATTCACGGGTCAATTTTCATCTCCCGAGAATCGTAACGTTGACACTTGCGGGGGGGGGGGGGAAGAAAGGGGCAAAGAGAAAAAGAAGAAAAAAAAATAAAAATAAAGATTCAACGAGCTAGATCAGTGAACCCAGTTAGAATGCCACGAGTGTGACGTAATCGTCGACGCTCGCGGTGGAATTCGTCGAGTTTGTTAAAGTTTCGTTTAATTGCAACTTTCCCGAATCGATGAAGACGAATCGTGAAAAAGGATGTTGAACCAGAAACGAAAAATCTACGATTTAAGAGCGATCGAACGAAAAATGGCGAATATTATTCTTAATTGGTGAAAACTGTTTCTCAACAAATTATTCGGTTTTTTTAAATCCATTAACTTTTATCTCTTTTGGAGGTTCATGTACATTCTCAAAAACAAACATAATACAGCGATAATAAGAGAGGCCCGTGACACAATAATTCATTCAAGTTAGGCGCGTATATGCGACTGTTTTTTTTTTTTCGTCTTCTTCATTCTCGAAGACATGTTCTCGGCACGTGCCTCGAGTATGTTATACCTATATTTACGCCCACGTTAATTTACTATGAACGACGTTGTACGAGGGCAAACGACACACATGGATTTGCGAACTTAAAACGCACACATTGCATCGACGTTGAAAACTCCACGAGGAGGAAGTCGACGTTTGTCTCAAAGAAATGAAATTCAACTGACACGAATAGTTGGCGCGCAAAGGTACTTTGTGCTCAATTCAATTTATCACGAACTTAAATTTTCTAAACTAAATTTTCTTTCAATCATTGCAATCATCGTCATTTACAAAATTCAGGGCTTCTTTCCGAGTCTCCCGTTTGTAATTATAAGGGAGTCTCCTGTGTTTACGTCCACGGAAAGGTAGACTTGCCTTGACGGAGCAACAGTATTCAAATGTAAATACACTCGAGAATGTATATTTTTCGAAGCATGTTTTTCAATGGACCATCTCGTGTCACAGACACGTGGATGATCAAAACTCGAGATGCTCGAGGACACAACATTTCCAATGCTTTGAGAGTCAACAGAGGTCGACCCCCGCGACCTCAGTCGCTTCCACTTTTTCTTTCTCCACTCGACAAGAAAAAATCCCCGCTGAGTTACAACCCTGCCGTCAAGAGCCCACAGAGACACTCAAAATTGGAGCAAGAGAGAGTGGGATTTTTCCAAACCGCTAGCAAATTATTATCGAATTTTTCAGATATTTTTGGCATTCATTTTTTTATATAAGATTCTGAAAAATTGCAGTTTGCAGTTTGCAGTTTGCAAACGATTGCAGTTTGCAATCGTTTTACTAAAATGACTGTAATTTTTTTTTCTATATGAGATTTTGACTCCAACTTGAGCTCATTCTCTTCGCAATCGTTGAATCTTTATCGCTTGGTTCATCCGATTCGGACCCCTTTTCAATTTTTGGCGGATTTTTACAGTTCGACCATCGATTTTTGCAAAATGTTCAAGGCATACCCCTTTTCTATTTTTTTCGGCGATTTTCAAGCTGCTCCCATTTCTACAAAAATTGAGTTATCGGAATGAAACAATTGGTATTTTCCAAGTTTGGTCACAACCTTTACGTACGAAAAAGAAATTTTCAAATCGTTCGAGCATAGTAAAGTTATGAGCGCCTGAAATTTCGCTATTTTGAGGTTTCTGGAAAGTTGCCTAAAAATGGAAAAAAATTGTATTTTTTATTTTTATCGATTTCGAACCATATTGCAATGGGAAATTCTTCGCAATCGCTATCGGCAGTCAGAGAATTGAATGAGGGACAAAAAATGTTAATAGGGTCTTTTTCTCCGCGTCATCGTTGAGAAGTTACGTTGGGCCGAAATTCAAAAATGAAGATGCAAATATAACTATTGTATTAAATTAAATTTCTTATTAAAATATTATTTATTTATTCATCTATTATCTATTAATTATTTAGTAAATTTAAAATTGAATTTTAAGTTCCGAATGACAAAGGTTTAAAGAAAAATTAATAAAACTTCGTGAGTGTTCCCCTCGTGACGTGATTTTTCTATTGGAGGATCGAGATGGCCTATAATGGGGTAATACGACAAGATGTATGCCCGAATGTAAAAGGTTATCTCTGTGAGTCTGGGTTATACTTCAAAGTACAAGAGAAGAGTAACGGTCCCAAGAACCAGAGAGATAAAAAATTTATTATTCAAAGTGTGTGTCGAATTTTGAAAATCACGAGGGAATTGTACGATGAAAGACCAGAGTGAATCCAGGAATATAAGGGCCTGCAGCCGCTTTTTTTTATTCCAAAGATCAATTTGAGCGATTTTCAAGCGAGAGGGGAGACGTTAAACATTGAATTCGGCATGGACAGACCTATGCTATAAGAAAGATCATCGAACGGTTAAAATGTACGATAAATAATCGGACGTTGGAACAAAAAGAAAGTCCAAAGCTCGTGGCTCTCGTTTGAGGCAAAGCGCGACCGTTAATTTCTCACTTCCTCATTAAATCCTCAACGCCGCGCGTTGTACGGGCCTCATCCAGGGCTCGTTCTCTCGCTTTTATATCTCCGTCCCTCACCGTCTCATTCCGTGGTTGAATCGTAGATTTACCGCGCTTTTGTCACCGCAACTTAAGGGGAAGTGCCGCGACACCTCCACCCTCCTTCGATCCATCGGTTTTTTAGCAAAAAATACATTTATTTGTATCTGAATAAAATTCCGGCTCAAAACTCATTCTTTTCGGGTTCTTCAAGTTCGACCAGCGATTTTTGAAGATTTTTTATTATACACTGAGAGAAAAAATTACTAGAACCAATGAAATAAAGTTTTGAAGGCAAAAAATCATTTTTTTAATTATTTGCCAAAACATATTAGATTGGTTCCCTTATATATTTACTCGGTTCATTTTTTTCAGTCAATTCCATAAATTTCTGTTTCAATAAACGAATTTACTTGAATCTAACAATATGTTATCAATTATATGTACTATGTTGTTTGAATCGAGAACACATTTTATCATTCAAAACATGCACGTCTTGTAATACAGGAAGCACTGAGAAAAAAAATTTGTCGAATCGACAATTTAATTAGTCCAATCAACAGGAAAAATGATTGATTCGATCAAATGCGTGTTTATTAATTGTTGCTAAACATTTTACAAAAAATATATAGCCCTTGCCAAATAATTTAATACGCATAGTTTAGTGACCCCAAAGAGAGATAAATAGAAAAAAAAGACAAATCTGCGCCAATTCTCCGATCTAATTTCTCTGTCCGACCCAGATTCGAACCCTCGACCCTACCTACCATCATACCTATTCTACCTAACTACCTAACACGCTACCTATTACGCTATCGACTACTACTATGCACTTGAAAAAAGTTAGGAGTTATGAAGATTCGCGTATAAGAAAACATTTAAAAAATCAGTTTTTTAATTTTTAACAATTTATGTATACCATTAAAGTATACTATATAAATGATAGTTCTTTGCTTGAAGGAAATAAAAATTTAATC
Organism: Alloplasta piceator; assembly: GCA_946863875.1. Classification (NCBI taxonomy): domain Eukaryota; kingdom Metazoa; phylum Arthropoda; class Insecta; order Hymenoptera; family Ichneumonidae; genus Alloplasta; species Alloplasta piceator. Next base: position 563,576 of record OX333075.1, on the reverse strand, counting down.
ATTCCAAACAAATATTCTATTGGAATAAAATGATGTGTTATTTATTTTACTACAGCTTCTTTGAAAATAATCACAATCAATTTTATATCTGATAAATATTGAAAATACTACAGAAATATTTTTAGAAGTAAAATAATGATGAATTTATTGCAAAGAAATAATTTTGTTCGAAAAAAATAATTTCGTATTGAAGTCATTTTTTAGATCCAAATAATCTCATGTTTATGATGCGATCAATGTAATTAATCCAATGAATACAAATTTAATCAAATCTATCATGCATTTAATTGTTACTATTAAATAAGACTTTAATATAATGGAGTAATAGATCCGTAAAAATATTTTTTTAAATGAAGAGTGATTTTCTTGGTTCAACAAATAAATAATCGAATTAATATTTTCATTTAATAAATGAATTCATTTTCTCAAATTCAATAATTTTTTCTCTCAGTGTATTAGAAACAACGATTAAATGATTAATATTTATCACGAAGCACTCTTGACTCTTCTAATAATTTATGGTAATTTATTACATTTCATGATTGACCAAATTAAACCAACCAAATAAAAGTTCAAAGTAATGGCCAGTTCCGGCGCACCCTCTTTTTTATCATTATTTTTATTTATTCTTGGCGGCGAGGCGCATCTTACAGTGTGAATATATCTTTGGCGTATTTAGGTTCACAGAACTGATTAGACGCGACGACGCCGTTTGCAATGATGAGGTCTGAAAGCTCGAGTGCATACTCGAGTCAAATCGCTCATTGACATTGTAGGTGGTCTCCTTTGGTTCATCGACAATGCGATCAATTTCGCTCAGTTCTCTCTCTGGCTTCGCGAGCGTGTGAAAAGAAAATCGCATTTTTTTTATTCACACCGGTAATCGAAACGGTCTAGACCGTTATCAGAGTCAAATAAATATTTACCGAGACCAGCAGAGAGTCAAAAATTATTATAGACAAACGATCATCACAAATAAATAATATTGGAATAATGATTATAATGATTGTAGATAATAATCATTTTTTATTTTGTGCTATTATTATTATTTAGTTTTATCAATTTTTCATAATGCAATTTATTATAATAATTCTATAATGTTGCACGAATGAAAAAGAACCTAACTTTGCTCGACATCATAGATGAGCATATTTACCGTTGCAATTTACATCGTTGACGTTCCGTTTACACGTTGCACGGTAACCCCATTAAACTTTCGCGTTGCTGGTAAAAATCATAGAGCGTGAAATGATAGCCACGAGGGAAGTATGCAGTTTTATTGCAAAATGGTACGGGCTTTTGACACATACCGATGGAATAGACGGGCATTGTGAATTCCACGCCTTGGAAGTTCCTCACTGTTCCACACCGATGAATGTGCGTGTAATAATAATCGTATGAGCAATATTTACAAAGTTTCGGATGGCAGAAGAATTACGATATTTGTCCCTCACTGGACAAATTAAATTAATTTTTTTATTGATTTATTCATTTACTTGCTTAGTTATTTATTTATTTAGGAAATAACGACTGCATTTGTAAAAACTAATTCGAATGAATTGTACACTGATTATTTGATTTTCTGCCGTACACGAAAAAACAGCGAGTCCTCCGAATTATCTGCATCACGGCGAAGAAATTAAATTTCTCGATAATAACAAAAATGCTTTTGTCAAGTCGAAAAAACGATAATTAGTGGCTTCTGGTTCCTTCCTGTCGTGTTTGATGGTGACACGCGTTACTGAATATGCTTCCGGTCCAAAGCGACCAGCACAAGGACGCGGAAAGTACTTATTTTTTAACCCGTCAGAAAAAACTCATAAACAGGATACGATAAAATAGCCAACACCCGATCCCGGTCGCTCGCTGCGCGGCTCGCGAGAATAATGAGTTAGAAAGTGGCGTTTTCAGAGTCCAAAGACAATGGAAAAACCGAAAGAAAAGAAAAAACACTTGGAATTGCTCGAACACGATAGAGACAGTGAGAGTGGTATTTTGTGGCATTTAAAAATGTTTATTAATTATTTTTTAGTTACTTCATTTTTGTTGTTTTTCAGTGATTACCCATTTTTTCTTTTTATTATTTTTTAAATTCACGTTTCTCTCATCGCATCTTCCGGGAGAGGCCCGAAATTGAGAACGAAACGGTCGCACGTTAATTTTGCGACATCCGTTTGTGGGAGAGAGATCGCACTTGTACGCGATCCAATTAAAAGAACGAAACCCTACCGCTATACGAATTTATATACGCTGTTGCGCGCTCTTTCATTCGTTACAGTAAACTATGTGGCTGTGGTAATTGGAACCATCTTAAGCCAACGAAATGTCGAGTGATCTAATTGGCGGATGGTTACGTAGAAGAGAGTGATACCTTGTTACAAAGAGTTAAAGTTTACTCTCAAAGCTGTCCCTTTTTATGATTTAAATTCCAAGATTCGATCGAGAGGCTTGTTCCGTTAAATTCTTGATAAATAAAATACTCTGTCCGCGAGAGTATCCCCAATATTCGTATCCCAAAGGATATTTAACGACCTCACGCTGTTGTACTTGATAAAACGATGAATATAGTCATTGGCACAATCATGCCGCTCTCCATTACAATTTTGGACTATGGTGGCACGAAAGACCGTTATCAATTGGCCGGTAAGTGACCAACAACTGTCCTTGACCAACACACTTGAATCATCCATCCAGTTTCATGCGCAATTCGAGATTCTTTCTATTTGTATCGCCGGTTGCTCTTTTACTCGGCCCTCTGTCATTTTTTTAGCCTTGAATAATCATAAATTGATGATCATTGCAATATTATTTTTGCTTTTTTTAATTTTTGGTCATCGCATACAGAGAGTCAATGTTAAGGCCCAAATAGAAGCTACAAATTATATTACGTGTCCTCGAGCAAACAAACGCAATATAGAAGTTTTTTTCAAGTGCTCGTGTGTATGTGTGAAACCGGGAGTCCGGTTCCAGCGGATGTACGCCTTTATTGGGCCGAAAGACCGGGTTGAGCGAAAGCCCTTTTATTTGTCGTTCTGTTGATGCGTCGCGCAGATCTATCGCGCAGCGCTGACGGGGGATCGTAGACGGCAATTTCGCCCTCAAAGTCTCGGTCTCAAAGTCTTTGCGGCTCTCAAAACTTCTCGCGTATGAAAATTTCTGTATCAATTTCCAAACACAGGCTTCTCAACCCTATTCCTGTTTTTCTAAATAATTCTGTTTTCTTGCAATAAATTAACATCGGATAAACGATTAAAACATAAACATAAACATTTTCCTATCCGAAGTAAACCTTCGGATAGGAAAACGCGTGCTTTTAAATGATTTTTGTTTTTGCATTGAAACAAATAAATTCATACCTGATCAATTTTACATCGCACACCGCAACCGACCTCTGAGCTTGCGTCATCTGTTCGATTCTGTAATGATAAATACAAAAAAATTGTTGAATTAGAATGTTAAGGCACAATTAGATTAATATGCTCAGTATATTGAGCTGAGATTTGTAATGTTAATTTTATTAAAACAGGTGATAAAATCGCGGAACGAGTGCGGGGTTGATCGACGGACGAAGGGTTCGATATACGTGCGTGTATAGTTATGTTAATCACAAGCGTGGTACTGGAATTTTTCAACTTTAATTCTCACGTGCTTATTCGACCTCACGCTTCGACAAACATCATTGTATAATTTCAAATTCCGCGGGGAAAAAAGAATGAACGCAAATTCCATCGGTCCTACATTTAGTGGCGACTCAGACCCTTCGAAGAATAACAAAAAACGCACACCTGTGTCCCGGAAGTGAGGTACAGGTGCAAAAAGGCACGACGTCGAAGCGGCACCGAAACAATTTCCTCATCATCGTCCCTCCCCCCCAACTTTCTCCCTCTGTAACGAGGCAAAACATTTTTGGAAAAAACCTCCCTTCAACAAAATTTTGCCGATGAATAATTATGAATTGTCGTCAACAGTATTATCGCTAAAATTTCGGAAAAAAGAATCGTGGAAGATTTCAATGACATTGTCACCTGTAAAAGAATGATTACAAAAATTGAGTCGATCTGATAACCGGTTTTTTTCCATTGGGAATGAAATGAGCATTCTTTGTAAAAGAGCATTGGAGGGTATCGGTGATGCGCGTAGGATTTTGTATTCGGTGATTTATCATAGCGAGTGTTTAACATCGAGGGTTCGAATTGAACCGGATGAAACAGTTTACCGTCTCTTGAAGCGCACCAAGCGATTCAATTTATTTTCTACGGTTACCGTATACGTGATCCTCCTCGGCTTTGTACGGCCCAGCCTCGATGAAACCTTTTTTTTATACATCGTCCAGTCATATCCGCATTAGGATCCACGCGATTAATTTCATTAGCGGGCTTGGCTAGGACAACAGATTCTAAGGATTTTTTTAAATCCCTAACTGCACCCGCATCCTCGTCTCCAGGACTATTTTTGTCATGATGCCAGTATAAAATGTCCCAAAACGTCGGGAAATCATATTCAGAAAAAGGTACCCAGATACGTGTACATAGATTTGGCAGGTTTTTTTTTTGTATAATTCCCTAGTTATGAGAAATAATAACTAAATAAATAATTCCTAATTTCTGTAGTTTGTGAAATAAGTATTCTGCGCAACTGTTACAAGTCACAGTGCCCTTATCGTCATGACCATTCGTCACGAATCTACATTGAGAAAGAGTGAATAAAAAAAAGGGGATAAGAATAAAAGAAAATGCTCGCTCACGAGTCTATTCATGCATCGGTCGTGGCGCTCTGTGACGTTGTGAACAAGAAAAGCATGACGCTTGTGCATTTTTTGTCGCTTGTTTAAAAAAAAATGTCTCTTTCGTTTCTCTTTGGCTGGGTCTAGCGTGACGCCCTCTGCTACCAAAATACAATTTGTTTGGGCAACCATTCATCGATCTATGTATTAATGGACGAATGATTTTTCTTTTCACGCGTTAACGAAAGCGTCGTTCCGTCCCAAGTTCACGATGAACCCCTCCACCGGTACATTAAACTTTGAACCCGATTAATCAAACCAAGACGAGAAACAAAAGTTAAAGGATTGGGGGAAGTAATTAGATTTAATGTCCCAGAAAATTCAGTTGAAAACTGGCCCTTTAAACAGCTAGGCTGGAATAATTTTAGAATTTTCAGCAATCGAGAATCAACCCCCAAAACAACCCCCTACATCAACGACAACGAGTGCCTTTTGACTCTTCCGTTCTCACGAGGTAGAGCTCGTTGAGTGCGTAGAGTTCTTCGGGAAACCGATAATGAGTCGAGGAGAAAGACGAAGGAAGAAGCGTCCTGAATGACTGAGTTACAAGAAACAGGGGGAAGCGTCCCTCGTGGACTAATCCTCGGAACGAATCCGAGAGAAGTAACAGGTACCTCGTTCCTGACAGACGCCGATGGCCATCAAGATCGTTGAATGCGCGTCCCTCGTACAGTTTCTTCGTCATGCTCGAGAGCGTCTACCAACTGTTACACCTTTCCGGAACTTCCTTGATGGTCGTTACTCTCAAGTTCCGCTACAACGATCGTCCGGTTATCTTGGACGTTTTCTTGGCTCTAAGCATTGCGGATCCACTGTACGAACACACTCCGATTTCTCATTAACTCCCTGAAGCCTCAAGAAGGACATAACTTTACCGGTTTCCCGTGTATGAAACTATAATCACGCCCGGTCCCAGAATAGTGAAGTCAAAATGGCGTCAAGGTCAGAACTGATCTTCCATTGTCCTTGCTCTTGTTTTCTTCTTTATCTTCTTCCTTTACCCTTTATCTATCCCATTATATTTATTTATTTATCCTCAAATATTATTATTTATTATTTTTTCCTAAAAAACATCGCTGTAAAAAACAATGCTGCCTCAAACTTGCATCCTTTAACGAATCGTTTGGACAATAGTTGATTTTTTTTTACCAAATCAAACGTATCGCAGTGACGGGATTGCGCCAATGGTCATTGGAGTCTCTCACTCGAGCAATTCATCAGAGATTACATCGGAGGGCAAAGACATGCGTTTCATTGATCCGGTTCAATTACGATGATGATTCACTCCTTATAGAAGCGAAGTCACGTGCAGCAAAAATAAGCAGTCCGATATCCGATTCTAAAGATACGCGTTGGATCAAGGTCACAAGTTTTTCATTATTTCTGCATATAATTTAGGTTTATTTTCCTCATAGCCATAAAAGTTTAAGCTTCAATTGAAACTAATAATTCCGGGTTACAGGTTTTCTAGTTGGGGTTAGCAAGTTTTTAATTGGGTTGATTATAGAATCTAGCACTTTCTCAAATTACCGCAAGTGAGAAGGGTTTATCTCCATTCGTTATAAATAATTTTTATTGTGCTTGGATAATTTTTGGTTGTAAGAATAGCTTCATTCCTGGTCTTCCCTTTTTTTTAACGAACAAGTGCGCTCGGAGAGGATCAACGAGTTTCAAGTTCGAGGTGAGACCACGGTGTCAGGTTTTTTGGTCGTTGGTATTATCGTCGGTAGACCGAGAAAGGCGGATATATTGAGTGAACATGGAATAAAGCGAAAGAAAAAATGGTCAAGTCTCACGGTGTTGGGTTTACACTGGACTGTGCTCATTCGCTTGGAATACAATCGTGTTTTCATCGAGGGTTGCAAAAGTGTAGTGTATTCCCTGCACATGATAACCAACTTATATATATATTTATACCTACATATATTTAACAGTGTCACTTTCGATTTGGGCCTCTCATTCCTGAAAGAGGTTTCACACGGTCGTTTTTAATCGAATTAACAAACGACGATACACATGGTTAAAAAAAATGACATTTTGTCTCTAATCGTGACTCGGACGCTCCCAAAATCATTTTTCCACTTTTCAAGTTATTTTTCAAGAAATAATTACGGTGGATTGTTGTGGTAAACATGAACTTTTTTAGAAACAACAGAAAAGTGCAATCTTTATTTTAGAGTTTTGAAATTTCTGCATAAGCAAAAAACCTTTCTACAAAAGTATTGTCGGAAATTTTTCTTCAACCGATCCGCGGGTACCAGGGATTGAGTTTATGGCTTACACTCCAGGGTTTTTCAATCGTATAGAGCTTATTTGACGAGTACATGATACTGGAGGGAAAAAAGTGGGAGAAATGTTCACGATACATCTTACTCAAGGACTGACAGTCACTCTTACGCGGGACCAAACTTAAATATTGAAGCGCATGAAAATAAACGACGTATCAGTTATAGGGGTTCGAAATGGTCAGAGAAACCGTATTGCCTTCTCGCGTTACCCGTATAAAAATCTACCCCACTACGAGACAATTATCAATATGATGTGGCCATTTGCAGGGCCACGAGAGTAACGTTCTCACGTGAGGTTGCCTATCGCCATTTCTCCATGGAATTTCTGCTATTTCTCGTGGAAATCAAATTTTTCCAATTGCATATTCGTCATCAGCGGACGATTTCCAATGGGCACTTGGTCAGCGGTCCTTGAAATTTGCAAAACGTTCAGAACAAAAGAGTCAGGGGAGGTTTCTGTTTTAAAATCGACTTTGGCTGATCTTTGCCTCAGAAAGTGTCAAACAAAATTCCTCCCTCATACTTTATTGACAATCCTTCCGACTTTTAATATTGTTAATACGATTTTGCGATATCCTTTTTCAGATATTAAAAAAATTGAGAATGCTGAAGATTAATCGTCAAAAATGTTTGTTCCAAAAGCTAAAGCTTGGTTGGAGTAGTTTTGTTCATCAAAAGCTAGCTCCAGGTGCGTCAACGGGAGTTCAGATTTTTCGTTCAGATGGAAATCGATAAACGATACCCTGACGATAAATCACGGTCTATCGCACCGATGAATTTTGGCACGATGAATCCTTAGCGATTCGTGCTCGTCTCTTCGGTAACGTACACGAGCATTTTGTGAGGTTTGTGAGAGGATGTGGCCGGCAGGAAGTTCATTGTTGGACGGGGTATTCGCGTGTTATATACTATCGCAGAGACGAGAGCAACCGGTGAATCGAGCACAGTTTCATCGGGTATGGAGTCGAAAATTCAAAAGTTTCAAAAAAACCTTGAAAATCATGTTTCTTCAAAATTAGGAATACATTTATCCACAGCGAGAACACTTCCATCAACTTAATATTCTCTCAAAGTCGAGATGGAAAATTTGGACTCTTCTGGATCTAAAATTTAAGTGAGGAATTAAAAAACTGGATGAAAAAACTTGACGAGTAAACCCAGCTCAATGAAATATCAGGAGTATCGAGAATATTGCAATTAGATAGCCAACATTGATGACGATTGAAGGAAAATTAGTAGGTATTTTTGAAAATAAAGCAAAGTCTCGTTTTCCATGACATCGGAATTGATCGAGTGGTCAAAGGGTCACAAGAACGTGTCGAAATGTTGACGAGACGCGAAAAAGCATCGAGCGGATGCTCCGATATGATTGTACGAGAAAAAAAGAAAATTAAGCATTTTTCAAGGCTTGCGCAAGCCACGAAAGACCCGGAGGTCATCACGAGGGATCACACGGATCTGTACGGAGCTAGCGATAGTCGATAAGCTTTGGCACATTCATAGTAAACGACGTTTCTATTCCGGTTTATCAATAGAGAAGCAAAGGCGCCATAACGAAAACGCGCGCGACACATTAAAAATCACTGCTCGAAAGAAATCTTAACTCCAGAAGGAGAGATAGATTTCTCGTACTTTTTTTCGTGCCTCTGATATTCAAAAATCGTTAACACTTTATCTTACCAATTTTTTTTCTTTTTTAATATTCTCATAGACCCTCCGATAAGTCTCACTCCCGGCGAAAATAGCCGCAGGTCACGGGAAGAAAAAACTATAAAATATGGAGATTCGTTCGTAGATCATGTTTACGTGAAGATGGAATATTTCTTATCACTTTTATCGTGTCCTCGCGTCTTCGTGGGTTTGGAAGAAGAAAAAAAGCGTGGGTTACACTTCGAGATTGAGATAAGTCTCTCGTATTTCGATTAATCGCGCGAGAAAGAGTTATAATGAATTAGATAAGTTGACGAGAATTTTTTTCCTCGATACTTTACATGTTTTTAGAGATCTTTTTAATATGTGTAGTCACGCGTGTAGTAAGGAAAAAATATTGTTTTCCGTGATGTACACGTGCTTCCCGCTTTTTTTTCATCCTCCTCTCCTCACGGTATTTGTAATTAAAATAAAATCATTTCACATCCAGAGGGAGTTTTTTTCTTATCGGATATTCTGCGTGATGGATTATAGAGGAGGTGAAAATCGTCAGAGACGATTGCACATGTATCTCGTGTATTTTGCAAGCTCGTGAATCTTGGCTACTATTTTCCAGTAATTTTCACGTTCATCGAGCGTGTCGTTACGTAAAAGAATTTCGCATTCGTAGCGCAACGTGGTTCATCCGATCCAAACAGTTTCATAAAGTTTTCAATAGACAAAAGATGCGCAAAAGAATTTTTGTGATTTGCCAAAAATTAACTTTGGCTCCCTTATAAAGGAGGCGTCATAAAGGATTGCAAAAAAATCCGAAATCCCATCCAAATTGTTAGTTTGCACAAATTTTGCTTTAATCCATGAAATTTCAAATTTTTGTGGACATGGGCAGACCGATGAGGTCGGGAAAAAGGACATTTCCTATAGTCGTTGAGAATTTAAGGGTTAAACCTATAAAAGTGCTCACTCTTTTATATGTCGCGCAATTAATCTTGATGCGATTTGAATGCGGTTGTAAAAAAGGCGCGCAAAAACAGTCCCTCCCTTTATATAAATATATATATATATATATGTTGGGCAGAAACAACGATGGTCAAGTTCTTTCAATTTGATACGCGAATTCGTGAAACTCGGTTCCCTTTGTCATGTGCGGGCCCCTAAGTTGTGGAATTAAGTGCCCTTATGCGCCCATCGTCTGTACATTGGATACGTATTTGTGCACAGGGCATTCCATTCCAAAAAGGGCACCCTTTTGAAAAATCAATTAAAACCCTCTTTCAACATTCAAAATCAACGATTCGAATATTTTTTCAATCGTCAGAAACAAAGTATACTTGGCAAGAAAAGGGTAAAGTTTAAACGTCTTCGTTTTTGTATTTTTTAAAAAACAGTTTCACAACATAAAAAGTGATATTTCATTTATTTGAATCTTCATTGTATTTCAATTATTTAAAATCATACAATTCGAGAAAGTTTACAAGTTTTTTATGAACTTGACCTTTTGGAGTATAAATTACGTTTTTGTCCACCATTTGCTTGAAATTTGGCAATCGTGGGTGTCGAAAGTCACCATTGAAAAAAAACGATTATGATGAAATAAGAGGGTAAAAGTTTTTTAACGATTTTCTCAACATGGAATGGTCCATAGAATGTATATAATGGATACGCACTTTAAAACGTACATATATAGTACTGACATTTTAGAGACATGGGTATTGTACTTGTATTCATACCTATACAACGTATATATTTCTACATATATGGTACAGTCTCCAATAATTTAATGCTTTTCCAATTTTTTTTCTTCAATCCAGACCTCCAAATGGGCCCATTGCAATAACTTTAATGAATTTAACAATTGCCTGATGATTTAGCAGTTTTGCAAAAAAAAAAAAATAGAAATTAGTTTTGACGAATTAGTTTCAAGATTTAAAAAAACCGCGAATAGAAGACTGATGCAAATATGACAAAAACTTGGAAGAGCTGAAAAACAAAGGCTTTTATCGTGGACTATTTTTTCTACTTATAATTTTTAAGATTTTTTAAAAAATTTTCCGAAATGTTCGGGTTTGAAAAGCTGAAAAAAATTCAAAGGCCGTTTTTTTTCCAACTGCTTCCGAAAATTGGCCAACCTTGCAAAAATTCTGAAAGGATCATCTGACAAAATAGCCCGAATACCAGAGAATGTCCCATATATATGTGTACATATATATAGATATATATTGCCCGCACGGGACGTGATGCGCCATCGTGTGTAGTTAAGTTAATTAATGAATGGTACAAGTCTGGGCGGGGAGTCCGCTTAAATTGATACGTCCTTCTCCGTCGGCCATTTTTGAAGTATGCTCATACTGCATATACAAACGCCACACTTTTGCTCGTTCGTTTGTAATACAGACTCGAGAGCTTGGGGATTTACAGCGATATCATCATCCTAATACCAACGTTTTACGTTCGCGAATCATTTTTCTAAAAACAGCTCATTTCAATGACTCAATTACACCGCCGAGACGATGAGGCTCAAGATCAAGATTTCAAAATTTGACCGTACCGTTTTGTGAAATAATGCACGTTTAAATTTTGGCATTTGACGCTGGTAAAAAAAACCCATTTCAGAAAAATCTAGCCGATGAATTAATAAACATCGGCTGATAATTGGGAAATCGTCCGAGGAAAACCATAGATAAATTCAGAAACGATTATTTATCATCACAGCCAGAATTATGCCTCGAAAACAAATTATCGCGTGTTATTTGCGAATATCTTTTTATATTATTTTCAAACAAGACAAAAATTCTTTTAAATTGAAATTTGACAAAAGAGGGGAATTATCGCTCCGGCCTTTTGTGCGAAGGCTATCGATAATTTTGCAACTGCTCCGCGATAATTTTTTTCCAAGATGTTACAATGATGCTTTTGAATACTTTTCTCCACTCTTTTATGAAATTGCACCGAACAAAAAATAGCAAAAAATATTTTGACAGTCGATATAAATCTCTTATAAAAAAAATTATAATTTTATAATTTATATGACTATAAATTAATATACGATGCATGACCAAGAAAAATTTGTAATAATTACTGAAAAATAAATAGAATAATTAACAAATTGATTTTCCATTGGTTCACGCTTTGAAATTCGATTGGCTAATTGGCTCAGTTGCTTTCGAGAATCAGCGAGATTTATTCGAATAAATATAACCTCGACACTGTCGAACAAACGCGCGATCACGGTTTTCCATCATCGGTGATTAAAATTAATAAACAACGGGCGAATTGTTCGCCTCTTTACGATGCGGTATAAATATCTCCCTCACGTTTGTCAATAAAATCGAGCACGATCGTTTTGCGCTGACCTTTAAACTCTTTTGTTCGGGATGTTTCTGTTAGCATCGAGATCCTGCCAATTTTCCCTCAGGCCCAGATCCTTATGAATTAAATATGAAATTGTTACTCGAGTGTCGGTTATTCTATGTTCAAATCGCATCGTTACGGTAAACATTTTTTATTCAAAATGAAACGAAAAGGCCAAAATTAAAATGATAGTTTTCTCATTGCATTATTCCTTGCCTGATTGAAATCGAGATCCGGACATCGGGATGAGCATTCCTCCTGAAGATTGCCACTTCGGTATCCTCGTTCCTCGAGGTCTTCGGGAAGAATCGAGAGGACGCTTCCCGCCAACCCCAACAGCGTCGTGATAAACCATAGTCTCGTACCTAACATAATACTCTGACACCTTTGGAATTTTTTCTTCTCTCTCGCACCGATTCAAACGACAACACTCCTCCACCTCCCCCACTTTATTCGCGCATTAGCTTCTGCTAAACGGTAGCCGCTGCATCGTTCCTCCGTACTTAGACATCCGACTTCCGGTTGTCGTTACCAAGACGGAAAGATTGCGTTTGAAACACAAAAAAACGTTTCAGAGACAAAAAGTTCGTCCGACGCTTTTTGCCACAAATCACCTACGCGCCATTCTTCATTGCAAAAAAAAATCGACACCGTCACTTTTTTGTTTGAACAATGCCTCGCACTGAGTTTTCACGATTTTACTCGACGCGGGACAGTGCTCCAAAATGTCCAAATCCGGTCAACTATAATTTTCGTTCACTAACAAAAAAATACAAAAAATATTTAAACGCACAAAACCCACCACTGTGCACCAGTTACTCAAAGACTTTTCACTAGTTTTCCCGTAGCCCAAAATTCAAAATCAATTCTCGCAATAATCAGGACCACATCCAGTGATAGTTGATTAATTAACCGATTGATTAATCAATCAAATGGCGAATTAAGGAATATTGAGCGTGCTTTATGATTGCGGAGTGCATTTATTTATTTTTTCACAAATTAACTGGCGATTGTCCGATTAGTATTATCAGTCGTGTGTTTATATCGTTTATGGACGAGGGACGATGAAAAAACACAGTTGGGGCTGTTAGTGGCTGGCGAGCATAAGAGCAACTGACTCCGAATATCCACTAGACAGTCAACTGATCCCCCCCACTACCGAGTGAATATACCCTCATCTTTCGTTCACTCACCGTGACCAGAAGCCCTCTTTCGTGACAGAACTACTCGTACTCTTTCGACCCTCCTCTTTCTCTCTCCTTGTCTCACTTGAACTTGTTACGATCCCATATACATTATACATAAATACATACACACAAACACCACTTGAATACAATCATATACATGCATACAATATTAATAGTATTTATATATTATTATTAATTGTATAATAATAACAAAAATGCCAGTGCCGGTAATGCCGGTTAGTCGGAAAGAAATAACAATTTGAACTTTCGTCCGTAAAACGCTTGGTCCCCGATTCGACCGCAGTGGTCAATTGATGGATTGACCCGTTCTTACTACATACTCGTAAAATTTCATTCATCTATTCGCACGTGCGCTGGTTTACACACGCCACTGCAACCAGATTATATATATGCATTAATAATAATAATAATAATAATAATAATAATAATAATAATAATAATAATAATAGTTATGTTTGTGGTCTATAACTATTTAAATATATATGCCAACTTTGGGCCTTGTCTGATTGTTCCAATTTGCTATTCTTTGAAAAAACAAACTGAGCTTCACCTTAAAATTCATATTTGAGGCACGGGGGATCGAGAGTCCTGATTCAAAGTCTTGTCAGATTTTTTGGAAAGTAAATTTGTCTAATGGTAAAATAGAAAATTCTGAGAAATCTCCCGTTATGTTTCATAGTTTCGGAAACTAAAGTCCAGAAGGGCGCGGTATGTAATTCCATATTTCGATTTTTAATTATAAACGATATTAGTTTAGAAAAAAAATGGGTATTATGCAAAGCTGTGGGGTCAGCCAATTCTGAGCTGTAACTTGGAAATCTTTGCATTTGTTGCAGGATTTTTGGAGTTTTTGCCCATGGCATTTAAGATTTTGAGCTAGTGATGATTTTTCTTTACCATGAATGTATTTTCGAATTTGTAAAAAAATTGGTAACTCTGGTATACCGGAAATGAAGTTTGAAATAGAGTTACAAGTACCGTTTGCTGCTCTTACTTGTAGTACTTTTCGTTTTAACAATGAGTTGAAAATTCGAGAGTTCGCGATCCATCGAAGAACCAGCGGGTTTTCCACGAACGGTCATCGGGTGAAAAAAGAACGTTCTTTGCATTTGTTATCTGCTCGTCGTTGTCTTTGAAGAGCGAGCGCGCACCGTCGAGGAGAATCCCGAGTTGTGCAAACGAAAAGAAGAATGTATCCTGAACAAACTATTACAAAAATTTCGTATCCTCGAGTCCAACAATGGCGCACGTTTACTCTTTACTGTTTATTCGGGACTTGGCACCTTCGACGATATTCTCTCCGAAGAATTGACCAAGCAACTTTCGCGCCCGCTCGGAGAGGTCAATAAATCGTTTTCATAATTTTCCAAGATTTTTCGAGGCCAATGATGATAGAAGGGTTGACATTTTTTTTTGAATCATCTCCCTTTTTAAATTCGCCGGCACCAAAACTATCGAGTTTTCTTGAAGAAGATATGGAAGTGATTGTTAAAAAAAATAACAATAATAAATGCGATGAGAATCCTAAATATTGCCAAAATTCTATTACGTTATTTCGCAAATTCAAATATGGAGGCGAGAAGGGTTACGAAATAATAACGATTATAGCGCGTCCAATCTCAATCTCAATGGCCGTTACAGGTTACCTAGAACTTCCTGCGGAAATGGCCAATATAATTCTCCCGACCTCCAACTCGATCGCAGTCGGTTCACTCTCCGAGTCTCCCGTCGATTCTACACACACCACACACACCCTTGTACGCCCATATGATCGCCCTAACCGCTCAAACACGGACTCGTTATGCTTCATCATCATGATCTATGCGCCTACAACAAACGATGTATCCTTCGTCTATTTTATCCATTTCATCCTGCTGCTGTACACTCTTGGCCCTTGCTCGAAACATCAATTTCTCATTTCTAATTCGAAACAATTATCGCCGTTTCAACTTTCATCTTTGACCCGTTTCAAACTTATTTTTCCGAAACCCTTTTCCCTGAGAGGAAGTACTTGGCGCCTGTCAACCCCAGTTTAACATTTTTTATTTCAGGCAATTATGACCTTTTTTAAATTTCACCTTTGACCCGTTGAAATTAATCTTTTGAAAACTCCATTCTAAAAAAAACTTGGTTACCGGTCTTTTATTCAAGCTAATTATTGTTTTTTTTTTTAATTTTATCTTTTACTTCTTTGGGAGTAATTTATAAGAAGCTTTGTATTCGCCGCCCCAATTGAATATTTTTTATTTAAAACCTCATAATTTTAGTTAATTTTCATCGTCGTTCTATTTAAAGGAAGATTTGAAGATTCGAAAGAAGATCTTGGCCTGTCTCAAAAATCTCTCAAATTATGACACTTTTTTCTTGCTTTAATTCAGGTTTCCCGCTTGCAAAAAAACGTGTTTCTTCAATCGCCTCAATATGCACTTTCTACAATAATGCATTTGCGTCCAGAGTGGAAATAATTCAGAGAAATTATCCCGTTTCAATTTCTCAACTTATCGGATCGTCCACACTATACATCTATATATGGGGCGTTCCATACGAAACCGACCGATCCGTAACCCCGGCTATTTTCGATTTTGTTGAGAATTTTCTATTTTTATGTACGTACGGAAAGCAGTATTTCAGAATTTTTTTAGATTTTTGTCTCAATCCTTGCAACGACAATAAATTTGTCAAAATTTCATACAATGCTTTTTTAAATGCTCATAACTTTTTTAAAAAAGGAGATATCAAAATAAGATAGGAGATAATTTTTTTTAGTCTTGAGTTGTACTTTTATTTAAAAAAATGGAAAAAAATATCGAAATTAATTTTCATATGTTTTTTTTAGTTTTAAACGCAAAATATATTTTTTTTTTTTAACTCGGACCATTTGAATTTTTTGAAAAAATCCATCATTTTTTAAGAGATATTTTTACGAGTACTAAAAAATTTGCAGCTTGTGTATTGTAATAGAAGCACAATAATGTCCCGGTTTCAACCCAGCCCAATTTCGCAGCGGTCATTTGTCTTACTTTTTTAATATAATTTCGAAAATAGATAAAAAATGTAAGCGTTGAACATCACAAGCTACGAATTTTTTAGTACTTGTAAAAATGTCTCTTAAAAAGTGGTGAATTTTTTCCAAAAAATCAAAATGGTCCACGTTAAGAAAAAAATATCTTGCGTTTAAAACTGAAAAAAAAACATATGAAAATGAATTTCGATATTTTTTTTGTATTTTTTTTATGAAACTACAACTCAAAAAGAAAAAAAAAGATCTGTATTTTATTTTTATATCTCCGTTTTTGAAAAAGTTGTGAGCATTTAAAAAAAAATTGTGTGAAATTTTGGAAAATTTATTGTGGTCACAAGGGTTCAGACAAAAATCTAAGAAAATTTCGAAAGAGTGCTTTCAGTAGGTACAATGAAATAGAAAATTTTCAATAAAATAAGAAATGGTCGGAGTCACGGATTGGTCGGTTCGTATGGAATGCTTCATATGTATATGAGACATTCTCTTTTTTTTTAAATGTTCGTATCTTTTTAAAAAACGAAGATATCAAAATAAGATAGAAGATAATTTTTTTTCGTCTTGTGTTGTAGTTTCATGAAAAAAATACAAATAAATATTGAAATTAGTTTTCATATATTTTTTTTTAGTTTTAAACGCAGAATATATATTTTTTTAACTTAGACCATTTTGATTTTTTTGAAAAAATTAACCACTTTTTGAGAGACATTTTTACAAGTACTAAAAAATGCGCAGCTTGTGTATTGTAATATAAACACAATAATGTCCCGGTTTCAGCCCAACCCAACTTTGCGGTGGTCATTTGTCTTACTTTTTTAATATAACTTCGAAAATAGATAAAAAATACAAGTTATGAACATCACGAGGTGCGAATTTTTTGGTACTTGTAAAATTAGCTCTCAAAAAGTGGTGAATTATTTCAAAAAAATCAAAATGGTCCAATTTGAAAAAAAAAATATTCTGCGTTTAAAACAGAAAAAAACATATGACAATGTTATTGTATTTTATATTTTTTTTATGACACCACAACTCACGACGAAAAAAAAAGATCTTCTATTTTATTATGATATCCCCGTTGTTTAAAAAATTGTGAGCATTTTAAAAAAAATTGTATGAAATTTTGGAAAATTTATTGTGGTCAGAAGGTTTGAGACAAAAATCTTAAAAAACTCTGAAAGACTACTTTCATTACGCACAAAGAAATAGATAGATATTTTTCAAAAAAATTAAAAATGGTCGGGGTCACGGGTTGGTCGGTTTCGTATGGAATGCCCCACATATATATATATATAAACAGGTTTGGTAATCGGACAAGTCCATCGGAGGTCATCGTTTAACTTTTGCGAGACGTTCAGTCGGAGTCGAGATATCGTTCCGTTAGCATCAACATCACGATGAACCTTCGTTCACTATTTCACATTATTCTCATATTCCTCGTTGAATTAATAATCGATGTAAGGTCCATAAGAACAACGGGGCAAATTTTTACGAGAAATCTAAATGCCACGCAACAATATAGTTATGTCGTTAAAAAGTTTAAGGTTCCGGTGAGTAAAATTCATTTTTTTTTCAAAATTCACTTTTTGTTTGCATTTTTAAAAAATATAAATATCAGTTAATATATTGATAACTAGTATTTCTTGATCCTAATTGAAATTTTTCAATGCGTTTGATACAGAGTTTGAAAATCGAATTTTAAAATGATAAGGGAATGAAATTTTTGATTTTTTCGTTCTGCTCCAGGTGGATCACTTTAGTTTTGCCCTGGACGATACGTTCGACTTGCGTTATCTGGTAAACGATCATTGGCAAGCTGGCAAGAATCCTCCGATTTTCTTCTACACTGGAAATGAGGGTGACATCAGAATGTTTGCGGAAAATTCCGTGAGTCTTCAAAACCCAATATCAATATTACAATTCACGCTATGCGAATAAATAATAATAATAATAATATATATAATTATTATTGATACATATATTGTATTTTGATAACCGTAATTGATTTTTGAGTCAGTCGATAAGATGAAGATTTTCATTGAATTCCTGAGATAAAATGTCGATGACTTTGAAGGGTTTTATATGGGACATAGCAGCGGATTTCGGTGCCTTGCTGATATTCGCAGAGCATCGTTATTACGGCGAATCAATGCCCTATGGCAACAAATCGTACACCGAACGAAAATACCTTGGATATTTGACCGCCCAACAGGCAATGGCTGATTACATTGATCTCATAGAATTTATAAAAACTGATAAAAACTTGAGACACAGTCCTGTTATCGCTTTTGGTGGTTCTTATGGCGGTATGCTCAGTGCTTGGATTCGGAGCAAATATCCTCACATGATACACGGGTAATTAAGTTATCGTCTTATTGCTCAAATGAATTAATCACATAAATAAACAATATTTAATGTTTCATGATACGAGTCAATGGAAAATTTGTTTATGATGAATTGGTATCAATGAACATTGGCAAATAAACTTTGGATAACTAATAAATTATTGCTAACGCAAAATAAGATACAACAACAAAAGTTAAAATATTAAATGAAGGTAATTTTTTAAAGAGCAATCGCAGCCTCCGCTCCGGTATTGTATTTTACCGGCATGACGGACTGTCAGGCATACGCAAGAATAACCACATCGGATTTTCGCTCGGCAAATCCCCAGTGCCCTATTCTCATTCGAAAATCCTGGCAGGCGATAATGAGTCTTACTGCTACCGGTAATTCAAAAAAATTTACTATTGAAAATTTTTTAACCTTAAATCCCAAAAACTTGTTTTTTTCAAAATTATTTAACTATGTTCTCGTGAGAATAAAGCTGCTTCAATAACGTAATACGAGGATATGATAATTATTTGTTTTTGTTTAATTTAAATATTAAAAAAATGAAATGCAATTCACATATCCCGGTTTAGAAAATGGAACAATTGTTTATTTTTTCATAGACGATGGTAAAAAATGGCTTTCGACAAATTGGACACTTTGCAAGCCTTTGAAAAACTTGACGGACGTTAATGAACTTAAAGATTGGATGGCCGATGCTTATTCAACATTGGCAATGTTGGATTATCCTTACAAGACGAATTTTCTCAGGCCACTTGCAGCTAAACCAATATCCGTGAGTAAGAGATTGATAACTCGTTGCTGAAAGCAAAAAGTAAACATTGAGAGCAACGATTGTGCACGTCTTTTTAACGTCTTGAGAATTTTTTTTCAAATTTTCTTTTCACAGGTATTTTGCAAGCATTTGACAAACTCGAGCCTCGATGGAAAAGACTTGCTGTCGGCACTGGGCAAGGCAATCATGACTTACGCCAATTACAGCGGACAAATAAGGTGTTTGGCAACTGACGACGTTGGACCGGATTTGGGCGCTACGGGCTGGGATTATCAAGCCTGCACCGAAATGGTTATGCCAATGTGCAGCAACGGTGTCGAGGATATGTTCGAACCGATAGCGTGGAATTTTCAAGAATATAGCGACGATTGTTATAAAAAATACAATGTCAGACCACAGGCGAATTTGGCCTGCAAGACTTATGGTTGCAAGGATTTGTCTTCGGCAACGAATATCGTTTACAGGTAATCCAAACACCATTTTCTTCCAGAGAGTAATTGACAATTTTTGTGCGCAGTTTCATTTGTGAGCGGGTAGCTTTCTCCATTTCGAGTTTCGTTCCATTTTCTAATTCTACAGATCGATAGCTGAAAAATTGCTATTTATTTATGAGTGGGGTCCAATCCTACACAATTTTGATCCTACGCAAGGAGATCCGACAAATTTCCTTCACAAATTTTTGACCAGCATTTATTATCCTACACAAATTTTCCTACGCAATTATTTTTTTGAATGTCCTAAACATAATTTCCTACACATTTTAATATTACAATACAGACACACGATATCCTACACAGCGATTATAACGTAGACTATTTTCCTACCCAATTAAATCTTACAATACCGGCTGTTGTCCTATACATGAAATTTTACACAATGATCATAAAGTAGACTAAACCCCCTCCTCTGCCTTACCCTTCCCTTCTCGATTCTCGAACTCGTTGTGTAGGATATCATGTGTAAGGCAACAGCCTGTATTGTAAGGTTTAATTGTGTAGGAAAATAGTCTACGTTATAATCGTTGTGTAGGATATCATGTGTCTGTATTATAATATTAAAATGTGTAGGAAAATATGTGTAGGTAATTATGTGTAAGACATTCAAAAAAATAATTGTGTACGAAAATATGTGTAGGATATTTTTGTGTAGCATTTCTCGTGTAGGATCTCCTTGTGTAGGATCAAAATTGTGTAGGATCGAGCCCCCCCCCCCTTATTTCTTATTTTAATTATGTATTAAAAAATTGAATGAATTTGTGCAAGGAAATTTGTGCGCTAATATTTTGAAAACACAAAGGTTGAAACGTGCACAAGGATTTTTCTCAAAATCTTGATTTTTTTTGACAAACCCATTGAGCAATCGCCCGAAAAAAATAATTCATGTATAAAATTGTGATATTTACGATTTTTTTCAACCCAATCTTGCCCAGCAACGGTTTGCGAGATCCCTGGTCAAGCGGCGGTGTCCTGAGAAACGTCTCGGCATCGGCGATCGCCGTTATAATACCGGAAGGAGCTCACCATCTTGATCTCCGCGGTACGAATCCCGATGATCCTTACACGGTCGTTCAAGCACGAAAATTTCACGTTCACTCGATCAAAAAATGGATCAAGCAGCATCGCGAAAACGTCCGGATCAAGTCTGAAATCCGTGGATCTGTGAATCTCTGAGATGCGAAAAAACGTGATTGGAAAAATGGCGATTAATCCGATCCCATATTGGACTTTCTTTCTGACTGGTTGGTCCGAGCTGAGTGGAGAGAAATGCATCGTTAAAAAATCCTATAAAAATTTACGTACGAAGGAGACGATAACCGAGAATAACCTCGACAATGGCCGATAAGGGGAGAAACAATAAAATAGCACCTCGATTAATCGCTATCGCAGCTTCAAAGTACACGAACAACAAAAAATATGCATCTCCTCGTCATTGAAATAATATCTTTGACCCAAGTACCGCGATATACGACATTCATTTGTCAACGAAAAATTCAATCTTATCGTAATTAATCCATCATTTTATTTGCGAAATAAATATCAGTTCTGTCAGTGAGTGTTGACAATATATAAGCGATATCGTAACTCGATACATCGAAAGATTCGAAAGTGAATTTTTGTACGATTTTACGAAAAATAAAAAACACAATCACAACTTTGCGGATTATGGATATGCGAAAGAAGCATTGTATCCTGATTATCGATGAATCTTATTATACATAATTGTAAATAATTTTAAAAAAACAATAACATAATTTGTACAATTCAAACTACTTGAGATTTTTTTCTCTAAATCGTGCATTGACTTGGCTAATACGAGAAATTAATTTTCAAAAATTGCATTTTCACGATCGTCGTGATCCCGTAACGAAAATCAACAATTAACAGCCGCCGAATGTAAAGAAAAACTATATAAATGTGAACTAAAAAAAAAAAAGTTGCACCTTAAAAAAATGTAATAATTACCTACTCAAAAGAGAACGATAAGGAGGATGATCAAGATGGAGGGTGGAAAATTCGACTGAGTCGGGACATTTGTTTTTCACGCAACTATCGAAGCATTTGAAACTTTTAGGATATTCCATTCAACATCTCAACGAGTGAAAATAATCATGCTTCAGAGCGAAAGTTCGATATTTCCATTGAAAATAAATTCTCAGACTCGGTCACATTTTCTACCGTCTACACGGATCTCTCTCCTTGAGAAAAAATGATTTTTCCATTTAGTGAGGCGTTCGCCGATGAGCCGTTGTTGGTCGAGGCACGCCCGAACGGCCGCGAAGTTTTTTCGGCTGCACGAATGTATTTTCCGTGCTGGTGTTGTAAGTCAGATAAATATTTGACAAATCCGGTTGGGGTTGCTGTGAAGAAACAAAATCGATCAAAGTAAATTTTCCAATATTCAGAGGTGGAAGAAATTTATTCAACTCACATCTTTACTATTGCCTGTTGCGGATGTCGCCTGGGCCTTGCGCATATTGTTTCCGGTATAAGCGACGCATTTCAATTGCCATTCGCCGATATCTTCGTTCCAATGTACGTATCGCTCGATCATCGTCTGCGATTGAATATGAATTTGATATTGAGCGTTGAGAATTTTGTGGATTTTCTGACAATTTGGAATAATTGTCGATCAAATGTCGAATATCGAGAATGTAAAATTGTATTTTTCTTTATATTTAAGTTTTCCCGCGACACTTCGCACAAACGGATAGTCTTATCTACAATTTTAATTCAGCTCCCCTTCAAATTCTAGAGCCAGCGTTGAGAATTTTGGAAGATTTGGAAGAGAAATGTTCACTCACCTGATACTGAATTGGAATATAACTGTTCAAAATGAGTTCTTGCAATTGCAGCTCTCTTCCGATACCCCTGACACCCTCCAAGAGACCCTCCATTTCGCGTTGATGTTCCTCCTGCAAGTCCAACAATTCTGCCTTCGCTGACATCAGCATCGTATAAACCCGACCGAGTTTCTTAGTTTTGCCCGCTGCCTCCTCCTGCAGCGACGAATACTTCTCTTCTATGTCAATTCGCTCGGCTTCCTTTTCCTCGATGGCTCGCTTTAATTGTTCCTCGCGACTCTTGCGCTGATCCAGCTCGACGGCCGACGCTGCCAAAAGTTGCTCCTGCGCTTCCGCCTTTTCCAACAAATTCTCACCACCGACCAAAATTTTGTTCTGCAAATTTTGCATCTTCTCGCGCAAGGCTTCCTTCTCGCTTCTGCAAATGAAAATCGATTGTACAAAATCTTAAATGCCGCTTCGAGAATGCTCAGGATAGTGCGATTATTTCAATCCTCAAACTCACTGAGTTCTCTTCAATTCAATAACGTCCTTGTCATCCGGACTCTTGTCCTCGCGCTCGGCTCTGTCAACTTTCTCCGTAATCTCGATGTCACGATCGTCGAGCTCCTCCATTGTCAACATTTGACTTCTTCTGTGTCTTGTTTTACGATCCCGCTTCGTTTCTCCATTATCCTCAGATTCCTCGGTATCACCGTCCGACTCCGATACCTCAGCGCCGTTATCCTCGAGCTGTTTGCGCAATTGTTCAATTTCATCTTGAAATTGTCGCAGCAGTGCATCCTTCGGATCCTCGTTTACTCTCGCTCGATTTTTAATATTTTTTGCGCGGTTCGCGTATCTCAGTGTGCTTATCGTTTCGTCGTAATTCAAATCAGCCGGGCTTATATTGGCGCACTGTAATAAATATTACCATTATTTTTCAACAGATCGTACGAGCTCTTTTTATCTCACGTAATCGCCGTAGCTACGAAATATTTACCATCAGAGTTTTTGAATTACCGCCCAACGAGTCTTGCAGCAAACGCGTTAATTTTGAATTTCTATAAGGCACGTGAGAACTTTGACCATCGACGAGAGCCGATATCACGTTTCCCAATGTCGAAAGCGAAAGATTTATCTTCGTCGCCTCGCGCAATCTCACGCCGCTCGCTTTGGTTTTACTCTGCCTCTCGGAGCCCTGTAATGTGGAACAAAAAGTTGTCATCGTACTATTTCACGTAAAAATGAAAAAAATCTTACGAAAATACAGCACCAAATTGATTCGAATGAATTTGTGTCGTTGATTTTTTTCAATACTCGTTACATTAAATTTTTACGTTTGAAGCGAATAAATTTTACACTCACGGCCAAATCTACCAAATGAAGTTTTCCCATCTTGACATGTTGCTCACCGTCCTCACCGAGTTGACTGGATTCGACGGTAATCGTGAATATCGCGTGAGATCGCGAGCTCGATACGTTCATCGCGGTTGCTCCGACAACGCCTGAAATCAATGATTTTTATATGTACGGAATTAAATATAAGGGATTTTTCAAATCAACTCGTTATTCTTTTAGATTTTCTCCAAAGGCCTGTATCTATTTTTTTAAACAAATGCTCGGAAGAAAAAATCTTTGCAACTTCTCCGGAACGAAAGCACGATGAGAAATTATTGAGCTACTCACGATTTTTATTTCCCAGGATCATTATTCTGTCCAAATCA
Organism: Alloplasta piceator; assembly: GCA_946863875.1. Classification (NCBI taxonomy): domain Eukaryota; kingdom Metazoa; phylum Arthropoda; class Insecta; order Hymenoptera; family Ichneumonidae; genus Alloplasta; species Alloplasta piceator. The sequence continues at coordinate 539,146 of OX333075.1, read as the reverse complement.
TCGGCATTGTTGACGACATATCCGCTAAGATCTTTTACAAAAACTCCAATGTCGGGTCTCTCTTTGACATCCAAACGTGTATTTTGATCCTTGCCGAGCAAATCCCTCACTTCCTCGTTGTAAATCTCCAAGTACGTAGCTCTCACGAGGAACCTTGTTTATTTTACAATCGAATAATGAATTATGCCCTAAGAATTTTGATTAAATCGTGATTTAGAAAAAAAAAATATGCAAGCAATAAATAATAATAGAAAAAAAAAACAATTTATGAATCGAACAAAACCGATAAGTATCTAATTTTTTTTCAGTTTGCCCGACATTCTATACAAGAGGCGAACGCAGTCGCGCAGAGACAAACTTTTATACGTACTTTTGATTGTCGTGAGCCTTGGCTATGTGTCCAAATATTTGAGCAAAAGTATTGGGAATAATGCCGCGCAACTGCGGCGACGTCTTTGCCCCCGACATGGTAAAAGTTTTTCCTGTACCGGTTTGTCCGTACGCAAAAATTGTGCCGTTGTAACCCTGAAGGACCTTGTCGACGATAGGACGCGCGGTTTCATTGTATATATCAACCTGAGTGGAGTCGGTATCGAAAACCGCGTCGAAGGAAAATAATTTAGGCGGTTCGCCGTGCGCGGCATTTGGATTTTCGACGGTTATTTCGCTGTTGAGAGTATCGACTCTGATAATATTTTTACTGTGTCCGTCCAGCTCTTTCCCATTGAGAGGACGCACGCGTACGACGACTCTGACATTTTCTATCTCGCCGAGCTCCGTTTCGTTGTCCTTGCAAAATTTAACACATTTTTCATGTCAATTTTTCAACAGATAGATTTTATATTCTCAGAGCAAATTTTTCATCAAGTTTTTCGGATCACTGACGAAAAAATTCACGTCCATTATTCGAAAACTATGACGAAGAAAATCGATTATAAATACTTACTCCGCTTCCTGTCATTGTTCGATGTGACTAGAAATTCTTCAGAAACGACCGATTTGAAATTGTTGAGAATCCAACAATTGATTTTTTGGAATTGTGCAATCCAAAAATTATGACTAGCAGACGAATGTCTTGTAAACAAATGGATCAATCTCTATCCTGCGGCGTCGAAACGTATGTGTGTGTACGACTGTGTAGTGTGTACTACACCGTGGTCGAAACCGAATCCGAATAGTATGTTCAAGGAACTCCATGAATGTATTGTTTGGGGAGTGGTGAAGGAAAAGTAGGAACCTGTAAAGAAACTAGACCTGTAAAGGAAGATTCCGTATTCGTTTCTAGTATAGCCCATAGATGGCTCTGTAACCACATTTTATTTATTGCCGCGGTCATAGTGTACAGTGACGTCAGCTCAAAATCTACTACACCGCTCGAGGAATGTCGATTGTACTACACACGAACCTATTCCCAGTATTTCGACTATGGGGTGAACAACCAGCGGAATGGACAACCGTGTTATAATCGTTACATATAGATATAATGTACATGCCGACGTTCATTCATTGAGGGCGTTTTTTCACTGGGGGACGTTCATTCACCGGTGGCAGGTGGAGTTACCCTACTCGGCGACTCGGCTCAACTCGGCTTTGCTCGGCTTCTATCGGGATTCGGGATAGTCTGCTGGTCTGCTTTTTCGAAATTGTTACATAAACGTTAGCATTGCATTTAAGATTGAACAATAATTTTCTTCAGACTTATTTTTTATACATTAGCGCACATTAGCAGTGTATTTAAATTTAACCACAAAATTCCAATCGGTACACATTTCTTACATTATTCACGATTCTCAGCATACTTTTGGTAAGATCGTAAAAACATCTCTTCTTTTTTTTAGGTTATTGTTGCGAGTAAAACCCGTGCCGTATGAAGAAAATTGATCCCTGCAAGAAGTTCGCGTGCAAGTTACAAACGTGTTTAAAAAGTTCGTATTTTTCAACTTTCGTGGAGTTCGTCCATTCAAATTATTTTATGAGAACGATAGCTTTGTTTCTACTGGATTGAGAACAATGGTTCTTAAGTTTCAAATATTTATTGATTTGATAATTGGCTTTAGAGACCATGCAGCGATACTCGGTAAATCGATCTTATTTTCAAATAGAATTTCTTTAACTTTTTCTTATAACTTCTCAAATTCACTTCACAATTTTGACTACATATTTTTGAGGTTACGTTCCTATTCAGAGTATCGAAAGTGAAAAATTTGCGCGGTATCTCAAACGAAATTTATCAGAAATATTACAAAAGCGAACGGTGCCGGTGACTATTCTAAAAAATAACCGATAACATTTTTCCGTCGATCGAAGCTTGATTATCATTATTTCTTGGTTTCAGACAACGTTTATCAACCCGCGCGTTGCGGCGATGTAATCGAAGAGCTCAGGCAATGCTGTATAAAACATTCCGCCGATTCGCTCGTTTGTGAAGGCATAGATATAACAAAATCGTACGAGCACAAAACCATCGACGTGAGTTTCGTCAACATTTCACTTCAGGCCCTTCGATACGCCGTTTGAACAATAAGACATTTTTTCTTTTACATTTTTGCGTATGCCCTCTGTAGTCACGGTCCGATCGATACGGATAGTTAATCCGAAAAGAAAGTTGAAAAATTTCAATTTCGAAGAACAACGATATTACGGATTTCCTTGCAAATTTGACTACAGAGGGTTAAGATAACGGAAACCAAAAAATTCCTCGATACCGCGAGGTGCAGTGATGAACTAAAAATACAATTAAATTTCAGTTGGAAGCACCAAAAAGTCATGCGCGACGATAGGAAATTGCTAAAGGACAGATCCTGGTCCCACAGAAATCCTCATTTGATGGTCAGTATATGTCTCGTATTGACCGGACTAATGCTCTTCAGCCATCCGATCTACGCCATGTGGGCGAGTCGCAGGTCAGGGAGACCTTGAAACAATCGTCGATCCAAGATCAACGACTGCTTCGAGACGAGAGAAAACGAAGTCATTTTTAAATTTCCTCGTCGGAGCGATGAATTCGGTAAAAAAGGCCAAGGAAAGATTGAGCAAGTATCCAACATTGATGGGAGAATGTCGCGAAACTGCGGGACAATATGCCAAATGCGTAGTACGAAAAGCTAACGTTGGAAAGGACGATTGTCAGGCAGAATTTATGAGATTCAAGGCTTGCTTGATAAAAGCGGCCATGCGCCATAAAACGAAATTATGACTTATTTTTCCCTCTGAAATATGCGTGTGTGACTCGTTCCAGTAGCCAAAGCAACCTGTTATATTTTTGTTGAAAAAACGTGAATCAAGATGGCATCGTTCAAGATACACTGCGTCCTCGGTTTCGCGATTCGTTTGATCCTCGTGATTTACGCAAATTTTCACGATCTCGCGTTCAACGTGCCATACACCGACGTTGATTATCGCGTTTACACGGATGCTTCGCGTCTCATCGTAAACGGAAGTTCACCCTTCGATCGCCACACTTATCGGTATACACCACTTTTGGCGTTTCTGTTGACCCCCAATATCTTTTTACACAGAGATTTCGGTAAAGTTCTATTTTCCATTGTCGACGTTTTTGTGACTGTACTAACGAAGATAATCCTCGTGAGAATGAATTGTCCAAGACGAACCGCAAAACTTTTGGCTCTCGCTTGGCTCTACAATCCTCTGACGATCGTTGTAACGACGCGCGGCAATGCCGATTCTTTGGCTGCGATGTTTGTTCTCGGAACTCTTTACCTCTTGCATCGCGATCGACCGATTTCTTCGGGACTCTTGCACGGTCTTTCGATACACTTTCGACTTTATCCCATTGCCTTCAGTCTCCCGATGTATCTGTCGCTCAGAGGAAAAAATTATCTTCCACCAAGCTCAAATCAATTGAAACTCGTTTTTAGTTGCGTCGCATCTTTGCTAGCCTTCACCGCTGTTAGTTATTATTTTTACGGTTGGAAATATCTCTACGAGAGTATGATTTATCATCTCGTGAGAAAAGACGCGAGACACAATTTTTCTGTATTTTTTTACATGACGTATTTGTCGATTGGCGCAGACGCAAATATCTTGACGCGACTCTTGACCGTTTTGCCACAATTTCTTTTACTAGTTGGACTATCTTTTCGTTATTCCACGAAAAATGAACTTTCTTTCGGGATGCTGGTTCAAGCTATCGTAATGGTAACTTACAATCCCGTTATGACGTCGCAATATTTCTTTTGGTTCTTGTCGATATTGCCACTGTGCGTGCCATATATAAAAATTTCCGGGAGAAAGTGGCTCACGTTGACGATATTTTGGCTACTGGGACAAGGTCTGTGGCTCTTTGACGCTTGGACTCTCGAGTTTAAGGGTTCAAATGCCTTCTATCGTATATGGCTCGATGGCGTTGTATTTTTTATCATTAATCTCAAGATTCTCGAGGAGATGATAAAGAATTATCACGGTAATATTTGCAACGATAAATTCATGATAGATTAGTCGAATTTAGCGTTACGTTTAGTTATTCAATATTATTTTTCAAACCGATATTTGTATAATCGAACAATCAGGGCGAAATAAAATAATTGAAATGAACGGTGCCGAGTTTCAAGATATTTTCTTTATTCTCCAAGCCTGCTTTACCCCTTGCCGTCGATTTTCGGCGATTTTAAAAATTCTTCAGCGTCACTAAAAATTAAGCTGTCGGGAAGAACCGTGCGCCATTCTCCTCGTTATTACGCGCCCCACCGATAAAAAAAAGAAATCCCTGATCGGATAAAGGGGACCGGAGATATGATTCTTTGAAATATCGGTTTTTCGGTTGAATCTGAACAAAATGGTTTTTGGGCACAATTGGAAATTCTTTTGCGATTAACGTATCTCGCGATGTAAAAGGTTGGCACGTTTCGAAGATTCTCCCGTAAAAGAGCTGAAAAACCTGAGCGGCGTGAAGAATATAAGAAAACACTGAAATATCCGATGCTTCAATAGATAATTGTTTTTCATCTTTATTTTCAGAGGAATACAAAATACTTATGTACAGATAGTTTCATGATGTAATAGTGATGGATTTTTCAAAGGAATGGAGATATCGTTAATAATATAATAATAGTAAATCTCAATACAGTACAATCTAGATCAATTGTGAGCAAGAGCGTTTCTTGGTTCATCTTCAGAAATACTTGTACATATACATATATATGTATGTAAGTATATATATATATGTATTTATAATTTATATATATGATACAAATCAATGTCCGACACGCATTGTATCACTCGCGTCCCTCGAAACCATGTTCGCAATAATGGTTTTTATTTTTATCTATGGTTGGAATTACATATCTATAGGGACGCACATAATTACGTGTCAGACTCGTGGGGATTTTCTTTTTTTATCTCAACTCTCTTCGATAATTCACTCGATAGTGCGCTTACAGATTTGCGAAGTTTTCGTCGTCGGACAGTTAATAAGATCCGGCAGCGATATTTTGTTGCCATTTCGTGGGGAATTCCTTGCAACTAGGAGGCAATCGATAAAATTGGAAGATGATTATCGCTTTTGCCAGCCTATACAGTTTTTCTCTAGAGGAAGTCTCGCGAAAACGTTGCAGTGATTTTTCTCTTTTGAGCATTTTTTCTCGACACAGCGATACATACGTGTAAAACAATCGACGTTTAAATTTCCGAGTGTTTCGAGCATACGCTGTGATGTTCAAGATTGTCTCGAGGGAACTTGCCATTTTTTTTCTTCGGTCAAATATGCTAGCGAGAATTGCTTTCACCGTGCATTACCTCAAATTTGCAAATACATCGCCTGACTAAAAACAAAACGATGAGCGTAGTTATTTTTTTCAGCCTCTGAGGATTTCGTTCGAGGTGATAGGTAAAAACAAACCGTCATTTTAACATCGGTAACATTCATTCGTGAAAAATTATTTTTCACCTCAGACGCAAGACTGTGTTGAGAAATCGATCAGCGTCTCTTTGAGAGAACGCTGATCGATACTTTTACTTTATCCTCATCAATTGTCCAACCTCGACCTACGAAACTTTCAGGCCTGTATAATCTCTCGCGTCTATACAACACATGCATTATTATTATTATTATTATTATTATTATTATTATTAATATTACTATTATTTATTATTATGAACACAATGTTTCTGAAGACGAGCCAACTTTCAGTGCATTCGATCAAGTACGTTGGTTTCTCTTTCGTTTTCTCTGTTTATATTTTTCCAACGCCCGGGAAAACATTTCGTTTTCACGCGCAAAATGTAAAACGCATCAACGAAATATAGTGTTACTCAACGGTGCGCTGTATCAATAAACGTTTACGTTTCGTCGTCAAACCTGGAATTACATTTATTTATTTCTAAAGAACAAAATGCTTCTTCGACCGAAGAGATTTTTCTTGAACTACAAATTCCAGGGCTCATCGACGACAATGGCTTTTGGAAAAGTCGTGAAAAAAAACCGATATAAAACACACACACACGCGTCTCTCTTCAATATTCAATTTCTATTTGAAACAAAAATATATGTATATATACACAAATGGACATCGAGATTCTACCACTCGATTTACATAGCAGTAAAAAATGTGAAAAAAAAACGCATTGAACACCGATGGATTACGCGAAAATTAGAAAAAAATTCTATTTTCATTTTCTTTTTCATCTTCATTGCGGAATATTATATTGATTATATATGGCAAGATTTAAGGCATTAACGTCGTCTGTAAGCGCTGTTACGTAATGATTTTTGGGATTGAATAACCTTCAAGCTATTCGAGTTTTGTTTATGACATTTTTGACACATATTTATTGAACCTTCAAGAATATATACAGCTTTTGTGAACAAAATATATATGGGGCATTCCATGCCGATTCGACCTGGGTCTGACCCGTCACCTCTCCGATTTGACCCACGATTTTTTATGTTATTGTACTATCTCTGAAAGGCACTTCAGAATTTTTTCAGATTTTTTTGGAACGATTTGACTTCACAATATTTTTTATAAACAAAAAATTAAAGCCCAAATTTAAAAATTCGAAAAAAATCACAAAAATCATGTGTCACATATCAAACACTGTGAGCATTTAGAAAAAGTGAGCGCGCGTTTCGTTTGGCCTACAATGCGCTTTTTTTGAAAAAAAAAATCGAATCTTGGACAAAAATTCTGAAAAAAAATCTGAAAAAATTCTGGTTATTTCTACATGATGTCATGTAATTTTTTTTGCTCTTCAAGAACTGAATGGGCTATTGATTTTAATTTAAAAAAAAAAAAAATTTCGAAAAAAGCGCATTGTAGGCCAAACGAAACGCGCGCCCACTTTTTCTGAACGCTCACAGTGTTTGATATGGAACACAGGATTTTTGTGAGCGTTTAGAAAAAGTGGGCGCGCGTTTCGTTTGGCCTACAATGCGCTTTTTTCGAAAAAAAAGTTAAAAAAAAAAATAAAATCAATAGCCCACTCAGTTCTTGAAGAGGAAAAAAAATTACATGACATCATGCAGAATTAACCAGAATTTGTTCAGATTTTTTTTCAGAATTTTTGTCCAAAATTCAATTTTTTTTATCAAAAAAAAGCGCATTGTAGGCCAAACGAAACGCGCTCCCACTTTTTCTAAATGCTCACAGTGTTTGATATGTGACACATGATTTTTGTGATTTTTTTCAGATTTTTAAATTTGGGCTTTAATTTTTTGTTTATAAAAAATATTGTGAAGTCAAATCGTTCCAAAAAAATCTGAAAAAATTCTCGAGTGCCTTTCAGAGATAGTACAATAATATAAAAAATCGTGGGTCTAATCGGAGAGGTGACGGTCCAGACCCAGGTCGAATCGGCATGGAATGCCTCATATATTATCATGTACTTTCTTTTTCTCTGATTACAAAGATGCGCGGAAAATCGCCGCATCGGCAAAAAATAGGTTGTTTTTAACGTTGCAAACAAAATTTTTTTTTCACCGCATCCGGTACCATCCATAGCAACAGTCATATCGATCGAGAATATGCGTGGTTTTTTTTTAATATATATACAATTACCACAATACCAGTTGTCAACTGTGGGCTTTTTTCGCGTACCGTTTTGACCAAACGTACAAAAGTACACGATAATATATCTATATTTCTTTTACAAAATTTGTATTCACGTTCTTGAAGGATCAATAAATGCGAGTGAAAATTTCAAAAAAAAAAAAAAAAGTCAAAAAGTGTACAGGTCACTCCATTAAAAAAATCACCTCCGGAACAGCATTCCAGACAACATTACTGCCTTGAGAAATAATAATATTCGTGATGAAATTGGGATTGCTATGAACAGGGAGTAGAAAATAAAAATGAATATACAATTGCGAATAGCTATAATATTACAGCGTGAATTGACAATGATCGATCGTCGAATATACAATACGTAAATAATAATATTTAAAAAAAATTGTTTGCCGCATAAAAAAATGTACATTCGGCTCTGTGCTGACGTATATAATCGAAGTAAAACGTACAATTGCATACCCGTTCTTTGAAAGCATAGATATAAAAACAAAATTATATGTCATATATATATATACTGTAAATAATAATGATTAAAGCACTGACGAAGTGTACGAAAATCGAATTTTTCAAATTCGATCAGGCGCACACGACTTAAACTCGTTAAATGTACACAACGTAAAATAAATTGTCTTTGGCAACGAAAAAAAAGTTTTACAAATATTTGTTCGATTGAAGAAAAAAAATTAATGTTAAAAATAAAGGAAAAAAAAAAATAAAAAGATTAAAATCTCCTATTGGGGTGGTTTTTTTGGTGATAGTATAAAATTACAAATGCAATATCATGATATCCGGATGTGGGAGAAATTCTCCGGTTAAAATTGAACGATTGTAATGGAGGTTTTACGTAAAATAGAAGAAAAGATAATGAAAAAAGTAAAGAAAAATTATTGGCACGCTCTCATGTTCGATTGGATGGACGATATGTACGAGTCGATTCTTTTTGTCCACCACTTTTATCGCTTCTTTTTTGTTTTCATATACGAAGGGAAGATCTTATACGAGTAATACCAGGTCTAATCCGAGCACTAACACAATGCCTCTCGATTTAAACGCTACGGATGTACACGGAGGAAAGTTATTTTTTTTGTCAATATTTTCTTTTCCGTTTTCTCAATTTTTTGTACAAATTCGTACTGAAATACAAAATATCGATCGTTCGCAGGGACCAAGAAGGGAAGGAGGGAGAGGATACTCTTTTGATGATAACAATCTTTTCAAATATGTTACAAAAAAATTGCTTATTCGATATTTTGAAAACAGTCATGGATTTTTTTTTATGCAAGAAGGCATCAAACACGAATAGGTGGGGGGGGGGGGGGGGGCGTCTCAGCTGTGTGACATTAATTCTTTGTGCATGAAAATCTTAACGTTGATAATTACTATACATGCAAGCGCGATTTACCCCCGACAATTGACCGTAATTCTTTTTCTTATCCTTCATTCTCACGCCTAAATTATTTTATTGATAGTCAGCGTATTTACAAGGCTAAGTCAGACAGCGCAGACTTTTTTTCGTCTCCTCATCCATAATCCAACATTCGCGATAATTAATTTTACAAAATTACTCAAACCTTCTGGTTTCCTTTCTTTTTTGTCTACAAGCTTATATATATATGTATATATGTATAAGGGTGAGTCAAAGAAATTTTTTTTCTCTTAAACAGGCTCAAAAGTTTCATTTAGGTATTAAAAAAATGCCCGTTAAAATATGAGCCCTCAATATTAATATTAACATTGTCCTCATCGCACTTTTCGATTTTCCATAAGAATATCACGGGAAAAATTAATTTAACGTCTTCTGATTTTTATAACTAGCAAACGACTTGTCATACGGGAAATCTACATCGTTTGTTAGTTATAAAAATCAGAAGACGTAAAAATAATTCTTCCCATTTTATTCTTATGGAAAATCGAAAAGTGCGAAGGCGACAATGTTAATATTAATATTGAGAGCTCATATGTTTGATAGGTCTTTTTTTATACCTAAATGAAAATTTAAGCCTGTTTGCGAGATTTTTTTTTGAATCACCCTAATATATATAATATATATATAGCTTTTTTCCGCGCTACATTTCTTACCACAGATTAAATCGATTGACGATCATAGAAAAACAATAAACGCTATTTAGACTTATGTATATAATATATATATATATATAAATCTATCTATGTAATCAAATTGACGTTTTTCGTTATATTTAATCCGGAATCATTTATTGTTTATTAGGCTGAATCGTCGAATGAAGAAAAATAAAAGAAAATGAAGAAAACTGTCGATGAAAAAAGGGTTTTGTAGAAAAATGTAAATTCGAGATAGTAACAATAAACGCTCGTTCGAACAGTCGTTAAAAAATTTCAATCAATCGACTGTGAAGCAATCTCGCGAATTATTATTATTATTATTATTATTATTATGTATAGGCTCGAGAAAAGTATAAATTATTACGACTAAAGCTTTTCATTAAATAAGTCTCATTTGTAAAGTTGATGCAAATCGCTTTGATTATGGGCTTGGATTTAAAGATAGTTAGGTCATTGATAGTCGTTGTTTAAACATGCTTAAAAATCACGATTTCAACAATGATATATATCTCGATTAAATACGACCAAGATGTGGAATAATCGACGATTTTTAAAGAAAAATATTTTGTTCATCAATCTTTCGGCGAATTAATCTTGTGTGTATTTTTTTCTCCTTTTCAGTCTGTCTATATCAAATCTTTTCTGCAGATATTTGACAATGAAAACACCCCCTTAGTCGTTAATTAATTCTTTTTGTCAAGAGGTTGCGAATAATTCGAATGCTTTTTTGAATAACCGAGAAAAAACAATATCGTGCGGCTAAAATCGACGTGACGTTTGATTAATTTGTCGAGGATGCCATTTTTTTTCTTCTCTCATTTTTCTTATCGCAATCAGTCTGGATCTCGCGTGTACGTGGATGCGTGAGCATTTGAAAAAATGGTTGAATACAAAACGTTGTGCCTTGTTCACAGGTCAATATTCATCGGAAACTCTCATTATTACGAGGTCAAAATATCGAGCAGTCAAAAAAAAGAGGCATATAATGTAAGATCATTCGTTATCAAATTTAATAGCATTTCGACGATGTGACGATACGGGGCTCCCAAGGAATTTAGATAATTGCACTAACTTCTCGTTTTTCATTCTTTTCCGATCGATTTTTAATAATACATTGCCCCTGAACAATTGAAAGAAAAGTAAGTTAAGATTTTTGACAACTGTTAAAATGCCTAGCTTGATTTTTTGAAAAATATAACCACATTGAATATTTTGGATAAAATATCCAGCAACAAAAAAACTATAACGACTTTGAAATGAGAGAACTTGGTAACGAAATATTTTCGACGATCAATACTAAGAGAAAAAAATATTTTTGAAAAATACTATAACGAATTCTTCAAAAATTCGATTCCTGTAGAAAGCTTCTCATAATAATGTCGATAATATTCTGTCAAAATTTCAAGTCGATAAACAACAACGTTATGAGGGTGAATAGGCAATTATTTTTTTTGGTCCAGTTCTTTAATCGCAAATTGGTTTTTGTCAAAATTTGTGTGTCCCAGGATACTCGGGCCAATTCAAGTGTTTGTACAAATTTTCATCGTCTGTCATTATTTTGTCAACAATCGTCGTATGTTTCGTTAAGAAAACGCTCAGCATCGAGAAAAATATTGGATAATACACATTATTTTCCTATGACAGTCAGCCAAATTTGAAAAAAGATTATGTTCAGAATCAGTATGATATAAGTACGCGAAAGTATTTTTTTCTCCGTTTTTCGTAAATAGTCACTTTCCGCATGCCGACGTAGGACTGAGCTTTTTTTTTTGTTTTTCTCCAGTGTTCGTTTCAATTTTTCCTTTTCCATAGGAAAGTCTGTAAAATCGAAATCTCGGTCCTGTCGATAATTTTCGATTCAGAGACGGATAACTTTTCGAGAGAAAAAGACAGAAATCATCGGCTCGATCGAGAGATAAACTTTGCGAAATGTCATAATATGCTATATATAAATTCCTAATCGTAACGTCTCGGAAAGTATCAACAAATTTGAAAACTACGCGCTTACCGATTAGACAAATTTTTCATTACTTTTTTTTCGTTTCTTTTCATTTCCATAAATATTATAATGCCATCGTCTCTCGGAATTATTCCAGGCTACGTAAAATTTTTAATTTCAACGCCACAGCAATTTCTCTACAAATTGCAGTGTTTTTTCCCTCGTATCACGCTCATATAATAGTCTGCTTTTTTAAATTTTTCCTATTAGTTCGAGAGACTCTAGACTCTATAGATATAATTTTTTTTTTTATGGGAACGAGAATTGATGGGGTTTTCGAAATATCGTCGCACATGCCCGGATATTGAGAACGAATGGTGTTGTACAATTGGAATTTCAGTGAAAAACCACTTGAAATATATATTTATATTTTTTTCATGTGTATTCATACATGTGTACGACGATAATGTTTCGTATGTATATTTAGACCGTTTGAAAGAATAGGCGTTATTTTTTTGGATTTTTGTCATCATCAAGATTTGAGTACTTTGTTGCAAATAAAGATTTTTCACGGAGGATCTCGGCTGAAAAATATTTTTACGAATGTCGTGTCGAATATAATTTTTTTTTAAGCTGTAATTTGTTTTCCAGCCGAAAAATTACTAAAAAAAATCACAGAGTTCTCAAGTTTGGTTTCAACAAACTTCAACGACAGCTATAAAAAAACCATATTAAAGAATTTACTTTTTCAGTTTCAGTCTCTCACAGACAGGGTAGAAAATTTTTTTTCGCCAAGATTCTTCATCAAAGATTCTCATCGACAAATCACTCGAATCTCGAGGGGAGCGACAATGTCCAAAAATATTAATCTTTTTTTCAACCGGTCTAATATAGACGTGAGCCCGGAAAAATTCATATAATTTTTATTAAATTAATAATTGACGGATAACCAATTAATAGGTAAAGGGCATTGACCACGAGCGAGAAGGCGTAAACTGTTGTTATACTTAAAACGATATAAACTTTTACTCTTACTTTCTCTCTCACACACTCTCTTTCTCTCTCTTTTTCTCTAATTTTAACACTGTCTCGTGGTCTTGACCCGATACATTGATTGTAATTATTTTCTCGCAGTATACTTTGTTTAATCTAAAATCGTTCGAGGGGTGTTTCTTATTTCTTCGCTATATCTTTTCGTTTTTCTCTTTGCCTCGTATTCGTATTAACGTTTAATGGAAATTCAAAATAGCGCAATAAATATCTGTACAGATGTGTTTGTCTTTTCGTGTGTGTGTGTGTGTGTGTGTGTGTGCTTTTTTTCTGAATTCCATTCAGCGAGAATCCCGATCGATTTTTTTTTATACGCGCGATTCTATATTGTATTTACGAACGTATAGCAAAAAATGCACATCTCTCTATACTGTCGTGAAGGAGCGTTTCGCTCGATCGAAAAAACTATTTAAAATTATTAAATAGTCAACGGTATAACATTATCTCGTGAACATTGTACAAGAACGATCTTACTCTTTTTACCCCACCTCTCCCTATTTGCAGCGAGGAAAATATATATCTATTTTTTTTCTTTCGTCCATCTTCCGTGCAAGGACCGTCGTACCACGAACAATTTTTGCGATTGTGTGTCTTCTTTCTTTAAAGGGTGTACACTCGGTTTGAATTTGAGAAAAAAAATCCGATTTTCGAATAGTTTCTTGAGATATTTAAAATTGACGGGACGATTTTGAAGCCCGTAAGGAAAAATCAGGACAAATTGTAAAAATTAATTTTGAGGCAAAGATAACTAAAAAAAAAGGTATATAAAATTGTACGAACTATAATTTTAGACACGTTTTCGTGATCGAAAGCTCGACGGCCATTGACTATGCCGAAATTTTCGTCTACGAGGATAATTTTGTCTTCGTATCTTCTTTTGCTTTCGTTCTTCCATGACGAATCTTTTTGTTTCTCTACACGCCGTTTATCTGATTTAAACGCACGATCAATTGCAATTTTATGTATACATATGTATATATATATGTAAATATGCATCCCAGCAAATAGCGATTGATGCAATAAAAGTTTGTTCACAGTCATTAAACGCTAACTAAAGCTTATGAGATACGGTGAGCAATAATTTCAGTTATATACACAAATTATTTTACAAGACATACAAGTTATTACAAAGATACCTCTTTACGTTAAAAATGTATAGATGCGTTCGTCATTCTATTTTTTTTCTTTTTTCCCTTCATTCCCGAGTCCTACGACCTTCGTTCTTTCTTTTTGTTTTAGTTTTTTTTTCTCTTCGTTCGAGTTTGTCGTGTAAGATTATTAATTCATTTTGTCGACTTTTCACACGTTTTTGCTCTTCAATTTTCGTTAATTCAAACGGTGGCGGAGTTTTCGGACAATTAATTTAATTTTCAACACGCAGCCTTTTGAATTTTTTTCGATATTTTTTTTCTTTTCTTAATAATTGATAGGCTACCCTGTTTCGTTTTTTTTTAAACCCTTATCAACATTATCCTCGTGACGCATTAACCGAATAAGGATCTCTCGAGTTTTATAACTGCAATTGGATTTTTTTTCTTTAGGCGTTACATACCGAAACTTTTAGCGCGCGCGTTGTCGAGGAATCCGCCAGAGAACCGGAATTCGAATTTCCTGCGCTTTTTTTTCGAAATACTTTTTTTTTGCTCCATTCATAAATGTTTCAATCTTTAATCCGTGGTAACTCTACTATATCAGATGAGATAACTCGGTGACGCGTGAAATAGGTCATCGCGCAATTAAGACAGATTATTCAACGATCAATTTATTTTTTGTCGTCTCATCGATATTTGATTTTCAATATTATTTGAGAATTTAAACGTTATCACACGTCGTCGCGTCTAATTTGAGTAAGCATCATTCATCCGTTGAATTTGAAAAAAAAACGCGTTCATAGGCAGACTCCGGGTGCGAACAGGACCTTGATCTGCGGCGGGCGAATTTTTGTTCTCTTTTTTTTTGTATACGAAGTTGAAAATTTTTCTAGTACGGCACGTAATTTGCTAACACTCCAATTATTTATATATATATATAATACACGAAGCGGTTCTTTTTGAAACGCGCTTTCTTTGATAAAGTTACTTTAGTGCCATCAAACTATAGGCTCTATATGATCATATTGACAACAGGTGTAGAATATAACCTAAACGATTCATCTACCTAATCTACGACATGGCTTCGCGATGAACGAGAATTTATCGTTTTTTCTCTCTACTCTCTCAACTTGTGTCATTTTTTCGATATATATATATATTTTTTTTTCTTCTAATTCGCTTTTCGTCGGAGAAATTTATCTTTTTGGTTAATGGACAAACTCTAACGTGTAGGAAGAAAAAAAAGTAAACGTTGCTCGATGCAATAATCAATGATCAATGAAAGGAAAGTGACGCTCCGTTAAAGCCATCATGAATGTGACGAGGGATTTCGAATGTTTCGAGTTATAGAAATTTTCAGGTCACTGGAATTGAAATTATATTCTTCGTGAGAGGAGTCTGATTCCGTCACCTACGGCGACGGAGTCAACGAATTTCCGGTTTAGTCACGCTCCTTCGCAACGTACACGCTGGCTTTGCGAATTGAAGGAGGTAGGAGGGGCTTTTTCTCATCGAATCGGTGCTAAATTTCAGAAAATTGTCCCGCCAAATATCAACGATTGAATCGGCAATGACGGTAGACAGTCTTACACTGTAACATTGATCGATCATCACTGAATCTGCCAATTTGACGTTATAATTTTAAACGAAAGAACAACGGTTTTAATATAGCTGACCAAAAGACAAAGATCAATCAGATTTGGATAAAACAAACATTGTGAATATCGTTCAAGTTTCGTGCACAGTTTATATTTTCAGTCATTTTGTAATCAAAGATGAATTCCGCAATGATTCCCAATTAACGCTTGATGCAAAAATACTTTTGGAAACAATTTTAAAAATTTATCACCGATTTTACTTTCGTGATTGTCTCCAACGTCCTTACGGAGCCAAAGACCCTCTCTCTTTCGCAGGATTCCTACAGAGCCATCTCTCTCGCCCTCCCCAGCGCGAAGAGGGGGGAGGTTTCAGCCTTGAGATTCAATCAACTGCGATTTTGCCCATTGTACGGCTCGATTTACGAGAATCATCCGATCACGTGACTCGATTAAAAAACGAAACAAACATCTCAGTCTCACTGATCGTTGATAATAGTTATTTGATCCGGTATCGATTTTTATTTTTATTTTTTGCGCGTTTCTCGCGTTAATACTTGTTAGGCAGTCTATTTTCATCTTGGCTGTGAAAGTATTGAAAAAATATTGACACGATTGTACAAAATAATTTGTATCAGCTAGAAATTATTATGTAAGATCGGTTACATAGAATATAGATAGTTTTTTCCGCTAATACCACTTCACAAAGCTATTACAAAGTCGTTGGATTTATTTTGTAAAACGATGATTCTCGAATTCATTCTGGGGCCACAGTGATTTCTCATCGCTTTCGAAACCGAAATGAAAGAAACAAATTGATCAATGAACGCTTACCAAGATCTATAGTAATGTCGAAGATTGTCAATACCGAGTGGTCTGGCTCGCCATGCTCGTTGAGTCTTTATTTTATTTTTATTTTAGATTTTCTACTACGAAGCCGAACCTTTTGCACGCGTTCTTTCGTACTCGAGTGAAAGCAACGAATCTTACTCATCAATCTATCTCTATCCCTCTCTCTCTCTCTCTCTCTCTCTCTCTCTCTCTCTCTCTCTCTCTCTCTCATATTCACACGACGACGTTACGTCGGATATTAAAATAACAAGCTCGTAATTCACACTATACATCTTCTCTATTCTCAACATGGGCTGGGGTCAGGGGGAAGGAATGGAAATCACGCGCGCGCCCGCGATAGCTCGATTACGGCTGCATTCGTCTTGAACGCTTCGAGCGCCACATCCTGTAGTATTTTATACGTCGACGTATTTCCATACATACGTGCTGTGAGCTCGTAGAGTTCAAGACGAATACAGCCTATATTATACGAAAATAAATAGATCCGAGAATCGTTCATATGATACATCACAGACAGACACGCACACACGCACACACACACACATACACACACACACGCACCCACACGCATGCGCGTTGTCTCGTGAGGGCGTTGGATTTCTTTTTAGTGAAAAAAAATCGCCAAAACGCTCGAGATACGTGAAAAAAAAGTTCCTCTGACAATCGGGACCAGCCGGTGAGTCTCGTCGATCTTTTTCGCGTCTCTAATGACGCGAAATAGCGACAAATTGTTTTTTTTTGCATCCACCAAGCCGCAGGTCGCAAAGTTTTTCGAACAAGTTATTACGAAAGAAGATAAAAACGAGGTGAAGAATTTTTGTTTGTTTATACCATTTATCGAGGCTCGTAGACACTGTCGCGACGCGACGACGCGGACGATCTTTTGGCGACGCACGGACTCGATTCACCTATTTCCGAGGCAACGAGGTACATCGTATCGTCGATATTTTTCCGCCAACGAGACGAGAACGTCGCCGTTCCGCGATCAGAAGCGTCGGGATGTTTGCCGCGTTCCCTCATCTCGAAGACATCGCAGCTCGCGAGTTTCGAAGAAATTCCGCAATGGCGCTGCTCTCTTTGGCGAGGATGTTCGGTGCGATTATTCGAAACTCGAGTTCTCGTTGTATCGAAAAACTCGTTTATCGCGATTGTTTTTCGTGAATCCTCATCTCGCGAGTGAAAACAATCGACGAGTGACTCGTCGTAATTGTCCCCGGTTGCGATGGAATCCCGAAAACGCGTTCTCCCGTCGGCGATACGCTGCTCGAGTAGCTCGCGATGATTCCTACTGGCGACGTGCAGTTGGCCGAGTATACGATCGATACGAGCGAGAGATTCGCCATTCGCGAATCTCAAGTCTCGTCGCCCTTTTTTCTCTACCTTTCCACTCGTCACTGGGTATTTTTCGTAATTCCATGATTCTTTCGACTCCCGCGTGTCGTCGGTGAGTCCACTCGATCCCTCGCGAACAGCACGATTATCAGGAAAATTGCGAATTCGTGATCGTGACTCGTAATTCGATCTCGATACGCGATCGAGCTTCGATGGCAAACGATCAGGATTTATCCACGATCCAATGGCGCGTTCTTCGCCGTCCCGATACTCGGGCATCGTTTTCCTCGGATTTCTTCGCGATTCGACCAACCTCTTACTTCCGGCAAAGTCCAAATTGAGACGCGTTTGGCTCTAGTTAAAATCCTTGTCTCATACGTGCGTCGCTAGCGTGCCCGCTCCGGACGTACGCTTTACCGTCGCGACGCCACCGTTCGGGCCCCCGGTTATATAGTGCGCCGACAGTGGTGCCTGTTTTTTTTTAAAAACAAAAATGAAATTATTTTTTATTTAGGGGAGTGGGGGCAAAGTCAACATTTAAGGAATTTAAGGATTTTCATCGGCAAGCACACGGTCTTTTAACTACTTTCGTGTCTCAAAATTAATTTCCGATCCTAATATCCCTGATTTTGAAAAAAAAAATGGGGGCAAAATGGACACGCCTCCTCAGATGCAGAAAAATGTATACTCGGTGATTCTCGAAAGTAGGAACACTGTAATCGACTATGCCCGAATAAAATATTAACTCAATAATATAAACAAAGAAATAAAGCCAACAGAATCGTTCCTCGAATGAAATTTAAAAAAAAAACGAGGTATTTCTTCAGACGCACTTTGCTCTATTTTTTCCATGTGGAAAATGTAGTACTATGAATTCACTTTGCTAGTGAACAAATCATGGTATTTGCACATATTTATGTACCTTTGAGTCGTAGAATTCATTTCCCATTCTTGTTTTTTGAATTTTGTAAAAAAAAAAATTTGTGGGCAAAATGGACACGTCTCCTCAGATGCAGAAAAATCTATACTCGGTGATTCTCGAATAAAATATTAACTTAACGATATAAACAAAGAAATAAAGCCAATAGAATAATTCCTTGAATGAAATTTATAAAAAAAACGAGGTAAATCTTCAGATTCACTTTGCTCGAATTTTTTCCATGTGGAAAATGTACCGCATGAATTCACCTTGCAAGTGAACAAATCACGGTATTTTCACATATTCATCGACTTTTGAGTCGTGAAATTCATTTCCCATTATTGTTTTTTGAATCTTGTAAAAAAAAAATTTCCAAATTTTACGCTTTCCGCGTTTTGTGCTTTTTATCTTGAATATATTGTTCAACAGTGTACGAAACGTTACGGGAATCGTGCAGATATAGTCTGAATTCGAAGTAATAATTTTATGAGCTTGACATTATTTTCAGTTTCAGCTCGTGTCCACTTCGCCCCCAAATTTGAAATTTTTCGCGTGTCCACTTTGCCCCACATTCCCCTATTTTCACAATTACTCAAAGATAAAATCTGTTCAAGTTCCCATCGACGAAAGGTCGTATTCATGGTCATCCCTCGATTACGGTTACGTCCGTCGATTTTTTGAATTTCAAGATTTTTCATTTTGGTATCCACTGTAGCTAAACTAAAGTTAATATCTCTCTGGTTTCTTTCGCAATTTCAAAATTTCACAGATTTACACAGCGAGATAATCTAGGAAGGGCATTGTAAAATATAAATAAACCGTGCATAACGATTTTCGACACGGAATATACGCTTAATAGTCCGTGATGACATAAAAGTAAATTGAATCAACTCACCTGTGGCCCGGCACCGTTGAGCGTACTGAGGCTATTCATCCGCATAGCCTGAGTATAAGGGGGCGGGGCTGGTGTGACCCCGGGTATGGCCGCGTGAGGCGCGTGTCTGAGTTGTTCCGCGGCCGACATCCTGGTGGAAAGATAATCGAAAAACATTTGGTAACCAACGTACCGAAAAATTGCAAAGAGAATCCACGAGGTGCGAACGGGAAAGCGATTTTTAAAAGGTTTCCCGCGTCTGGACGATGAGCTTGATTTACGATACTGAGGGATTAAATCGTAACGAGGAAAAATTCTCCCGGAATCATAGCTTGAAAATTTGCCTTTTTGAATTTTGAAAAACTGACTCCAATTGTCATCGAGCCGAGTCGAGTTTTGATAAATACGGAATGCTGATCTACCTGAGATAGGGATTGCCGTACGTCGCCGAAAATCTTGGATCGATCATGGGCGTCGTTTGGGGCGACGTAAGACCAAGATTCGCCGAGCTCAGGCCGATTTTTTTCGAGCCCATTATACCGGATGATGGTACGCGGCTCAATGATTCCCTGGATGCACCGATACCCTGCGTCGTCGGTGGCATGTAATCCCTCGAGTAATCCACGTAGGGTACATATCCGTTATTGTTGCTTCCATCCTGTTGGCACAACATCGCGTGTCCCAGGTGGTTTTAAAATTTAAGTTGCGTTAAATATCGGTTTGTACCGATTTTTGTGGGGGGGGGGGGGGGGGTCGAAATCAGGAGGGATCAATTTACAAATGTATAATTTGCACGATCGATTACTCTTGACGTTTGACTCATCAACCGTTTTTTTTTTCGACATGGTTGTACTCAGAGTAATCCCACCGATGAATGGACGTTTGCGGCTAAATTATATTCAACAGCGATTTTAACACGGCTGTCCATTCAACAGTGGCGACCATCGCGCCGTCCATTCACGGTTGGGTTTACCTTGTTTTCAAGATTGGCTTCGGAATAATGAGAGAAGGAAGATTCCAACTCTCGATCAATATCTTCGTGTATACTCACATTGTTTTTTGGTGGAAATGAGGGTTCCGTGTAATCGGCACTGTATCGATAACCAAGGGGATTAGGAACAGGACCAGCCAATGCGAGAGCGTTGACGCCTCTCGTGCTTCCCTCGCCCTCACTGTCGAGGGCCGTTACGCTTTCGGCGTTGCTCACGCTCGAACCAGCTCGGATATCGGCTTTAACGTCCGATAGATTGCTGCTTCGATCGCTCTCCCGATAACGATCGGCGTTCGAGTCCGTTTCTTCTGATGAATGAAAAACAGAAAAATTAGAATAAATATGAATACATACAAAATGATAATAAAATATACAGTGCGGAATGATTCTTGGTACGTTTTAACTGTTCCCAGATTTTTCTTGTTTCGGATCCCTCAATGGGCGGGAGGACAAACTTATTATTTTGCTTCGAATGTAAAAGAAAAAAAAAACGTCGTGATCAATGTAGCGATTTGGAGCCTCATCGCGAAAGTGTAATAAGATTTTTATGGTTCTCCTAAACCTTGGACGATCATTTCGGCCATAAAAGTATCGTTATCGCCAAGTTTCTTTCTTTTATTTATACATTTATATATATTGTATATATGTGTGAGTGTAGAAAAGATGGAACACATATATATGGGGCATTCCATCCCAAATTGGACAGTTTGAAAAACTTTTTTTTTATTTTCACAATTTTTTTATATTTTTGAATACCCATCGAAAGACTCTTCTTGTTAAATTTTGAGATTTTTTTGATTACCCGTTCAAAAGACATGAAATTAACAAAAAAACCCCTCTTTTTTTGTATTTTGGTCATAACTTCTTTAATGATGGTCCAAATTAAAAGTTTTTTTTTCCAAATTTTTGTTTTTTTATGGCCTTTTCAGAAAAAAATACAACAAAAATATTCGACGTGTTTTTGAATGAGTTTTTTGAGTTTTAAACGTTAAATCGTGTTTTTAAAAGTGAATGTCATTTTTGATTTTTTTTTTAAATTTTTTGTTTCAAACATCTGTCTATTCAACAATTTTTAAGACTAGCCCGATCGTGGAACCTCAATGAGTAGTATTTTTTTCGATTTTTTAAAATTAAAACTGTATGATATTTTTTTAATCATTTTGAATTAATTTACCTTTTCATTGTTAACAAATTTTTAAAATTAATAATTAATCGATGAGCAAATAACAACAGTTCAAGAATCGTACGAGTGGGCATAGAACCTAGATAGTTTACCGAATATTGCTGTCAAATTTTTACATGAGAAACATTATTCAGATGCATAAGAAAGATTTTATTTGCGATAAAATACCGCGAAGTCAATCACAGGGGGACGGCAAAATTTCATTCAATTATTCCAATGAGCAACGGAAATGTATTGGCAAAGGAATATTCTAATTCAGCAAATAATCGTATATGTAAGGTTTTCAAAAAAATACGTGAATAAATAAAAACTGATGTTATTATTGTTCATAAACAGACTCAACGATTAATTATTAATTTTAAGAACGTGTTAACAATAAAAAAGTGTCAAAATAAATTCTAAATATTGAAAAAAATACTATACAGTAACAAAAATTGGTATTCATAATAATTTATAAAAAAAAAATTTTTTTTTTAATTTTCAAAAATCGAAAAAAAATAGTAGTCATTGAGATCCCACGATCGGACTAGTCTTAAAAATTGTTGAATAGATTGATGTTTGGAACAAAAAAATGAAAATAAAAAATGACATTCACTTTCAAAAACGCGATTTTACGTTTAAAACTCAAAAAAATTATTCGAAAACACGTCAAATATTTTTGTTATATTTTTTTCTGAAAAGGCCATACAAAAACAAAAATTTTGAAAAAAAAAACTTTCAATTTGGACCATTATTAAAGAAGTTGTGACCAAAATACCAAAAAAAGAGCGGTTTTTTTGTTAATTTAATATATTTTGAACGGGTAATCAAAAAAATCTGAAAATTCAACAGGAAGGGTCTTTTGATGGGTACTCAAAAATATAAAAAAAATTGAGGAAATAAAAAATAAAAAAAGTTTTTCAAACTGTCCGATTTGGGATGGAATACCCCATATATAGTTTGCAATATCGTCATGGGTGATTGCCAGATGAAAAGTCTTTATGGGATTTGGGAGAGTTCTACTACCCACGATAAAATGGTCGTTTACTCTTGATAATGCTTTCGACAAAACAAAATAAAAATTTATATATATATATATATATAAATAATACTCACGCAGATCGTTCTCCGGTGTTTGAGCGGATCTTGGTCGCGGCTGTTTTATCCGATCGCGACAGTGGAGAATAAGCGCGACTATGATCCCGATGAGTATAACGCAAACGATGAGACCCACGATTATCAGGATCAGTTGCCAATCAACTGGAATCAACGCTACGCGTCACGTCTGGTTAAGTCTCGTGTTACAACTCGGGAACAATTTTTTTTTTTTTTCATATTATTTTTCCTCTGTTTTTCCCCCAACGCATCGAAGAAATTTTCGGACTTACAGCGAGAGATATCAAAGCACAGGAATATGACCCGAATTACTTTTCCGTTCACGATCACCCAACTTGTTCAATATTTTTTATTCTTTATTATTAGATATTGTTTGTTAAAGCCTTTTATCTCATCGAATCTCAATTATCGTTGATTATCGCGTTTCGAAATAATAGGCATTGTAAAAAAAAAACAATATATAATAACCGAAGTTACAGAGCGAAAAAAATGGTCAGTAAAAAATATCAATGGAGCATCGAATGAAAATAGATTCTGGAGAAAAATAAAGATTCATCGCGTTCATTGAGTAAATAGGATGAGCGATGGATGTCGAATCATAATAAAAAATACTTTTGTCGACGAAACTTTGGCGGAATAATAGTAAAAAAGTTAACAATTGGACGATCGTGCGCCTCGATTAATATTATCATTTTCGTTATTACCGTTTGTATTAAACGCGAACAATATTCACGAGACCGTGAAACAAGAATGTAGTATAAATGAATAGGAAAAAAGTTTGTGGGTGTGTGTGTGTGTTTGTGTGTACAGACAGGAAACGGAACAGGTAAAAGAAGCCACAACTCGGGCTATCAAAGTTTGACCAAGTTAGCTATAACTGCAGCCAGGGAGCCCAAGGAACGTTCGGAGTTTCGCGGGAGTGTTGCTGAAATTAATTACAGTTCACAAAGTTGATTCCAGGGCTGATCATTTTTATAGGATGCGAGAGGAACGGGGAAGGACGAAGAGGGTGTAAAGAAGAGGATGAGTCGAAAAGGTTCAACCGCAGCTGTGAGAGAAGCCACGGAAATTGTTGATATTCCACAACAATCTTTTAACGAGAGACTCGAGAACGAGGCATCCCGACCTCGGCGGATTTACCTGAAATTTTGCCGATTCGAGTTCGGAGGGCGATAAAAAAAGGTTGTTTCTATCTCTCGATCGAGAATTTACAGAAAAACCTCACGGAACGAAAAGGTGACCAAATATTCCCGAGGTGCTCGTAGAATTGTCAAGGGTTTCAAAATTATCAGAGTATTCTAATAATTTTTTAATTTTAACATTATCTTCATTTTTGCATCTACGAGATTTTAAATAGAGAGAAAGAAAATTTACGGTGAATACGATATCCAAAAAACATACATTGAATGCGATATTGAAGATACAGCATGAGGAGAAGACCATCGATAAATGAATTTCAAAGAATATAATACAGATTGATCGAAATCATTGCAATCGTATTATCGAACTTTTCGCGATTTCGCTGTAATTCTGATTCTCGTTCAAACGGTGCAATTACCTCACATTGACGAGTAATAAATATATTGTAATTGTTACTTAATCACGGAATCTGTCTGTCCCGATAAAAATTCCTACCGCGCTATCAATTTCAATCGGTATTGAAAATTCACCCCCGCTGCTTCATCGATACGATTATATCGTTCGTTCACTCGTGGGAATAATCATCGCAAATTTCCTCACTGTAAAATGGAAATAAAAAAATTCAGATCACGGAAAAAACGCGGTCGAATGGAGAAAAAAATACTTTGTTCGTGATCGAGTATTTTCGAGGGCACTCGAATGACCGTGGAAATTGCTGAAAGCGAGACGATTGAAAATTCACGAGGCACCGATGTCTCGTAAAGCAATAAACGAAATGCCCGTTAAAAATATTTATAAAAAAAAAAAAACAACTTTAACCCCCGTATGTATCACCGCACGGTATAATGGATCAATTTTCACAGAGCGAGTACAAACGCGTGAAAAAAAATAGGCGAGGCGGAGGGAAATTAAAAAAAAATCCCTTTTGTCTCGGTGTTATTATTATTATTGCGAAACAATGCACGAGGGAGATGAACTTACTCTGCGTTGTGAGCTTGATGACAACCGAGTCCGTTCCATAACTATTCGTGATCGTACAATTGTAATCCCCGAAGTAGGTGGATATTGGCTCACGAAGCGTAACCGTGCTGACTACCCTCTCCGGTGTGTACTCTTCCTGTACGTAAAATGGCGTATTGTTCGACGAGAAATTGAGCTCACGACCGGCGAAACTCCATACGACTGATTCCGCTCTTGGCACAGATATCGCTGTGCATTTTACCTGTCGAGGAGCAAAAAAAATGCAATTTCAACTTTGGGAATCGCGACAATTTCTGGACGCTGCGATTAATACGTTGAGCCCTCGAGAGCTTTTTTTGTTTTTGCACGCCTCCGGAGAACCAACGTATCGATCATTCGCCAATTTTTATTATTGGAAATAATTCAGCTTCTTTTGCATCTCATTTTGACAAATGCCAAGAATTTACTCAATTCCATTTATCAGAAATTTAGAGTTGCGAAAGATTTCGATCGATTTTCATTAATTTACTCTTTTTCGCTTCCTTCTGGAGCAGGGTTGCAAGTAATGCCTTACTTTTTGTAATGCATTGCCGTTTTCATTACTTATTTCAATGTAGTGTGTAGTGGAAAAAATTTCCATTACCCATTACAATGTAGTGTGTAATGGAAAAAAATTCCATTACTCATTACAATGTAGTGTGTAATGGAAAAAAATTTCATTACCCATTGGAATGTAGTGTGTAATGGAAAAAACTCCCATTACCCATTAGAATGTAGTGTGTTATGGAAAAAAAATTATCCATTACAATGTAGTGTGTAATGGAAAAAAATTTCATTACCCATTAAAATGTAATGTATAATGGAAAAAATGTCCATTACTCATTACGATGTAGTGTGTAATGGAAAAAAAATTCATTATCCATCACAATGTAGTGTGTAATGGACAAAAATTTCATTACCCATTACAATGTAGTGTGTAATGGAAAAAAAATCCATTACCCATTACAATGTAGTATGTAATGGAAAAAAAATTCATTACCGATTACAATGTAGTATGTAATCGACAAAATTTTGCTTGTTCATTAGAACTTGATGTGTAACGGAAATTTTAAATTTTTTTATTATTATATCCTAATAGTTTTTTGGCCTGGGTTAAAGTGAGCGAAAACTAGTAATCAAGTGGTCGCGTGATCATTTAGAACGGCGAAAAAAATTCCAAGCTTAGTGCCCCACACTTTTATTCTTATTCTTTTTTCTTTATAATCAACTTTTTGTATGCATATAGATGCTTTTTAGAATTTAAGGTACCTAAGTCATTAAAATGTAATGCAAAATTGCGATAATTTATTCATCTACATTTTTCCATTCCCAAAATTGCAATCAAAGTATTGTCCATTACACATTACATTGCAATGAGTAATGGATTTTTTTTCTATTACACACTACATTGTAATGGGGCATGAAATTTTCTTCCATTACACACTACATCACAATAAGTAATGAAAATGTTTTCCATTACACACTACATTGTAATGGGTAATGGAAATTTTTTCCATTACACACTACATTGCAATGGGTAATGAAATTTTTTTCCATTACGACCTACATTGTAATGAGTAATGAAAATTTTTTCCATTACACACTACATTTTAATGGGTAATGCAAATTTTTTCCATTAAACATTCTAAAAGTAATGAATAATGTATTACTTTTACATTACAAATTTCGCAACCCTGCTCTGGAGAAAGGTTTGAGAGATTTGAGAGTTCCATTCAATTTTTCAGATTTGAACCAAAATTCAATATAAAATCTTTTTCAATGGTGATCCATCCGAGGGGATTTTTTGATTCAACGTTTCGTTACCTTTACGACACCCTCGTCCGGAACGTATTGGGTACGCTGCGAAACGATGCTCGGTGGTGCGCGAATGAATATATTCGCGTAGCCGGTCAATTCGGGAAAAGCTGGCACGTGTGCCTTGCAATAATACCGACCAGCAGTTTCCGGGCTCACGACGACACTTATGTTCGGGCTCGTCGCGACTATTCTGTCGGATTCCTCGTGGATCCAAAGAATTTCAGGCGGTGGATTACCGTCAACGTCGCATTGCAATATTTCCGTCGCGCCGTAATGAGTTTCCACGGATATCGGCGGATGTCGAAATTGCGGACCGTCTGTAATAATTACGGAAAACAAAAAAATAAATAATAATGCGAAGAATTTGAAATCTTTTTCATAGAGAATCTAAAAAAAATCTCGCAAAATTCATTCGAAAAATTAACAATATAATCGTAATATAAAATAAAATAATAAAATTTGTGATATAATTTGTAATATTCATTGGAATTGGAAGTTCTCATGTTTAATGTTGAAAAATTTATAAAAATCCGGAAAATCGTAGCACCGATCTACTTCGGTTTTTTTTTTGCAGACTCGTTAAAGCAGTCCTCGAACGAAGGATTATATATTTTCATGCAGTTTTGTTTTATCCATGAAAATACAGCATTGTTCTATCTCTCTCACTCTGCGATGGGATGGGTTCATTTTTTTCAAATAAATATGTTGCACGGTACGTCGTTCAAGGACCGAACCATTTCGTACAAAAAATAAATGCTGTCGAATTTTTTGTTTCGATCAATCCGTTTTCAAGCATCAGCGGTCAGCGCAAAGTGTCTCGAACAAAATAAACTCTGGAATAACATCTGTATCCGCGATATTCGTAGATATTTGTTGATAAGAAAAATAGGAAAGACAGTGGATGAAATGCTGTTGGAAGCGCAAAAAGATTCAATTCAAACCTTCACGGTATTCGTAATAAAATAAAAACAAAAATGTTGGCTGTTTTCGGTCTCCACCGAGGTTCCTACAAGACTACGCAGGAGCTGGTAATTTAATATTCTTGATTGGTTACTGGGAATATCGAGCAACGAAAGTCGTTGAACAGTTTCTCGGATGTAATGAATATTTTTGATCAACATCTATTAGCTACTATAAATTGAAGTAATCGCAATTCGATCAGCATTGATTGGGTCGATATCGCATCTGAAATATGCGATGGCTCAATTTACAAAAAATATGTACTTACACGTTATATCCAGTGTTTCAGTTTCCTCGCTTTTCCCGATATCGTTGTGAACTTCGCATTTTATGATCGCGTCGTGCAGATCACGGGTCGCATTATTGATAACCATTTCCGTCGTGTAATCGCCTATCACCTTTTTGTCATTTATGTACCACCTGAGGGTTGAGAAAAGAAGAAAAAAAAATCAAATTCACAATCAATTCAGAGAGGAAAATTCCAGTGGTCCAAATTCACACGAATTTCTTTGCGGAGGAAATATCTCTACGGAATTAATGGCGAAAATTTACGTAGCCGAATGGTCGATGAAAAATTTCTTTCCGATTGTTTGGCTAAGGGCAAAATTGAGACCCTCGACTCTACGGACACGATGCATAATGCATATGATTTAACTATATTTTTCGTTCGCTTACGTCGCAATGCAGAGAAGAAATGTGTTTTTCTCTTTTCCTCTCACTCTCCGCGCTTTCGTTATTTCATTCAGCGGAAAATAAACCGACGAAACAACGAACGTCCGTGGAGGAAAAGAAAAATAATTTGAGCCACTTTATCCGCCCGGCATCGGACTCGTACGGTAGGAAAAAGAACGAGTAAATTTCTGTGAATACGAGCACCGAGGGAATTTCAAGCACCAAAGATGGCTCGCTCGTTTACGAGTCCGACGGCGGGGGATCGATACGCCTCGTCGTCGTCGTCGTCGTCGTAGTAGAAGTCGTCGTACTACAGGGCGAGATGAATAACGCTATAAATGAAAGATCGAGTGCGCTCTATCGGTATCCGTCAGCATCGGCGCGAATACTCACGATATGCTATCGTCATTGGTAAAATATCCCAGCAATGTGTATCAGGTACGTGAATATACGAATATTTTTTGAAATATTAATCTCTCCTTCAGTCAACCGGATGTTTAATGAAAATTTAACGATTCGAAGAATAGCCATTCTCAGATTGAATTATCGATCACCCCACTTTTTCCTCGTGGTGGAAGAGGAGAGAATCATTTCGTCGTGTTTGTGGAGGAAATGAGGATCACCCGGCTTGGGAAATCTTATTGATCATTACTTGATGGAAGAAAAACAGTTTTAACTGATTAGAATCCGATCTTCGAAGCGGATCAATCGAATTTTTTTCTCGATTCAATCGATGATTCGTAATGTCATTATCATTGAAATTTCGGTTAGCACACACGCCTGGTATAATTTAACGCCGGCCCGTTTCAGATTTGACATTGCCCCTGTTTTCTAGATATTATTGATTTGTGGGAACTCGCCAGGCCTGTGCCTGGTAAATTCAACGTCGATGCGGCCTCTTCCACCGTACTCCGTCTCGATAAGGTCCGTACACCTTTGTCACACCTTCCACTGATTCAAAGCTTGTATGTACAAAAAATTTTCGAGTGCTCACCAATACTCCATATCCGGTGGATTCGCCTCGGCGCGACACTTAAATCGCAATTCCGAGCCCTCGACTATGCGTCCGTTTTTCTTCTTCGATAATTCCAGCGGAATTTTCAGTGATACCTTCGGGGCATAACGAACCTGGAAATCGTATGAAAAAACGTAAGATTCGTATTACCCGGGAGCACTTGATTACAGCGCGACTGAAGCGTATTCGCGAATCCCCCGAACATCCGCCAAGGCGGATTATCTTGAAAATATCGGACCTCGTTACCGGTCATGGAAAAGCAAAATCAAATTTCTCCGAGGGTTGTACAAAATTCTGCGGATGCTCGGAAAATTGGAAAATTTCAATAAAACACATTCATCCGTTATTATGTAGACCCAAAGAGCGATTATATCGGAATTGGTTTATTTAAAATTCTTTGCAAAAGCGGCGATGGTTATTGAAACTTTTACCACTGGCAAACGGAAGTGAATCGTGTGTAAAATTGGATGAAACACGATTGAATCGCGGGAGTGATAAGTGAGAGTATTTCGAACCACGGTTGAAATAGCCGCCCGAGGCTGGAGTTTGTTTCTGAAAGACTTAATACCGGGCCGTTGGGTGGTTAGCGCACGTTATTCCGTGTAGCCATTACACATAAATATATACATACATGCACGTGGGGAATATACGTGTGTTTACTTATCCGGGGGTTTGTCCAATTCGCGTATGTACCGGCATTACGAAGGTACGCCATTGTTACACGTGATGCAAGAGTGGTGGGTCGGTGTAGGAAGTTGAAACTGGGAGTAATTTAGACACAGGGGCTGGTTGTACATTTTACGCGGGTATACCGATGTACAAGGTGATTATATATTTGCCGTACGTAAAGTTAGTAACATCGCGTGAAAGCATTTTACGTACCTCGACACGAAGCTTCGCGTTTTGAGGCGTACGATCGGCGGCGTTCTGACTCTGGCAAGTGAAGGTAGTGTTGTCGTGTTCCTTTCTCGGCATAACCCTCAATACCGATCGAACCGTCGTCAATGGGCCACCGTCAAACGGTTCCTCGAATTTCTCGATACCGTTGTGCAGCACGGTGCCCAAACCGTCGATCCACGTTATCTGCGAACAAATGAAAAAAACCACCCACGCGTTAACAATGTTTCCTTCAAAATTGATTCAACGCCGATGTTGCGATAAAACTTTCGTCGAATGCAAGATTGCAGCCGGTTGTGTATAATATCGGAACAATAGATTTTACCGTTGAATTCGCCGAGATTGCTCGGTTCTACTTGCGCGAAGGATCAGAGCAGACTTGATCCTGGGGATCGATATGGCGGACTTGAATTTGCGAGGACGCGGTTGCTCTCGGGAATCGTTGAATTCGGCCTCGCCGGATTAGAGCCGGATTACGCGAGTCGGGGAGAAAAGAAATTCGCCTTAGTTTTCGGATTAAGAAACCATCCATTATTCAGCGTCTCGTTGAAACGGGAGGTTATAAAGCTCAACGAGATTGATTCAATCTGGCTCAAGACAGAGGTACGTACGTCTCGAGATATCGTCGCGGAATTACGATTTTTTTGGGTCGCATCTGTGAGGGTACTCGGACTGAAAAGGCGTCATAATTTTAACTTACTTCAAGCTGCAACTGTAAGGGAAATACTTGAAAAATTGCCGGTATCATCGAGCAGATTTGCAAACGATCGATGCGACTTTCAGCCAACCGAGTCGGCAACTCGATTGGAAAAGATCGTGAAACATTCGACCAGACTTTTGTTTCATCTCCGGGAATATGATTCGAAATCAAATGGGAATAAGTTCAAGCTGTGTGTCACGTAAGTTGCCACAAGATTGGGACTCGTTCGCGGAATATGTGGCGGCGATCGAGGATCAGACATTGCAACGGGAATCGGTAATTAGGGCATCGATATACTTGAAACGTTACGGAGTCAAAAGCCAGATTGAAGGAGGTACGGTTACCAGCGAGCTTGTCATTATCTCTGCCGGGACTATCCGCAGTTGTATCGCATTAACGGTGTCCGTTACCGTATCGCGAATACCAGGCGCAGTGCGAGGATCGTCGGTCGATGGCGAACAAGTGAGAATACACGTATATTCGTGATAGCGCTTGTACGACCTATCCGCGCATCCCACTGGTCCGTATATAGCGCCTCAATTAACCAATGGTAAAGTATAATCCAGTGTACGTCGAGGAAAATGCAACGGCAGACGTATTGTCGAAAACTATGTCCGATATGTACCGCCGATGACTTGATCCCCAGATTTTGAATACGATTATCCCAGATATCAAACGTCGATATATGAAAATAAACTAAAAAACGCGGAAACGTTGAACTCGTGGCAAAGGGATGAACGATAAATGGGATAGCCGTTCGCAAAAATTGTCGATGAGACTCGTCCAGACTGGCCCCAGGACTGCGAGTCAGTGATTATCGAAAACTATGAGGGTGTCGAGCGCGAACCGCAATAAAACCTGCTGGTGTTTTATAAATCGAAGTGGGCTTCGATGGAACAGAAACTATCGAGCTTTATAGGCAACCCCTCTCACTCTCTGAGCCACCCTTTTTCCATCGCTGCATCTCCGTGAACGCCTCTCTTTCGGTTCAACCATACTCCCAGCCAATTCACCACTGTTCACTGCGAGCGAACCAATATTTTGCAATTTACGTGAAATTTAAATAGCCTCGGCGAATCGCGGACGCCCGCGCACATTTCCCCAACGATACATAATGGAATACATGTACGTACATCATACATATAAATACATATAACGTTGATACAGACATGCGCATGCTTATAGAAATCATTGGTTGGTAAGGGCGTAAGCAACGCGACGTTGAACCTTATCTGGGCGTGCATCAAGCCCTTTTGGTTTGATAAAAGTCGATGGATATTTATAAAATTGCTTTCGTTGGTCGTTCTCAATAGTGCACGATGAATTTACATATCTGCAGCATCGACGCTTCTCGATGCCCTTTTTCTTCACTCCCTCCTTAAGTATATAACTCCCGTATATACGTATAGAGCTCTGGCTTCTCCGGCATCTGCGGTAGAATCACCGATAATGGTCCATTTAAACTCGGGCACGATGTATATGCAACACAATCGACCGGTACGCCTGTAAATGTATATATACGTGAATACGCTGAGAACCGAAGGAGGTGATAACGGAAGTCGATGGTTTTTCAACTTTTCGTTTTTTCTTCTCATCATTTATTTTACTGCTCTTCTATATTCCATTGTCTCTGCTTTCTCATCCAATGTAGAGTGGCCATCAACGAACCAATGAGCTCAGTTCCCCGCGTGAGCATAAAGATATGATTTCAGCACACGTTCTCGACGAACAAGAGGCGACAGGTAAAAGGGAAAGACAGAGAGAGAGAGAGAGAGAGAGAGAGAGAGAGAGAGAGAGAGAGGTCGTGCCACGGGCATTCCGTTTTTGTGCCAGTGCCTCATTGCTGTTGCTGCATGGGAACCCTATTCTCGCGTCAGCCGTTCAATTTCGAAACTAATAAGGAAGTTTTGCCGGTCGCTTCCAATTTCGAGGAAAGTTTCGTGCTGGCGAGTATATAGAATGGAAGGAAAGAGAAAGAGGCGGGATGGATGAAAATGAGAGAGCAGAAGAGAGAATTCGGTAGCCACGAGGAGAGGAACGATTTCGTGGTGGCGCTCCGAGAAAGCGCTCCCTCCAAAACCTACGATGAAGACCGTTCGTGAACTTTGACGGGCCAACCAAAAGTTTTTGGGGGTTGAAAACGACCCCCGTGTATCTTCGGGCTGGTGTATCACTTATCTCGTTATCTCGATGCGTAATGAAGCGGCAAGATGTTTTTCTCTCCTTTCGGATCGAAGATCGAACGACGAAAGCGGATGATTACCCAATTTTCTAAGGTAATAATACGAATTGTTTGCCGTCGATTGATCAATTAAAATCGGTATTGGGATTATTGGTAAACTAAATGAGGAATGGAAAGACGAAGACGCTACTGTGACCACATTGCAGATTTAATGGACCAGACGGCCCTCGTTATTCGCTTTCCCGTTGGACTTTCTCTCTTTTGCTCTTTCGCCACGGGGCATCGAGGATAGCCGATCAACATCGTCATTACTATTTTATTCACGCTTGCGTTTTCCAATTAACCACGGAAATTGAATCGACTATGTATAGATTCACCGTGGCATTACAGTCTGTTTGATGAAGAAAATTATTCGCCGCTGGTGTACATTTCGATCACTTTTCGCAAGACGACAGAGAATCGAGTTTTCAAGTCCACGAGATTTGAGTACTTCAAAGTTAAATGATTCGATTTTTAGGTCGATCCTCTTTTGGTTGGTGAATTTTTGTGAACCCTGATCCAGGAGACAAAATTCTCTTTCGGAATTGGGTGCAACGAATAATTCCGTCGCACGACTGAAAATTTTAGAATGCACCGAGACAGTGTCGCGTGTGGTGAAACGAGCCCAAGATCCCGGCTCGAAATGACCCGATTAAGCGGAAGATACGGGAGACATTCTCGTCAGTATTCCGCAGTAAGATATTCGTTGGGCTATTTGCATTACAATGGAAACGTGCCGGTACCTAACGAGGGATGTAACACGCGTTCTCGGAATTATTATTACCGACCTAGATGCACTTTGCCGTTACAGTGAAAGTTCCTGCGAGTTAACCTACCCACGAGTAAATTTGGGGGATATTTCGGAGCGATTAATGGCAAAAATTTCAACGATCCTCTCTTGATGAGTCATTATCTAAAAAATTAGGTAAAAACAGGAATTTTTCGACCGGGTCTCCGTCAACGAATGCTCCCTAATTGGCTTCGATCACCGTAATGGCTCGACCGTTGGCATTCGTTGAGCGTAAGTTGAACCATCAACGCGGTCGATCCCTTGGGAAATCGAGGTTTCTACGAGGGAGGCAATGATCGAAAATCTTGTTGACACCCAAGAACGATGCCTCTCGCTGGATTCAAGCGTTCATCCTCCTTCCCCGCGAAAAATTGTTTGCCTCGCGATGATGACGAGCCGAAAAGGGCGGGAATGCTCGAGTAAACAAGCGGCGCAGCTAGTCTCGATGAATGTACGTATATGTATAAATACAGATGTAGGTATATCGACCTGGATAAAAGTGTTCGTGGTGAGAAACAACGAGAGGAAGGATACATCGAGGCTACGTGACCGTAAGGGCGCGTGGAGCATGGAGGGACTATTGAAACTCGTTGTGAGAAGGAGGAAGGCAACAGAAGTACGGGGGATTGGATGAGGGAAGAAGTTGGGTGAGACGAATAGGAACGCGGCTATCTTGTCTCTATGAAATAAGGTTTATGCAGGATACACATACATAAAATTCAGCCCCGTACCGAATATAGTATGACGTGTCTTTATAGCTGTGGTAGATACCGCGTAGAGGGTGAGAAACGCCAAGCTTAGCCCCCCCTCCTCCCCTCTTCTGAGCCCAGAAGTGCAAGACGAACCACTCGCGTCTTCGGCAACTTGGAAAACCTTCCCTGTTTACGCCATCAATTTTCCCACTCTCGTGAGAAGTTTACGAAGTGGCTGGGTGGCTCGTTCCATCAAAGGTAATAACTCGTATACGTATAACTAAGTATACGCGCCGTAGGGGTGAATAAAAAAAGAAAGGCAAAAGAATTATGCGCTTTTTATGTTCTGGCTCGTAGTTCGAGATGCTGGAGTGAAAAACACTGAACCAAGGAAGAATATTGATGAGGACAGAGTCATTGCACTCGATGGCGAGAAATTCTCCATTTGCTCGGTCGAATCATTGCGGATTTGCGGAATTTTCATTCTC
This sequence comes from Alloplasta piceator, assembly GCA_946863875.1. Classification (NCBI taxonomy): domain Eukaryota; kingdom Metazoa; phylum Arthropoda; class Insecta; order Hymenoptera; family Ichneumonidae; genus Alloplasta; species Alloplasta piceator. Next base: position 503,727 of record OX333075.1, on the reverse strand, counting down.
GCATTTTCATTCATCATTGCAGCCACCCTCCTTCAGCGAGGTTTTCTTCAGGTCTTTCTTGGTGAAATTTTTTTCTTGCGTTTTTCATCGCTGAATGGACTCGCATCTACGATCATCCATCGTGTGTACTCGTGCAAAGAGACAGGAACTGATAGCGTTTACGCTTGTGGACAGTTGTGACTACGAGAAACAAAGAGCTTCGTCGATTTCAACGACAAGTTTCATTCTTCGCCGACGATTTCAAAGCTGGAGAACGTGGTATCCGCACGATCCCGTTGACAAGAACGCGGACGTTAACGAGCATCGAGAATCGGGGATCACGTCAAAAGCGAGAGAACGCAAGGAAACTGCATGGAAATAAAAATAACGGGGGTTGAATATAAAAGAAGCAACGCATACACGATCAAAGTATGCAATATTTTAAAAAAAGCAATAATTCTGAATCGATCGCTTTGAATTTTTCAGGAAACTTCCATGGCAATGATATACTGTAAAAAAATTCACTTTTTTGCAAAAAAAGTGATTTTTGGAATTTAACAACTAGATGAAATTCCAGACAGTTTCCAAATTTATTTTATTTTGCTATTTTTTCCAATCGAAAGAGATTTTGTAATCTTCTTCGTTATCGATAAACTGTCAGGGGGATCCTATCACTTTTAACAGATGAAGAGGAGAGGGATGGAAGCCCTTGGATTGTGTTCCGGTGAACGTCCATCCGGTGAATCCCACATATAAGTATGTATAGACGGTCAACAGGGTCTACCTTCCATCTGTACATGTAAAGAGTACATGTAGCACAAAATCCTAACCATTACTGTTTACCCTCGTATTCCCAACGTTTGCCGCGGTACTTTCATTCTTCGCCATAAGCGGCTTTTCGCACTCTTACCCTTTCATTCGAAATCGCTCGCCAACGTCTTGGGGAGCTTTGCGACTGCGATTCAACACGCCATTTTGGAACTCCGTTTACCAACCAAAAGTGCTGGTGTTGCTCAAAGTGGGTTTGAAATATCGAACGCCCTTGTTTACCAGAAATTAACAGTGCCGTTTGAATTGTATTTTTACATTCATCATTTTTTTTTTCTAGTATCGGAATTATAATTTTTCTTGTGATACCGATCTACGGATATAACGAAAAAAACCGTATCACCACAGAGAGCACGGAAAATAATTAAATTTCAAAAACTAATCTTCCAGTTCTGTGCTTGATCAACCGTTTGCATAATAATTTTACTTCTGCGCAAATTTAACGCGAGTGACGCCAGAGAGCAGGACACAGATATATCCCGATGCATAAACACGATAGAGTGAGCGAGAGAGCGCGAGGCTGGGCAATATGATTTATTTTTCATCGACGTCCACGGGGAGGATTTGCATAATCGCGTCGCATCGATCGTACCGGATATTCCCATGCGAGGTATTGTTGTTGAAAACGATTTAACGTTGAATTGAAAAAAAATATTATAACTGATTGGAAAATATAATGAAATGCCGCTGGTCGAAACAGCGTAAATTATTAATTATCGGGTGTCGATGCGAGTTAACTCATCCGGGCAAGGAGTTGACTCACCGTCAACGTGGAGTAGAACAAAAAAATCGCTGGAATAATAATGAAAATCATCACGTAAATTTCTAAATTAACGCTCTAATTGCGTTGAATAAAATTGCTCGTGTAAAAGTACGCTGTCGCCAGCCAGCTCTCGGCTTCTCGAGGTAAATTGTGCAGCTTGAAAAAACCACGGTCTTAATGATACTGAGATTTAAATGGTGTTGAGTAGCGCAGAAGCGGGGACAAGCTCAAAGCAAGTGGAGTCTATTCGTGAAAGAAAGAAAAGAAAGACCCGGAGGAGCCGGGAGAAATAAGAGCAGAAGGTTTTTTAAAGCATGCGCTCGTTCGTCGCTTTGTTGATGATGCCGAAAAATGCGTATGAGAAGCGGAGCAAGAAGAAGAACAAGAAGAAGAAAAGACAGAAGCGGAAGCTCGAGAGAAAAAAAAAGAAACTGAGTCAAGACGAGTACATTTCGCTGTTTTACGTCAGTTGCGGAAAAGAGCTTTGGCCCAAAACTGGCTCATCCGTTGAGTTTCGAAATAACGTAAAACTCGTAATCATTTCTGGTGATATCAAAGGACAGACGAGACCTCAACATTTCGGCGATCGACGAATTCGAGAGATTCTACCGTATTTCCACATTATCGGACGATTGATGTTTTATATGTACAAAAATGTGACTTACATCAGCCGGTGGCTTTCCACCGATGCTTATGCACTCGATAACGAGTTCCCGATCCTCGGTCGTAACGAGAAAATCACCCTGAAGTATTTTCGGTTTTTGGGGTGGTACGAGGACGCTCAACTTGGCGAATCTCGATCTCAGGCCCGGTTGTCCGTCGTTCGTTGGCGATGCTTGGCACTGATATTTCCCGTCGTCCTCGAGCTCGACCGGATAAATGTGCAGAGAAAAGTCACCTGAAAAATTAGGATCAAATTTCAATCTACGATCAAAGTGTCATCACTCGTTAACATTGCACATCGACATCATTTCACCACAATATTTTTGATGATTCGTCTATGAACTAATCACAAATGTTCCTATTTTTTGGACTCAAAGGGGGGTAGCATCGCAAGAACGCTTGTATCACGAATTTGCCCATAGTACTTCGGTCGTTTAGAATTATAGCGGGGAAGTGAAGAAAAAAAAGTATTTTTACTCGACGAGTGGCGGAAGAGGGGTAGGCACGGCTGTATCGAGGAGGAGAAAAGTGACGAAAGATGAGAGTCGCTGTTCTTTGCCAGCCAGTTGGTCCCGGGCGTGGGGCTTCGAGTGCCCTCGAGGGATTGACGTCTATCTGCGATCAAGTGACCCATGTTGGATACGTTCAGCAAACCACATAGCCCGAAGCTTCCTCCTTCGCTGTCGCGCGGCCATATAAACGCCGACGACTTATTCACCGAGTGAAAGAAGCTGAATTTGCCCGGTTGCCTCCACGAAACTACGCACGATGCGCGTGTAAGTCGCCTTGTTTCAAAATTCAGTGACAAACGTGGTGAGCACAATTGGCTCCTGCTCCTGGGCACTATTTCCAAGGGCATTGATTGATCAATCATCCATTTTATCAACACCGATGATCAAGACATTCGGTAACATCTGCGGGGTGAAAAGGACACGATTTGAATCGAACATCGGTCCAAGTTTTATTAATCTCCTCTTTGTGGGAAATCCTCCAAGCTATGCCCAATATTACGGAGAGTCGAGTAGCCGGCGCAACTGTCATAATGAAATTTACATATGGGGGCTTGATCGTGAAATTTATAGACTGGATTAATGCTGTGGGTATCGTCTCGGGTCCGGTGACTTTGAATGCTGCGCGATTGCGTTGTATCGGAAATGGAGAGCCACTCGTCGCTGTCCGAATGACCCGCATTGCAACATGATCGAGGATGTCATGCAGCGTTTATCCCGCAACCCCCGCGCGTTATCTCTTCTTGAACTTCCCTGACCTGCACCTTCGCGTATCTCCGTACATCGTTGGTTGGTACTCGCATCGTTGGACCCAGGCCTGGATTGTCGCTAATTTCACCAACCAGTTATGGTCGGCCATTAATGGAGATCTCGTCGTGCATACCGACGATTCTCCCGACCGCTTACCTGCATCTCACGTGCATCATCGTACGCAAGCGAGGATATCTCGTGCTAAATTTAACATCGGTAGGATTCCAATGATCCCGTAATTGGATCGTGACGTTTGTGAAACGAAAGATTGATGAACCGACAGAGGAAACTAGACCGAAGAAACGGTATGTCGATTTCGCAGATGCTTCAAAGCTGTCACTGGTGTCTGAACTGGTTTTTGACTGAGATGCGAGTCGATGCTAGCTAGTGCGTCCCCCCTGAATGATTGCCGCATGGATAAACAAAAATCTTGGCATTGTCTTAGATTTTTCAAGTTTTACCTCCACAGAAAACAATTTTCATTCATCCATTTGGCAATCATTAGGGAGGAGGCGCTATCGTTAAAATTAGCCGACAGTCCCAATGGGAACGGTCGGGATGCTCGAATCGATTGAAAGTGTCCAGAGTTGGATCTCTGCGTCAATTGAAACGGAATGACCCGTGTACCGTTGCGAGGGGTAGGTTGTACATTGGGCCGAAGAGCTTAGAACGGTGTTTATGTTCAGAAGGGTTAGGACGAGCATAAGTATCTTGATTCAAGGGGGAGGTTGAAACACGGAGTTGAACCTTGGGAGCATTTGGCTCCGTTGGGATGTACACGGGAGCCCGGATGCTGGAAGTGCCATCGGCATACCATGAATTTCATACTGGCAATATACACAACGTGGATCAATTTTGGCTTTGAATGTTTATTTATTCGTATGGTCACGAGGTATACGTCACAATATGAGTCGCCCACGCTGAGGGAGAATGCTCCGGATCCGGCTGTTTGGCACATCCGCCCAATATTCAATAAGGAAAACATGTCAATCGTCCTATACAACGGAATCAAATGTCCGGGATAAAAATAATATTTTCAATGAAAATAAACGCACGAATGGCAAATAAAAATGATGTCAAAACGTTTAACGATTCTCCGCTACACTGAAAACATCAATATCGAAATCGACCTTACAACTGTCCAAAAAATTACTTCCTGTTTGGATGGCAATTCTGGATTCTTGGTTGATTGACTTGTCGCGAAAAAATAAGGATATACTCACCGCGTCGTAAAAAAGGAAATAAAGTATGAAGGAAATGGGGGAAGGGGGGTTGAATGAGGTGAAATAAGAAGGGAAAAATAACGACAAGGAAAATTGGCTTGTGACATGGAAGAAAATGAGGATATAGGACGAGGAGTAAAACCGATGAGAGAGGAAGGATAAAAGGTGAAAGGAAAAAAAGTGAAGATAGAGATACAGGCGCTGCAGGATGAGAAATAGATATATGTGTGTGTGTGAGAGTATGAAGGACGAAGGATCCTGAAGGATACGGAAGCAGGAAGTCGTATCACGTCTTCGATCTCACCGTTGCCATAAAATCACTTACCTTCCTCGTCGCTTCCTATCATTGCATAGCGCTCGTATCCGGTGAGGTTTCTCACAGCGCCGAGGCCAAAGTCGTCCTTGGTCCACTGAATCGGTCCTTTCTGATCGAGAACACGACACGGGAGCGTGACACGGCTACCGATAACCGCCGTCTGATCCATCGGTTCGATCGCGAATCTCTGATACACCATTTGTGTCGTTGCCGCGGGCTTGTAAGTCGACGAGGACGATGACGACGTGTACGAGACCGATGAGTTTGTAAAGGATCCACCGAGCACGAGTGAACCAACGATATTCGCCGTTGACGTTCTCGTCACTGTCGTAAAGATGTACAGGAATATCAATGTTTTTCCGCAAGGCCATCGTCTCGATCTTGATCTGGAAGTAATAAAAAAAAAATGGCGTCAGTCGTGTCACGTGTGGTGTTAATTTTGCAAATTTATACGTCAGAGACCTTTCTGATATTTATACAGGAAATTGTATGGCAAAATAGCCACCGTAAGAAGATAACGCAGCTTAGTTACGCATAATAAACTCGTCTCTTCCAATCTAAAAATAACTTTTTTTTTTTGCATTTTGGCCAAAATTTCATCAGTTCACTAAAATGACTGTTATTTTTTTGTCCAGATGAGACTTCAAAACCCGATTGGGTCATCTGATTCCGATTATTTATTATTTTTTGACAAATTTTTAAAGTTTGACCATCCATTTTTGCAAATTTTTGAAGGCATACCCCTTTCTGTTTTTTTTCGGCGATTTTCAAACTGCTCTCATTTCTACAAAAATTCAATTATCGGGATATACCAAACGCAGGGTTGCCAGCTTTTCAGAGGGTCAAAAATAGTCGAATAGTGACTTACTTTCACAGAAATAGTGACATAATAGTGACTTTTTCGTTTAAATAGTAACAAAATAGTGACATGTTCCCTACTTTGGTGAAAACTAATCGTATTTTTTTTCACCATTTCAGAGCTCATTTGCGGTATTTTCATGAGAAATTTGAAGGATATGGGAAGTGAATGAAGGACAAAACAAGACAAACTTGAAAGTGACGTTTTTTTCTTTTTCCTTCAAATTTGTCATTTTAGTGATACCATATGAAAGAAAATTTATTATACACTTACGATAGATTTATAACGATCTAAGGCCAAACAAGATCTCGCGCACCATATACACCGTGTTCTTTTTTATATGCCTTTCTTAAAGAGAAGGTTCTACCCATCGATACGAACAACTTTTTCTTTTGGGGACTCATCTGAAATCGTGAAAAAAAATTTCAGCTGTTCTATACATTTTGGATCGAGTAGGTATCACATTCAGTATGAAACAGCTGAATTTTTTTACACGATTTCGGAGGAGTCCCCGTAGGAAAAGTTGTTTGAATCGATGGGTAGAACCACCTCTGAAAAAAGGGGTATAAAAAAGAACATGGTGTATTGAAATATATTTTTTGTAGTTTCTACTTGCTTTTTCTCATGAATACATTTTTTTTCGACAAAAACTCTGCGTGATTCACAATCAGCGGTGAATTTCCCATCGAAATAACGTTTGAAGACGATAAAAATGAAAATAAATTTTTTTGCTCAATTTTGGCCCTATTTTCAAAAACCTCAAAATAGCGAAATTTCAAGAGCTCATAATTTTACTTCAGTTTGACCGATTCTAAATTTTTTTTTCGTGCCAAAAGGTTCTCACTGAACTTAGAGAATAGCGTTTGGTTCATTTCGATAACTTAATTTTTGTAGAAATGAGAGCACTTTGAAAATCACCGAAAAAAATGGAAAGGGGTGTGCCTTAAAAAATGGTCAAAAATCGATGATTGAACTTTAAAAATCTGCCAAAAATAAAAAAATTATCCGAATTATATGAACAAAGCGGCATTTTGAAGCTTAAACGATCCCGAAGAGAATGAGCGCATGTAGGATCCAAAATTCTATCTAGAAAATAAATTGCAGTCATTTTAGTGAACCGATTCAATTTTGACCAAAATGCGAAAAAAAAAATATTTTTAATTTTTTTTTTCGGGCCCTATACCGATGTATTTTGTCCCCTTGAACACGAATCTACCAATAGATTTCTCAAAAAATCAAAATTTTCATGCATTTTCATCAAAAACATTTTTCTTCAATTTTAGCCCCATTCTCAGAAACCTCGAAATCGTTAAATTTCAAGTGTTCATAACTTTACTTCGGTCCAACCTATTCCAAAAATTCTTTTTCGTACCAAAAGGCTATCACTAAACTTAGAGAATAGCGTTTGATTCATTTCGATAACTTAATTTTTGTAGAAATGAGAGCACTTTGAAAATCACCGAAAAAAATGGAAAGGGGTATGCCTTAAAAAATTGTCAAAAATCGATGGTCGAACTTTAAAAATCTGCCAAAATTCGAAAAATTATCCGAATTGTATGAACGAAGTGGCATTTTGAAGCTTGAACGATCCCGAAGAGAATGAGCACATGCACAACCCAAAATCCTATCTAGAAAATAAATTACAGTCATTTTAGTGAACCGATTCAATTTTGACCAAAATGCGAAAAAAAATATTTGTAATTTTTTTCAGGCCCTATACCGATGTATTTTGCCCCCCTGAACATGAATCTACCAATAGTTTTCTCAAAGAATCTAAATTTTCATGAATTTCCATAAAAAACATTTTTCTTCAATTTTAGCCCCGATCTCAGAAACCTCGAAATCACGAAATTTCAAGTGCTCATAACTTTACTTCGGTTCGACTGATTTCAAAATTTCTTTTTCGTACTTAAAGGCTGTCACTGAACTTAGAGAATGGCGTTTGGTTCATTCCGATAACTTAATTTTTGTATAAATGAGGGCACTTTGAAAATCGCCGAAAAAAATGGAAAGGGGTATGCCTTAAAAAATTTGTAAAAATCGATGAGCAAACTTTAAAAATCTGCCAAAAATTAAAAATTTATCCGAATTGGATGAACCAAGCGGCATTTCGAAGCTTCAACGGTTCCGAAAAGAATGAGTTCAAGTCGAAACCGGAATTTCATCTGGAAAAAAAGCTACAGCTATTTTAGTGAACAGATCTAGTTTTGGCCAAAATGCGAAAAAACGAAATTTTCAATGTTTTTCTTTTTAAACCTTATATCGATGTATTTTTTCCCCCTGAACCCGAATTTATCAATAGTTTTGCCAAAAAATTGAAATTTCTAAGAAATTTCATCACAAACCTTTTTCGTTCATTTTTTGCCCCATTTTCAAACACCTGAGAGTCGCGTTATTTCAAGTGCTCATAACTTTACTTCATATTGGCTGATTCTAAAATTTCAGGTAGAACTACTTCTTTAAAAAAGGCATATCAAACAGAACACGGTGTATGGAAAGTGATTCCGCGCGGGGCAAATTTGTTCCTCACGCGAATTTATCGTAGTGAGCGAGTCGAGGTACAAATTGGTCCCCTACTCCGACCGGCACCTCTATTCTAATCGCTTCTGAGCTCCGAAATAGTGAGAATAGTGACCAAATTTCTAAAATAGTGAGAGAAGTGACACGATTTTAAAATAGTGAAAAATAGTGACTCACTGGCAACCTTGACCAAACGGCATTCTCTAAGTTTCGTGACAACCTTTACGTACGGAAAATAAATTGTAGAATCGGTCAGAGCGAAGTAAAGTTATGACCACTTGAAATTTGTCTATTTGGACGTTTTTAAAAATCAGTTGAAAATAAGAACAACTAATTTAAAAAAAAAATCGTTTTAGCACCATATTTTGAAAATATATCGCTGATTACGAATCAAGCTGAGTTTTTCTTGAAAAAAAATTTATGCATGAGAAAAAACAAGAAAAAACGAAAAAAAAAACTGTTTATGATGAAAATTTATAAAATTTTTGAGTTTTTGGAGAAATAATTGTAAGATTTGTGTTCAGTGAAAGAAAAAAATAGATGTCGAACCAAAAAATTTTTTTTTAACTTGTTTTCCATTACGAACTTATTTGGGTGTTAATGAAAGTGATGCAAAGATGATTCAAAGATGCGGTAAATTTACGATCGAACACAGTAGCTCGGAGTGACGAAGGAAAATAATTTGTTAAAATAAATCAACGTGCTTTTTCAAAGCCCTCTTTCCTCGTGAATGTTCCAGCTGCGCCATTGTCGTCGAATAAAAAAATCTCGCGCCGGGTTGAAATGGAATTATGCCATCGTTCGTCCATCGTTGCAATATCCGATTTTCTTTTTCAGAGTGCCGATTATAAAAAGCAGTTCCAGGAAGGGAATATGTGAGAGTCGAATAAATGAACTAATGGAAAAAACGGTCTCGCTTCTCATGGGAACGGAAATTACTTTACGTCCGACGAGTGATACTCAAAAATGTCTCGCTCAAATAATCTTTCTCTGAAAATGTTAACTGGACCTACTTGAGGACGAATAATCGATGACCTAATTTTTTGAATGAACAATAAACGCTTATTTTTCGAGAAATCGTCCATTTGTTCCTTTTTCTTCGAGGAAAACGAAACCACAACCGTTTCAATGAAAAAATAGAGGAGGAATCGCGAGAATGGAGCTTCCAAAATGCAGACAAAACGATGAAGGTTTTTTTTTATCCCTTGGAATATTTGGACCACGAAGGAATGGAGGATTGATAATGTCGGGCAAAAGACGTTTGTCGCATCGTATGAGAGAGCACAGCTGCTTCTTGATACAAGCCTCAATTGGATAATCACGTCGCGTGACCCATTCAACGTTGTTCCCTCCGCGTATTGTATTATTTCTTGCGGCACAAACACACGCACGCACAATCAGCATCAACGTTTATGATGCATACGATATACACGACCATCAGATCCAACGAAGAATGCCGGAAAGTACGTGTGTGCGTAAGAGCCCACGTTCTTCGTTAAAATCAACGAGATTGAACGGCTTTTACCAACTGTGGAGGTCGTAAACGCGTACGTTGATGCGACAGATGAAAAAGACACCATCAAGTTTACAATTTTGCAAAAAAAAAAAACACACACACACAATTTTGAACGAAACAACTGCTATTTCTGTCCATGTACACTTGGAACTCAAAAGTTTACGAACGAATTTTTTTCTAACTTACAGAATTTCTGTATATGATTATGAAAAAATGTCCCACGAAGTTTCAATCCAATAAGACACTGCTAAGTGAATAACATTTGCACGAAAACAATATTTTTTACAAAAAAATATTATTTTTCTCACTGACAGAATTTCTACATGACTGTAAACGCTGCAAACAAGCACATATCACTTTCACGTAAAACATAGAGCTGCGTACGCGACGTCGCTACGCCACGTACAGATTAAAAGAGGAACTAAAAACGGCCTGAGCGCGCCAAATTCAAAATCCATATTTCTCTTGTAAAAAATACATGGTTCTTTTGTGTGCTCGCGCTCCGTTGGCACTATAGCGATAACCGGCGCGTTTCAAACATGAAAAAACAGAATCTGAGCATTGATTTATAATCTAAAGCTTTTTTTACTTATTATAAATAGACTAATAATCATTAAATGATTGAAGTGTCATGATAAACATGCCCATCTCAAATGTCACTAATATTCTTCATTACTGCCTAATATTTTAACAATTCTGTGAATATAATCTAGCAAAGCATTTAAATTATGTGATTGTTTAGATACTTTCATATCATATTGATTATATTCAAATCTGTCTTTTTAATAATGATTAATATGATTTATCCGAGTACGCGATGTTCACAATGAATCAAAGGGTTTAAATTACGGCGTGAGTGCCCATTAAAGCGTTCCTAAGGGACATGTTAACCAACATTCAAAATATATCACAAAATCAAAATATATGATCCTTATATTCTAAAGTTGTGAGTTCGAACTACATAATATAATCCTCGAAATTCGATCACCAACTTTATGAACAGTTGCCCCTATGATGGAAGAAACATGTGACTCAATATTATCAAAAACAATGTACAGTAACATGAAAACAATATAGTATTTCCATACCGAATAAATCAAGACAATGATCAAGAATACGGGTCGAGGCCCCCCAACGAGTACGCGTAGCGTACTTGTTTTTCTTTTTTTCGTTCATTTTCATATAACGTTAAAGGCTTGTCGGATCGTGAATTGACCAGAAATCATTTCCAAAAACCGTTCTCTCTTTGTGAAACATCGTCAAAGGTTGGCCAGAAAAAAGGATTAATTATGCGAAACTGAGTCGCGCACGAGAAAAAAATTGCAAAAACGCAGACAAATATGAACAGAAATAGGACGAAACGAGAGAGAGTTTGTTCCACGTCGCGAATTTTGCGCGGATGCAGAGACGGAGGTTGGAGGGTGGAAAGAGAGGGAGATGAAAAATCAACGAAGAGATACCAAACGGTCGTTTGTCGAGCAGATGAGCCCCCCTTACTCCGTCTCTCTCGCTCTCTCTCTCTCTCTTGTTAAATGCCAGATATCGGATAAAGTCGATTGGCTTCGTTTACAGATGGAATTTTGGTGCCGGAGCAAGAGAGATATATAGATTTGGCGGGAAGGAGGAACGAGAGGCAGACTCGCCACTCGAACACATTCGAGAGCCGCACCGAATATCAACAGCGAAGTGGAGACACGATCAGTTTATACTTCATATTCTCGGGCACGATATCTCCCTCTCGGACATCGAGCCCCGCCAGATGACACCATTATATACGCACAATACACATATTGTATATATGTACTAAATTTTTAACCAATTCTCAATCGGCTATGTGGCAAAGAATTCATTTCCAACGCCATCCTCGCATCTTGTCACACGTCATGGTCGACATTTTTCGAATCGACAGACCTCAAGGCAATGTGAAAGGCTCTCGAATATAAGAATCGATATGAGAATAAAAATGTTGGTACACGGGTACAGGAATAATTTTTTGAAATTGATCAGATTGCCTCGATTCGACCCAAAGAACTGATTCTAGTTATCTGGACAGTTGGGTCGAAGAAAAGTAGGTTTTTGGTGTATTTCGAATTTATATTCGGTGCACTATCGATTCGTTTATTTTTGAGACTATTCCCAAATTCATGATGGCTGCTCGCACAAAATCCATTTTGCCTCCAGCAGAATCGGCGCCGCTATAATTTTGTTGTTTATCGGGAAACTAACGTGTTTCGTGGGGATGAACGGCGCAGCATTGGTTCTAATATCCAGAGCACTTTGCGGCGCAGTGAAAAGTCGATTCTCGAACGAGGATTGCTCTTTTTCTCGAGCGTGTTATCGAGAAACGTCTGGGGCAGAAAGTGGACAAGCGCATGTCCCATTCTCGACTAGTTTTGTGTGTGTGTTTGTGTGCGGATCTGATTGTGCAGTTCGGTTCTCAATTCACTCGATTTCAGCGTCTTCCACTCATCCGCACTCTTCCCTCCGTCCCGCAACTTTCACAAATTCGAGTGGCTATATCCGCTGTCCGAATAAAACCGATATAGGAAACGAGGAATAACGCCGAAAAGCCGTGATAAAAATTTAGCGCGTTCCAATATTCGAAGAAATCTGACTTGGACCATACATTTTTTGATGCACCGAGAAATTTGCGATCGTACAAAAGCATCATCGCCGCTGTAGTACTCGTGCAAAATAGAGCGTAATTTTTTTTTCTTTCTTCTTTAACTCCATTTTATGAAACGAAGAGACGAGGAGGAGCGACCAATTGAATTTTGGTCAATCAAGAGGATAATCATGTCGTTGAAAGAGTGACGCGGATCCAACGATGAAGTATATAATGGGAGAAAAGGATCCCAGCACAAAGAGGATTGTATATCTTTCTTTCTTCCATATTTCTCATTGCTTATTTGGAAAATTCTCCTCGAGAAGCGCCAGATGTTTTGCGTCTACGAATTTTTTAAACGCTCGATCGTATTTAATTTCTTCGATCACCGCCTTTACGCGGTCGCAATTATAAATACACTGAGAGCAAAAATTATTGAATTTGAGAACATGAATTTATTTATTAAATGAAAGTATTAATTCGATTATTTATTTGCTGAACCAAGAAAATCACGCTTCATTAAACAATTTTTTTTTTCACGGATCTATTACTCCACTATATTAAACTCTTATTTAATAGTAACAATTAAATGCATGATAGATTTGATTAAATTTGTATTCATTGAATTAATTACATTGATCGCATCATAAACATGAGATTGTTCGGATCTAAAACACGAATTCAATACGAAATTATTTTTTTCGAACAAAATTATTTCTTTGCAATAAAATCATCATTATTTTACTTCTAAAAATATTTCTGTAGTATTTTCAATACTTATTAGACATAAAATTGATTGTAATTATTTTAAAAGAAGCTGTAGTAAAATAATTCGTAAATGACACATTATTTTATTCCAATAAAAATATTTGTTTGGAATTATTACATTTTTATTTCCCTCAAGCAAACAACTATCATTTCTATAGTATACTTTAATAGCATACATAAATTGTTAAAAATTGAAAAACTGGTTTTCTAAATGTTTTCTTATATTCGAATCTTCATAACTCCTAACTTTTTTCAAGTGCATAGTAGTAGTCGGTAGCGTAATAGGTAGCGTGTCAGGTAGTTAGGTAGGATAGGTATGATGGTAGGTAGGGTCGAGGGTTCGAATCTCGGTCGGATAGAGAAATTAAATCGAAGAATTGGCGCAGATTTGACTTTTTTTCTATTTATCTCTTTTTGGGGTCACTAAACTATGCATATTAAATGATTTGGCAAGGGCTATATATTTTTTATAAAATGTTTAGCAACAATTGATAAACACGCATTTGATCGAATCAATCATTTTTCCTGTTGACTAATTAATTTGTTGATTCAACACATTTTTTTTCTCATTGCTTCCTGTATTAAAAGACATGCATGTTTTGAATGATAAAAAAGTGTTCTTGATTCAAACAACGTATTACATATAATTGATAACATATTCTTAGATTCAAGTAAATTTGTTTATTGAAACAGAAATTTATAAAATTGACTGGAAAAAATGAACCAAGTAAATACATAATGGAACCAATCTAATATGTTTTGGCAAGTAATGAAAAAAATGAGATTTTTTGCCTTCCAAACTTCATTTCATTGGTTCTAGTAATTTTTTCTCTCAGTGTATATGATTTTACGAATGTACTCTCGGAGTTGAAAGTTGAATTTAGCGAATGAGATTCGAAATATTCATTTTTCAAATGGGTCGAAATTTAATCGAAACGAATCACCGGTAAAAAATTAAGTATAATTGAAAAAATATTTTTTCGTACAAGGAATGAACATATATATGAATGTTAAAAAAAAACTATTTTACAACTCATACTCAACATTATAGCCAGAATATGAAATATGCGTCGTTTCTAGACTATCGCGACTGGAAATTCGAACGATGATCATTTTTAATTTAATGGACGAGCGTAATTCGGAGACTCGACATGTTGCCCTGAATTCCAGAGACAAATGAATTACTAATTTGCTACAATCGATTTGCGACCGATGATGTTACACATAAGTGAAATTTCGGAACGATGGTTTCTCCGTAGCGGCAATAAATAACGTATAGAATAATAACCGGGAATCGTTAATGCGCTATTCTCAATTGGCACAATTTCCATCGATTTCTTCGTGTCTGAGAGGAGAGAGTTCTTTATTTTCTCTCCAATCATTGGCCATTAGAGCGAGTTCCGAGAATTAATTCAACGCACAATGGCACTGTCGAACACACATTGGTAATCAATCTGCGAGAGCAATCGGACAAATACAGGAAAAACCAGAAGCTCCATAATATGTGGGTGGAACTGAGGGGCGTCGGTTCAGTCTCGTTTTACTTACAATATGAATATATATATCGATCATTCCGCGTCAATCTGACCCTCGACGCGGAAAGAGTTTCCTCTGCTTGAAAATGTTTTTTTTGCATATTTCACATCTTTTCCAGCTGATAAAAAGCTTTCTAAATCACCCGATTCAAAAAATTATTCAAAAATATGTGCACATTTTTCCCTTCGGCTAACTATAAACTCTCGGTAGGGCCATTTTGAAATTTAAAAAGGGTATTTTTTCGTAGAATTAAAGTGTAACTTCCGGTGATTATTATTCCGTTTGAGCTTTAGATGATTCTAATTTTCTAGCGAATTACCGGATCCGGAAGGGATTAGTGGAGAATATCTCGAATCGTTTTGGAACCGACTGTACACGCGTAACATCTATATTCGAGTATAATACACAAAACGCTTTTTCGGGATGGATATTGGGCGAGTGGTACGAGGCGGGCAGGCGAAATCCGGTTGAATTGTCAGAGTTGATTATAGCTATTGAGGGGCAGCGTTGAATAATACGACTAAACTTTTGAAATCTTTCTCTCGCCAGTTTCGTTGGTGAAATCCGATAAGCGAGTACGATGAGATTTTTGAAAAATCGAGAGTGAGAGGAAAATAGAGAAAAAAACAGTCGACGACGTATTAGTACGTAGATTTAAACTGTTTTTGCGTGGTTCGCGTCAACGAGTCGAAGACAGCTTCGTGCTTGCTTGAAGAAGGAAATAAGGAAAAATGAACGGACAAACATAATGGGAAAAAAATACAAAGAATCGTGTAATGAACGATCGTGGGGCACGATAGCGAGTTTTCCTGAATGTGGAAAAGCAACTCGGAGGGATGGCGGGGGGTTAACGGAGCAAGGGAGTCTCGTTGTTAGGGGGGAAGTGCGACAGAACGTAAGATAAATGACCCAACTTGGTAATGGCTGAGAAAGGGAAAAGACTATGCACGGATCGTTCTGAGTTACGACGGGGTCACGAATGAGAGCGAACCCTCGTAATCGAGAATTCAAAACGAGCGAGAAAACAAGAAGGTTTGTATCCTATATACAAGTTTTTTCTCTGCGAGTATTTTACAAATGACGCGGACGTTGACTGAATAAAACAATATTTCAGAGAGTGCCTAAAAAATCATGAATTATTTTTGCTCATTCGATCGAATTGTTCCTCCGGGATCATCAAAACCACCGAGCTAGCAAAATTTTTCGGGTCATTCACTCAGAGACCGTAAGTAAGGGAATTAGCGGATGGTTATTCAAATTAAATGGGACTCTGAGGCAAAAATTATCTTCTTCAAACTTTTAGGCTGTTTGATTGCGTATTTTAGATATAGTGCATTGGCCACGAATTCATTTCAAGTTTGGGACAGAGTTGAGTTCGTGAATCGACACTCGTCCGGATTGAATCCTTCAATCGCACCTCCGCAGAGGGCGAAAAGTGGCTGTTAGCGGAATTCTCATTAATCGCTGGTGCAAACCGCTGGTCGTGAAGCTTCTCAACGCCATATGCAGCCCCCACAAAAGTTGGGGGCTCAATAATGTACCTCCCAAGTTTTGGTTATGGTCACATCTGTGCGAGTCGTCGACTGTATGGCCACGGAGAATTAAGCGCATGCCCAGCGCGGACTCGCAAGGTGATCCTGGTCCAAATCCCATGGTCTCCGAGTACATGCACCCGACACAATGTTATATTCATTATATACAACGTACACGTGTACTACATATCGGTTCAGTTACACTCGTGTACAAGTTATCTTCGTGTGTGTGCGTGCGTGTGTGTGTGTGTTTAGCAAGGACCGTCCCCGGTCGAGGGAAACGCTGTATCACACTCACCGTACTTCGTCTTACGGTGTTACGGAATATGTACTTACCGAGAACATAAGGAGTCGGGTGGATGCATCGCTGAATGCACCGATGCATCCCAAAGGAGAACTTTGGTCGGATGGCGGAAGGAAGCTTGATCAAGGACGACGGTAATGCGGGGAACAACCGATCCAAAATAGGATTATTCCATTAAGGAGGGCGAGCAACAGAATGGCGGAGACAATGAGTCGCGAAATGGCGAGGGTGATGCTCAAAACCATCAGAATTGTCAGTTCGACGAATGTAACGACGAATTTTTTCAAGATCCGGTCCAAAATCGTTCCGTTGAACGGTAGAGTCAATTTTTCAAGTCCCGTGACTTCTTCCAGGGGATTCCAAACCCCTCTCAGAGCTCAGGGTCATTCCGTTTACCTTCCGACTCACGACTGAGCTGAATCTCGACCCCGTTACTTTTCGGGGATTCAATAGTGATTCGATTCTCTAGTCTGCAGAGTCATCACTCGTGATTCGAGTTAAATGCTCGTCCGGGGTCGAAATATACCCCAGCCCGTGATGTTTCAACGCGGTTCAAATGGAGAGAGACGAATATCTTCGCTTTTGGGGCTTGTACATTCGCGTGTGCGACGAATGAAAATTCTTTCATCGAACGAATCGTCGGGAGGAAAGATGACGGGGAGGGAAAGAGGGAAAGCAACGTTGACATACGGCACGGTAAGGCAGTTACTCGTGACGTTAGGATCTTCTTCTCTGGGATCCATAAAAGAAGATCCACACACTCGTACGCTGTGCATCGCCCTGTATCGTATTTCCTCGAGACCTCGCGAATTCCTCTCACGATCCCGTATCCACGATCGACAAATCGTCAGACATGGCCGTCCGCATATCGTGCCGCACATGTATGTACGTGTATGTGCACCGAAACATGGAAAGGGGACGCCGATGCGGAAGGCATATCGAGCTCAGAGACTGCGTGAAATTGCACGAGCGTGTGTTCAATGTTCAGCCCTCCCCCGGTGCATAAATGGGGTATGTTGGGTGAATCGAGCCTTGGCTAGTTTCTGTACTATCCTGATATGCAATATGGGCCATTCCACATCGAAATGACCAAAGTGCAGCATCGATCAGGACCAAACCTTCGATTGAATTAAAATAAAATGTTCCGCATACTTGTTCCGGACTATAATTGCATCCCTTTTCCATCATCATATTTTCTTGTTTTTTTCTATCTTTTTGGCCCTCGACCCTTATTTCTCTCTTCCGCCATCTTTTTAATTCATGGTTCATCAAGGTAGGATCTTCGATAGAGGACTCATCATTATGGAAAAAAAATGTCAAAAATGAACAACATTCCAGCTGTTCATTTGGAATAACCATCGAGGTAATGTAAGAAAAGTAACAAAATCCATTGAATTACGTAGTAAACTGTCGAATGGGTGATAACCTTAAAAATCGAGTGAAAAAGTAACGTTGTACCAATTAGGAAATGTGGAACCAGGTCCCAGGGACGATGAAAATTATGTGCGCGAGTTGGTGAAAATTTTTCGCGATATGAAAATCTTCGTGCATGCAACATTTCCAGTGGCAAATTGGAAGAATGCATCTTTCTCCTTCAACGAGATGAATACCATTTCGTGCGAATGAATGAATAGCATAAAGGGGTAGCGAGCGTGGTTGTAGCATAGAACTACGCGCGGAGAAGAGGAGGGGGGAGAGGGCGCTCGAAAAAGAGTCAACGTCAATGGCATCGCGTCCTCGTCGACATCAGCGCCATTAGTACAAACTAATGCCGCGTATCGTCAACGGTCCTAGTTTCTCACACTCTCGTGTCTAGCCAATAGACAAGTACGGTGTACACATATGTATATACGTATATCTCGAGGTGAAAGTCGAGGCTAGGGGTTACGTAGATGAATAGGGCAGCGTCGTTGAAAGGGCTCGAACGGGGAACTCTCTCGCGCTCGAGAACGGCGGCGGTGATCCGCTATGCCGCATAACTCCACTTCTCTCGTATGCCAGGAGTGTTTCGCGGCAGGGACCAGCGCGAAAAAGCCAAGGGTCACCGCACGTGAGAATATATGTATCACGCAGCGTCGAGACGATGATGCGACAAGGTGCTCTCAACGGTTCGCGTCAACGTCACATTCCGCATCTCTACCGATCATTACTCCACCAATGGACATCTCTGCCAGGATATTCCGCCACCGGAGCATCTCCATCATTTTGAATTTTTCGAAGAATTAGAATTTCGAATTGCAATTTAGAATATTTTCTTGGAAACAATAACCATTTCCCGTCATTCTGGTATACGGTGAAAACACGAAAGGACGACGGCGTATATTCAATAATTTATATTCGATACCTCGTTGTTCGATGTCTCTGCGATGGACAACGCGAATAACCGTGCACTCGTAAGAATTCGCGAGTGCGATGGAAAGCTCACTATGTACGACTTTTATAGCTTTTTCCCCTCGACGACCCACCCAGGTTAGAGTTTGGCGTGTATTCTTGGGAGGGGATTCCTTGGGAGGGATTTCCCGTCTGTCTCGGGAGATCGCTTTCCCGGGGGGTACTTGGGTCGTTGTTGCTCGTGTGTATTTTGCGGGGGTGCGGATCGCAAGAAGTTGGTCGACTTCGAATGGAAGCCGAGGGAGGATATTGTCGCGACTCGGCGGAGAGAATTCTCTCACGCCTTTCTCTCACCCTGCGAGAGAAACCGAGTTGGAAATATATATCCGGGTGAACCACCGATCGTATATCCTCGTGTTCTTTGAAAGAGGCGCTATACCACGAGACAGGCAGGGCTAAGATAGCGGAGGGAGGGAGGGAGGGGGACGAGAGAAAACTGAACTGACGTTGGGGTCATGAAAAATTCACGGGTTTTCTGCTGCGGTTGTGTCTGGTTGTGTAGTCGTAGCCTCTTGTATCGTATATCCAGTCGAACTTTGGGATTTAGCATAGTAGCGAAAATCCTCCCCACCCCCGATAGTCGTATATACACCGGAGAGTAAAGCTTTTCCATTGTTGTTGCAGAGAGTGAGTGAAAGCATCATCAATACTAAAATGTAAATGTACATGGTAAGCGATACCGGATAAACCCTCAGCTTTTCGCCATCTTCCCATCGATAATTTAACGTGATTTTCTAGGTTCCGTGAAAAGAAAAATTCTTTTTTTTTCAGTAGCAGCAGCAGTGGAATGTGAAAAACACGCGGGAATTTTGACTCTAATGGGCAAGCCCAGAGAGTAATTCGAAAATTCAGAGAGCTCAATATTTCGTACTTTTTCTCACTGTTTGGATAAAATGGTTTCAAATGGTATGCGACACTCGGTTCGCATCATCGAGAGGGCAAAATCGAAGCGAAAATTTAATCTGCACGTCGGAAGTCGTACGTCTCGAACCTTTGGCTCATTGGAAGTCCCACCGTGATGCGCGCTTGTGTCGTTGTGCAGACGCTGATGCAGAACCGAGCACGATATAACGTGAATAGTGGGTGTCTGTTATACAGACGTCACGCGTGGCGATAACATAGTATGCGGACGATGCGCAGGTGTGTCCGTTCGTCTCGTCGAAGAATGAATCATCCCTCCCCTTTCCCCGCTCGCCCCCGTGTTTCCCTCCTACACGCGGGGTTGTCGCGGTCCTCCGTCATAGACACGAAGATGCATTGTTCCGGGGTACCGTCGAGGTGGTCGCACAAGTGTGAACCCTCTCACGGATTCCGACTCATCCCGACCTGCTATACTCCGATACTACGGAGATTATAACGGGGGTGCGGAATGACATCGAAAATTTGAGTACCGTACACGCGTTTGTGGAAGAAAAAAAGGCCTTTTGAAAAAATTGTTAAAAAAAAATATGCCCCACCGTGTCCGCGAACGATGTAGCGGTAAGAATGCAAACGCGCTGCGTCGTTTGTAGTGCGGCGGAAATCCGCCGGATGGCGCTGAGTAAGGCGCTCTCGCGCAAGCGAGACGCAGCGCGATGATACGTGGGAGAAAATTCATAGACCCAACTGTGCAAAAGCCGTAAAAAGTGCTGTTGAACGTGAAAAAAATAAACCATACGACTGGTGGAGAGGAATCAACATTTTGCAGCTCATCTGACTTTACGGTGAATCAAAATCTTGCCCTCGTTGCACTTTCTTTCGTACGATGCCGGAAATGAAAAGAAAAAAAGGCGTCGTTCGCCTTCTTTTCTTCGCGTTTCTCGCGAGTTCGGTTTTATAATACGTCGGAAGTCGAGAAGAGAAAATAAAATTAAAGGGAGGGTAAAAAAAATGTCTCTTACCGCCGAAAGCCTGGTATACAGATGGGATGCTCTCCCGGCCCTTCGCAGTAAGGTGTAACCCTCTCCTCTACATCCGATCCGACATCGGGAGCCTAAAAGCCTTACTTCTCATCCGCGGAAAGGTAGAGCGACCAATCTCCCAGGCCCATTTTTTTTCGAGGGATTATAAATTTAATTAAATATCACGCCGTCGGTTATTCTCACTTTTTCACCTTGGCACTTTTATCGTACCTTTATGAAAAAATTATGCATACATTTTTTTTTCATTTTCAATAATTTCTCACAACGAAATATTCGATATATCGATATCCGTTTAGTTTTTTTTTCCATCAATAACTATAAGAATAATTTTTTTTCCAATAAGGCTCGTGGCTGACCAACAGACTTTTTTCAAGTTAATAACGCTTTGCACCTTTGAGATTCGTAAATTTAAACTAATTTCGATATTTTAATGATAAATTCCTCTTTTCAATATGACATTCTTCGAAAGAAGGAAGTAGAGTTATTTTTTACACGAAGGTCCTTGATTTTTTTTATGAGATTTAAAAGTCGATACGCCTCGCGATACTCTCGTATCTATTTTTTCTCTTTTATTTTTATTAAGCAGGAGCATAAATGTCAAAGAAAAAATATAAAGGTTGAGGAAGTATCGCGAGGGCGGCGGAAAGGGAGAGAGAGAGAGAGAGAGAGAGATTGAGAGAGAGAGAGAGAACGAAAAAGGGAGCTTAGAGAAGCTTAGCATTTTCTTTCTTCCCGGAAATTTTTTCAACGTCACGATGTCTATGTATTATATATATTCTGTATAGATTATTTGATCAATATGTACTTGCCCTACGAGGGAAATAAAAAAAGGCAACATAGAAGAGAAATGCGAACATGGAACAGCCGCGAGAGAAAAAGGGGCCTGTTGAATAAAATATTGAATCCTCGCACTACAAGTTAAACAAATACCTGTATATGTATATATATAATTTATATTGTACATATACGAGGGGTGGTTATGGCCCGAAGGGATGCTGATGAATTTTCGTCCCGTTACAAATGAATAATATTTCATGATAAAATAAGTGCATAGAGAGAGAGAGAGAGAGAGAGAGAGAGAGAGAGAGAGAGTTCAAATTTGCCTGCCGCGGGCATGGTCATTGAATCGGTCGAGCCTGTTCGGTTCAATCAGCCATTCATACACACAATTGTCGACCGACCAAACTGAATTTTCATAATAAAATTGCAGTGAATTTTGGACTACACAATTATGTCTTGTATCATCGCGATATATGAATATTTACCGCTCGTCCGGAGCGAGAAATAAATTTTTGTTTCATTCAAAAAATTTACAATGTCCCCGCGATTTCGTCGACAATTTAAAAAAAAACGCAACAACATTTTTCAACTTTTGCAATTTCATCGGATTTTTATAACACAACCATTTTTGCAAATATTTCGCGACAATTCTCAAATCTCGAATTTGTAAAATCGTTGAACCTACTCGACGTTTTTCTTCATTCTCATAGAAAAATGTTTTTTTTTTTTTTCAATAAAAATATAGGTGCAAACGGTGGATATGCAGAACAATATTGAATTTTATATGCAATCGTATTTTATGCTGTACAGACATCCAACGAGAGCGAAGGCGAGTGGAGAATTCTTTTGACGCTTGATTATTTGTATAATTAAAAATATCGCACATCCTTTTCTTCTCTTTTTTTCTTTTTATTCTCAGGCACGTGCTTGACTCCGTCCACATTCGGATACGGTCTTTCATCTACCTTACCAAAAATTTTCCGCTTTTATTTATCAGTCATCTGAATTTATTTTTTCCTCCTGCGACTTGACTCTCAACTATAAATATATATTTACCAGAGGACACACGAATCTGAGCGTTTTACGGTAAAGCGTTTTTTTTAAGACTTTAATTGCTCGTTGTGATCTTTGTGCGATACTTTTTCACTAGAAATTAGCTTACTCAAGAGGCTCCTTGAAAGCAATAGAAAATTCAATGTTCGATTTCAAAACTTGTCAGGATTTTCCACACTGATGTGGCGACGGTTGAACAAAAACTTTTTAATTTTTTTTTGTGTGAAAGACGCACTATTAGTCTCCATGGAAAATTCAATCAAAATAATACACCCAGAAAAAAGATCTAGTCGTAGGTACTATAATCGTTTATTTGATTATTTTTTAGTTACTTTAAAGAAAATTTTCTTTCCATCCAATTTTGGGCGATATTTACTTCCGCTATATTTATTTATTTGAATTCCCTGTCATCGAAGGCGTTGAAGAAAAATTCTATTCCTCGTTACTAAATACTTATTCACCCGTAATCTCATCCGATCATATCTGCAGATTTGTCAGTACCCCAAAAATCCGCCAGGTGGCTACCTCTCGCACGAGCGAACCTGCCTCTCAACGCCTAATATATCCTTTCCAAGCTCGTCTATGTTTGATATCCTTATTTTTCAGTATGGATATCTATAATCCATTGAACATTGCGGTAAAATGCAAGATGGTCGAATCCCCGAAAAGGATTCGCATAAAAAAGGGTCTTTTTGCTTTTTCCTTCTGTTAAAGAAAAGACGAAGCTTTACGAGAAATTGTAGACTTCACAGCTATACATTCAAAGATTGAAATGTTTAAAAATATATATTGTGTAAATATTTTAAAAAAAGTTATTTCATTTAAATACATATTTGTTCAGTTTGGAATAATATTCATCAATATTAAATAAAAATTTATTAGATCGCAATATATTTTCCTAGTAGGTCATTCAAAAAAAAATGTCATTGACATGAATAGAGTTGTATTAGGCCGGCCTACAACTAAAAAAATTTATTTGGCTTGACTAGGATTTAGTTAAATGTACTAGATCTTTTTTCTGGGTGTACCCGCTATTTTAGACGACTCCAATATATTCACGTATATGTTTATCGGACAATTGAGTAATTGCTGCTCGTATTCTCAAAAGTCCTCGTAAATATAATATGATCAAAAGAGATTCGCGCGGTTGCAGAACAAAGAATTAAAAGTTAATCAGAATTCTTCAGTGAGGTTCAACCGCTCGAAAACGCAAAGTTTTCATCCCGGCGATTTCACGGCAAAAGTCAGGTGAATTAATTGAAATCGGACTTATTTTTTCACCTCTTATTTTGCTTCTTCGGACAATATCCGCAATAAATAAAATAAAATGAAGAAAACAAATAGTCCACTCGCATGGACCATTTATTTAAATTTCATGCACATTCATTTAAATTTTGTGTACCTCTATTTTAACTTTATGTAAATTTATTCAAATTTTCAAGATCATCGCGGCAAACTCGTCCCTCCCCCGCTTGATTTTTCGAAATGCCGCAACGTGCCAGAAGAAAGACTGAAAATTCTTTTTCGTCAAAATACGAAAAGTAGTAAAAAGCTGAAAAAAAGAAAAAAATGTCAAAAAGAGTGTAAGGCTTATATAATGCTGAATCGTAGAGATTCGTACATTACACGCATAAGCTATACGCGACAAAGAGAAGTGAGGTTAGTTTTTGAGCAGACATACATGTGCTCGGTAGCTCACTCACGTTTTTCGACACACGAATTTATGTACCATCTACATATATATACTATGTATATAATATTACAAAGATGGAATATATATTGTAACCAGACCATTCGTACGACCTACAACCTTAAATCCCTCGCCCCCTAACCCACTTTACACGCATCGACGACTGACAAACGAAAGGGCATGAATCACGAAATTTAACGATTCACGGATGCGCCCTTTTGCAACCTCGCTCAGTTGACACGTAGCTCGCAGTATGAGGATGGATAATGTGCCGTACACTCGTGAAGCATATAGTAAATATACACCGAGTTTCCATATACATAACCTCGCTGCGCGAATAAAACCGAAGCTGTGTGGGTCGGGGAGGTCCAGGTTGACGGGGAAGGGGGGAGGCCCGGTACGGGGTAGGTTGAGTCATAGGTGAGTAAATGGGTAGAAAGAGGATGAGTTGGGATGGAGACCGAGAGAAAGAGAGAGAGAGAGAGAGAGAGCGACCTGAGAGCGCGAGGTGGTTGACGACGCGATGTGCCAGTGGCGCCGGTAGAGACCTCGTGGCACACAAGCCGAAGGAGTATCTCCATTCGGCGCACTCGCGACTCTACCGACTATTACTTCACCGACCAAAAATTTCTACCGATACAGTCCGAAGGGCGCATCTCTGCCATTCACCACTGTACCGACTATCGAAGAACAATTGTAAAAGGTACGGGCCAACCCCCTTGTCTCTACCGTTAAAAACTCTACCGAACACAAACGCTCCTAAAAATGTATACTCGACCGAGCGATGAGCCAACTTTGAGAAGACTCTACCAAAAAAAGTCTCCGAGCGGTCTTGTAATAACATCTATACCGGAAAACAGTTGTAAATTAAAAGTAAATTTTTGACATGTATAACTCTATTGGGTGTGAAAAATTGTTTCTTTATATTCGGTAGAGTTACGAATCGGAGAAACGACAGGTTCGAATCGAGTAGAGTTGCAAATGGTAGAGTTTCGTTCGAAGAGTTACAAACGGTATAGATGTAGCTTTTCCCCGTGTGTGCGTGCGTGTAGTGTTCCGGCGGGTATAGGGTAGCCTCCAACTTTGACTGTGCCGCAGTGGTATCGAGCGACGGCGATCCACCCCCCCCCCCTCCCGCCCCCCTCTCCCGAGCTTCCAGCCTTTTAGCTCCCCACCCTCGCTCCTCTTTGCACCCGCGCCGCCGCGTCGCTTTTCCCATCTCTGTCTGTCGACAACAGGACGAGGACTCTCTCTCTCTCACACGCACACTCTACGTGTGCTTCTCCGAGCATCGTTACTCCGCGAGTATGTATATTCGTTAAGCATACACGATAGCGCATCGATATATATGACGCGGGTATATTCAAGCTCGTACATAAACGCCATATGTCGATATATATATACACATACATGTGGGCGCTTTTGTGTGTATTATGCATCCACACATGTGTGGTAAATAGATACGGTATCTAATGTAGCAAGGGATGTACATTATGTATGGATATGTGCAACGTTATGTTGGTTACCTTCTAACGTATACGCGTGTAAATTATTTTTATTATCATCCGCAGAGATGGGCGTCGTTCCAATGACGAACAAAAACAACCAGATCCTCTGAAATAATACTCTCGTGGAATTAATTATGAATTTATATTAATTGGAGTCTTTGTGAAATCAACAGACTCGAAAGGCTTTTAAAGATGTTGGATCTCATCCTTTTGTATATTCCTCTGATTCAAGATATCTCTGATTAACTTGTCAAAGTGAAACGCCTGGAAACACTAATTAATTAATTAATTAATGAAAGCTAGCTCGGAATATCGTTGGATCGTGTACGACCTTTTCGAATGTGCAGCGTCACAAACATCTGTCAGAGTTCACAACAGAGTCCACGGTGGGCTGAGCTCGCGAGAAGATGCTCTTGTCTCGAGTAGCTGCGGCATCAAAGCCGAAACACGCTGAGAAATCTCGTTTGAGGCGGTGCCCTCGATTCCATTAATCGGATGGGGAGCCATACGCGAAAATGCAATGACGTTTCAATGGTTATGACGCATCGATTCGCGTTTCACTCGAGGGTCGTGCCCCGCACAACGGCCCCTCTGTAGCGAGGCTTTGGTGCAAGTTCTACCGCGCGAAAGTTACACTGCCTGTGGCGACTTACGATTAGCCGCGACGAGGAGGCGAAACCGCGCTTCTTACCAAAAGAGCCCGGACATGGGGCATGCGGAAATAGATGGATTTCGGTATATCTGGCTTACCTCCCGTGACCTTGGTCTGGCTTAAAAAACCACATCGAGCTATAGCAGAGAATTTTTGAAACTTCATTCCCGACGTCTGAACCTGTATTAGCCTGAACCTCAAAGTTCATAAAAACAGTGTTTCCTCCTGTTTCTTATAGGAATTTGATCTTTATTAAGGGATATTCTTCATCAGCGGTCTGAGATGTGAATAAAAATGGATAGAAAAAATAATGATTTTTCGGCGCCATTAAGTCTGTCCATTTGTCCATCTACTTTCGCTGATTCTCAACCCCGGCTTGAAGGTCAACATTTTTTTCCGAACGGAACGAAAACGACGAAATTTTTATTTTTCCGTCGATTTTTCAAATTTCCAAGTCTCCCGAAATGGTTTTTGGCAAAGTTCTTATCGCAAATAACATATTCAATTTTCTTAGGCAACGCGAACCCTGTGAGGTTCAAGTATGAAAGATTTTCGGCTGAAGCGCTGCAGCGCGATAGGAAAACAGTAGCGCGCGTGTAGGACCCTAGTTAACGCCTAAAAAGCACCTGATTCTGGTACAATTTAGATTAATTTCCATTTAAATTTTGCGGGCAATCCCGAGGATTTCGAACTCGTTCTTACCCTTTCAAAAAGAGAAACTATGGAATATGTAGAGCCAGATATTATTGACGACCGTAGCGCGTGAATATCGCACACTCATGATGGACACAGGTGGATCAGTTTACATTATGCACGGTAGGAAATACTGAATATTCACGCATGCACAAAGGGATTCCTGCAACTCGAATTCCCCATTTTCATTGTACAGCGATAACGTAGATGTATATATGTACATATTTGTGCATGTACAGAGGAACATTATACAGTAATGTGAGGAACGTACGATACTAAAATGACTTCGACCATCATCATTCTGCCATTATCCTCTATTTTACGAGCTACATTTTTCTTCCGCATACAGAGGAGCCTTTTAGCATATATTTATCCTGCAACCGCTTTCGCAAATACGAGAATTGATTTTTTAGTTATAAAATTTCATTCTCAGCGTACATTCAATGCCCGCTACGCGGTTAAACATAAATAAAAAAGTGTAAAATAAAATTAAAATGAAACGGGCATCGCGATCCGTCGAACGATCACTAAGATTCTCGTACGAAATTTACGATATTTTTCCGCGAGACCAACGCTGTTGATTCCCACAGTGGCGAATCAGTCCGTGAATGATTCACAGAATTTTATTGTGGACCAAAAAGCCTCGATAAAAACTTCCTCGCGCGGTATTTTAATACAGAATATAGGCGAAGGGAGGGGCAAAATGGACACCGCTTAAATTTTGTTTTGCTCGAAAATTCAAGTTAATAATATCCAAGATACTTGGACCGAGCTGCTTGGTGTATTTTGGAAATAAAATTGTTCTCGAAATTCAATTTTAATCGTAGTTGCATTGTCTGATATATATATTTTTTTTTTAGTTTATGGAAGGTGGCCGTTTTCCTCCTGATAACTCATTTTCCTCTTTTCCTCCCGATACCTCATTTTCCTCAGGCCCTCGAATTATCCAAGTATACGAGTAAAAGAGGGTTGGATAATATTATTAGAGTATGTTTAAGGTTTTTTTTTACTGTCATTGGAATGACAATTTATTCCATCTCTTCATAGAAAATTGACACGAAAATATAAACTCTGGATCTGATTTTGCGCGGGTGAGTTTTAATATACTCATTAAGTACCTAAATGGTATATTAACGTCAATTATAATTAATGATGATTCTCTCATTTTTTAATTTTTAAAATTTTCTATAATTTTGTCCATCCATTTTGTCTCCAGTGACCATTTTGCTCCCACTTTGTATATCCATATTTGTATATGGGGCATTCCATCCCAAATCGGATAGTTTTAGCACCCATCAAAAGACTCTTCCTGTTAAATTTTGAGATTTTTTTAATTACCTGTTCAAAAGATATTAAATGAAAAAAAACCTCTTTTTTCTGGTATTTTGGTCATAACTTCTTTAATAATGGTCCAAATTAAAAGTTTATTTTTCAAATGTTTTGTTTTTTTTTATGGCCTTTTCAGAAAAAAATACAACGAAAATATTCGGCGTGTTTTTGAATGAGTTTTTTGAGTTTTAAACTTTAAATCGCGTGTTTAAAATTGAGTCGTTTTTTATTTAAAAAAAAAATTTGTTTCAAACATCTATCTATTCAACAGTTTTTAAGACTAGTCCGATTTTTGAAAATTAATTTTTTTTTTCAATATAAATTATGAATACCATTTTTTGTTACTGTATAGAATATTTTAAATCATTTTGTATTAATTTTGACACTTTTTCATTGTTAACAGATTTTTTAAATTAATAATCAATCGATGAGCAAATAACAACAGTTCAAGAATTGTATAAGTGGGCATTGAACATAAATAGTCTACCGAATATTGCTGTCCAATTTTCACATGAGAAACATTATTCAGATGCAAAAGAAAGATTTTATTTGCGATAAAATACTGCGAAGTCAATCACAAGGGGACACAAAAATTTCATCCGATTATTACAATGAGCAAGGGAAACGTATTGGCAAAGGAATATTCCAATTCAGAAAATAATCGTATATGTATGGTTTTCAAAAAAATACGTGAATAAATAAAAACCGTTGTTATTATTGTTCATAAACAGACTTAACGATTAATTATTAATTTTAAGAACCTGTTAACAATAAAAAAGTGTCAAAATCAATTCTAAATATTAAAAAAAATACTGTACAGTAACAAAAATTGGTATGTATAATAATTTACTAAAGAAAAAAAATTAATTTTCCAAAATCGCAAGAAAATAGCAGTTATGGAGATCCCACGATCGGCCTAGTCTTAAAAATTGTTGAATAGATAGATGTTTGAAACAAAAAATTAAAAAAAAAATTAAAAATGACACTTTTAAAAACGCGATTTAAAGTTTTTAACTCAAAAAACTCATTCAAAAACACGCCGAATATTTTTGTTGTATTTTTTTTTCTGAAAAGGCCATAAAAAACAAAAATGTTGAAAAAGAACCTTTAATTTGGACCATTATTAAAAAAGTTATTACCAAAATACCAAAAAAAGAGCGATTTTTCTGTTAATTTAATATCTTTTGAACGGGTAATCAAAAAAATCTTAAAATTTCACTGCAGGATGGGTCTTTTGATGGGTACTAAAAAATATAAAAAATTGAGGAAAAAAAAAATTTCAAACTGTCCGATTTGGGATTGAATGCCCCATATATATATTTATGACGGGTTCCCGGCTTGGATATATATTACGGGCAAACCTGCACACCATAAGGCGATTGTTCACGCTTCGATTTTTTGTACATTTTTTTTCTACATTCTTTTAGCGCCAAGACGCGCTTCAATCGATCGTGTCGTGTACACGCGGTGAAACGATCGGTAGTAAAAGACAGATTTTTCTCTCTCTTTCTCTCTCTAGCTAGAAACATGCCCTTAACTCGCGCAGGGCATATTTCTGTATACTCCAGGTCGGTTGCTATAGGAAACAGAGTGAATCCCCTCGGTGCCCCATTCGCCACATTGAGCGCGGTCAATCAATTTTTAATGACCCTCCGTCGGTGTATATACGAGTTTCGGAAATTGTTGGCTCTATCTAAATTGAAATCTTTTTTCTAGCTCCTTCTGTTTTTTATTTTTTACTTTACTTTTTATTCCCGCCACGGGCGATGCTATAGTTTCTCGCAATAAAAAGCACGTAATGATATTCGCGACGAGCGGACCCGGGAAAACTTTTACGATTTCGGCATCACTATCCATCAGTAGCGGATGAAACGCATTCGAGCTACACCGCGTCCAATAATCAGTAATTGAACTCGCCCTGGATGCACGGATCTCCGCTAAAAATCAGAAAACAGATTTCAAGCACTGGATCCGCGTTTTCGCGGTTTCTCTCGACGGATCAGGATTTTTCTTTTTCTCATTCTTCGGCGATCTCGCGAAAGACTGGGTCGAGTATCGAACCGCGGAATCTCGCTGAACAAATATTCCAGGGGAGATTGTACCGGGATAAATGTTGATCGCAGAGGCTAATGAGAAAAGGCGATTGTCGCTGATCGCTTCGGTTGGCACATCCGTGGCTTGTTACCAATTTACCCGAACCCCGACTCAATCACTATCGGGGAGGCAATCGGTTTGTACCTGATAACGCAAAACCACGGGTTAATTCGCTCGCCGCATCCGTTAATGACCCCGTTATTCGACATCAACGACTTGGCCTACGCGCTTATTGCCACATCCGAAACTTTCGCGCCTTACACGACTATTTCTATGCGCTTACATCATTGCGACAAAAGTGCAACAATGGCGGGCAAAGTGTCGCTCGTGCTCATGTTCATCTCTGTGCGGGTGTTTCCGGCATTTAGCGACTGGTACATGCACATGGCTTGTAACCCTATTGCAATGTTCGACAATATGTATATGAGGCATTCTCCGTCAATTCCGCCACTTTTTTCTTCGACCCTCTCAGATCCGTCCCATAACTTGTCACAGTTTAGTCCCACTTGAAAGTAGTCTCTGTGATTTTTTTCAGATTTGTCAAGCGGTGAATGAAGGAGTTATATTTTGAAGAATTAAGGAGCAAAGGAGCAAAATATATTTTTTCGAATCCATATAGTTTAAAACGGAGAGGATGCACGAAAAAAATATTCCTACAAAAAAATTATGTTTTTCCATCAACTATTGAATGCAATGTGTGTTATATTTCTATTCGCGTTGCAAATACTATTTTCTGCAAGAAAAAATGAAAATTAATTTTTTTCGCACGGTCCGACACCTTCGATTCTGCCGTCAATTTTATACAATCTCTAATAGTATTAGTGGGACGTACAGGAAAATCCACAATACGGCAACTGATTTTTTCCGGGTTTAACAAAATGTTACTCACACAACTTTTTGCAATTTTTTATGAATAACATTTTTTTAACTCCGAAAAAAATCAGTAACCGTATTGTGGATTTTTTCGTACGTTCCACTAACACTATTAGAGATTGTATAAAATTGACAGCAGAATTGAAGGTGTTAAACCGTGCGAAAAAAATTATTTTTTTTTGCAGAAAATAGTGTTTGCTGCACGAATAAAAATATAACACATATTGCATTCTAGAGGTGATGGAAAAACACAATTTTTTGTAAGGATTTTTTGTTGTACATCCTCCCTGTTTTAAGCTATATGGATTCGACAAATAACTTAATGCATTTTTTTGTGAAAAACATTTTTTTAATCCCAAAAAAAAAATTAGTTGCCATGTTGTGGATTTTTCTGTACGTCCCACTAATACTCTTGGACATTGTATAAAATTGACAACAAAATTGAAGGTATCCGACCGTGCGAAAAAAATTAATTTTCATTTTTTCTTGCAGAAAATAGTATTTGCAACGCGAATAGAAATATAACACATATTGCATTCAATAGTTGATGGAAAAACATAATTTTTTTGTAGAAATATTTTTTTCGTACATCCTCTCCGTTTCAAGCTATATGGATTCGAAAAATAGTACATTACATTACGAGGACGTAAAAACATTTTCTGACGAGTGATGTACAATATTTCATATCACTCAGTACAATATGGACGTTTTCACGTCCGCTTGCGGACGTAAAAGCGTCCATTATTGTACTGAGTGACATAAATATATTTTGCTCCTTTGCTCCTTAATTCCTCAAAATATAACTCCTTAATTAACCGCTTAAAAAATCTGAAAAAAATCACAGAGACTACTTTCAAGTGGGACTAAACTGTGACAAGTTATGAGACGAATCTGAGAGGGTCGAAGAAAAAAGTGGCGGAATTGACGAAGAATGCCTCATAGATATGTTTAAAGCCATGGACGTTTGTCGACGGTGTGTCGATCGTTTTAAACGACCGTGCAATATTACACACTCAGCCCCAACATCGCGATTACCTTCATCTCATTGCCATTAGAATAATTCCGGGTGTCGGGTGTTAGTCGCGGCGAACGATATTGTTCAGCAGTGAGCTCCGCCGACACGACTCTCTCTCTCTCTCTCTCTTGCATTCCCTCGTTTCCACCATTATACATTTATCCCCAGCAAACGACCCAACATTCAACCAGTCTTCTGCATTTAGCCGCAAATACGCTTACACCAGTATTTCTACGTAAATTTAACGATAAAAGCCCGACATTGATATCAACGAATTGTTACTCCACGAGGAAGTGTAGCGAATCGTCGGGATACACTGCAGAACTGTTCATCATTTTGAGGGATTATGGGCGTTCGATCGTTTCGAAAAATCTGTTTTTGACATTTCGTTAGAATTTCTGCGCGTTGAAGAGTATTTTGTGACTATAGTGACTTACTTTCACAGAAATAGTGACATAATAGTGACTTTTTCCTTTAAATAGTGACATTTTTCCCACCAATTTAGGAACTTTTGTGAAAGCTAGTCGTATTTTTTTCACCATTTCAGAGCTCGTTTGCAGTATTTTCATGAGAAATTTTTAGGATATGGGGCGTAAATGAAGGACGAGACGAGAAAAACTTGAAAGTGACTTTTAAAAAAAATTTCCTTCAAATTTGTCATTTTAGTGATGCTATGTGAAAGAAAATTTATTATACACTTAACATAGATTTTTAACAATCTAAGGCCAAACTAGATCTCGCACACCATATACACCGTGTTCTTTTTGATATGCCTTTTTTAAGAGGTGGTTCTATCCATCAATACGAACAATACTTTTTCTATGGGGACTCCTCTGATTGTGAAATGGTGAAAAAAAATTCAGCTGTTCCATACATTTTCGATCAAGTATGTATCACACATTTGGTGTGAAGAAGCTGAAATTTTTTTTCACGATTTCAGAGAAGTCCCCATAGGAAAAGTTGTTTGTATCGATGGGTAGAACCACCTCTTAAAAAAAGGCGTATCAAAAAGAACACGGTGTATTCAAATATATATTTTTTAGTTTTTCCTTGCTTTTCCTCATGAATACATTTTTTTTCGACTAGAACTATGCGTGGTTCGCAATCAGCTGTGAATTTCCCATCGAAATATTGTTTGAAGATGATGAAAATGAAAATCCATTTTTTTGCTCAATTTTGGCCCTATTTTAAAAAACCTCAAAATAGCGAAATTTCATGTGCTCGTAACTTTACTTCAGTTTGACCGATTCCAATTTTTTTTTCGTACTAAAAGGCTGTCACGAATATTAGAGAATAGCGTTTGGTTCATTCCGATAACTTGATTTTTGTAGAAATGAGAGCACTTTGAAAATCACCGAAAAAAATGGAAAGGGGTATTGGCAAAAATCGATGACCGAAATCTGCCAAAAAGCGAAAAATTATCCGAATTATATGAACAAAGCGGCATTTTGAAGCATAAACGATCCCAAAGAGAATGAGCGCATGTAGAACCCAAAATTCTGTCTAGGAAATGACTGAATGACTGACAGAAATGAAAAAAAAAATTTTCAATTTTTTTTTTCAGGCCCTATCCCGATGTATTTTGTCTCCCTGAACACGAATCTACCAATAGTTTTCTTAAAAAATAAAAATTTTCATGAATTTTCATCAAAAACATTTTTCTTCAATTTTAGCCCCATTCTCAGAAACCTCGAAATCGCGAAATTTCACGTGCTCATAACTTTACTTCGGTTTAACCTATTCCAAAATTTCTTTTTCGCACTCAAAGGCTGTCACTGAACTTGGAGAATGGCGTTTGGTTCAATCCGATAACTTAA
Source organism: Alloplasta piceator (assembly GCA_946863875.1). Taxonomy (NCBI): domain Eukaryota; kingdom Metazoa; phylum Arthropoda; class Insecta; order Hymenoptera; family Ichneumonidae; genus Alloplasta; species Alloplasta piceator. The sequence goes on along the minus strand of OX333075.1, from coordinate 469,260 downwards.
TTTTTGTAGAAATGAGAGCACTTTGAAAAATCACCGAAAAAAATGGAAAGGGGTGTGCCTTAAGAAATTTACAAAAATCGATGGTCGAACTTTAAAAATCTGCCAAAAATCGAAAAATTATCTGAATTATATGAACAAAGCGGCATTTTGAAGCTTGAACGATCCCGAAGAGAATGAGTTCAAGTCGAAACCGGAAAATCATCTAGAAAAAAAGATACAGCTATTTTAGTGAATAGATCTAGCTTTGGCCAAAATGCGAAAAAACAAAAATTTCAATGTTTTTCTTTTTAAACCTTACATCGATGTATTTGTTTTCCCTGAACACGAATTTACCAATAGTTTTCCCAAAAAATCAAAATTTCTAAGAAATTTCATCATAAACCTTTTTCATTCAATTTTTGTCCCATTTTCAAACATCTGAGAATCGCTAAATTTCAAGTGCTCATAAACTTTACTTCAGATTGGCCGATTCTAAAATTTCAGGTACAACCACCTCTTAAAAAAAGGCATATCAAACAGAATATGGTGTATCGAAAGTGATTCCGCGCGAGGCAAATTTGTCCCCCCCCCCCCCCCCCCCCACGCGAGTTTATCGAGGTACAAATTTGACGAGCGAGTCGAGGTACAAATTTGTCCCCTCTTCTAATCAGCACCTCGATTCTAACAACTTCCGAGCTCTGAAATAGTGGCAATAGTGGCCAAATTTCGAAAATAGTGAGATAAGTGACAGGATTTTTAAATAGTGAAAAATAGTGACAATAGTGACTCACTGGCAAACCTGCAGCAAGCTCCATAATTCTCAAAAGTAGCCTTTTTAAGTGTCCAAATTTTGATAACAATTAAATAATTTTTCTTATATTCCACAATCATTTTGAAAAATTTAAAAATCAGTTCTACCGTCGGATCTTAATTTGGTTGAAGCTTAAAAAATAGTTTTCGATACTAGACTTTGGACAGCTTGAAATTTCGAATTGGTAAGTGGAACCGGGAAAAAATGGACGCCTAGCGGACCGTACATTGTGCACGACGAATGTAATACGTACGTGCACAGCGATAAGCAGGGAGTTCAATATCTCGGCTGGCAAAAAATCAAGTCCCGGCTTGTTACCTACTAATGACACCTGAAACGACGTTGAAAAAGTAACGTCGTACGATCAACGCTCGATCAAGTCCGCAATACCGTATGCGAGACCATTTTCGAGCCAAGAGCGAGTCGTTTATTCCTCTTTATCGTGCTCTTTTTCCGCCGATGCTCGAGCGAGAGAGAGAGAAACAGACACGACAGCTCTATGAGCGAGAGCTTTGCGGATGAAATCGGAAGTCTCGCCGATCGTCGAGTGAAATGAGACCCGACGCCGTGTAACGAAATTTCTTTTTATCACGAGAAACACTTGGCGAAGATCGATGATATTATTATCGGAAATGTATCAGGGAACTCTGAAACGGCAAGAAACGAAATCAGCGGCGTGGAATAATCTCGTTTGCTCGATGGACATCGTTTTCTTGAGATTCGAGATTCAGATTGCAAAAAAAAAAAAAGTTTGCACGGCGATGACACCAAATGGTTGAAATCGCGATTGCCGATCGAGACAACCACAAGTATTCTAGACGGTACGTCCGATTAATCGAGCCGTAGAGTCCGTGTATACGTAACATCCGGATTGGAACGGTGTGGGATATCGAGAGGGAGAGACAATAAAACGTGTTGGTCTTAACACACTTAATATAGATTTGTCTCGCAATCGTCTTGACCCAAAAGCTCGCTTCGGGAAGTACTCCATTAACCTTGGGTCGCAACTTCCCTCGGTGGTCGTGGCGTTAAGGGGAGTCTACACGAACCGGGTGAGCGCGAGACCACGGTTACAAACGACGGGAGACACACACGTTTGACCGACCAATTTGCGCTCAAGTTCCGTCGAGGAATATTTACGACGGTATAGCGGTTCGCTCGAAAATCCCTTTCCTCTCTCTCCCTCTCTCTCGTTTCGTATTTAAGCTCGTGTTTGTGATAAATTTGACTCAACGCACGCACAGAATTATTTTAGGATTTTATTTTCCCTCATCCATTAATTTGACGTGAAAAACGTCCCGTTTTTTCGAAAAAAAACTTTCACCGCGTCGAGAAGTTTTTGAGTTATCAACGATCAAAGTTGATGCGAGAGACCCCAGAGTCGGCCGACGGCAGTTTTATTTTTCATTCGATGATGGTGCGTTTTGTTGAAGTTGGCACGTTTAACTGCGAAGGTATGAAATCCAATTGCATGAAAAATTACAGCGACATATTCGATCAAAGTATTCGGCAATTGAATTTCGTTTTTGAGGGACGTTGAAACCAATAAGGATTTTTTTTATCTCATTGATTCCTCTCAAGGATCGGTTTTCAGCCAGAATTTGGTGAAATGTTTTTTTTAAATTCCCATCGAGAAGCTGAAGCTTCGAATGCGCGAGAGACGAGCGAATAGCATAAAAAGTGAAAAAACAAAAAAATATTTTCGTTGTTTTTTAAAGATGCAAACTTCAACGTCGTAAAATGAAACTATCGAATGTTTGGAAAATGGGCTCCGACTCGCCTCATATTTGTGATTCAGGAAAAAATCCTGAAAATAAGAACGACACTGTAATCTTCGGGGTAAAAAATTTGCACAATGAATTTGTGGACGACGCAGTTTGTAATTGTCATCTAAATCCACGACTAAATTTAATCGTCCATTTTCGAAATATAAACGGAAATAAATATTTTTACCGCGCAGATAACAATGATTCTCATGTAAGATTTCGAAAAACGTTGGAAATTCTCAAACATGGAAATATACGTGAAAATAGCGTTATTACAAAATTTTACGAATAAACGTGAATCTTGAAAAAAAAATTGAACGAGTCAAACATAAACTGCATTTGAAAGAATTGATATGCCGAATAGACATGGATCGATGGACGATCCGGAATTCGGGACATTCACCTCATTTTTATAACTTTTACCATGGTTCATTTCATACTGTCGTTATGCGGCAACTCGTAGCTGATTATGCTCCGCAGTGGCTCACGAACGTTGACGTCGATGCATTTGACAAATGCATCGAGTTCGTCATATTGATTCGCGCCGCATACGTCGATAATGCGCCATCATGCGTGAGTCAAAGCCCTCCGATAATGTTGAAACAAGTGCGCGAAAACAAATGGCCCGCACGAACAATCAAATATATTTTCAAATGTAAAAATATTTTTCATACACGTTCGCGTCCCAATACGCAAAAATAAGTGAACAAAAAAATTGATTTTTCCGAATAGAAGAAAAAACCAACTTCTCCGAAGTAATGAAAAATTAATTGACAAATTGTGACGATTTCCGGCTCATTCGCATCCGAAATTTGGATCAAAATTAAAATTCGAGCGAGTTTCGTCAAAAATTAGGCTATTTTTAAGCTGTGGCAGCTTAAAAATTCATCGATAAGAATCATCGGATGGATTGGTTTTTGTCGTCTCTGTCCGACCATTGAATTCCGTTACTACCGAAACAATTTTAGGAAAAGTATTTTTGTCGTCCGACTATTTATGGTTGTACGAGAATGTATCGATGTCTCCATCGTCCTTTCAACGGTGAAACTGCTAATCGCATGTTTGTGTGTGTGAGAGAAAGGGAGAAGTGAAAAAAGGAAATCCGTCTCGACGGTGAATCGTGATGGATTCTGCCACGAATGCAGGGGCTCGTAAAAGTTCAAACAAGGGACGAAAGAAATCCCGCGAGGGGATAATTTCGTGTCTTCGAGCAAACTCTATTTTCGAGTTGGACTCTACGAAGCGCATGTGACTCGGTCACGTTGCGAAGCGCATGCGATTCCGAATGAGGAAACGAATAAGGGGCGAAGCTCTATTTCAGGATGTCGAGAAGAATAAAATCTCATCGAATTTCTCTAAACGCTGTTGTTGAAAATTTAATTGACAAATTTATTCCGGTTTTGCGCTGTATTTTTTTTTCACCAAGACCGCGGTTATTTTCAATCCCCCAACTCGGTGACTTCTTTTTTTTATCTTCCAATCCGTTACTGGAAAAAATATTGACTCGACCCTTTTTTTATCGGTGTACCGGTTTTATATACGGATAAAGGAACACTCGACGGTACATAAATTCTCATTTTTCAATGAAGAAAGGAATGTTGCACGCAAAATTCGATTCAATTAAGTTATCGAAGAATTCATTACAAGATAAAAAAAAGTACGGAAAAACAGCGCAAGAAAGATTTTAAAATATTTATATTTTCTGCGACGATCAACCGATTCCCAAAATAAAAAATACGTTTCAGAGAGAACGTATTGGAGTATTGGGAGAATACGACCACAGTTCCGCACTGCCATTCATCAAACACAATTTTTTTTCTCTGAGAAATGCGCGCGTTCCAATTTGCGAATTGCACTCTTTAAACACGATGTCATTCCGCTGAATGAGGAGAATGGAATCAACAGGAAATACCACGGATAACTTCGGGCACTGACTCAACCCGACGGAGGGAGAGAGAGAGAGAGAGAGAGAGAGAGAGAGAGAGAGAGAGAGAGAGAGAGAGAAAGAGAGAGGGAGAGAGAGAGACGTACTTTATTATGTTGTTCGTGAAAACTTTTACGTTTGTCACGAGGGAACCCGATGAAACGTATATAAGAACGAGAAAAAGCGTGCAAAAGAGCAAAAGAAAAGAACTTTGCAAGGGTATCGTGAACTATTTCGTCGAATGATATATTGCGCAGGGATAATTAACGTTTTCATGCTCATTATGAGTCATAAAAAGCTGAAGATATAATTTCAAAAAATTAAAAAGCGACGTGCGGATCCAAACGCATCGATCATTCTCGACGAATCGATAATATTTCGATAATTGCTCCGATTTGAAAGTACACTCCGTCGTTTTTCACTCATCGATCAGTCTCGTTGTTCTTTGTACTCGGTTAACGGACTCGAGGCTCGCTCGGTTCTCACGAGTATAATCGACCAAAGGGCGTGTATGCACCATGGAAAAGCTTTCCATAGCGGAAAAAGACGCTGTACGTTGCACAGGCATGCACGTAAATCACAAAGGCGGCACACTCGTCGGTCCAAGTCGCTTGGATTCTCGCATGCATCAAGCGTCCTTTTGTCGGGATTCCGCGTGAGAAAGTTCTTTCTAAATATATATATGTATATACATATAACCGTGAACTTTCACTCGGGCGATTGTCACTCTCGAGCTTTCGAGGTTATCCATCCATGAAAAGCATCGCTTTGCCTCTTCTGTGCACGTACTTCACCAGCCTCATGTCGAGTTTATACGTAATAAGGCATCGTCATGTGTGAAAGCAGCACGCGAGGAAAATTGGCTTTGGATGGATCGAGAGAGCGCAAAAGCATCCTCGTCGCTCGATGTTTGTTCGGATTACTCGATTTCATTTGACACTTTAACGTGAGGTGCAAACTGAATTATCGAGACGACCAACTCGGTTGAGAAAAACCCTCGTTTGTGTCTCAAATGTTACGACGCTGAAGTCTGCATCGTTTGGATGCAACGAAAATAGTTTATTTTTTTAAATAAAATTCATTCTTCCTAAGAAGTCAAAGTGAAAAATCGTTGAAATATATTGTGGGGTCTCTATCAAAGACTCAGGATGCTCGATGCATCGGGAGGAGCAAAGCATGAATACAATTGAAAATGAACTTTCTAAAACACTTATTTTCGTTGCATCGCAAGGATGCAAATTTCAACGTCATCGAATATTTGTCATTCACGGTTTTTAATGAATATAATGAATAATCGATAGTTCCGACACTCGATTGAACTTGTGTCTGGCTGGCACTGATCGAGTTTTTTAAATTATTTTTTTATTTTAGATTATATTTTATTACACTGAGAGAAAAAATTACTAGAACCAATGAAATGAAGTTTCGAAGACAAAAAATCATTTTTTTCATTATTTGTCAAAACATATTAGATTGGTTCCCTTATACATTTACTTGGTTCATTTTTTTTCTGTCAATTCCATAAATTTCTGTTTCGATAAACGAATTTACTTGAATGTAACAATATGTTATCGATTATATGTAATCTGTTGTTTGAATCAAGAACACATTTTATCATTCGAAACATGCATGTCTTTTGATACAGGAAGCACTGAGAAAAAAATTTGTTGAATCAACAAATTAATTATATATAATTAATTATATAAATATATAGCCTTCGCCAAATAATTTAATATGCATAGTTTAGTGACCCGAAAAAGAGATGAATAGAAAAAAAAGATAAATCTGCGCCAATTCTCCGATCTAATTCCTCTGTCCGACCGAGATTCGAACCCTCGACCCTACCTACCATCATACCTATCCTACCTAACTACCTAACACGCTACCTATTACGCTATCGACTACTACTGTGCACTTGAAAAAAGTTAGAAGTTACGAAGATTCGAATACAAGAAAACATTTAAAAAACCAGTTTTTTAATTTTTAACAATTTATGTATACTATAGAAATGATAGTTCTTTGCTTGGAGGAAATAAAAATTTCATCATTCCAAACAAATATTCTATTGGAATAAAATAATGTGTTATTTATTTTACTACAGCTTCTTTTGAAATAATCACAATCAATTTTATATGTAATAAATATTGAAAATACTACAGAAATATTTTTAGAAGTATGTAAAATAATGATGAATTTATTGCAAAGAAATCATTTTGTTCGAAAATAATAATTTAATATTGATGTCGTTTTTCAGATTCAAATAATCTCATGTTTATGATGCGATAAATGTAATTAATCCAATGTATACAAATTTACTCAAATCTAGCATGCATTTAATTGTTATTATTAAATAAGAGTTCAATATAATGGAGTAATAGATTCGTGAAAATAGTTTTTTAAATGAAGAGTGATTTTCTTGGTTTGACAAATAAATGATCGAATTAATACTTTCATTTAATAAATAAATTCATGTTCTCAAATTCAGTAATTTTTTCTCTCAGTGTATTGTTATTATTTCACGAGAATATTTGATTGAGAGAAAACTACATTTAAAATATTTTATCAACAGCCCTTGTTTTTCATTTTTCGGCAATTTTTATTTTTTCAATCGACTTTTTGTAAGAGCGAATGATTTATTTTCCTATTTTTAAGAAATATTTTTCAAACAAAAGATTACGCGCATCTGACGTTTCTTTTGGGTGTCATTGATTTAATTACCCATCTATCGTAAGTCCAAACTCTAAACACTCTGAACACTCCGAATCCGTTGGTGCGGTAAAACTCCGCTATACGGCGCGCGCCGGAACTTTCTCGCGCAGGCATAATTCTATACCCTGCGTTCGCCCTAACTATTTCCCTAACCACGGATAAATGAAATTTAAACATTACATCATTACAATTATTTTTATTTACAAGTTTAAGTCAGTGGAAAGGCTCTTTCTGTATTTCCTCAGGCAGACGTATAAACTCAAATGGAAAACATAAAAAAAAGACTGTGCGCTTCACAAGATTAACCCTCTTTCTTTCCTCCTTCCTTTCTCGTCCTCGACTTCTTTGTGCTCTTCGTGCGCTGTATCTTTTTTTTAACGCTATTGCCACGTTTTTTTTCGTACTCTCGCCTTTTCACTCTCCTTCTGTTCACTTTTTATCTCTGAATTATTTTTTGACCGCGCAGGCGCGATACTTTCGTCCTCATCTACGCAATGAGGGGGGAGCTTGCGTTATCGTAAAAGTTCTCCCACTCGCACGTGTCACCGTATAATACTCCTGTCGCGTCACACACAGATAGGCCAAGTGGGGTGGAGACTGTACAGAGGGCACCGAGGTCACGGAGCGTTATGTACTCGTAGAATGTTTCAAAAGAGCGGAACGAGCGCATGCGCGATGACGCTCGCAAACGCTCCTGGGGTCAAACATTGTCACTTTTTTCCTTGTCTTTCTCTCTCTCTCTCTCTCTTGCTCTCTCAGTCACTCTCTGTAGTTAAAAGCGATATTTTTTCATATTCAACGCTCCCGATGAAATATATATATATATATATATATATATATATATATATATATATATATATATATATATATATATGCACGTATATATTCCACGCATTCCCGGTTAAATATCGCGGTTTCTTCGATTTATGTTTTTCAACAGATTCCACCACCGGAATCCTCTGTAATTCATTTCAACGATCCCCCATGGAAATAATGTTAAACATTTTGGTAAATCAGTTCAATGAATGTTAAAATAAATAAAAAGATTTAATTTTTTTTTATCAGGCCTTCTATCGATGTGTTTCGTTGCATTGAACATTAATCTCGCAATTATTTCTCCGAAGGCTTAAAATTTTTATGAATTTTCATCAAAAACAGTTTTCTTTTATGACAAAAGTTGACGCGACATGTATCCTATTTCGTTTTCTTATTTCATATCAGCAGAGAAAAAATCGTTTTTCTCGAATGGTCGATGACTGTAAATTTCAATGAAATGACGAATTATTTGGATGAAAATATCCCGATGTGTTATTTCGATCGATGAAATTGCCAGGTACGAGCCGCGTATCTCCACGCGGGGTAATTAAATATAAGGAAATTCTCTGGCGTATTTCACCCAAACTGACTCTTATACACCGTGAAACGCCGCAAATCGAATTACATTCGAATTGCAACGAGATTTCAAGGCGCGAAAGTAGACGCCGATGAAACGATTAATCTTGCCAAGTATTTTTGCGATATACATTTCCCGTATTCAGTTATTTTTGTCTCGCGGGGATGTAACTTTTCATCCGGATTTAAGACAGTTGTTTTCTGCGCTGCATAATTATTGTAATTAAATCAGAGGGACGGATATAGGAGAACAAAAGAATTTTGCGTGACGATGAAACAGAAATTTATCTCTAAAAATATATGCAATGGTTCTAGCTTTAGAAAGATTTTTTTTAAAACTATATCGTGGGTTAAAGATATTAAATATTTTTGTGCACATCATAATTACGAAAAAAAATCAATTGAATAAATAAATGATTGATTTTATGCGTAGGACCGTACGAAAAATATTTCAAAAATTAAATTAAATTATTTTTCCTTGATATTTAAATAATGTTAAACGTCGTTCGACCGAGTATCGCCATAAATGTCACACATTTGGCACCACCAAGGATCTTGAACATTTTTCAAAGTGAGATTTCTCTCTTTTCCACGTCATTCAGCGTGATAATTGAAAAAATTGGTATGCAAAAATGGGGCCGGCGCGTTGGACCGAAATAACCCATGTAAATGTATGATATTTCGTGTATGCCGAGCAGACAGAGAGCTTTCTTTCGTCCTCTGTGTATATAGGCCGCACGTCGAATAAGCCTCGGAGCCCCCCCCCCTCGCTCCTCCTCACCCTCCCGAATGTTCTCGACGTATGCATAAGACCGGGGGATTTCTCCCGTTGCAGGATCAACAAACCTCCGGGTGAAGCTGTGCCAAGATGGTTGAAGAAGCTTCCTCCCCCCCTTTCCTCGGTCCTATCTCCCTGCCATTGGCTCCGTGTCTCTTATTATATTTCTATATAGCGATCTGCTGCAAGAGAGTCATGTATTTGCCTATTGCAGTTCATACGTTGCCGAATGGCTTCAACGAAAATGTACATACCCCCGGTTTTCGTATTCGTGTCATATGCCCTGGATAATAGAGTGGTTCGAAAAACAAAAATTATTCCCTCCAATTGCCCGGATCATTGAGATTTTTCAACCAATACTTTGCAGATAGATAGAGGGTTTAGAAATCGTTTTCGATTCAGTTTTTTGAAAATGGATTGAAAGATTGAAATTGTTTTCTCGACCAGAACTCTTTTCAATTTTTTTCCTTAGCAAACATCTTTTTTGGCGCCTTAAATCACCATTGCTGAACTCTTTGACGATAAATAATCAATCTATATACGAGGCATTCTCCGTCAATTCCGCCACTTTTTTTTTCGACCCTCTCTGTTTCAAGCGGTGAATCAAGGAGTTGCATATATTTTTTCGAATCCATATATAGCTTAAAACGGAGAGGATGTACAAAAAAAATATTGCTACAAAAAATTGTGTTTTTCCATCAATTATTGAATGCAATATACGTTATATTTCTATTCGTGTTGCAAAGACTATTTTCTGCAAACAAATATGAAAATTAATTTTTTCCGCACGGTCCGACACCTTCAATTCTGCTGACAATTTTATACAATCTCTAATAGTATTAGTGGAATGTACAGAAAAATCCACCATACGGCTACTGATTTTTTTCGCGATGAAACAAATGTTATTCACAAAAAAATTGCACAAAGTTATGTGAATAGCATTTTTTTAACCTCGAAAAAAATCAGTTGCCGTATTGTGGATTTTTCTGTACGTCTCACTAATACTATTAGAGATTGTATAAAATTGACAGTGGAATTGAAGGTGTCAGACCGTGCGAAAAAAATTGATCTTCATTTTTTTTGTGCAGAAAACAGTCTGCAACACGAATAAAAATACAACACATATATTGCATTCGATAGTTGATGAAAAAACATGATTTTTTGGTAGGAACATTTTTTTTGTACATCCTCTCCGTTCTAAGCTATATGGATTCGAAAAAAAACGTTATGCGACGGATCTGAGAGGGTCGAAAAAATGGCGGAATTGACGGAGAATGCTTCATATATATATTTATATAATATTGAGAGAAAAAAGGGGAGGGGTGTTAGTTTTATCTATATCAGGGAAAAATATTCATCGGTCGCTCTCTCCAATGATCGTTTGACATTTCATCCACAGTGAAGGTGAAGTATATAAACGCTGAAATAAAGTTCAATGCAAGAAAAAAATCCTAAGAAAAATCGCATGTTTAAAAAAAAATTTCGTCGAATGTCATTGTAAAGGGAGACACACACATTTTTTCTATCTCGAATTGGCGTCTTATTTTTTAGCGAAAGATTATTTCGAGGGATAAATTTTTTAATAAAGAATTTTCCATAAAAAAATATGGATATTTTTATTTGGAATTATAGACTCGTATTCTTTGCTGCTATTTAAAGAGAACGAGTGGTCTATTTCTGGTGAGACGAGAAAGAATTGAGTCAGCTCTAGGATAAAAATAGACACAGGGCGAAAAATTTGTTGATATATATTTCTTCATCAGGGTCCATTTTCAAATGGATCATGGAGATTGCAAATGGAATGGACGCCGCCCACAAATGGAAAGGAGAAACGGCGGAATTTCTTTCACGACCGAATAACTGGTAATTTTACGGAAAAACCGAATAAAAGGGAGGCAAAAAAGTTTATATATATATATTCACGTTAAAATTTGTCACAGTGTGCGAGTATCACTTTGTGGTATTTTCACGATGGCTTCAAAGGAGAACTGACGGTATGCAAAGCGAGACACTCCTCGTACACGTTCTACGGAGCTTGCATGCTTCGTATACCGTGGCCAAGTCTAGAGTGTATTTATACAGCTCAGCTATGACGAGGACACACGTGTATACCCCGACTATTTCAACCGTGCCGAGAACAGCTGTAACGATAGCTTTTTTCCAAATCAAATACCCGAAAACTATTCGCAGCATCCATTTATTTGCGTGAACGTCGAAGAACAAATTCTTTTGCCGGAAACTATCATCGATTCGATCCGCCGCGTCAATTGCCCTGGATCGCTCGATACAGCATCACTTGCGCGAGAGACGTCGCGCGCGGTCGCCACCTAGCGGAGAGCCGGAGAACCCGCTGGTATTCCATAAGCGGGTCGAGAGTTCGATTACAATGAGAGGAAAATTCTTGTAACGCGAATGAGTCACGATTCACTTTGGCTATTACAGATAAAGTCATATAAAGTCATGAATATGCGCAATTAACAAGGAATTTTGCTTCCACACCGAAGTTATATTGGAAAATTTGTCAATATCGAGATTTTTTTTTCCATTTTAGTATTATTATTCCAGCATGGAAAGAGAGAGTTCCGTGAGCACCATCAGATGTATCGGTGGGTTGGGAATGACGGGAATAGAGGTGAGCGAATAAGGGCTCTTGCGAGTACGCTCTTTCTCTCTCCCTCTCTCTCTCTCTCTCTCTCTCTCTCTCTCTCTCTCTCTCTCACTGAATCGATAGCGCAAGAACGTATTATACGTACAGGTACACGGTGTTGGTATGTGTGTAGGTGCGTGCGAAACTGTGCGCGAGAGTTTTCACCATCGGTCAGAAAGAATCGACGGACTCGAACTGTATATTTAATGATTCGCTTAGAACGACGACGTAAACTGAATAGCAAAGAGAAGCGAGAGAAAAAAAGGAGACGTATAGAAAGAATATGTGAACCAGGGTCGAATTGAGTAAGAGCGGTGGGCTTTTTGTGGGAATAATTCCCCGAGTTTCCATAGTTATATACCGGAGCTTATGGACTTTGTCTAATGTTTAAATTATTCATGCGCAATGTACGGGGCGTTCTCTGTATAGTATCAACTTTTACTCCCCCCAATTATCGTTCATGTACTTAGAAAAAAATTCACTAAAACAATCAACGGACCTTCGTAAAGTTTAATCTATATTCAGAATAAGAGATATTTTATCAGTAAGGATTTGTTTTTATTCCGGACAAGATCTGTAAAACTGCGCCAATCTCGATTGAAGATAAGGCTTCAAAGTTCCGATTACTTTGACCTCTGACGACTTGCCTCTGAAACAGTGTGAAAATCGTTTTTTTCCTTTTTAGCATGTTCTCGTGGAAATTTGATTCTCTTGAGTGTATAAATTTTTCATTTTCTCAATTACGAACAAATGATAATTTTTGTTCTTCAGATTATTCGCGACGTATCAATTCGGGCAAAGGATGGGAAAAATTGTTGGGATTCCAGTCACGTGTCGATTTGACGCGGTAACTATTTTGCATCGGGATGAAAACTGTTCAATCGAGCGTTAACAAATTCGTGGCTGCAGTCGAGCGTTCATCATGGTCGGTAAATCCGCAGCTAATTTACGAGGCGGGATATGTACCGCAAAATTCACATGACCGAAGGTATTTTGGATCGCGCGAGAATCAACGCGTATCGAAAATCAAATGCAACGAAATCGTTTGGCGAAAGTAAAATAATAATATTTCGAAAAATTCATAGTGAAATACCAAGAAAAGAAATTACAATTTTAAATGTGTCGTAGTACCGTATAAAGTACACTATGTCCGTTAGTTAATTTTGTTTTTGTCTTTTAAAACAGTTTAAAAAGCTCGGGGAAAAAAAGGTCGAAATTTCTCCAACGATTTATCGTCTTTGTAATGTATTCATAAATAAACGACTAAACGGTTTATGTAACGGGGACACTGATGAAACTCATTTAGCCCTCGGTCTTGGAGTTAAAATATTAAGTTCACGTACTTTGGATTGGATTAACTGATTTTAACGTCGCCTGAGATAGACTCTTCGCGACAGATTGAGGAGGAAAGACGAAAAAAAAACGCAACACTGCAGTAAAGTAAGGATATATATTTTCACGTCGCTTTCGCAAGGAGGAGGAAGTAACGAGATTCTGATTTTCGCCAGAATGATCTCTCGACATCGGATACTTCCGTTGTCTCGTCGATAAATCATAATTATATATTTTAATGAAACTTTCGTAATTCAAAAAGTAACAAAAAGGTTTTTTTGCGGTGAGATTCGCAATCGGTTGATCGAAGATAAGTAATAGATAAAAAAAAATTGATCGAAAATTTTTTTGAAATTACAAAATTATAATTGAAAAAAAATCCTTCGATCAACAATAAGATTTTTAAAACGAAGAAGAAACTGAAAAAAATTTGTGAAAGATCGATTGGGCGCGATACAACGAGGGGTGAACAAATTCTTCTATAGAAAAATGTAATGCGAGTAGAGGGCAGGAAAAAATGTTCGTTTCGGAATTTTTTTCGCGCCTTTTTCGTAATCAACGAGTGCGAGGTATTAAAGGAACGTTTACCTCAGATACCGCGTCGCTTTTTATCCGGTAGCTTTTTAATCTCGTAATCATGGGGTAAATAACGATAATGATAACAATAATAACAATAATAATAATAATAATAATAATAATATCCGCAATAGCAAGACCAACTCGTGCATTATTTATCATCTGACAGTTTTTTGTCGCGAATAACGAGCATAAGTACCAACTTATCCGTTGGGCCTATAACCTAGGAAACTTTTTGATACAATCAGAGCACATATATACGGGATATTCCATGTCGAATCGACGCAAATTTCGATTTTACAGAGGCCATTTAGTGGGAATTTTTTCCTCTTGACATTATCATTTGATGGAAAAATTTGGTTTAAAAAATAATGATCGATGGAAAAAATCGGAAAACAATCACGATTCATGGTACGTAGAAAAAAAAATAAAAAATTGAGAACAACACCCCATACGTATCGCGGCTAGAAAGATGATTAAGTTCACTTAACCCGTTCGAATCGTCTGGGCACCATTTTATTTGCTATATTTTATGCTTAACGCCTGATTCAACGCGGAGGTATTGATTCATCGATAATTACACGACGTTGCATTAACGCGATAACGGTGGTTGAGATTTCGTGAAAATTCAGCAATTATTCGCGCCAGTCTTGGCCACAACGGACATTATAGCGACGCGTATGTATTCATGGGCAATTACGATGGTACGTTAACGAGATTTAATAATTTCGCGACACGAGAACGTAGTGCGCAAAGTCCGCCTTAAACTCTCTCCCCCAAAATTCAACTTCATTTAATTTCCTAAAAAAAAAAAAAATTATCAGCGACCTTTAACTCTCTTCTTTGAACGTTATCGTGGCATTTTTTCGCCACTGTAATTATAATTCAATTTTGCGTCCGGATATTGATTATTACAAATCGTATATCAGTTATATTTTCCAAAGCTTTTTGACCCATTGCTTTGTACTTTTTTTCTCCTCTTTTCCCGAAAACCGACGCGGCGATGGAAATTCATTAAAGTATATTTTTAAATCTTCACGCCGGGGGCGAGTAAATCGCCGGTGATACAAATAACGATCGACAATGATTATTCCTTCTGGCGATGGGAAAAATAAAAACTTGTTAACTTCCCGAACGAGAAGAGCTTAATGCGTTTTTGCGAGCCACGTACACGCTGCGGATTTTGGACGTTCCCGGTTTTTTTTCTCGGTTGAAATAAATTTATACATACGTTTGAAGGTAGCCCAATTAAAGTTACACGTGCCGGTGCGATACCGACAAAATGGATAACGAATAAAAAATAAATAAAACAAAAAACATATTACTCAAATCCTTTGGCATCCACGACCCGCGGATGCGTAAAGATTTTTTTTTTGCTTTTTTGCTTCCCATGAAAATGTTTTATCGCAACCGAAGCATGATATATCTGGCAATTATTTAATGCGTCAATTGTACATTTTTTCGGGAAAAAATTAATGAGGAAACCCGTTAGTTTAATACGCGCATCGACGTATATTGGGCCACCTACGTCGAATTGGACTTTGCATCCCTGCCAACCCTTTCTAATTGATTTTTTTTTAAACAATTATCGGTAACCCGGTTTGGATAATGACGATCGTGATATTGGCTCATAAAAATGTGTATCCGCTCGACACGAATGGCCGGTGGAATTTAATCGAACCTCCTGGCAACTATCCGCTGTTTCGCCAAAAATCCGATAGGTGGCGACAAACGGATCGCTCTCGCGCAAACGAGATGACGCTCCGCCGTCTATAAGGCGATCCTCCATTTACTCGTGTTATTCACATAGTTGTTACTTAAAATATTGTAATTCTGTCAACGATAACGAACACTGGTAATATACAATTATTTTTTTATTGAAAGATATTTTCATTTCAATGTGTTTTTTCCGCTTTCTCTCACGAATACATTTTTTTCGACAGAAACCCTGCGTGATTCTAACTGAGCGTTAAATTTCTTATCAAAATATAAAATATGCTGCTAAAGCGTTGTTAAAAAAAAACAAAAATTCCGCTACTTTTTGGCTGACTTTTCAGAAACCTTAAAGTAGCAAAATTTCAAGTGCCCATAAATTTACTTCAGTTTTTTGACCAATTCGAAAATTTCTTTTTCGTACGCAAACGTTCTGACTGAGCTTAGAGAATGCCGTTTGGTTCATCCCGATAAATACATTTTTGTAGATGAGAGCAGTTTGAAAATCGCCGAAAAAAAAACGGAAAGGGCCTTAAAAAATTTGCAAAAATCGATGGTCCAACTTTATAAATCTGCCAAAAATCTAAAATAATGATCCGAATGAATGGACCTAGCGGCGTTTTGAAATTTTAACGATCGCGAAGAGAATAGGCTAGAGAAATGGACGAAATTCTATCCGGGAAAAAAGTTATAGTCGTTTTAGCGAACCGATCAAAATGTGACGAAAATACAGAAATTTAAAAAAAAAAATTTTTTCACAATGAAAAAACAAAAGTTTTTTCAAGCAATCAAAATGTTTATGAATTTTGGTTAAAAACCCTCTTGCTTAATTTTGGCCCCATTTTCAAAAACCTCAAAATAGCAAAATTTCAAGCGCTCATAACTTCACTTCGGTTTTACCGATTTCGAAAAATCTTTTTCGTACTTAAAGGGTGTCGCTAAACTTAGATAATGGCATTTGGTTCATTTCGATAACTTAATTTTTGAACAAATAAGAGCACTTTGAAAATCATCGGAAAAAAATGGAAAGGGGTATGCCTTGAAACATTGGCAAAAATCGATGGTCGAACTTTAAAAATCTGCCAAAAATTGAAAAATGGTCCGAATCGAAGGAACCAAGCGGGCTTTTAAAGTTTCAACGATTACGAATCGAAATTTCAATGAAATTATTCGATCAAACATGCGAGAAATTCACGAAAAAGGAAAAAATCAAAGATTACAAAATGAAGAGAGTTTACACGGAGTTAGGAAGGTGAAAAATAAAAAATTGATCTCTGTCGCGAGAGCCGACGAAAATCGTCAGACCGTTTGGAGAATTTGCAAACGTGAATTTCGTGACGATAGAATGTTCACCTACGCGTGAGGCAAAGCAAGTAGCAACCAAAGACAGAATCTTAAGTGCAGGGCTCAGTACGTGACTGCGATTTACCTCCGTTTCTTGCTGAATTTTTATCCCGACGTATATTGACTCTGACCGGAAAAGTAGAAGGAGTTTGCTGAAATTTTTTTCTTTCTTTATTCTCAAGCTTCTTCCCTCTCGTCTTCTCCTTTTTCTGCATTGTTTCAGGAAGTGTTTTGAATGTAAAATGAGAGTAAGCCGTGCACCGTAAAAAGTATCATAAATGCAATACCAGTGAAAAGATTCACCGTGAGTTATTTCTATTAAAAATAGGAGTATGACAGTGGATCTTCGTTGAAAATTTCGATGAATCATTGCACAGGGCAAAAATGGGGAAGGGTTAAATTTTACACGAGTTTTGGTAACTGGATCAGTGATGCCAACGAATTATTGGTTAACCAAATGACATTGAGCTAGAAAGAATCAAACGTCGATTAAACGGTCATAATTATGAGAAAATGTACAAACTTTTCATAAATTATGCAGAAACATATTTGAACGTTGGCTGTACGAATTTCGGAAATGCATCGAGAGATTCATCGCGGTTCGGTTCGTGTTATTCACCAAGTAAGTTTGACACCTTTGGTCGACACCGTCAACTACAGAAACGGGGATTCGAGGAACGAGGAAGACGAATTGCAATTCCCGTTGAAACTTCGGACATCCGTTGCGAGGAGGGGATTCTATCCAAATCGATCTCGCAATAGGGAAATACGTGCACATGTATATACATGTATATTGTATACATATATACACACCAACATACATGTGGAAGAAATGAAATGAGAGAGATAGTGGATGCGAGATGAAGCGCGAGAGGTAGCCGAGAATCTCGGCGTGTTTCGGCCAGTTGCGAAAATAGTTCTCATGCTGGAGGCTGGAAACTTCGATGGCGTTAGTCCCGAGGGAATTTCTAGCTATGTAAGCTCCCTTTCTCTCTCTCTCTCTCTCTCTCTCTCTTCCATCGGGAGTGAGGAGTGCGATATGGAGGCCGAGCTTCGCTGGAATGAGGCAAGATTCGATGTTGATGCTATAGCAAAATCTGTGGAATCAGAGAGAAAGCCCTGTTGTATACGAGAGAGAGAAAGAGAGCTTTGGCAGTTTCGGCATGTATGAAGCTCGGAAATACTTGAACTTTCAATCACGATTTATACGATGTGACTGACACATAACCGAACGAGGACTCACCCAAATTCCATCGTACATCCATGGGCAGACTTGTAAACTGGAAATTATCAATTTTTCAACCGACGCTTTCACATTTCGTTGATATTTATTTATTTAACCACGCAGCCACGGAAAATCCGAAACTCTCCAGCTTCATCTTGGACTCAATTCAAAGCTATGTCAACACTTTTTCTATTTTGGCGGCTGACATGTGGAATTTATTTTTTTGACTCGATGATAAATTTCTCAAGGCTTTTTCAAAATAAAAAATTTTTGTTTCCAAATCCCAATATCGATGCGAGGGCTTGAAACATTTGGATAATCACTTGGAAGCTTGAATTCGCACAAGAAGAGCTGAAAGTTCGATCGAAGAGTAGTGTAAAAGTGATCGGTGATCCCGAAAGTGAACTCGCACGGTCGAAATACGTCAATCTTTCATATATCTTTTCTTTTCATTTCGCGCAAAGCGCAATGAAAAAGGGTGTCGGTGAAATGAAAGAAGAAAAAAAATGCTTCAGTTATCGTACGCTGAATAGCCCGCGTATGATGCTTTTCACATTCCATTTACGAGATTTTATCTTTCGAAGGCAAACGCAACGTCCTTTTTGGGGCGGATGACGGAAGCTTTGTGAAGCCGAGTGCCGTTTAGTGAAAGGTGACTGGTTCATAGTGCTTCGAGTAATATATATACACATTAGGGTGATTCGTTTCAGGGCAACTTTTTTTTTCCCCATCGTGCCCGAAAACCTTTAGTTGGAACCCAAAAACGAAGTTTCGTGAAAGGGGGGTGTTGTCAAAAAATATTTAGAGGTCGCGAATCAAAGTTAACGGTTTCCCATTTGATTAACATTGGAAAAAAAATTCTCATTATTAGTGTTGCCATTCCGCAAATTTTGATATCGCGATATTTTTCAAGTGGGTTCTCATAGGAAATATGATACTCTGCGATAAAGTTCATTGAGCCATGTCCGTAAATTCAACCTTTCAGCGGTATCATTGTTTCAAGTGAATATTGTATGAAAATATCTGTTCAACCGATTGTAACGCCTAAGCTATTGGATTTATCGAGAAAATTCAAATGAAAACTTTGTAGAGAATGTAATTTGCTACAAAAAAGTCTCATAAGCCGAGCCCGTAAATTCAACTTTTTCTCAGGTATAGGTGTATGAAGTAAAATAAATAGATATTTTTTTGTTTTATTCAATCAAACGAACTCCATTTTCTATGAGATGACATGTACAAAATCATCGGAAAAACCATTCGACAAATGTTACAAAAAATTTCCTATGGAAATAAATCAATGAAACAAAAACAAAAAATCTATTCATTTTACTTCATATCTTACTATATATAGATGAGAAAGAGTCGAATTTACGGGCTCGGCTTGTGAGACTTTTTTGTAGCAAATTACTTTCTCTAGAAAGTTCTCATTTGAATTTTTTCGATATATCTAATAGCTCAGGCGTTACAGCCGTTTAAATAGATATTTTCATACAATATTCACTTGAAACGATGATACCGGTAAAACGGTTGAATTTA
Organism: Alloplasta piceator; assembly: GCA_946863875.1. Classification (NCBI taxonomy): domain Eukaryota; kingdom Metazoa; phylum Arthropoda; class Insecta; order Hymenoptera; family Ichneumonidae; genus Alloplasta; species Alloplasta piceator. Next base: position 449,528 of record OX333075.1, on the reverse strand, counting down.
CGGACATGGCTCAATGAACTTTATCGCAGAGTATCATATTTCCTATGAAAACCCACTTGGAAAATATCGCGATATTAAAATTCGCGGAATGGTAACATTAATTATTTTGATTCGCGACCTCCAAATATTTTTTGACAACACCCCCCTTTCACGAAACTTCGTTTTTGGGCACCAACTAAAGGTTTTCGGGCACGATGGGGAAAAAAAAAAAGTTGCCCCCAAACGAATCACCCTGATATACATACGAGAAAGCGGGGTTAAAAGGCCACTTGGGGCAAAACGATCACCTTCCAGAATGATTAAAAAAAAAAAAGAAAAAATTGATGAAAAAATCAAGATACATTAATCATAAAGGGGCGAAAACCGATGCGATTTAAGCCTTAATCCCTGAATCTCATCCAAATACGCGCGTTCTCGCACGAATACATTTTTACGACAAAAATTCATCGTGATTTATGCTCACCGCTGAATTTTTCACTAAAATATGGTTCTCAAAAAAAAAATTTCTACCAAAAACATTTTTTTTTCGCCCTGGTCATCCCTGGAGAGAAAAAGGGCGAAAGGGGGATGAAACGAGCTGTGTGCCATGACACGTCGAGGGTGGACATGGAAAAGAATCGTATCGCGAAAAGTGGCGACAAGGGGTGAAAAGGGGAGTAAACGGGGCAACGTATAAGGGTGAAAAGGGAAATGACGAAGGAATTGGAAGAACAGGAGTTAAGGGCATCGTGTTATGTATATCGTTGGTCACGTGAAAAAGGAAGGAAAACTGCTCGTAGGGGTTGCGACTGAAAGTAATCGAGCTTTTTCCTCGAAGCTTCAACATCGACCCCTCGCTGGATCTCACACAAACATACACGCACACACATACGCACACTCGCCTTCTCGCTTTTTTTCCCTCTTACCTCCCTCATTCACCTTTGACGATCTTGATAAATCGAGACTCATATATACAATATATATATATATATGTTTCCGCGTGATATATTACACAAAGTTTATTCGCATATATATCCAAGATCGTGGATAGAGGGACAAGGTCGCTTTCGATCGTATCGAACGATATAATCGAGAACGATTATTCCCGACGGTTGACTGATCGGAGAAAATCCTAAGCTTGTGTACCGATCACTCTGAGATATATAGCAAGGGCATTTCCACTCAACCCCTAATTTATTTCTCTCCTTCTATCTTTGCCAGCAATTACCGCTGACACGATAATCTTTCGAGCCTCATTTGTCGACACCATTCTCATCGATATTTTTTCCCGTCCCAAAAACATAATGCTGAGGGTTGAAAAAAACCTTTCCTCCCCCAAACGTCACGATAATTCTAGACATTATTTGGAATACCATCGACGACGATTGTGTCGTGAATTCGGTGGAAAATGAAGGAGACTCGAATATATTCGCGGATAAATCTCATTTCGATTTTGTTAGCCCTGCTCGTAAAAAATCCTTTGTTATCGATCGAGTTGATTAAAAATTCATTAAAAAGAATGGCCTTCAGAGAACGATTGATTCTCAATGGGACTTCTATCTATTTCCAGTGGAATTTTTTCAAAGCAGAAATATATCGAACGAATTGAATCATTAATTAAAATTACTGTAAATTCCAATGGATAAGATAGTCTCTACTCGCAGAAAAAAAAAATACGATGAGCTTCTCTTTGGCTCCAAAAAAATAGATTCAACATTTTATGAAAAAATGTTCGATTTAGCGGTTTGCTCGTATTTAAACGATTTAAAACTTGGAGAACTTTTCAGGAAGAATGGATTTTAGTGAACAATGCAAACTACTTCCGTTGCATTCGAAGGACGCAAACTTCGACGTCATATTAATTGAGTCGAATAAATTTGATCGATCAAATATTCAACGTTTTCAGAAATTAATTTTTAAGTATAATAATTTTTTTTAATCGAGGGATGAAAATATTCTGAATGTAATGGATTGATGTGTAATATCTGGCTCGACGCATCCGAACGCGCAACGAAGACGAAATTTGCGAACGAAAATTTATATATGGGGTGTTCCATGCGAAACCGACCAATCCGTGACCATGACAGTTTTGATTTTGTTGAAAATTTTCTATTTCCTTATACGTACTGAAAGCAGTATTTCAGAATTTTTTTAGATTCCTCTCTTCTTACTACAATACATTTTTCTAAATTTCGCACAATTTTTTTTTAAATGCTCGTAACAAAAAACGAAGGTGTTCAAATAAGATGAAGAATAATTTGTTCGTCTTGAATTTTAGTTTCATGAAAAAATTACAAAAAAAATATCGAAATTAATGGTCATGTTGTTTTTCATCTTTAAACCCAAAATATTTATTTTTTTAATTCATCACTTTTTAGGAGACATTTGTACAAGTATACTAAAAAATGTGCAGCTCGTGTATTGATATATTAGCACAACAATCTCCCGGTTTCAAGCCGACCCAACTTCGCAGCGGTCATTTGTCTTACCTTTTTAATATGACTTCGAAAATAAATAAAAAAATACATGTTACGAATATCACGAGCCGCGAATTTTTTAGTGCTTGTAAAAATGTCTCTTAAAAGGTGGTGAATGTTTCAAAAGAATCAAAAATGTTCATATTTTTTTTGTATTTTTTTTATAAAACTACAACTCAAGACGTAGAAAAAGATCTTTTATTTTATTTTCATGTCTCCGTTTTTTAAGAAGCTACGAGCATTTTTTTTTAAATTGCGTGAAATTTTGAAAAATTTATTATGGTTAGAAGGGTTGAGAAAAAAATCTAAAAAATTCTGAAAAACTGCTTTCAGTACGCACAAGGAAATATGGAATTTCCAAAAAAATTAAAAATGTCCGGGGTCACGGATCGGTAGGTTTCGTATGGAATGCCCCATATATATATTCGTACAGATATATATCATATATATGGTGGGAAAAAGACTTTAATGACGATATTCACGGTTTATCGACGATCTCTCGGAGCCTCGCGACGATCGGGCTTTTTTTCTCGCGTTCCTACGAGTTCACTGAACTCGGTCGATTAACACTGCGGATACAGGCCACATCAGCGGCAATAGTATATATATGTGTACATATACATATATACGTATATATCCAGTTCTAGTCGCGTCATATCCCACGGGACCAGTTACGGAATCCAACGACTCGTTTTTCTCTTTCGTTATTGCAAACTCCGGTAAATTGTGTGTGCCGGAAAAAAAAAGAATTAACTTGGTTCCGATAAAAGTTCACTCGAACAAAATCATCCCCTGTACCAAATTTCGTCCACGTGAAAATACTTCAAATCGAGCGAGGACGTTTTTCATGCTGACGAAATGTAAAACTATGTTTTGTTTCACCGACCGAGCTAGTGACATTTTTTTTATCTCCGTAGCATTTTCGGACAATTGGAGAGGATGATTTGTGATTTCATCACATTCATGTTCTTCGGTCGGTAAATGCGAGGAAAGATTTACTAAAAATATAATCGTTAAAAATCGGATAAATAATGATGAAAATTAGAAATGATAATATAATGGTTACAAATTTACTGTTATTTGGAGTCGGAGAAATTGAACAATTATCGGAATGTGTCAAGAATGTATTCGAATTGTGCAAAATATCTTGTGAATAAAAAAAAAAGTTTATCAATAAATTACATTTATTTACATACATACAGATCGAGGTTGCAAATAATGCATTACTTTTTTTAATGCATTTGAATTTCATTAACCATTAACCATTAAATGTTAATGGTTAATGAAAATGCAAATGGATTAAAAGAAGTAATGCATTATTTGCAACCCTGCCCATTACAATGTAGTGTGTAATAGAAAAAATTTCCATTATACCCATTGCAATGTAATGTGTAATGGACAAAACTTTGATTGCAATTTTGTGAATGGAAAAATATAGATGAATAAATTATTGCAATTTCGCATTACATTTTATTGGCTTCGGGCTTAGATTTTCAGGTCCCTCAAATTCTAAAAAGCATCTATATTATAGATGTTTTTTAGAATTTAAGGTAGCTGAAAATCCAAGTCTAATTCTAAAATGCATCTATATGATAATTCGAAGTCCTAAGTCAATAAAATGTAATGCGAAATTGCAATAATTTATTCATCTATATTTTTCCATTCCCAAAATTGTAATCAAAGTTTTGTCCATTACACATTACATTGCAATGGGTAATGGAATTTTTTTCTATTACACACTACATTGTAATGGGCAGGGTTGCAAATAATGTATGACTTTTTTAAATGCATTTGCATTTTCATTAACTATTAACCATTAGAATTTAATGGTTAATGCATTACTTTTTCATTAAAAATTTCGCAACCCTGATACAGATATATATCACGGTGATGGTTTGAGTTTCGTTGTATCGTGAAAGAAGAAATCGTGCATGCCGAAAAAGCTCGTTCCACGCCGACCGGAAGGTAACAAAGATTGGGTGGAACATGAAACGGGTTAAAATTGCAAGTGTACATCCGTATTGCGCCCGCGCGCACGTACACAAGGTTTTTCGATCGATTTGCGACCCGAAATACCGGATGTAATCTCCAAGTTTGGCGCGCGCGATTGTGCGGCATTGGGAAATTGAAAATTTTCACACCACAATTTTTCGGAGGTCAGCGGTGGAAAATGGAGGAAAAAAAACTAAAATAGAAAGAAAAAAGAAAATTGCGGGTCATGCAAAGCTCAAAGGGGGATGAGCTTTGCGAGCTTTTCACGCTGGTCAAAACACACACACACACACACACACACATGAACGGACCACGCGCGAGCACGTTTGGCACATGAAAGAGAAACATCCCTCGGGCATTTTTCTGAGGCAATAAATGCAAAATACGTTCGGGAGGGTTTTAGAATTTGATTTGTAGACCGGGAGTAACCTGGTTTACGATGTGTCGAAAGCGACAAAGAGAACCGGCTTATTTTACGCAACGTTGTGCGATTATTCGTTCACGAAATTTCTGCACGTGAGACTTGTCAGCCCCTCGGTCAAAGCCACGTATGTTGAGTTAGAAAAAAGGTGGTGAAAAGAAACAAATTGTATAGTTTAAGGCATAGAAAAATATTAATATAGTCTCGATTTACGTGGAATAATATCAGTTGCCTATATATAAATATACATATAGGGGAAGAGAAGAGAGGGCAAAATGAAAACCACCCAAATTTTTTTTTTTAGAAAATTCAAGTAAACGAGGCAAAACGTTGAAAAAAAATATTTCCTTCCATTTGGTGTAGGAGAATTTGGGGTTCAACTTAAGGCGAAATTCTGGTCGAGAATTTTTAAAAAATAAAATTCTTTTTTTTCATATTCTCAAAGTTTAGACCTGTAAGAATATATCCTCGAAAGGACATGGTTGATTTCCAATAATTTACGGAGTTATAACTATTTTAGTGACGAGGCAACTACGCCCGTTACATCGGAGCAAATGGAAGTATACATATGGGGCATTCCATACCAAGTCGACCTGCGTGTGACGCTCGACCTCGCTGATTTCGTTTACGATTTTTTGTATGATTCTTCCAACTGAAAATAGCATTCAGAATTTTTTTTCAGATTTTTAAAACCAAATTTGAGTACGTTATGATTTTTTGAATATTTTTTTCGAAAACCTCGAGGGCCGTAATTTGAAAATCTGAAAAAATTCTCAAAAATCCGGCGTCAAAAATGACCATTTTTGACTCAAAATTCACGATGTCCAGGCTTTCGCTTTCACCTCGATTTTAGGTTCTCATGAAGAAAACGCAAAAAAAAATAGATGCAGAAATTAACCAACTATTTTTGGAAATTGTTGGTTAACGATAAAAATATTCAAGCCACCTTTTACGGTAGATCGATTTCTGCACTATTTTTTTTTACGTTTTCTTCATAAAAACCTAAAATCTGGGTGGAAGGGAAATCCAAGACATAATGAATTTTAGGTAAAAAATTTTCATTTTTGACACCGGATTTTTGAGAATTTTTTCAGATTTTTAAATTACGGCCCTCGAGGTTTACGAAAAAAAATTTCAAAAAATCATAACGTACTCCAATTTGGTTTTAAAAATCTGAAAAAAATTCTGAATACTATTTTGAGTTGGAAGAATCATATAAAAAATCGTAAGCGAAATCAGCGAGGTCGAGGGTCACACTCAGGTCGACTTGGTACGGAATGCCCCATATAGATGTTTATATCACTCAGTACAATAATGGACGGTTTTACATCCGCAAGCGGACGTGAAAACGTCCATATTGCACCTCGTGATATAAAATATCGTAAATCACCCGGCGATTGCAAGACTCGCCTTTGGCTCGTCCTGCAAATTCACACTCGTCAGAAAATGTTTTTACGTCCTCGTGATGTAATGTACTATTTTCGCTCGTAACTACTTTTTTCAACACGGCTGATATTATATCTCAAGTTCTGCTCAACTGAGTTACTTGAAATTTTTCACCAATCTTCAATTTATAACTCTACCGACCCTACCACGATCGTCTCAAAATTATTATTATTACTATTGTAAAAAAAATTTAAACTATGAAAAAGAAGAGTCGAAAAACTCCTTCCTCTGTTCAGACAGCCGCCATTTTGCGAATTTTTTTATTTCCCTTTTCTCTGAGGTACGGGCTATAACAACATCTTTGCCGATGAAAAATCATTTTTTAAATTTCGTATCGGATGATTAAAAAGGTTGCAATCGTTACAGCCAGCAGACCCCTTTTTGTTACCCCTAACTTTACCAGCTTAGAGCTCATTCAATTTTTTTTCTCGATTTTTTTTTTTGTATATCGTCAAAATATTAACAAATATATTGTAAAAAAAGGATGGTAAAAATATTTTTTGTTTTTTTTTATCGAGCTGTTATATTTCAGAAAAAGTGTCAATAATAATGGGTTTTGGCTAGGTTGACACCGAGTTAGCGGAGAACTTTTCAAACTCGATTTCTGGGAAAACGAAAAGAGCACCAAATTTTCCAATCGTTCATCAAATTAGCACCTAATTCTGGCACAATTTAGATTCATTTTCGAAGACTCGTCTCTGCTGAATTTACAGAGGTGGTTGCGTCGAAGTTAGGAATTTTAATGACTCTCAGGGTCACAAAAAAAATCTTTCCCGATGAAATATCTGATTTTCACGAAAGCAACGCTCGACGAAACTCGCGTTGAATAAAAATCTCTCGCATCGAGAGAAAGAGTGTACGGAAGCTCGATGCAACATTAGCATCGTCTCGGATATACAGGACTACGATTACCGTGGAAAACTTCTGCCACTGAGGTTATAACGAGTAAAATAAAAATAAAATAAAATTATAAGAATAACGTTACGGGATGCCAGGGCCGCATTCTCGGTCGACTCGGAGAAGCATTTGAGGGGGAGCAAGCATCGGACCATTTGGGAACCGCAGAGAAATCGTAACGTTCCTTTTATAAGAAACCAAGTTTTTTTCTCGCAGCGTGTGCACACGTTCTTTTCGTTGTGTTGCCGAATGGGGAAGAACGGAAGAAAAAAGTGGTTTGGGAAAGTCGCGAGAGAGAAAGAAAGAGAGAGAGAGAGAGAGAGAGAGAGAGAGAAAGAGAGAGAGAGAGATGGAGAAAGCGCGCGAAAGAGTTTTCTCAGAGCGAACAAAGCTTGTTACACTTCGGGGGTTCAAGTTTTATCTCTCTTTTTCCCGTGTCTCTGATTCTAATGTGCGCGACACGGCGCCCGACTACGTCCTCGACTTCGTTTCGACTTTTTCGTTTTTTTCCCCTCTTTATTCCTATTTTACGCGTGGCGTTCGAGTGCTGATTTATTCTTCAGGCAATGTTCAACGAGCCAACGAGAGAAAGAGAGAGACAGTCGGAAAACCGAGAGCGGGAAGTGAGATATTAAAAGAAAGTCAGCATAATTTTGTCGCGAGAAAAGATTTATAATCGAATCGTGGTACTTATTTTCATTGCCGCACGAATTTTACATGTGACTTTTTCTTTATTTACCGGAAAGAAGTCACGCTGTTTTAATCATGACTGCAGGTAAATTTTTCATATCGCGCATGATCAAAAATAAGGGGACAACAGTACAGCGCGATTAAAAGCGTAGAATCATCGATTGATCTCTCATAATTCCCGAATTGCTCAATTTTCTTTCGGCAAAATTGCAGCAAAAATCATAAACATGTCGTTACGTTTTTTCATCACACATTTTCCTCGTTTTACGCTCGCGTATCGAATATATCGGTTATATCGAATATATCGAATGTATTGTAAGGTCAGCGGCTACTAACCTGACGTCCGAGCTTTGGCCCTATATTATTCGCTCTTGCATGTGTATATACGGCAAAGGGAATGAATTATATTTACTTTCGGTGAATCGATAGGGTAGGGGGATGCTGGCAACCGGGTCTCTCTTTCGATAGGAGTCCGTTTGTGTACACAGGGCCTCGGGAAATAGACGACTCGGGTGAAATATACGTGCGTGTCTTTTCTCACTCTCTCTCTCTCACTCTCTCTCTCTCTCTCTCTCTCTCTCTCTCTCTCTCTCTCTCTCTCTCTCTCACTCACTCACTCACTCACTCACTCTCTCTCTCTCTCCCCTTCGTCACCATTTCGAGGGATTTCGTCGGATTGCACAGAATCCACAACGGGCAATACCGTTCTTTGGATTTCCCGTCAATGTATATGCGGCAGAGGAACCGAGTCACCCGCAACCACGGAGAGAGCGCGCCACCTTTCCGGTCTTTTCGTCAAGGCACGTAGGGATTGCCTACGTACACACAGGCGAGTCGGAGGAAAGCACTATATATGTGCTATACATACATAATGCGGCGCTTCTATGAAGGCATTTCGGGCATTCCATCCCAAATCTGACAGTTTGAAAAACTTTTTTTTTATCTCCTCAATTTTTTTATATTTTTTAGTACCCATCGAAAGACTCTTGCTGGTAAATTTTGAGATTTTTCTGATTGATCGTTCAAAAGACTAAAAAACCGCTTTTTTCGGTATTTTGGTCATGACTTCTTTGATAATGGTCCAAATTGAAAGTTTTTTTTTTTGAATTTTTTTGTTTTTTTATGGCCTTTTTAGAAAAAAAATACAACACAAATATTAGACGTGTTTTTGAATGAGTTTTTTGAGTTTTAAACTTCAAATCGCGTTCTTAAAGGTGAGTTTATGTTTTGATTCTTTTTAAATTTTTTTTTAAACATCCATCTATTCAACAACTTTTAAGACTAGTCCACTCGTGGGACTTCCGTAACTACTATTTTTTTGCGATTTTTGAAAATTAATTTTTTTTTCCTATAAATTATGAATATCCATTTTCGTTACTGTATAGTATTTTTTTTTCATTATTTAGAATTTATTTTGACACTTTTTTATAAAACTTTTGAATGAACGAAAAAAAATTTAGTTTTCAAAAATCGAAAAAAAATAGTAGTCATGGAAATCCCACGATCGGATTAGTCTTAAAAGTTGTTGAATAGATGGATGTTTGAAACGAAAAATTAAAAAAAAAAATCAAAACATACACTCACTTTTAAAAACGCGATTTAAAGTTTAAAACTCAAAAAAATCATTCAAAAACACGTCGAATATTTTCGTTGTATTTTTTTCCGAAAGGGCATAAAAAAACAAAAAATTTCAAAAAAATAAAAACTTTCAATTTGGATCATTATTAAAGAAGTTATGACCAAAATAAGGAAAAAACAGTGGTTGTTTTGTTAATTTAATATCTTTTGAACGGGTAATAAAAAAAATCTCGAAATTTACCAGCAACGGTCTTTTGATGGGTACTAAAAAATATAAAAAAATTGAGGAAAAAAACAATTTGTTCTAACTGTCCGATTTGCGATGGAACGCTCCATATATATATATATGGTATTGAGGACATCAGCACGAGTAGAAGGATAAGTGTGTCTCCCCCGCCACTTTAAAGTCTCACAGGTTCTTTATCCATCGAGTTTCTTAACCCTTGAGTTTAACCCTATCGCACGTAGGTGCAATCAATATTACCGTGCTATATTAACCAGCTGTATATTTACATATATTTATATGTGAATATTACACGTGTAGCGATGGTGTAATCTGTATATGTACGAGATGAAATTTTTTTTACGATGATACGGTACAATAAAGTGAGAGAATAAGAGAAAAGAGAGAGGAAGAGGATTTGCTCTTTTAGCACGGATAGTCAGGAATATATCACGCGTGGCCCTCGGAAGACTCGTTTAGGTATGAATCGTGTGGCCAATGATATCGGGCGACGATTCAACGTCATCGACGGACACGCCAACCTCTTTCACGCCACTCGACCATATTATATGTTTTTTTCGTGTATCCTGGCAATTTGAAAAAAAAAATGGGGTTTTTTTTCTCTCTCAAAGCAGTCATGGCAGTCGAGTCAATTGTGTATCAAGATTTCGAAAAGTTGCGTTTGTACACGTTTTGAGGGTGAAACTAGCGTGACCGAAAGTGGATCTGGATAAAGGAGTTTATATTTGATGACAAAAAAATGTATGACAGTGCTTGTGTGAAGTCAAATTATTCAGCCAGCTACTCCGATAAATTCACCGAAATTTTGTTTGTTGTTTTGTTTGTACATTCCACGAATTTGCGAGAGTTATTTTGTGCTTGTTCAGATTCGCCATCGAAGTAAATGTCTATTTAACATCGTACATTCTTTTTCGAAAACAAATAGCTTTAATTTACAAAGAATCAATATTATCGTGGATATTTTTGCGCGAATTTAAATTGAGCTCTCATTCGTCCCGATAAAATTGATATTGCAGATTTGAGTTTCGAAAAAATATATCAAAAATGTCCGCAGATTTGTCGGCGCAAACTATGATTTTTTATTGACGATTTAACATCGAAATAAAAAAAAATTAATCGATTTTTCCGCTCCATCAATTCGGCAGCCTGAGTTAATAAATTCTCTTACTGATTATTCCTTGTTTTAGAATTAATTTCTCCGTACGGCATTCCATCGGATCTCTCTGCTCGAGATTTCAACGATATTGACGTTTTCGGATGTTGAAATATTTCATGCGAGAAATAGCGGACTATAATCGTGTAACTGTCGTTCCGAATAATTTCTATTGAACTCGGAGGGCACTATTTCGCGATAGTACAATCGATAATTAATATTAAATACGCTCGACCGACGACAAGTATCGAGATTGATGAAACCGAAATTTCACTGATTACGGGTCATAACCAATCGTGATTGATTATCCGTTAAATGAGTGTAACGATTTGAAAAAAATTCATTCCAAAATCAGTGTAAAAAAATGTACATATATATGAGGAAATCCACGCCATTTCGCTCGACCCTGACCCGGACCATTTTAAATTTTTTCCATTTTTTCTTATAAAATAGTATACTATGCAACGAGTATTTTGACCAATTTTTAAATTTTTATCGCATGTAGTTCAGAAGTTACAATTTTTCGAAAAATTTGGATTTCCGAAATTTCGGAAACGTTCTAACGCCGTTATCTTTCAAATTAATCGATGTATCGAAAAATGTTTCGAGATCGATTTTTTTCATATTAGCTCACACTTTCATAAAAAAAAGGGAATAAATTTTTAAATCATCGTTATCGACATTTTTTCAGCGTGTAAAGTGAAAATTATTTTATTTAAAGATGATAGCCATTTTTTATTTTTTTCAAAAAATTCTCTAAAATAATACGATGAATTATATGAATTTTAACGCTAGTCCCACCATGGGCCCATTTTTCTTTCTATTAAAAAAAAAAAAATTCAATTTTTTTTCACGAAAATGTTGAGTGTTTCGTATGAATTACTATAATAATTTTTATTACTAATAATACACGTGAGTAATAATTATTGTACTTATTTACAATTAGTAACTGTAGTGATAATTTTACAATTAGTAGCCCGATCTAATATGTTGAAGAATTATTTTTCCATTACTTTCCTATGGAAGAAACGTATGCATTGTACCATCATTATCATTATCATTGTCAGGCACAACACAGTGCAATTTTTAGATACCCATTATGGTTTTCACTCGTTTATACCGGTCGCTTAGTTTTTGTGCTATACATTTTGATATCTGATCAGTCTCGATTGTGTAAACTTTTTTAATGAGTGAGAAAATAAATATCTATGACTCTCTCAAGAAAAAAAAATATGTAAGTTTCATTCATATATTCTCCTATAATGCATACATTTCTTCTATAGGAAAGTAATGTAAAAAAATAATTCTTCGACACATTATATCGGGCTACTAATTGTAAAATTATCGCCATAATTACTAATTCTGAATAAGTACAATAATTATTACTTACGAGTATTATTAATAATGAAAATTATTATAGTAATTCACACGAAACACTCAGGATTTTCGTGAAAAAAATTGAATTTATTGTTTAAAAAATAGAAGGAAAATGGGCCCACGATGGGACTGGCGTTAAAATTCATATAATTCATCATATTATTTTAAAGGAATTAAAAAAAAAAAAAAAATGGCAATCATTTTTTTTTAAAATAATTTTTACATTACACGCTGAAAAATTGTTGACAACGATGGTTTAAAATTTTTTTCCCTTTTTTTATGAAAGTGTGAACTAATGTGAAAAAAATCGATCTCCAAACATTTTTCGATATATCGATTGCTTTAAGAGATATCGGCCTTAGAACGGTTTCGAAATTTCTAAAATCCAGAATTTTCGAAAAATTGTAACTTCTGAAATACATGCGATACAAATTTAAAAATTGGTCAAAATACTCGTTGCATAGTATACTATTTTATTTAAAAAAATGAAAAAAATTAAAAATGGTCAGGGTCACGGCCGAGCGAAATGGCGTGGATTGTCTCATATACACCCCCGCTCAAAAGTTTGGATACACCTGTCGATATTTCTTGTCGCACTGGAAGTTGCATAACTCCGTCAAAAAAAAAGATATTTGAATTAAAAAAAAAATGGTTTTGACCGGAAGAAATTTAGCTTTGTATCCTTTTTTAAAATATTTTTTGTGATTTTTTTTCGACCCGCTATGCACTTTTGATCGTGACCGTATTTTGGCCTTTTTTCGACCATCGCGAATTGGGCGCACATCTATAGAGGACATTTTGTTTTCATTTTTATCTACGGCACATTTAAAAGGGTTAGCAGACACTTCATTTTCGTTTCATGAAAATTCTCGTACGATTTTTTCTTGTAAAGTTATTTTCAAAATTTGGCTAAAAAAGCCAAATTTTGAAAGATGCAACGTAACTCAAAAACTATAGAGTTTAAGAGAAAATGTAAAGTGTGAAAAAGTAGCGTAGGTGTATACGGAATCGCCTGGAATTATTTCAGAATTTCCCTATGATTTTTTTTTTTTTTTTTTTACTATTTTCGCTCAAAGCTCCGACGATGACGTCACAGCGAAAAATTGTATCCGATTGAAATTTCCGTACTTCGTGATACGATAAAAATTCAGCAATCTTTGGCATGCTATAAACAACAATGATCAATAATAATTATTGATCATTGTTCATCAATAATAATATTGCCAACGACAAATTGTTTAAACAATTTATTAAATAACTTTTGGGCAATATTATTATTGACAATTGTTGCTTACAGCATGCCGCATGCAATGTTGCTGAATTTTTTTAGATTTTTATTAAATCACAAGGTACGGAAATTTCAATCGGATACAATTTTTCGCTGGGACGTCATCGTCAGAGCTTCGCGCGAAAATAATAATAATAATAATAATAAATGTCATAGGGAAATTCTGAAATAATTTCAGGCGATTCCGTGTATACTTACGCTATTTTTTCATACCTGACAATTTCTCTTAAGCTGCATAGTTTTTGAGTTAAGATGGATCTTTCAACATTTGGTTTTTTTGGCTAAAAGTAAAATAACTTTGCAACAAAAAATTCTACGAAAATTTTCATGAAACGAAAATGGAGCGTCTGCTAACCCTTTTAATCAAATGTGCCGTAGATAAAAAAGAAAAAAAATCCTCAAGATGCGCGCCCAATTCGCGATGGTCGAAAAAAATCGTAAAAAATATGTAAAAAGGAGAAACAAAGCTGAATTCCTTCCCGGCAAGACTATTTTTTTTAAAATTCGATTAACTCTTTTTTGACGGATTTATGCAACTTCCAGTGTGGCAAGAAATATCGACAGGGGTATCCAAACTTTTGAGCGGGAGTGTATGTATGTGTACGTAAATAGAAAACTACGTGTTTCAGCTTTTATCTAGTATTTAGGAACATATTATTAAATTTTCAACAAGTTAAAATCGTGTTAATTAAAAATTTGCACATATACGCTTTGTTATTTTCTTCCATCCTTCGTGAAGGTTCCTTTGTGAGGAAGCCATAATTGAATTACTCTCCATGGAGAAGGAGAGAAATGGAATAAAAAAAAGGAAGCTGCGCGTAAATTTTTAATTTACAGAATTCGTAATTTATATTTTTCGAAAATAAAAAAGTATCTTTCATTCCAAAACTCGTGAGTAATTTTTTTTTAAATCAAAGAACATCTTTCCTGTCGTATATTATATTTGCGGAAAAAATTTGATCTCGATAGGCGCGAAATTACGAAGTTCAGAGCACTGACAAAAGTGTTTTGAAAATTTCAACGATTTTTTCGGACGAATCCCTCCAATCGATTCTCTTAAAATTCAATATCGATCCTTGTCCAAATATATCTATTTTTTCTTCAGAAAGTTTCAAAATATTTTTAAAAATTATTTTTCAACGTATTTCAACGTTGTCAATCTCTATGAACAACCAAAAATGATAATATTGAAGTTTGAATCGTTGAATCTCAGCCGAAACAGTTTATTTCTCAATAATATTCGTTGTTTGAAGTTTTCTAAGTGAAAAATCGTTGAAATGTATTTTGGGAACTTTATCAAGGACTCGCGTTGCCAAATATACGAGCAAAACGTGAATCTCGCTGAAAATGATTTTAGAAAATTATCGTGTCCCTTACAACGATGCGAAATGCAATATCATCCATAATTTGATAATAGCAACAGTTTATCATTGGTAGAATTTTTATCTCGAAATGAGGGAGAGGAAACCTCAACGTCGGACTAAACTCGACTCGTTTCACTTACCTGTCGGTGTTTGTTCTCTCGCCGCTCTCGTTTCTCCTCGTAACGTTCATCTCGATTCTCTCACAGTCGTTGCTCTCGATGAGCGACATTCTCCTGCGTCTCATACCGCGAATTATTTCCAGCCCGACGTATCTCGTTGCGTTCGTAAATATCATTTGTCACGCGTTTATTTATTCTCTTCGTTTCGTCTCACGATAGACAGAGTTCTTTCGCTCCGATCATTTCAAAAATCCGGCTCAACGTGCGATCGGACATTTGACGCGAAAAGCGCGCGCGCACACGCACACACGAACGCGAAAAAAAAGAAAAAAAAAGAAAAAAAACCGTCACTAAACACCTTGAAACTCACAAATCGCCGTGTCGCGAATATTTTCGGGATTAAAAAAAAATTCACTCGCTCCTTTCAATGAAACATAACGAATTTTTTCCCCTCAATCCTCTCTCCTTAATTTCACGAACCAGCGATATTATACACACACGTTTCAACGATATATATACATATATATATATATATATATACGTATATTCAAACTTTAAAAAAATAAGAATCTTATCGACGGTCGAGAATCTCGGGAGGCGGGCGTACGAAACGCGTCAAAAACGTCGACTCGATATTTCTCCTCGTACCAATAACATTGTACGAGGATTCACCACGAAATTTTCGTACTGACGCGGACCACGAAATATCGTGCTTCGCGAAGAGAGAGGACGAAAAAAAAACAACACCAGAAAATAAAGATAAACACGCGATGTTCTCTCGGAAAGCTTTTGCTCCCTCTCTCTCTCTCCCGCTCTCGGGTCGATCGACGAGAGCTTTGTTTTTCTTTTTTTTCCCCTCTTACTTTCTATGTCACACCGCAGACGCTCCTACGAGGCAAAAAGCACCCTCTCACCGAACTCGAGTGTCACGAGTAACCGGAAACCGTAACGGAACAAAAGTCGAGAGATTGAAAAAAAAAAAATCTTTTAATCGTCCAAGTTTCACGATACGACGATCGTGTGAAATTTTTCATTCACAAAACGCCGATGAACACGCGAAATTGCACTGGCGCACATAACGACGACACTCTTTGTTTCTATTTCACAAAATAATCCAGCGTCGAAAGCGCGTTAACACGGATTTTCGACCGGATGATTAAAAAAAAACAAGTTCGGGCTCCGACTATCCTGATTCTCTCATTATTTTTCTCGTAATTCTCACGGTTAAACCGTCGACGATGATACCGTCAGGATCGACGGTAAGACCGATTGGGAAACGAGGAAAAAAAACCGAAACGTTTATGACATATTCGTGCGCGAAGGGAGAGAGAGACGGAGGGAGACGAGCCACGAAACGACACAAACCCGATCGTGAACGCTGCTTGTCCAGAACTACCGGCGCTATTCCGGCACTCTCCCGCTGTACCCCTACTCTGCGCGCGCGCGCGTGCTCTCTCGCTCACTCCGCCGCCGTGGTCAGTATCCCCTCTCCTCACGCGCGCGAGTTTCGCGATCCACCGCGGTCTCTCTCTCTCGCTCGCTTTTTCCCTTCTTCTTCGCCTTCGCGGAGCTCGACTGCAGTGAACCACGCGCCTCGATCCCCACTCTCGCGAAACACGCACTCCACGAGCCGGAGGGTGACACACGCGCGAACGAGGAGTGAGGGAAACGGTCGCGTGGCGGCCGTGGCCTCGCGTCTCCGGTGGAAGAGGAGAAACAGGGGTTACTTTGCCCGCCGGGTTAACACGGTGGGGAGAGAAGGGACGGAGGAGAAAGGAATCACGCGGAGACCGAGGCGCATGCGCCAGGGTCGACCGCCACTGTGCCGCTTCTCCGTCTCTCTCTTTCTCGCTCGCTCATTATACACATCTTTTCTCGATAGAGCGACGCGCACTGGAAACGGCAGCGGGGGAATTACGGAACGAGATAGAGATAGAATCCACGCGATACATATTTGTTTCTTCGCTCAGAGAGGAAATAAAGATGAAAAATACAATTATTACCGAGCCGATTAATACGCGTGTGGCAAATCGATGCTTTGAAATATCGTGGATTCTTGCGGGATCGACGATCAGTATTGTACGATGGTCGGAGCGGAGAATGTTTTTTCTTCGCGACGCTTTGACCTTTTCAAGGAGAATCTTCCAATGCGCATTGTGATCGTGGAATCGTCTCTTTTGTCGCAGTTTTTTGACGTCAAATTCCGTCGGGAATTTATGAATTTAAAACAGACACGAAACAAGTGAACTTGAAAGATTCGTTTAAAATATTGCAATTAACAACTTTCTTTAACCGTACTCCAAATTCAAAAAATTACCACTTTATATTCTTAAAAATACAGAAAAAAATAATGAAAAGTATTTTATTATTTTAAAGATATATTGGAAAAAAGGCAGCTCAGCCTTTTTCA
The DNA here is from genome assembly GCA_946863875.1 of Alloplasta piceator. NCBI lineage: Eukaryota > Metazoa > Arthropoda > Insecta > Hymenoptera > Ichneumonidae > Alloplasta > Alloplasta piceator. The sequence continues at coordinate 432,093 of OX333075.1, read as the reverse complement.
TCTTTACGAAAGAAGTCGAGTCGTCGAGAAAAATTGGGGAATACTCCTCGCACAAAATCCGGCAAATTCGGCGTTGGGCAGCTAATAAACAGGTTTAGCTATCACGGGGGGCGTTTGGAGTTTTATCGGTGATCCCTGCATACGCGTATATAATTATATATATATGGAAAGGCCGTGGGCAAAAGTTTTGTCACGGTGAACAAACGACGATGATGGGAAACCCGCGCGCGCGCGGGCGAAGAGGAATTCGCTGGTGTCGCGGCAAATGGCAGTAGGGGAAAGCTCGCGACGAGCAGCGACGGAAAAAAATACAACGAAGAGAAAGACCGCGGAATAACCTCTTACTCGAGGGGAGGACTATTTGCGGGCTAATGTCCGGTCTCTTGGCAGGACAGGTCCAGAGGCAGGAGCGGGAGGGTCGAGGGGATTTGTGTGAGGTCGAGAACCCCACTGGCGAGTGCTGGCGAGTGCTGGTGAGTGGCGGAGGGATCGAACGTGCGTACTATACACCGCACACCGCTATACACGAAGGTTACGGACTGCGCCAGTATCACTGCTGTACCCTGCTGCTACTCTCCTCGCTATTCCTGCTCGCGTACCCCCGCGCGCATTGTTACACGGAAGCAAATTATTTCTCTACTCCCCGGGTGCGCCGACTCAACGACGAGATCGCAACAGCTTGATAATTAGTCCAACTATCGAATGTCAAACGCACACCCGTTAATCGATGCATATTCGGATTAGCGAGTCACCGAGAGGGAAAATGTTTGGGTTACGATATATAACCGACGCATCGCGATATTCGATTAGACGTGTAGTCCGATCGAATTATCGGATTCAAGATTTTTTTGTGGTCGATGTTCCGTCGGATCGATGTTTTTCCGATCGTTTCCTCTCTCATTTCGAACAATTTCGATGAAATTTGGTCAGAAGTTTTCGTATTCACTAAAACGAAGTTCCACCAAAGGAAAAAAAATAAAAAAAAATTTTTCGAAAGTTATGCAAAATTCAATATTTTACAATTTTTCAAATCTGTCAAGTTTATTTTTTAAATATCTTGAAAACTATTATAGTTACGAAAATTCGTTCTGAATTCGTTTTAAAGAGTATACTTGGGGCTACGGAAAAAAAAATTATTTTTGGTTTAATTTTTTTTATATAATACCTCATACTGATCTTAAAAGATCCTGAAAAATTCAGAGAGGTGTTTTTTTTTGTTTCAACAATATAAATTTTTGAATTTTTAAAAATCACGCAAATCCACGATCAACATTTAATTTTTTGTTAAATTTTTTTTATACAACACCTTATACTGATCTTGAAAGATCTTGAAATTTTCAGGATCGTGTCTTTGTCTCAGAAGTATAAATTTTTGAATTTCGATAGAATGTTTTTTTTTTAATTGTCATTAATTGAAATTTTTACTGTTCGAAATTACAGAATTACGCGATTGCTCAACTTTACTTAACTTAGAGGGAAAACAAAAAAAATTTTTTTACCAAGATTCAAAATTTTTTATTCTTTAAACAAAAACATACTACCCTGAAAATTTTAGGATCTTTTAAGATCGGTACAAGGTATTGTATAAAAAAAATTTAATGTTTATGGATTGTGGATTTTCACGGTTTTTAAAAATTCAAAAATTTGTGTTTTTGAAGTAAAAACCATCTCTGAAAATTTCAGGATCTTTCAAGATCAGTACAAGGTATTACATTAAAAAAATGGAACCAAAAATAATATATGGAATTTGGATTTTCACGATTTTTGAGAATTCAAAATTCTCCAAATTCATCATTTTGCAAAAGTTTTTTTCGGAATATTTTTTTTTTCCTAGCCCCAAGTATACTCTTCAAAACGAAATCAGAACGATTTTTCGTAACTATAATAGTTTTCGAGATATTTGAAAAATAAACTTGAAGATTTGAAAAATTGTGAAATTTTAAACTATAAATAATTTATGAAAAAAAAAATTAATTTTTTTTCCTTCGGTAGAACTCCGTTTTATTGAAAACGAAAACTTCTGACCAAATTTCATCGAAATTGAGAGGGGTCGATTCCAACTCTTGGTCGATTTGACATGGAATGACCCATTTACATCATTTTACCGTTAGCATCGTATCATCATTTTATTCTTATCAGTTGTTTATTAAAAATCTTTTTTCATCATTTTATTCCAATCACATTTTTTTCATTATTCACCACCTTATTTCACCTCTATCATTTATTCCCATCGATTCGGATCGGCGTTACATTTGCGCCATTTGTTCCCATCATTTTATTCGCGGCATTTTCATCGCCGTCCCTCGCATTCCCATCTTTTTTATCCAATAATATTATCGCCTACGACTACAAATCGATTTTGTTGCCAATAATTTTGAATCCATTATTTCTGCCCGATTGATTCACTTTTAATACGATTCGCAGTTACATGACCGCGAACTTTGCCACGGGAATCCGCAACGTGAATTAGGATAAACGAAGATCGAACGAAATCGGGGCAAGGGTGAAAATTGAATCGACGCGCAACGACCAGTGGGAATTCGGACGAATTTCCCTTATGGTTCGTACATCTGGACATGATCGTCCTCGGTCTACGTTTAATCCCCGCTCTCTCCACCTTTGCTCAGAGTGACATTCGCCTATTCATGGGAATGCCATAGAGGCAAAGCGCCATCTATCGTGCAACACGAATCCCCGGGCTACGTTAGCTTCGTCCTCGCCTTGGCAAGCCATAGAGCGGTTACGTATGGCAAGGATGGATCATCGGTTGCGGTGCACGTGCATTTTGCACGTGTCATATAAGCTCGTTGCACGAGACGTTGGAGCTCGAGGTGTGCGGCTTGCGAATAGTTAAATTCCCAAGTCACAGAGGTTCACTCAAACTGATCATTTTCAATTGTCAACAACCGCATATTATATTGATGTTTTGTTTCAATTGATGATGAAAAACTCCTGTGAAATAATCTTCATCGATACATCGATCCATTTTTCACGATTGCGAATTTTCCGCATTTTCATACGATAAATGGCGATAACAGATTTTTTTCCAATACCCCGAAGTCTCCTCCTTGACATTCCGCTTGAACTTTCGAAATCGCTTTGTAAGAAGAGAAGATAGAAATTTTCAATCGTGAAAATCGGTTTTCGATGATTTTTTGCGGTCTACGGTTTTTGTAGGGATTTCTCACTAACTGAACTTTGATAAAATCCAATTGGAAAAATAAGGAAATTGATATTCTCTCGATAGAAAGTCATATTCGTACACCGAAAAAAAGGTTTAGTAATATCAACTACCCGGCTGCGATCACGGAAAATTCGTTTGAATCAATCGTCACCTATTTGATTTTATTACCCCGTTGTTGAAATAATAAAACTGGTGTCGTTGTTTCGAATGTGTACTGCATTCACCGCAAGTATAACATTGGATCAAAATGATTTTAAATCCGATTGATTCAACAACTTGCTTTCTCATTCAATCGAATATTTAGTCATTTATTGGAAGTAAATAAAATTGTTTCAACTGTATGTTTCGTCTCATCAACGAAATCTAGTTTTAATTTGAGCTATTCATCCAGTTAAAAAGAATAGTAAATGCTTTCAAGTCGATCAAATTGTTTGATACATTTGACTAAATATTCCAATGCAGCCACAACACATTTAGTCGATAGTCCGTACGGTAACTACCACGATCTCGGCACTTCGCCCGAGATCCGTAAGGTGGCGACGATCGACGCGCGCTTTCGCGCCTGCGAGACAGCCGCTGAGCACCCATAAGTACCAGTGTATTTTACCAGCATCGGAGTCCTCGATTAACTTTAAATTAATGGAACATTACCCGCGCTCTGTGGTCGCGCACTTCTATGGACCAAAGACTACATATTTGAATGAGATCACCATTGCACTTCGGTGGCTCGTGCTCTTTATGGGCGCAACGATAAATAAGTTAAATTTTCTCTTAGCTGTTTAATCTCACGATTAGTTGGTCAAGTAAAAGCCCTCGTAGCTCAAACAAATATTGCATATCATCGAATGATTTGTTAATTCAATTGAAATTTTATAGCTTTAGATTGAATGCATTTTTTTTCCGGTGAACAACATCTGAATTGCATAGAAAATATAAACTGTTCATTCAACTAAACCATTTGGTTATGCAATCGCATAGTGAGTGCATTTTACCAAATATAGAATCAAAACAATGTAATTTTCAATTGAATGAATTCTCCACTCCGTTGGGTCAAGGATATATGTACACGTTTTGAGTTAACTGAATTACACATTTCGTTCGCCACCCGTAACCGCCGGGTTTAATTAATTCAAGCCAAATTTTTTTCACTTTACCAAACCTTTTTCTCGGTGTAGGCATTCGACAAAAATTAATAATTATGTTTGAAAATGGGCATTTTGACGCTGACCGGCCAGATGGGATGTCCGGATCGTTTCGCTCCTATTTGCATGCCTATACGGGACATTCTTCGCAAAGTCACGCACGCTTGAAATTCGGCGACGAAAATTTCTCTTTTTGTTTTGCTTTCATTCACCATTTTTTTTTTAACCCCCTATTTACATTGCCCCGAGATGGGTATGGGGTCGGCAAGGGCACAGTGCACCGGCATATTTGCCTATTAGGTTGCTCTCGAGTATTTTCGCAAAGGAAATAAAAACCGGAACGCGCGCCCGTCGCGACGGTGGCGTCGTGCCAGGCCAACCGAAGGATGCACTCACCGATAGCTCTCTTTTCCTCTTTCCTTCTCTCTCCTGTTCCTCTTCCTCTCTCTCTCTCTCTCTCTCTCTCTCTCTCTCTCTTTTGCTCCTATACGGTGCAAAACCGTTTCTCAAAGGCATCGACGAACGTAAATTGAATCGAATTTCGAGAGAGCTCTCGAATAAATTTGTGATATGTTTATGGCTCGCGGCAAAAGCCCAAACTGATTCGAAAATATTTGCCCGTTTCGATGAAAATTTGCTTACACAAAACATTGCAACGGATGACCAATTGAGTCCGCATCGTTCCTCGATATACAAGAATATGGAGAAATTTACGGGTGAGGGATTTAGGGCTAAGATTATCGAGAAAGACCTGAAAAAAACTCTCTACTTTTTGGGGTGATATTTATGAATTTCGGAGTTGTGATACAAGATGATACTTGAAAAGCACTGATTTTTGGTATAATTTAATTTTTATAATTTTTTCACAAATACGTTCGCACGATAATGGACAATATTAGATTCAAAAAAAAGGTAACGGTTCAAAAATAATAAAGTTTTAAAATTATTTTCTTCCAAATGCACCGCAAAGAAGAACTATGATATCGTATTTGGGCAGTATCGCTCAAGGGATTCGAGCTAAAAGTAAAAAAAATTGAAACGATAAACTCGTAGACCCTTGTTTTCTTTATCAAGTGGAAATGAAAAGAGAACTCGTACAGATTGAAAATTGTGCATCGCTGCATCATTTTCCACTATTTCGGAAACGAAAATTGCGCAGGTTGCTTGCTGATTGGAAAAGAATTTGTTAGTTTCATTTCACCTCACTCGTTCTATCGTCATAATTGCATGTTGTTATTTATTCCATTTCATTTCCATTTTCATTCATTAACGTACGGTTACACTGAGAAAAAAAAATGGTTGAAAATGCAAAATCGTTAGTTGAATACGGGCAACTAAATATTTATTTGGTCGAACTAAATAATTAGTTTCTTGAATATATCCGCGCTTCGGTTGACCAAAATATTGTTCAAGCAACAAAAATTTGGATTGTACAACTAAATATTTAGTTGCACGTATTCGACTAGACGATTTTGCATATTCAACCATTTTTTTCTCTCAGTGTATTGACTATTTTTCACAACATTTCTTTCATTTTGAACCAGCATACGCTATAAAGAACCGTATCACTGGGGAAAAACTGGCGTTAAACCCGATGGAACATGTCAATGATAGAGAGTCGATAAAATTCATCGCTCAGACGGAGCTAAAAGTTCGGTACAGTTTTTCATAGTCGGAACGGCCGCGGGACTATCGCCGTCACATATACTTATGTATATATATATTTTAAAAAAACAAGACAAAGATAAGAGAGGCTCCCGATATATATGCGTGTATAACATACGTGTATATATACATTTATCGATAAGATGGTTACATCGGTTATCGATGGCTACAGTCTTGACCGAGGGGATATCGCGAGAGTGACTGTGTCATTCCACGACGACACTTTATTTTTCTCGATTTTCCGCTTATATATACGGCGGAAGAAATCGGGAAGGACACTCGATACAGGAGAGTACTTTGCAGTGGGTCTTGGGTGTTACGAAGAAAGGGCAAAAACTGGATAGAGGAAGACAAAAAAAGAGCAGTCGGGAGTCGGAGATGGGAAAAAAGCGGGCAGCAGAAACGGGATAGGAAGAGTACGAGAGTTGAGGAGAGATATCACGGCCTGGGAATGTTTGGTGGGTGAAATATGGCTTTGGAGCGATAGACCGTCCAATGGGATTTCTCAGTTCGACATACACGAACTGCCATGTACTCGAATCTTAAATGCACACATACTAGGGTGTGCCCCAGTGCAAAGCTCAATTTTTCTTTTCCATCTTCTGCTCGCATTGTTAATTCTTTTTACCTCAAATTCCGAGTGGATTCCCAAAATATCAAGATAATTTATTGAATCACAAAAGTTCATTAATTTTCATTCGTATCAATATATTAGATAATTCAATATATTAATATTAATGTATAATTTTTCTGTCTTTTTGAATGACCCCATTTAGTACGATTTTCACACCCAGAAAAAGATCTAGTCGTAGGTACTATAATCGTTTATTTGATTATTTTTTAGATACTTTGAAGAAAAATTTCTTTCCATCCAATTTCGGGCGATATTTACTTCCGCTAATTTTATTTGAATTCCCTGTCATCGAGAAACAAGCGTTGAAGAAAAATTCTATTCGTTGTTACTAAATACCTATTCACCCGTAATCTCATCCGATCATATCTGCAGATTCGTCAGTACCCCAAAAATCCGCCAGGTGGCTACCTCTCGCACAAGCGAACCTGCCTCTCGACGCCTATATCTTTTCCAAGCTCGTCTATGTTTGATATCCTTATTTTTCAGTATGGATATTCGATACATTGAACATTGCGGCATAACGCAAGATGCTCGAATCCCCGAAAAGGATTCCCATAAAAAAGGGTCTTTTTTCTCTTCCATTCTGTTGAAGAAAAGACGAAGCTTTACGAAATTGTAGACTTACTATGTGTAACTATACATTCAAAGATTGAAATGTTTAAAAATATAGGGGAATGTGGGGCAAAGTGGACACTGGGGGCAAAGTAGACACGCGAAAAATTTGAAATTTGGGGGCAAAGTGGACACGAGCTGAAACTGAAAATAATGTCAAGGTCATAAAATTATAACTTCGAATTCAGACAATATCTGCACGATTCCCGTAACGTTTCATACACTGTTGAACAATATATTCAAAATAAAAAGCACAAAACACGGAAATCGTAAAATTAGAAATTTTTTTTTTTTACAAAATTCAAAAAACAATAATGGGAAACGAATTTCACGACTCAAAAGTCGATGAATGTGTGAAAATACCATGATTTTTTCACTAACAAAGTGAATTCATTGTACATTTTCCACATGGAAAAAAATCGGAGCCAAAAGAATCTGAAAATTTACCTCGTTTTTTTAAAACTTCATTCGAGGATCGATTCTATTGGCTTCATTTCTTTGTTTATATTGTTAAGTTGTCCCTATTTTCGAGAATCGCCAATTATAGATTTTTCTACATCTGAGAAGGCGTGTCCATTTTGCCCCCAATTTTTTTTTTACAAAATTCAAAAAAAAAGAATGGGGAATAAATTTCACGATTCAAAAGTCGATGAATATGTGAAAATACCATGATTTGTTCACTAACAAAGTAAATTCATAGTACATTTTCCAGGTGGAAAAAATTAGAGTAAAGTGAATCTGAAGAATTACCTCGTTTTTTTTTAAATTTCATTCGAAGAACGGTTTTTGGGCTTTATTTCTTTGTTTCTATTGTTAAGTTAATATTTTATTCGGGCCTCGTCGATTTTCGAGAATCACTGAGTATAGATTTTTCTACATCTGAGCAGGCCTGTCCGTTTTTCCCCCAATTGTTTTTTTCATAATGAGGGAAATTAGGATCGGGAATCAATTTTGAGATATGAAAGTAGTCAAAAGACCGCGTGCCGACCCGATGAAAATCGTCAAATTCCGTAAATGTCCACTTTGCCCCACATTCCCCTGTATTGTGTAAATATTTATAAAAAAAAATTATTTCATTCAAATACATATTTGTTCAGTTTGAAATAATATTTATTAATATTAAATAAAAATGTATTAGATCGTAATATATTTTCCCAGTAAGTCATTCAAAATAAAAAATTTCGTTAACACGAATAGAGTTGTATTAGGCCGGCCTACAACTAAAAAAAATTTATTTGCCTTGACTAAGATTCAGTTAAATGTACTGGATCTTTTTTCTGGGTGCATCGAGTTAATTTTTTTAGAATTTCAATTGGACCAATGATCGGTAGGTGCTTTCTCACTCGTTTCGCAACCCACTCTGTCCTGTTTATGCGACCTGTGTGCATCGGGACCTTCAAATTGCCGCTGAACGGTACTCGTCGAAATTACCGAGCCACTTGTTCCTTTCGTAACTTATCTCCCTTTTGTATACCCTGAAAAAAAAGATGTATACATATACAGTATCCCGTTACTGACAGAGCGCGAAATTGGCGGTGAACTAATTACACTCCTTGACGAGCTTCAGCCGGAGGAGCTGTACAGGAGGCAAGAGCTTGCAGTTTAGTCGAAATTGCGGTAGAACGGTTCGCTCATAGCTTTCGCATTCCCGCGAAAAGCATGCGCACAGGATTCACGGGTTTCCTCCGTCTCTCTATTTTTCGCCGACCAAAATCACTCGAGTTGTACGATTGTTTTTGCGGCAATTGCTTTCCCATTAGTGTCCCTCTCCCTCGAGAAAATGGCCACCCCGGTTGCAGTCTCTCACGACCCCTTTTATCCCACCCAGCGTCATTCGAATTTTCCGCCATCAACCGCAAACCCGATTCTTTGTTCTCGAAAATAGGTTATTACGCGCGAACTATGAGAAATACATCCCGGAGGTTCGTAACTTACTCGAATATATTACGTTGATGCTCGTCTAATTTGCGACCGAGTGTAATGTTAATTTCTATAAAATTTCCAACGATACCCGAGACGAATTTTATCATCGAACGTCTTTCTTGGCCCGCTCAAACAGTTCGGAAAACCCGGAATAATCCGTCTTCAAAATTTGACACTGTATACATAGATAATATTTGCTCGTGGTAAATGTACAATAGAAACGGATCGGTGTAATGATGATTTGCTAATTATACCGTCGTATTAGGATTAATACGCGATAATGCCTCGGATATTAAGCCAGTCTGTATTATCGAGCTCAAGGTTTGGTATTGGAAATTGTAGTTACAGCCCGGTATAGCGATATTGATATTGCAAAGGGTCGATGGCACAGGAGCTCGCGACGAGAACGTATCCTGTACCTGGAGAAGCAGATTTGTAATTATGGATTATACGAGCGACATACTGTGCAGTTATTTTTCTCTAAATGCACGTACAAGTAAATTAATTGTAATTGGATTAGAAAATCATTCGGAATACCTGATTTAGACATTGGGAAAAATTGATCTGTCGGTATTTGAAAAATGTGAATAACCAAAACCGGAGTCTCGCTTGATTTTCGTCAACATTCGTGCAACGATTAATATTTAAGACGAATCTGACGGACCATTGACCACGAATACATCAGAGATTGTTATTGATTCTAGATGCTGAATTAATTCTTTATACAAATTGATAAATTCGCAGATCGGTAGTTTCCGGGCGAGCGTTTCAAAAACAAATAATTCCGCCGTGCGGAAATTACACGTCGATGTGTCAGCAAGCTCTCCCGGCCGCAACCTGCCAATAGCAGAATCGCCATAGGTCCAAAGAGATCTCAAAATAACCGTTCATTCCAGTTAAATTCCGACGTTAGAAATCCGACGTTGGACATTCGCGTGGTATATATTTGAACAGCGTGAAATCTTTCATCAACTCGGCGCTTGGCATTGTGTTAAAGTAATATATATACCCCGATCCAGGTGGTCAGGTAACGTTTTTCACTGATCCACGACCCCAGAGAAGCCGAAAATAATTTATATTTTCAACTTTGGAGGAACGTTAAAAGCTTATATTGATGGATCAGTTAGTTGTGATTCGGAATTTCAAATGTCGTTTTTCGACATTTTCGGACATTTTTAACATACAGGCACGATAATTTTTCAATTTTTTGCTAATTCTCATGAAAAATGTAGCAATACGAGTTCAAAAAAATATATTTAAAAAAAAAATTTCTTGCACTTCAGCCAAAACTTTATCAGTTCACTAAAATTACTATAATTTTTTCTCTACATGAAATTACAGCGCTTGAGCATAAGCTTATTCTCTTCGTAATCGTTCAAGCTTCAAACCTCCGCTTGGTTCATCGAATTCCGATCATTTTTCAATTTTTGGCAGATTTTTTAAGTCAGACCATTGGTTTTTGCAAATTCTTGTACGATTACGTGGAAAAAAGAAATTTTTGAATCGGTCAAACCGATGTTAAATTATGAGCATTTGAAATTTTGCTACTTTGAGATTTTTGAAAAGTCGCTCAAAATCTGCAATTTCCAAAAGTTGCCCTAGTCACGTTAAAAACTCTGAAATCGAAGCTTCCTTTGCGAGAAAGCGACAGAGAGAATTTTTCATCGACCGAACTATATATTTTTGAAAATTAACGAATTTCAGGTGAACTCTCGACGCGAAGATTCACCGAACGTAAATTTCACCGAAAAATATATGGCGCGTCGAGTTAAAAATCTGCATTATCACATTATATCTATACCTACGAACCGGACAGTTTGTACAAAATCGAATGATGACGAGATAAGAGAGAAGGAAAGAGAGAGAGGGGGAAATGGATAGTACGGGGAGATCGTTGGAATCTGGTCGTGCCACCTTTTCTCGCTCGCTGGGTGTCGTGTCCCGCGGCTTCGACGGCCTTGGAATATCTATCTCTCGTCACTTTTGAGTCTCTCGATCTCCTTTTCTCTAGCATTAAATACGCTAGAAATATCGAGCGACGGTATCAAAGATTATCCGTCACGATCGGAAAGAAAATAACATTCAATATTGTCCATCAAATTTTCAAATTTCAATTTTTCATATTTAATAATGTATATTTTGGAAAATTATTGCCCCAAACCAAAACCAAAGTTTCTTAATAAACATACGGACAAGGGTTTCCATTGAAATTACCTTAAAATTAAATGAAACTCAATGACAGAAAATATGAACCGTTTCCTCATTCGATTTACTCAAAAAATAGTGCAAAAACGTCTCGAAATGGCTCAGATTTTCGCCCAGTTTGAAAATTTTAATTTCTTACATTCTCGCACGATAAGCATCCTGTGCGGCACAAATGAGGCACATCTATACGATATTCCTTCAATTATAGCTACCCCAAAATGAGGACGCGAGACACAAATGGAACGGGGGCGAAGAAGCGTCGGCGTCGCTCCGACGTTAAAGCTCGGCCGTCGAGTTTTTCGTTCACGGTAAATTCTCTCCCTTGCTCTTCCAGTTCTATATCTTCCGGCCGAGTACACGCGTGTTTCACCAGCTGAACTCCCTCGAATTTCTCGCTGATCCTATAAAGATGAAGGGACAGAGAGGAGGGGGGAGAGGCAAAAGTGTGAGAGGCGCGAAAAAGGGGAGTCTAAAATTACAATCCTGCACACACGATGTCTAGGGTCCCTCCTATAAGTCTCGCTCCCCCATTTCTCGTCGTCTCCGCGCTTTTTCGTCGCTCATTTTCCGTCTTTCTCGCAAAAGTGTAGGTTACGAGAATAGTACACCGTGTGTGCCACCCTATCGCATACGGCACGTCGTAAAGTACCCCGAGAGAGGCTTCAACGCTGCGTTATATCCTCTTTGCTCTTCCCATGAAAATTCTCTCCCTCTTTCTCATTGCCCGTTCCCTCGTTTTTCGACGATCCGTCCGCTGTCCGAAGTCTACACACGGGGTTTCACAAAAATTACTCGCGTCAAAGTGAAATCAAATCATCAAATGAATGCAAATAAGACAATGAAATTGGCAAATTTTTTGCTCGTTTGTGCTGTCACGTGGTGGTAAATTTTCAATATTGCATCACCTTGAAGGAAAATGAGTAGGTACTCGTTATTTTAATAGTGATCCATTTTGAAGGATTGAGGTGTCAATCAGAACCATGAGAAAATAGTGGCATTTTCGCCATTTCCTATTACATATATCGAGAATAGGAAACTATTTTTTTTTAATCACAGATATTACGGATTGAAGCACAAATATTTTATTAATTATTATTAATTAACATCAGTTTGTGTAAACATACGAACAATAAAGTAACGATAAATGAAATTGAAATTAAATTATAAATCAATTATTATTATTTTTATTATTGTTCGTGCAACACAAACTGTGCTATAAGCTATTTCTTCCACCGTACCTCGTGTACTTGCATATTTTATTTCAACGCGAAATCCGAGTGCAAGAACAACAAACCTGATAGAAAATCTCGGGCACAATGGACGTTCTCCATCGAATATCCGCTCTCTGTGAGACAGCTGAGAATTGCCACTGGGGTGTAAATCTGGGTAACAGGGCTGCCACAACCAAAACTGAAAAAGAGAGACACGATCGAGGGAGAGAGCTTTGAGCCCGCCCGGCACTTTTGCATTGTACGTATACACGGATCCAAACTTTTTTTATCCCCTCCCCCGCTCTCCCGACGATCGGCGGAACTCCCGTGAAACAACGCGCAGGGGAAATCGCGGCAAAATGGCCACCCTTCAAAAGAATTGAAAATAAAAAAATCCAATTAAACAAAAATAAAGAGATTTGAATCATAATCGTATCTCAGTTGCTAAATCTTATCTGAACTCAAGTTTCATTGAGTTGATTTATGACCTCGAATGTACAAACCCTGATAATTGGGGTAAATTTTCTCACAATATGTTTTTATTCACCGAAAACATTTTCCAAACGCATTCTCTCCCGAATACATTTTTTTCTGCGAAAACCGCGTGATCTGGAATCAGCGATGAATTTCGCACGAATTTCTGCGGCTGTTTCTCAGGTGGGTTAGTTTTTATTCAAGAGGACGAGCAACGAGGTTACTCCATGGTGAGCGCTTCCATTGTAACAGCTCCATTTCCTTGGGTAGGCCGTTTCGCCCCGCTCTCGCCTGTATCCCTGTATATCTATTCACCGAATTTTCACATGTATCTGACGGATATACGGCAACGACTGTGGATGTGCCCTTAATACGGGGGTGCATGCCAGTGGAGGCAATCCCCGGCACAGGGCGATTGCACTTTGGATGGAGTTTCTCGAGATACGCCGCGACTCGCTACGGGGTCGACGTAGCACGGGCACGGACGTGCATGGGCGGAAAAGTTTTGGGCTCAGTTCCACGCGAGGGCATCATCGTACCGATCTCATTTCCCGCGTCAAACTTTATTTCTACGAAGTCATAGAAACGGACGGAATGAGAAAAAAATAAACTTCGCGAATGGGTTCGTTGTAAAATGGAAAATCATTGTTTCCCAACGAGGCGACGTTCAAAGTACATTTTACCGCGAGTGTGACTCGATCGATTGCGTTGTCAAACATTTTTTTACCGAAATTTAATTCCACGGGTTGATTCGGAATGGGCAATTTTTTTTTAACATTGGATCAGAATCTAGGATTCTCATCCAGTTAGTAGGATTTTACAATCTCGGAAGATTCTAAAATAATTTTATTGATATATGTCTTTTTTATCAGGATATTTTTGAATATAACGTTAAATAATATATTTAATATATAATATTTAAATCAAAATATATAAAATTTAAATATACACTCAGTCAAAAAATTAAAGGAACAGGAAAATTTTCGAGATTTTTCAGTGATTTTCCAAAGGCTGTAACTCTGTTAATTTTGGTCGTAAAAATTAAAAAAAAAAAGCATTTTGAAGCTTCGATCTTCTAGTTTTGGAATCTTGAGTCAAAAAATTTTTTTGGGCATTACCCTCGACGCAGTCGAAAGAAATATCACTAAAATGTTCTTGAAATTTTTGCTTTTTTCAAAACAGTCGATGGGCTCCAAACAATTTTTCCGAGCTTAATCAATCTATGGATCGTTTAGCTGATTTTTTCGGCTTCAATTTGATTTTTTCATTTTTGTTCTACGACCATTTTTCGCTGAAATATCGACGATTGAACGAAAATTCGTGTTTTTTTTTTCTTCGATACCTCTGGATCGTACAGCGAGTAAACGGTGGGTTTCGGAATCTTGAATCTACCCTCTATAAGTACCTGTTATTGTCATAAACAAAAAAAATTGTTTCCATGCTTAATTTTGACTTGAAAAAGTCCAAAAAGTTAGCTTTTTTCGTGTTTTAGAAAATCTACCACAACTTTGCAGATATTGCGAAAAATACCAATGTGTTAAGGTCTTTTTTTAGCTCAATCCATACCTAAAAACCATGCCAATTTTTCAAAACAATCGGTCGAACCGTTTTTTGTGACCGAGTCATTGAGGATCAATAAACGTGTTCCTTCAATTTTTCTAAAAGTTTGATGACTCAGTCACAAAAAACGGCTCAACCGATTGTTTTGAAAATTGGCATGGTTTTTAGGTATGTATTCTAAAACAAGAAAAAAAGCTAATTTTTTTTTACTTTTTCAAGTCAAAATTAGGCATGGAAACAATTATTTTCGTTTATGATAATAACAGGCACTTATAGAGGGTAGATTCAAGTTTCGGAAACCCACCGTTCACTCGCTGTACGATCATTAGTTCCAGAGATATCGAAGATTTTTAAAAAAAGAGGAATTTTTGTTCAATCACCGATATCTCGGCGAAAAATGGTCGTAGAACAAAAATAAAAAAAAGCAAATTGAAGGGAAAAAATTCAGCTAAACGATCCATAGATTGGTTAAGCTCGGAAAAATTTTTTGGAGCCCATCGACTGTTTCGAAAAAAGCAAAAATTTCGAGAAAAATTTTAGCGTGATATTTTTCTCGACCGCGTCAAGGGTGATGCCTACAAAATTTTTTTGACTCAAGATTCCAAAACTGGAAGATTCAAGCTTCGAAATGCTTTTGTTGAAAATTTTTTACGACCAAAATTAACAAAGTTACAGCCTTTGGAAAATCGCTGAAAAATCTCGAAAATTTTGCTGTTCCTTTCATTTTTTGACTGAGAGTAATACAAATATAAAAAATTTCTCACGAAATTTGGACATGCGGAAGATATATTTCATTTTTCCAAGTGCGAGATTGTGCGTAATTCATGATATATTTCAGCGATTGTCATTGAGTCATGTCTAAGTTTATCGAGGCACCCGAGGCGCATCTTTTGGCACAGATTTTATCCAGAAAATGTATCGTCGAGATTGGGCAAATGTGGTTTAAGCCGGGGGGCACGAGACGAGGAGAGTAAGGGAGGGTAATGGCATTGTTTCGGGGCAAGCATTTACGGCGGATGAAGGACGGCCGTGGGAGGGCGTTCGAGTTTAAGTCGGAGACACATCGAGCGAGGGGTTAATGGACGTACTTCCGGCAGACGTTGGGAAAGAAACATACACACAATCCGAGCTATACGTACATTCACGAACGACCCACATATATGCATTATATATTCTCTACGAGCTTACTCGTCACATCGCGCGTTTTCGACTCTCTCGCTTTTCCCCAAACATTCCCTTTACGGTGTGTACTCGGTGTACACATCCTTATAAACGCCCCACACACACGCATGCACGGACTCACACTTTTATCAACTCTGCAAGCACAACGATATACGCTCGTATATTTGTGTGAAATAATAATTGTGTGTTCACGATAAAATTGCTTATTTTCATTCTAAATTCCATTTTTTTCTCTCACTCCTTCTCGAATATACTTGATATATTTTGTTGAAAAATATGAAAATATAATACATATATCAGAAAAAATCATTCTGGTGATTGTGGGTAAATTTGAAGAATCGCGGAGTAAAGAGGAAAAACCTTTTTTTTAACACGCTCCAGGATATTATTTCAGCATTTAATTTTTTGGCGAGGTTCCCTTCACTCGGGCGAATATTATTCGTTGCGCCAAATCCAGCGTTAATCCTGAGCCGAAACTTTTCACGTACACCTATCGTGTATCGTTCAATGATATTTTTTTTCGGCCAACCCCCGTGAATATTTTTTTTTTTGGCTCCCAAATCTTTTGATCCGCGATTCGTATAATTCTGGCGTCTACATCCAGGACCTACCAGTTAAGCTTAATTGTTGCAAATAGTACAGTCTCCTCTCTGCTCTCAGTCTCTCTTTCTCTCGCTCGCTGATCCAACGTCGTGAGTGACGTAAATGCACCACCCTCGTCGTACCAAAGTTAAAAGCTATCTTGCACGCGTTTTGGCAGCTTCGCTCTTCTCCAAAGATGCGAGAGAAGCCTCGGGCTCTAACTTGAGTTTCTCGAAATTTTGTGGAAATATTCTTCGGACGATATATTCTACTCTATTTTTATTTTTCTCATTGTTCTTGTTACTATTTTTTTTCGAATCGCAGCTTTAAACACTTTGCAATATTTTTAGCAACGGTAAATTCCTTAGAATTTGATAATTGCGGCAAACACACGTGAGAATGATTATAATTAAAATGATAATTAATAACACGAGTAAATTTTTGTCTTTCAATTTGCGGATAAAATATGATAATTACGATAGAGACTGAAAAATATGAGATACGGCAATTTATGAAATTTGTTTCGTGAAAAAAAAACTGGATAAAAATGTGTCGCTGATTACCGGCACGCATTTTCCTTGGTCGTTGGAGTGTCAATGTTTTTTTTTCTCCTGGGAAAAATTCTACCGCATAAATGATCGCAAATTATTAACGAGTGGTATTTCATTAAGAGCTTGTCATTTATCGATATTCGATGTACAACGAGCGGCTTAATTGGAAAATTAAAAATGAAGAACGAGAGATCTGGCGAGAATTTAATGGATAAAAATTAGAAAATGAAAAAAAAAAAAATGTAACGAAGCAATTGGTATGAGTGTCAAAGTGGTCGTGTTTGATATACGTGAGAATTAACCGATTTTCTCCCCTTTCCACTGACATCTTTACCGGTCACGGATAGTCGAGCGTGCGTGTCGTTGGGCTTTGCTGGATCGCGGCCAAGGTACTTGATAAAGGCATATAGAATATGCCTCGTGGAGTCGGAACGTTCCCGAGTCTCGGTTGTGCGCGCGATCCTGACTTTTCCATCGTCAGCGAATATATAGAAGACGCGAAAAACTACCCCCGACCATCTGCGACTTTGCTATCCTCCGCATTTTCGTAATAATACCAGAAGAGACGGAACTTTGAGAATTATTGCCTCGAAAGATCGATGCAATGAAATCAGATTTGAGAAGAACCAAAATACAATTTTCAAACATTTCCAGAAGGTTCCAAAAGTTTCAAAAAGGTTTCACGGTGTTGAAACAAAAAGAAACGGACGATTTGGTTTTTGTTACGCATTTTTTTTTCATACTCGTAAAATTGTATCGATTTTCAAGATGAGGGAACTCGAAGGAGTGACGATGAGTCGTTTAAAATAGTCGTGAGAAATTTGAGACTGTTTTTTCTCGGCAGCGCTTATGCGCGGTGTATATTTTAATTCAATGGAAATTTAGATCGTGTTGTGTATAGTAACTTTTTTTTTTATATACTTGGCATTATTAATGGGAATTCTTGATAATTTCAATAGCGTGAATGCCGTTTTGTGATCACAGCAAACGATTGGAGAAAAAAGGCGAGATTTAGCACAGAGTCGCTCTGATGTTTTTTCGTGTTGTTTGATAATTTTTCGAATCCGCGAAATGCGCTCTGAGTAAATGGAATTGTGGACTCTGCGAAATACGACCGACGAAAGATGAACGAAATGAAGAATATCCTCCGCGGGCAAACGGACAAAAGGTTACCGAAGGATCGTCCGCAATGTTGTTAAAGTCCCGAGTTTCTCGCGCCCTACGAGCGCCATTGTTGCTGCTCGAGCCCTTTTTGACTTTGCGCAAAATCTCACTCGCAGCGTTTGGCTAAATTTGTAATTCAATGGTTCTACGTCGTACACATCAAATTTCAGCAGTTGCTGAACAGTAGTTGCAATAATCTGCATAAATTTTGGAACGTTTATACATGAAAAGAATATTTCCAATATTATTTTCATATATTTGAAATATATTTTTCATCCATGTATATTTATTCCGAAATATATAAGAGATATCCTGCATTTTAAACAAAATATATTCATCATACTCGAGATATTTATGGGGCATTCCATCCCAAATCGGACAGTTTGAAAAACTTTTTTTTAAATTTCCTTAATTTTTTTATATTTTTTAGTACCCATCGAAAGACCCTTCCTGTTAAATTTTGAGCTTTTTTTGATTACCCGTTCAAAAGATATTAAATTAACAAAAGAACCGTTTTTTTTTTTTTTGTATTTTGGTCATAATTTCTTTAAGAATGGTCCAAATTAAAAGTTTGTTTTCAAAATTTTTATTTTTTCATGGCCTTTTCAGAAAAAAATACAACAAAAATATTCGACGTGTTTTTGAATGAGTTTTTTGAGTTTTAAACGTTAAATCGCGTTTTTAAAAGTGCATATCATTTTTGATTTTTTTTTTAATTTTTTGTTTCAAACACCTATCTATTCAACAATTTTTGAGACTAATCCGATCGTGGGATCTCAATAACTACTATTTTTTCGATTTTTGAAAATTAATTTTTTTTTTTTTTTTCAATAAATTATTATGAATACCAATTTTTGTTACTGTATAGTATTTTTTTAATCATTTTGAATTAACTTGGACACTTTTTCATTGTTAACAGATTTTAAAAATGAATAATTAATCGATGAGCAAATAACAACAGTTTAAGAATTGTACGAGTGGGCAGTGAACCTAGATAGTCTACCGAATATTGCTGTTAAATTTTTACATGAGAAACATTATTCAGATGTAAAAAAACGATTTTATTTGCGATAAAATACTGCGAAGTCGATCACAGGGGGACACAAAAATTTCATTCAATTATTCCAATATTATTCAATTATTCAGGAAATTATCGTATATTTAAAGTTTTCAAAAAAATACGTGAATAAATAAAAACTGTTGTTATTATTGTTCATAAACAGACTTAACGATTAATTATTAATTTTAAGAACCTGTTAGAAATATAAAAGTGTCAAAATAAATTCTAAATATTGAGAACGATACTATACAGTAACAAAAATTGGTATTCATAATAATTTATTTAAAAAATTTCTTTTTTTTATTTTCAAAAATCGAGAAAAAATAGTAGTTATTGAGATCCCACGATTGGACTAGTCTTAAAAAGTGTTGAATAGATAGATGTTTGAAACAAAAAATAAAAAATAAATTCTTCCACAGTCGAGCATGGAACATGGTGGGTTTCGCTTATATTTTTGTTAGAATGAAACGAACAACGGAACAGTCGAGATAAACCGGAAATTACGGGTGATAACATTTTTTATATGCTTCGGGGTGGCAAGAAAATACCCCCTCGGCAGGTTGAAATTCGGAAGGTCGGTTTTACGAGCGAGAATATTAAAAATCTCAAGATTCCGATAGAAGCGAGAAAGAAGAAGCATTTAACTTTACCAGCGTACTTTGTCGAATCAAAAGCGCCTTGATTTTTATGATTTCTTTTTTTGCACCGTGCTCCGTGAAAATATTTTATCACGTTTTCTGAGATGAAACAGCCGAGCGGGTGTCAATAAAGGGAAGGAAAAATCGCGAGAGTCGTCTTGAGCGCATTTTTAGGGTGCGATAAATTTCTTTACTCTCATATTCGCGAGAATCATGCGTAGGTCGTACTTCCGAAAGATTTTGCGTGTGCTCGAGCGGCGAATGGTACAGCGAAATTCCGTGTTCCACGACCGCCAATGCTCCTCGTAGACAGTGCGTGATTATTTTTGGATCGTCTTTTGCGAAGGGGACTACACCAAAGTTCGACGACCAGCATCCTCCGTGTCTCGACATCACATCCGCATGTTCAACCGAGATGGAGAAGAAGGAAAAAAAAATTTTATACGCGATGAAAAAAATTATAGGGGAAAAGATATCGCGACCCCAAGTATTTCCGTCGTATTTTTTTCGATCACCGTATAAAAATAAAATATCCGGGACGCTTGCGTTAGATCTTTGGCGCAGGAAATATATTTTCTTCCAAGCACGTTCAGCAAGAAGTTTATATTTTCTAATAAATTATAGAATAAAATATATTTGGGAAGGGTATATTTTTATCCATTTTTTAATTAACGAAAAATGCCGGATTTTTTCCCCCCAATGTTTCCTCATGAATGAATCGACCGGAGAACATCTTTGAGTGATTCCTTTTCTTTTTTTTTGGCAACGACCCTTGTACACGAGCTTGGGTGTTCTCCCTAGAGGGGGAAGTTTGACGTATGAATCCCGAGGATATATAAAAACTTGCCTCGCGTGTCTCGATTATCGTGTACGTACGAGGAGTTTGTCTGACTCACGCGTGGGCGCGCGCACGCCCATCGCGTATCAGACGGGGTATGTCATGAGTGATTGGAGGGTGAGCCTCTGGACTCCATAGTTGTCCAACGCTCGTTTCTATCACCGTTCCCCTCCACTCTCTTTCTCTCTTTACCACCCTCTTGATCTTTCTCTCTCATTTTTTACATTCATTTTATAAGAACCAAAGCACTTGGTGGAACGTTTCCCAGCGCCAAAGAAAGAGGGCGAGAGAGAGAAAAGAGGGATGCAGAGAGACAAAACCGAACGCCATAATAGGCATGAGTCATAATCTCGATGCGTGTTCACCCTCTTTTCGTTAAACTCGACAGCCCCTCGCAACAACAACATCCGCCCGCTATATTTCTCGTAACACCCCGTTAGCACGAAAATCACCTTCTTCCCGATATATTTTTATACATTCTCGATATTTCATCGCGCGCGAACCGACGGTGATTCTCGAATACGGAATTTCGAGAAAAAGATGCTTCAAGTTGTTTGGAAATTACCAGTAGAGATTCGAGCAGTTTGGTGAAACAAAAAGGTAGTAAGAATCTAAATTTTGGGCCATATGCGCATTTTCAGGATTTTTATGAAATCTCTCTCGCTCTCGAGAGTGAATTAATTCTCATCGGTCTCATCGGTAGA
The DNA here is from genome assembly GCA_946863875.1 of Alloplasta piceator. Lineage (NCBI taxonomy): Eukaryota > Metazoa > Arthropoda > Insecta > Hymenoptera > Ichneumonidae > Alloplasta > Alloplasta piceator. Next base: position 410,764 of record OX333075.1, on the reverse strand, counting down.
CCTCGTTGAACTTTTGCCAGTTTTCGCGGGCGATTGTCGATCGGGATAAATGTTTGATGGAGCTTTCGCGATTTCTCGCGATCTTCGGGAGAATTTGACGGGCTTGGAAGAAGGATCGAATGAGCGTAGGTACTCACGTATCAAAGTGTAGTACGAATCGCTCGCCCTCTCGGACGCTCTATGGACGGGTGACGAGAGAGTTTCCAGGAGAAACGGATGCGGGCTCGTCGTTTTTCTCGGTGTGATTGATGGCGTTACAAAAATAGAGACGACGCGATGCGAGAGAAACCGCTCACGCGTCAAAGTTCGACGGTCACTCGGACATTGGAGTCTTTGGTGCTGGAACGCTTTTCTCAAAGTTTTTAAAAAGTTTATAAAAAAATAAAAATAAAAATCGAACCGATGTACGAATGAAAATTTAATACACTCTTTCGGTGAAACAAGACGAATTTCCATGTACGCCGTTGTTTGTTTTCCGTAATTGAGTTGAGGGAAGTTTACGAAAAACTGAAAATTTTATTCGCCGCACGCGCGCCCCCATCGAGAGAAAAGGGTGAACGAAAAGAGGAGAAAAAAATGTCGACGAAAAAAGAAGCGAATGGTACAGTGAGCGAGTGTGCGATGAACGAAGAGAGCCGAGGAGGGGCGAGCGCAGTTTCCGCGACGACTTTCGGCGTGGTAAAATTTCAAAGCCACTTCTTTCCTTTCAACCTCTCGATCTGGAATTCCGAGTGGCGAACCGACACCCGGCGCTTTTCGCGTATTCCGCGAAATCTCGATAAATTATTCCGGGATCGTCGCGTTTGCTCGCGAAAACCACTCGCCCGCGCGAATCAGCGCGCTCGCACACTAAAACGCGCACACAAACGCGCACGCATGAGCGCAAACACGCATAAAGGAGCGGATATATAACACGGTGAAGCCCGTGGCAATCTATGTTTCCAATGCTGCTGCTGCTGCTGCACATTATAACGTTCATCCGGTACATCACACGCGCATAAAGGGTGTCCGGAAACTCGGGTATCAAATGTAAATCCTCGTTACGTCGCATCGCGCAAAAATTCGTCAAACGTTGACATTGCGCTAATTACCAACGCCGTGCTATTCAAACTGCATCGTGTCAACCGATGCAGCATTCAAAAAATGTCTACGCAAACCCACGAATCTAAATATAAACAACGAAAAATTTAACACTCTTCTTCAGGCTGAATATAACTGTAAATAATTAACCAACAATGTTCGGTTAGTACAAAATAGTAATTTTTCTTTCTGCACACTAAATTTTAACCATGCCCAACATAATTACCAATTATCCTTTTGGAAAGTCGGAGCTAATGATTTTTTATTCGAATGACATTTGGAGCGAAGTTGATACCGAAGTTCCAAAGAGTGTTCGAACGCTTTTTCAATGAGAAAGTGTTGTAATGAAACGCAGATCCGGATTACAGAGTTCCTGTTTAATACAGTAAAAAAAATGTCCATGCGAACGTAATGAGAAATCAAGGAAAAAAGCGGATTATACAGTTATCAGGAAATATTGGAGTCATTTTGAGGAAAAAAATATTCAGATATCGGAAAGTACGAGCGATGTTTAAAATCTCTAATCGGAATTGTCCGGAAGGACTTATACCCTGAGGAATTCCCGAACGTCAATGCGGCATCTTCAAGTTGACACGATTAATAGTTATTTGCGTAAATTCTCATTGCTATTTTTTTGTTCCGCTTTTGGCTAATAATCTCGTGTTTCGGGCTGATCCATCGTTTCTACAAGACCCTGTATAACCCGGAGCTGGAGGTTAATCCAATAGAGCGCATGTATTATTCAAATGCGTAAGTGCATTCTCGCGAACGACACAACGGCAGAGAGAGAGAGAGAGAGAGAGAGAGAGAGAGAGAGAGAGAGAGAGAAAATCGATGTCACGTGACGATGCCACAAAGTGTCTGTTCGTACAATTCTCGCAGCATTCTCTCTTTTTTCCCCATCACACTGCAAGAGACTTTCACCGTACCTCGTTTCTCGTGATTATCACGGAAAATATTTTCTCGTTCTCTCCGTTTGTAACTCTTCATCAGTGACAATCTCGCGGAATTTTAATTCAGTCAACGCGAAAGGTGATGGATCGCGGATCCATTAAACTCGGAATAAGACAAAACAATTCATCAAATCGGTATCGAGTATAAAAATTATATTCTCGTGTTTGTAAAAAAAAAAACGTTTAACCAATTTTGCCACGCAGAACTGCCTCGAGGTTTAGGTTTCGTTCGAATAGATCGATAGAATGAACCTGAATTAAGATCCAAGCTCGAGTCACGCACTATTGTGGATTAGTATTTAAATGTCAGTCCCGAAGGGCGGAAGTGAGGAAAAGCGATTAAAAAAAGGGAAAAAAATCAACCAGACTCTCGCGGCAAAGGTCGTCTCGCGTAGAGATGTACACGCGCATGTGCACGGGAGCTCGCGCACTTTTGAACGCCGAACGAAAGAAAATGAAGCCAAAGGGAGACAGAAGGGTAAAAATGATGATGTTTGAGGGGCCGACAGTGACCGACCATCCCGAGAGGACGAGAGATACCAGTTATTGGCATTGAAGTGTCTCTCTTGCCCTCCCATTTACTTGGAAGACCGTCGAAAACTCTGCGAGGGTGGCCCATCGACTGTGCTCGTGGAGGTTGGCACATGGGGTCGACACGACGAGAACCCGCTGTGAAGAGGATAGAAGGGCGCCCAATGGCCTCGTGAGAGGCCCACAGACTCGAAGAGGAAAAGAAAAAACGGAGAAAAAAGATAAAAACGACGACGACGATCAACGTTAAGGGGCTGAGAGCGATGCACAGATGCGACGGATGTGAAGCCAACGAGTGGAGAATATCTCGTGAAGACACGGCCTCGTCGAGAGTAGGGAGGATGTGACTGGAAAAAGTGTGAGCCGATGTCTCTGTGTTTGTAAGAGAGAAAGAAAGAAGGGAGAGGTTCGTGAAATCGGAGATGCGAGAGAGACAAATCGTGAGATTGGTCGAAACTTGAGCCCGACGAGTTTGAACCGTAATGAATTTCATAAGTAATCCTTACATTTGTGGAACTTTCTCCAAAAGTACACAAGATCCATGAACGAAACGAGTCTTAACGTTTGAAAAAATGTCATAAATGATTGTAAATTTATAAAGAAAAAAGCTTTGCGAATGAAATTTAGCAAAAAGTGCTAAAGCTATGGTGTTTATTGTTAAAATTAACCACAAAGAAATATTTCAGCGATGGATCAAAATTTCGGGTAATCTCTCGCGGTTTTTTCATTGTCCGGCACAATAATGACTCTTTGATGGCCCGGAATGTTATTTTTTTTTTTTTACACGCGACTAACGTAAATAAAACGATCCCAGTCTTGACCGAAACTTTGGATCAGAGTGTAGAAAGTTGCACTTTGCGCATTGAGGTTTTGGATTTGGTTCGTCAGCTGTACGCGGCATTATAGAAATGCGATATTCGGAACATTATAGACGGGCTTTAATTGGAATATGAAGCTCTTGTTGTACAACGGAGCGCAAAGCACGACAAGTTGTACCCCGGATTTCGAGACAAAGGGGTATACGCGTATTACACCGAGTTTAGCCAGAATAATACAGTCGAGAATTCAATGGGAAGTCGGATATAACGCATTGACGGGTATAGTTATTTCGGCAATTATATACGTTAACGGTGATGTCTCCGTCGTTCGAGCACCTCCACCTCACCACCTCTGTGGTGGAAAATCGCGTGAAATTTAACTACGAACGACTAGATTCCGCGTTAACGCCGTTGACGTTGCTCAACCACGAGTCGAATCCAGTATGATTCCATATTCGACACTTTCGGAGTAGGGGAAGCGATCCAAAGTTCTCGGTATCGTCTCCGCTGCTTTATAATTGCACCGATAAGCGATCGAATATTTCTTCCCCAAATGATTCGTACGTATCAGGCTTCTCATTGCCAACGTGGGTCGACTTTTGTTGGTTGCCTTTCACACCGCGGTAAATGTCCATCCGCCCAAAATCATCGGGTGATTGATCGACGTGGTATTTTCATTTGCCCAATTAGCGGCCAAGCGTTGGACAAACATACCTTCCGACGGATCGTAATAATTCGTAATAACAATGACGATAATATTGTGTGCGTTGATAATGGTGAAAGGTGGAAAATTGAACGAACGACGAATCGTTCGTAGGAGAGACTTCGTAACGCCTCGTCGAGACTCATCGACCTAATCGCTGTGAGAATATGAATACATCCACGAAAACAACGATCATTACGTCGGCACGACTGAACGATAATGAGATGGGAAACGAGCGAGAACGAGGGTTCACATCATTCCGTCCTGGTCGACAGGTCCCTCCTCGGAGAAAGGCGAACGAGTCGGAGACTCCTCGAACAATCTCTCGTGTGTGCTTATCCTCTGAAATCGTTTTTTCTTCTTCTCCATCTTCTTCTTTGCTTTTTTCTCTCTCCATCGTCTTTTTTTTTTGCTCTCGTCGGTCGAAGTTTCACAGCGGTCGTTTTCTGGGTGTATTGTTAATTTCACATGCGGCATACGATTCAACGAGCAACTCCTCCCCTCGTACGGTTGTCTCGTGTACTTGGAAACAGGCCGAAGCGATAAGACGAAGAGGAAGAATAAGAGGCGACGACGGCATCGGGATAAGCGCGTCCATTGGATTTTGGTAACCAGAGACAGGGAGCAGCTGTTCTCTCATCGGTCACGTGGACTGTCTACGACGATAAAAGTGGCGAGACGTTTTTTTTCCTTTCCCTCCACGCGGCACGACATCCTCCGTCGTTTATTCTATATTTGTACAAATGTTAGGGAGACACAGAAATACAGAGAGAACCCTCCTACGAGAACCGAGATAAGAGGGTGACGCTGTAACGCGTATCGCGTGGCCGAAGAAAATTACAGTGATGCGATATCGTTCTGTTTTACCGACAAAACACATTTAAATTTTCGTAGCTGCATTTAAATTTTTTGTTTCAGAGACGTTTGTTCAGAGACGATGAAGTCAGAGCCGTTCTAAATTACACACGAATCAACGAGAGCTCGACCAACGTTGGAGTCTCGGTGAATCGAATGGTTCGCGGAACGAATGAATTAATTCGAGTGAAGGACATTTCGGTCCGAAAGGGTGGTGAACGGAGGGGCATTGGGAACCTGTCGAATGTTCGACATTGACGCCGATTAGCACTATACCGAAGAAGGGTGTAGAAATGGTATGGGTATCAGAAATTTCGGCATCACCGCTTGTCGTGTTAAATACCCTTTCTTCCCGTCCTCCTCTTGCTTCTTCACCCTTTCCACCCTTGATTCTGCACGCGTGCGTGTGGTGTATCGTTTTCAATGTCCGGCATTACCATCCAATCGCAGGATCTCATTGACGATCGATCTTTCGCGGTTTGCTTTCTCTCGCTATTGTTCGTGGCATTATCCGTACCCATCCCCCGTTCTGTCCGGCACTATCGACAATAACACGCGTTTCTACGGTGCTACGGTAGAGACACGTACCCGATCGTTCCATCGCTGGCGAAACATACCATCGAGAGAAGGAGCGTGCGAAGAGGCGATTGGCGGAGTGAGAGGCGAAACCGACGAGGATGGCAGAGAACGCCGAGTATTTTCGGTAACGCCGTTGTCCGCGACTGCCCAAACCGGTTTTGAATGATAATTCGGAGCTAGAGAACAAGCTCGATAACACGATGTTGTTCCAACGATGTTACAAGGGCGCGTAACTTGTCGCGGCCCAACTTTTAACGCCACATTTCACGCGGTCCTGCAAATCGAGTGCGCCGCTAATCTGGTCGACTCAATTGGGATTACCGTAAAATCATAGTCTTACCGCGCTCATGATAGTTTGCCGAATCATATTTTATCGTAACCCCCACTGAAAATCCACTCTGGGAAAACAGATGCGCCACCGTGGACCTCCCGAATGGCCAATTTGTCTCTTATGAAGGAAAATTATCCGAGAATCTCGAATACACAATTTGCGACGATAAAATTCCTGACGAATCGTGCATGAAAGTGGCAAAAGGCGTTTCTTTCAGAATTGACGAAGTTTCGGGAATATAAGCAAACCCACGTGATACAAACGTGGTGTCAATGAGTAAAGAGCGCCGGAGGTTGCGTACAGGCGATGTTACCTTCGATATACCGTATTCAAGGAGGAGCAGGGTCGAGTCATGAAAAGAAGATTTTTTTTCGCTTTAGCGGGAGAGCGAACTCGACATTTCGCAAATCGTGCGACCGCAGGAATTCTCTCAAGAGGCGTGAAGGAGAAGCCAAATAGCTCGTATACCATAGCGCTGAGTATACAAAGAGAATCGTTTTTTTTTTTTTAATAAATTCGCCACGAAATCTCAACAGACAGGGTCGAGTGTAGTAAAAAAAAAGACGTTCATTGGAGAATCGTGAGCCAGCGATGAGAGAATTTGTGCAGAGAGCGAAAATCGCGAGAGAAGGCAAAAAGGGGAATCCACGAGAGCACACATTTTCACCTGTATAGTATTGATCCGTACGGGCATACCAATCGTATTATTATTCGAGTAACGCGCGTGGTGCTCGAAATATATATTCCTCGAAGATGCGAGATACGACCTCGTACGCTCACCGTGTTTCCAAATGTCGCGCGATTGGATACACGCGTTATTAATCTCGCGCGTAATAATTTTATTGAAAAATCACCGCTTAACGAGCTTGCAACGCGTTGCAAAAAGAATTATAAATATATATTATAAATATATATAATTAAGGTCAGTGTCTGCATGTGCAAAATGTTTACTTTTAACGATAAATACCGAAAATATGATTGTCTTTTCCACAAGGACGATTAATCTTGACCCCCGTTACATTTGGGTAAATTGTCCTCCCTTGGGGAACGAATGTCGATCATGCTATAGTCAATTCGATTTCCCCGGTGCTTCAGATTAGACTGAATCAAAGATACTTCGAACAGGATTTCTAATATACTCTGCGAAAACGGCGTGGGACCATAAAAATATTGAGCTCAACGCGATTGTCCATTTAGCGCGATTCACCTTCAAAACTACAACGTCGCCGTCGGAGCTTTGCGATGGTCGAGACGAGAAAATTACGAAAGTGAATGACGGAGCAAAATGTGGCGAACCCCACACACATATACACACAATGATGGACACAAAAGCTCGTAGTGAAAATGATTTAAAAAACGTGGCAGTCAGTAAATGCCCCCCGGGCGGTGTGGATGAAAATGCCTCTCGTGCACGCTCGACCCGCGAACTTGACACCGCACAACGGTCGACTCTTTCTCACTCCTTTGCAACCGCTGCAACGTTACTGTAACGCGCGGTGTACTCTGAAACACACTTCAGTGTAACAATGAGCCCGAAAAGCATGGAGAAAGAAGAAAAGCCGAGATTCGAGGCGCGGGGCGCGAGCAACGGTAGTAGCCGCGGAGAAATGACTAGTGGCGATTGTGGTCGAGAGTGGTTAAAGTTCGCTAATGCGAAGGTTGCACCGGAAAGAACGGGGGGGGGGATGAAAGTGAGGTTTCTAAGCCAGTGAGGGATGCGGGGAGCAGGCGGGCAGGCCCGAGTGCAGAGTTGAACGTCGAGGAGGCTGAAGGATGAGGATGAAGAGGGAAAATGCATTTGCCGTGGGGCCACGTTGGATTTTGCCGGTCCAAATGCCACAGCCCAGCGTGTTCTGCATTCGAGTGACGTATACCACCTGCTCGATGTCGAGTAGGAGAAACACCCCTCGGCAAGTTTACGAGAACACATTTCCCACGTGCTGTGCTGTCCGAGTCCTCGTGCGGTCTACCCTTCATAGCCTACACCTTCGCACTGACTCGATGAGTATTTATTCTGTTTACTTTAATCAGAGGCCGACCGATCAAAACATTGAACCGTACAGTGAATTCGAGTTGTCGATTAATAGAATCGGAACAATTTATTTGCTTCAAACAAATCTTTTTACCGGGTGGTGAGTCCCGAGGAGGTCATTCTGACACGATGGAGTCCAGTGATGATCTTCCGTGCGGGATAATTCGCGAACATGGTGGAAATATTAATTTTCCAGGTGACGATGACGTTGAGTGTGCTTGACACATCGAAGAAAAATTAACACGTACATATGGGACGAAGGATTCACGGTTCATCGGATGGAGTAACCCGGCATTATATAGATTTCACACCCAGGTCGTTGAAACCTCTTGTATGTCATGATCAGAGGGGCTGTATACAAGATTATTCGTTCAACCATACAGCCAGAAGATCCTGAGTCTTTGAATTTTATCGCGAGTCTTGGTTGTGTCGTTCTCGCGTCTGCGTACGCATACACTGTGCGTGTTCCCGCAATCGTAAACCGGTCTTTCAGCTACTAACCAACAGCTACAACTTCGCCAGAGTCTTGCTATGAAAAGAAGGCGCAATCGTCGTATATTACAGCGAAGAAACGTTCCTACGGACAAGGGCGTAACCGTTCTCTCTCTCGTTCTCGTTCACCTTGTTTTTCTCTCGGCCTTATCTCTCGCGCGAGGGGCCACCTAGGAATCGAGCAAATAAAAGAGCGATCTCGATCGACGAAGAAAAAGCGAGACGCGGCAATTGCAGCGAGAGGTGGCCGATTGAAATCAATTTTTAATTATGAGGAACTCTTTAATGACGGGGGAACAGCAATGTGGGCAAATTATCAAGGATTATGATTGGATCGTGTCTCACTGGAGGGCCTTGCGCATCTCAGAATCAGCGTTAAATTTTGGTAATCGTTTTGGAGGTATAGAGGCTATCTCGAGATTGAGAGCTTATTTTCAAGAATGAACAATTCTGTGCTCATTGTTCGGGCATATTCGCGAAGAAGTCAATCTACACTTCTGCGACTCTTATCAACGATTCCACGGGAAAAACGAGGTTGAAACGGGGAACCGCAGGAGAGAGAGAGAGAAGGAGAGCGAGTGAAGCGCGATAACATTGAGAACCTCTACACAGAACCATGTACGATTCTCGGCACGCGGTAGCTGATTCCATTAGTGAGGTTCCATTCCTCGCGTCCTACGACTCTCGCATTTCTGTACTCGTCCTTTCTCACTCTCTCGCTCGTCCTCCCTCAATGTGCACTTCCACATTCGCACCTAGCGAGTCCTCCAGGTTCATCTCCGGGGTTTCAATGCGCTCGGGCGCGCTTCCCTTCGTTCGTGTTACACAAATACGTTCAAACACGGATACACACACGCGCACACTCGAAGAGCCAACAATACGCTATCCAGACCATCCTGATATAACGTATGCTCGAGCATCCTTTGGCTCAGCAACGTGTACACGAAGTTGGGATGTACACACGGATCAAGGCGTGACGTTACAAAACCAAGAGACTATTTGGGCTACCGGAATAGACATTGTGGCACTATTTGTGAATTTAGTATGCAGCAAAAGATGCGACGCAGCAGAATTCTAGTCGTGCAACTGGCGTCAATCAAAACCCACTCCCTCGATGTATCTTCGTGAATGGATACGAGAACTATGATCATACCGGTCAAAATTCTAAAATCGTGCTGAGTTTCAGAGTCAGGTACGTCATTGAATCTTTCGAACAAGTTGTCCCAAATTGTCGTACTCGTCGATAGAATTGTGGAATCAATTTAAAGCTGGTGTAGGCATTGATTTTGATAGATGAGATTTTAATTAACCAACGATAATTGCCATTCACAAAATAATATTACGGCTTATTCTACCGATGAATCATCCATTGATCGTCGCAGTTATCAAACGGTATTTCGTCTCTCACAATCATTTTTTCCCACATTCCCACATCAACGTTGAAAATAAAGCTATAGGGAATACCATTCGCTCAAAGGACTGAATTTAATCCTGCTGGTGAGTGTACCCACGATACGATCGTACCGGATAAATATTGAATCGTTTTGAACCCTTTCGAAGATTGAAAAGGTTGAAACATTTCGCGTATAAATTTACGCCGATAATTGCGATGATTAACATGTTCCTGTATCGTGACCTCAATGATCAATATATTTCTTTGGGATGCTTTGTTTATATTCGCGAATCAATTATTTATCCAGATCGAGCGGAAATTATTTGACGCTGCACACCTGCTGGATCAACGGATGCGGCATAACATATTAAATGTTCGTGTTTGCGCGTTTGTGTGTTGCACGCAGTGTTCAGCTACTTCAATTGAATCGAGCGAGCGAGTTTACGCTTGATGATGGAATGCTTTCCGGCTTATACCGCGATAAATACGTATGTACAGGCATGGAGAGTAACCGCGTATATTCCACGGAAAATGTACGTACATATACTTTGCAAGGTACTTTACCGTGTACAAATAAAATCGGTGGACCTGTGTGTGTGTGTGTGTGTGTGTGTGTGTGTGCCCGTGCGTAATTTACATGCTGAATATCGTGCGAGATATAACGGTGTCGTTTGAAAAGGAGCAAAACGTAGTTTGCGGAGATCCCGGAGCAATGTATCACCTATGTTGCAGTCTACGATGCAGCAGTTCTGGAGAGCAGGAGAGAGAGAGGGACCGGATAAAATGCCAAGTTCAGTGCCGAGAATGGGTACCGCAAAGTCATCCAACGCTGGAATACACGTAGCCCCTTGTTCGTGTCCATTTTCCATTTACGTAGGCTCGATTAGAGCGAAATATAATGCCCCATCTAGCCAGAATTCTTGGAAAATGATTCATAAGGTTATCAAGCTAAATATATGAAGCCAAACAATTTTCAAGCATCTCAAAATTCCGTCCAATTCCAAAAGATCACGTTGATCACTCTCCAGAGATCCAATCTGCAAGCCAAAAATGTTCATCCATTTTATTTTTTTTTGTTTCAAATAATTACATCGCCGCGAGACAGAGCATTTTAACGAAACGGTGACCGTCGAAAGTTGAACAAACAAACAAACAGACGATACGAAAAAAAACACACACACAGTGCCGTCGTAAATGTCGTGTCCTCCCAAACGGCCACGCGAATGATGCTGAACGTTCATTGAAATGTGAAACCGCCCGTACAGCCATTGATTTTCCATTGGCAAATCGCCATTGGTCGCCTTTTTTCTCTATGGGGCAGTCGAATAACTATAGTTACCGGTAATGGTTATGTACAAGCGTGCATCCGTTTCGCGGTATACGTATATACCGTGTAACATAGGATATTCATACGTTTGCCACAATGAGTAGGCAACATGGAGAAGAAAACGTATGGATAAACGGCGCGGGAGAGGGAGAGACGCGCGTCGATTTAAATTCATTCGACACTTCCGACGTCACGTATCGGCCATTTCTCACGGTTTGCCCCGCTGCATTCGACGGTGCAAAAGCTCGTTTCTGCAAGCACCCGAAGAACATTCACGAGCATTCACACAGAGGCGCTTGTACAAGCTCACGGACGCGCTGGAAAAACTGTAATGGCAAAGATGGACATAGGACGGGTTACATGTTACCGCAATTATTGTCGACTCAGTCACTGGGGACTGGGGAGTCGAGACGACGTTCGGACGGACGGAGAAAGCGTGTGTGCGAGAGAGAGAGAGAAAGCCCGTAGGAAAAGCCAGAAAAAAGAGTCGGCACGACGAGCTCACCTGTGCGTCTACAGCGATCAGCTTCGATGCTCTCTCATACGCCAGAGAGTCTCAGGCCAGTGGTGCCTTATCCGCCATTAGTCAGCGCAGTGCTGCGCCCTCCAGGATCGTCTTCCTTCAACGCGAAGACCGCGGCATTTCGCATGACGCTGCGCCCGAGTTATACTGCCTCGTCGAGAGTGTGTGTATTATCCAGGCTCATGTCCCCGCCGCTTTGTCTGCCGGGGGCAACAAAAAATTCTTGACGTTTCTTCGACGTTGTGTATGCATCGACGGAACGGTTGTACGCGCGATTTCTCACGGTGCAGCGGAGCATCATCTCGGATGTTTGATACGATCGGCAATCGAGATACGGCGCGATGGTCGATCCCGATATACGTGGACCATAAAAGATAATGGAACGTATAATGATATCTCGGCAGGATAACTGTTCGATATTAGACTTTTATGACCGGCGTGTAGACACTTCCACGATCTCGGGCACACATACATTACTCAAAGTTCAAATGTTTTTGTGAAATCCACGCGCGGGATATCCATGATGATTGAAACTCGACAAGAGTGACTTATTATCCGGTCAATTTTGTTTTTTCAAGATTGCGAGCACAACGCGTGAGTCTGATTGAAAGCGATTGAGATTGATAAAATGAAAACGAATGCGATTGATCATCGATCGGTTCCAGTGCGCTTTGCCAATCGTCCGATCGGTATAAAAAAAGAACTTCCGATCGGATTTGGCAATTGCTCGAGTCTGCGCGATTGAGGCTCCAATTTACAAGAATCAGACAAGTATCTTTGGTCGAATCTTGAACTGGATCATGAAAAGGCCGTTCGAGTATTGCGCATTGAATTCGGATCATGACATTTGTACGGTCGATTGTTTTATGCGACACACGGAACATGCCCGCGTTAACACGTCGTTGCGTTTGAGGCATTTTATGTATCCATCATTCGTACGTGGAAGGTGCGCGAGTGGCTGCCAATGGTGTTGATGCTGGCGCCCGCCCGATACGCTCTATTGATATCAAAGCCATCGGTATTAATTTGAGCACGGGGACCATTGGTCCGTAACACGAGAGCCAGTCGCATATATATGCGTTGACCAGGTTGAGTGGGCAGAGCGAAAAGCGCGAGGTGTACGGATCGTCGAGTGAGCGGTCATATATACACTACCGCTCAAAAGTTTGGGTACATGGCCAGTCTGTATTTCTTGCCGCACTAAACGTTGTACAAGTTGTTGTTTCGCTTTTTTAAAAAATATTTCTAATGATTTTTTTGCACTTTTGTACGTGACCGTTTCTTGGCTTTTTTTTCAAGTATCGCGAATGGACGCGTAACTTGAGCACATATTTTTTGTCTTTTTTATCCACGATCATTTGAAATTGCCGTTTTAAAATTTTTATAACAGCTGTATTTATGTATTTTTTGGCCCAGTGTCTTTGAAACTTTTCAAAGACGATAAATCTGTGTGCAAAAACATATACAAAATTTCTAATTTTTTATTTATACTTTACAATATTTTTCTGTAATATTTCAAAATTATGAAAACATTCTAAACAAATTCATATGCGTTCAAAAAAATTAACACATTCCATTTGTTTAAGAAAAAAAAAGAACTTACTAAAAAATTGTTGAATAATTATTTGTTTATACAATTTATTGTATATAACTTTTGGGAAATATTATTATTGATAATTGTTATAGCGTGCCAAATGTTGCTGAATTTTTTCAAATTTTTATTGTATCACGAAGTACGGAAATTTCCATTGGATACAATTTTTCGCTGGGACGTCATAGTCAAATGCGAACGAAATTAATTTAAAAAAATGTGATAAGAAAATTCTGAAATGATTCCAAGCGATTATGTGTAAGCGTACGCTACTTTTTTCATGCATGACATTTTATCTCAAATTCTATAGTTTTTGAGCTACGTTGCATCTTTTAAAATGTATCTTTTCTAGCCAAAAATGAAATGACTTTGCGAGAAAAACTTGTACGGTAGTTTAAAAAAAATTAAAATGGAGCTCCCGCTGATCCTTTCGAAAGTATCATGGATTAAAAAAAACTTAAAAAAATGTCCTCAAGTTGTGCGCGCAATTCGCGATGGTCGAAAAAAGGCAAAAAAAAATGGTCACGCACAAACGTGCATACCGGGTCGAAAAAAAATCATAAAAAATATTTTTAAGAAAGCAAAACGAAGTTGAATTCTATCCCGTCAAAACACCGTTTTTAAAAATGGATTATCTTTTTTTTTTTACGGAGTCATACAACTTCCAGTGCGGCAAGAAATATCGACTGGTATATCCAAACTTTTGAGCGGTAGTGTATGTATATACGTATATCTATCATGGTCACAGTCTACATATATATGGTCACATTATACATATATATGGCATATTCACGGATGGTGAGTAGGCGCCATCGACGGTGCGGCAAATGCCTATCCGCCAGCTCGACAAGTACGCTTCCGTACAGAAGCGCAAGAGGGTCTGCAACGATCGGGCGCGTTGGGGATAAGTTTGAAAGAGCTTTTGCTTCAAGTTCTACATGCCTACTCGATGCCGGGATGTGGAAAAGCAGAGAGCAGAAGCTCCCGTTGAAAGCCCGAGCACCGTGAGCGTTATGGGCGAAAGAATAAAAAAAAAAGTGATGACCATACCAGAAGCACCCGAGCAGTCTTCTTCCTCTCAGTTTCCGGGGGATGATTAAGGGGTTGGAAATTTCTCACCGTTCTCAACGCCGCTCTTGGTGGGGTTTTGGTGTGAGAGCGCGTGTGGCATGGATAGATCATACATCATTTCTCCGACCCAACAGAGAGAGGAGAGAGGACTCTCGTGTTCCGAACGATGCCTTTTCTCATCCTAACTGGACGTCTCGCGTACCTTTTTTTGCACGTCTCCGTCCATTTACCGTTCTTCCACGATGAACACGCGGCGCACCCGTGAACCCGTGAAGAAGCGAATCTCGGGGTTCCGACGACGAACCCGAAGGTATATCCGGATGTCAGCCGATGCGTCCTTGCAACCCGGTACACGCGTCCTTCTGCTGACAGTGATTCCGCATGTGAGCTCTGTTCGTGGTCCATCATTTTTCAACCACCCACAACTGAACCACGGTTATGACCGAGGGCCCATTTGCCAGGACCTTTGGGCGCGCGTGCTTGGTAGACATACGGAGAATGGGAGCACTCTTTTTAGTGACATTGCCCTTTGATATGGCATTTCGTGTAATGCGAAATTGGTTTTCAAAATATTATCATTCCTGTGTACATGCATCCAATTGTGGTATAATCTATCCACATAAATTAACGTTTGATATAACGTTTGCGTTGATCTAATTGTATGGACATAAAGGGAAAACTCAACGGCCCCGTTCCTGGCCGCTTTTGGCAGGTATGAGTCGTGCTTGTACTACTGAGTTAGCTCGATAGTTATACCACCATTCATACTGTAAATGTGCGGGAGTATATACATATGTATATATATATATATATATATATATATATATATATCTATATATACTCACATTGTTGAACAGTATCGTGATCCCAGTGGGTTGCCGGTTATAGTATATGTGATTAACGGTGTCCGTACACGGAAAGGATCTGTCTGGCAGGCGTGTTCCGTTGGTTAGCTGGGAGGATAGCGACTAAGAGAGAAGAGAGAGAAAGAGTAAGATGAACAGAGAGAGAGAGAGAGAGAGAGAGAGAGAGGAAGTTAACGCACGCGCGCTTGAGGTCCTTGGAATTGTTACCATTGCCCTATATCGTAGCATCTCAAACAATGGAATTAATTACAGTGCCTGTTGGGAATAACCGCGCAGAGCTACGATGTACTAATATAAATATATGTATACATTACCCACTGCCACTGGAGGAGAGGGTGGTTCTCTCCACTGCGGAGAAAACCTCTCATCCATTCGGCCATTTTCACTTGGTGGTAACTGACGTGGGAAAGCGGGTTTTCCTTTGTGCTTATCCGTGCGTATGAGCACTTTGATGCATCGTACACTCGCGACCATAAGTGCACCGATGCACGGTGTATTAACCTTTCCAAACCACATGTACGGTCATCATCGTATCTCAGCGAGAACCCTGGCATGCATATTGATGAACACACTTGATACCGGACCTAATAATGTGCCTCAACGCTTTTGCGTTTATTTGGCACTCGCCAACGATCTGATTATTGTTTCCCCCATCGAACGACTCCTCGTTGAGCACAGAGGAGCCAAGAAAACAAAAAAACCTCCTTCTGCCCTTCCCTTTCCCGAGCTCTTATCGAGGCACGCGAATTGGGACGACTGGCAGAAGGGTAGAAAGTTCTTCGCATCATGCCGGGGAAAATGTCTCACGGGGCATTTTCCTGACTCATTGAGATCCGAAAAAAGATGATGACAAGCGTTGAAGGGAGGATTAAGCAGCGGCGTTGGTTCAACCGGAAGAATCGATCGAACGGGACACAAAACATAATAAAAACCATTGCAGCGATTCGTCGTTGGAAGCAACATGATCACTGTCAATTACGGAAGTGTTTAATGACCGAGGATTAACGGCGGTGTCTCCGAGTCGGACTGGCTCCCCAAGGAAATGCGGTGTTCCACTCGGTATATGTAAAAAAAAGTAAAATAAAAGGAAAGCAGAAAGAAGAAAGAAAAAATACAAAATGGTACACATACTTGATTCGCTCTCGGAACAAAGGAAAATGACGAGGTAGATGGATAAATGTACGCGGGAACAAAAGTAGTGAAATTGTTAAACTGAAAAGCTGGGTAACCCAGATACGACTACGGGTCCCGTTGCACCCTGTGCGACGAGAGAAAAAGTGGTGGAAAGTCTTTTATCCGGTGTGCCCGCTGCTTACTATTACATGTACACACGGATGTATACACATGTATGTATATAGCGAATATATTTATACGTAACATTTCCTTTATTCTGCCACCCTCAGGTAGGGTCTCTGTTGTGTTTTCAATGGAGATAGCAGGAGTAACGTGTACAAACGAAAAATGGGAAAAACGTACAAAAAAAAACAGACAGAGAAAAGAATATAGAAAAAGACCAGGAGGCAGGATCAGTATTTAACGTGAAGAAAATTCGCGTTTTCGAGCTCAAATCATCCTTTCATTTATTCATTCATGCCATCATCGTGTAGAATAATAATAGTATTAATGACGTTGACACGGAAGCGCCGGAAACTTCTCGTTAAACTTAAATTTTCGCGACGGTGAAAGCAATATCAAAATTTGGCCAAACGATTCCCAAACAAGATCAAATTCTTTGAACCCTGATAATAAGAAAGATTATAAGTGTACTTTGTGTTTTCAATGACAAAGCAATTTTAGTTGGTGAGTCTTGAAAATACAGAACAGATAAACACCGATGTTGAAGATAACCGAGTCCGGAAGATCCGTCTCATTTTGAGCTATTATTTCAAGCTACCTGTATTGATCGCGTTACCAAGAAAAGCTCATTCGAGCACTCCGGTGTAGGTGAGCTTCACCCGAACGTTTATACTCGAACGAGCCCCGAGGGTTGCGAATAGACGAATCAGGGGGAGGAAAAAAAAGGACCGAGTGAATCGTCGGTGGGTGGGAGTGTCCGTGGCTGAGCTGAGCCGAGAAACGAGACGATGGAGAAAAGATATCTCCCGAAGCCGAGAAGTCAGTAGGAAGGAAAAATAAATTGGGAAAATTGGAAATGGATACTTCACTCTGAACCATCGGGAGTTGAGGTTACACAATTGAGTCATGATTGTGACGATTTTATTACGGCTCGCTGACGATGTTGCCGTTTGATGGATACAGATTGAAACTGATGAAGAACGATAGAAATAAAATTGATACAAGCGCAACTTCCATTTTTTAATTGCAATTAGATCATACTCCACCTTTGCAAATCTATTTATCAACATCTCATTGTGCTCACTGTTCTGTATCTTCTGTCACTGTGATTATTCATATATTTTAAATAAATTTATTTGATATCAATGAAATGTTATTCAAACATTAATCCGAATGTATATCAGAAAATTCTACTTCAACCGAATGAATCATTTTTCTGGGTTTACAAGTGTCTATGGAGGAATATAGATTTGGATCTGCGAAGTGAAAAGCAACCCGTGACTATTGGAAGAGCGATACAATTCAAGTCTCATAGTTTTTCCAATAATGGTTTCTCAAAATAATCAATATTTTTCTCGTTAGAAGGCAGAACTTTAAGGAATATCATAAATGCCGACAATAACGAATATCCTCCCTTGACGTGTCTGCAAAATTTTAACATTCCTCACCAAACGGCACGCCTGTTCTCAGAATTTTAATCACTCCAAGGCATCGCGAACCTGCTTCGCCAAGTTATTGGACAACGAGAAAAGCAACCAATACTCAACGGTTCTCTATTGCCTCGCTGATATAAGCTCAATTCCAAGAGTGTTTCCACGAAACTTCCGCGTACAATTATTATCGATTGAAAACTGTCGCACCGGTGCAACGATAAATATATTCATACGTATTCCATGCATATCGTGAAGATGTTTTCGAAACACGTGCATCGTGGTATTGACGAAGTAGGTTACCAACACCGCGAATTTCAATCCGCTAAAAGCTTCCGATGCGTCTCGTGCTCCCAACTTCAGCTTGTTGAAGGAATTCAGCAATTATAACGTAATTAATTATTTCAGTGGCGAAACCAACACACTACTTCCAGCATTAATTCACCTCTGACGACTTATAAACATTATTGGGCAATTTAATCACCTTCCATTCTATTTGTTGTCTCGATGATTCTCATATTAAGGGATCACAGAAGTTCGAACAATGTTTTTGAATATTTTTAGAGGTCGCTGGTACAAATATCGAAATTCTTCTGTCAGAGCTTGATAAATATACTTTTAAAATACATATAAAGATTTTTTTAAATTTATTTTGTACACTTTTTTTAAACCCAAATGGCAGACAAAAGCACCTTCTCAAAAAGTGGTATTTTTTTTACTAAATGCTCTCTGCAACAAATAAATAATAATGAAAATAAAAGTTAGTTTAGTTCCAATTTCCACACAACACAAACAATTATGGATAAAAGGAATATGTGGTTTGATTCGGATCAATTGAATTGGTTCAGCCGTTTCCACGATTCGTACAATGAAAAAAAAAAAACAAGGGCAAATAACAAACTAATAAAAGAGAGGGCACTCTTATTATTATTTTTATTAAATTTTAACGAATTATATTTGGATACATGTACCTTTTACGAAGAGTAAAAAAAAATCGATTTTTCAAAATAATAAAATTTATTTTGCCAAACTTGAAAAATTTCGCATTCGTACTGATCGAATTTAACACACAAAACCTGGAGATATCCGGTATCGTTGACGATTCAAGGACGTATTTTGCGGCAAAGTGCAGTCCGTGACTGAAAGTTTTAGAAGCGAAAGTGGAGAAGCCATTATCACCGTACTCGGCCAAAGAGGATGGCTCTTTGATGGCATCGAGAAGCATATCCATTACGACGAGCTCGCGTCGATTCTGCGCAAGGGACAAAGAGAAAGTGCACAAAAGAGATTGGGAAACCTATTGGAAGCTGCAATGAGGGCGCAAAAATATTTACGGCAAAACGTTAGTTGCGGCATGGAGGGTAACTGTCACGGCGGCTCGGAGGTTTCACGCGAAAATCGAGCTCGCACAGTGGCTGAACTTTTTCAACACAGCTACATCCGTACCGGAGGGATTTCCGAGCTCATCAAATCCCAATAGTCTGACGCTGATGCCGTTACAATGTGAGACGTTCTGATCCCTTTCCTTCCTCGAGTTGTTTCGGAGTTGTACTCTGTCTTCCTCTTATTCTTCTTCTTCTTCTTCTTCTTTGCTCCCTCGTTACTTCTTCAATGTTTACACTGCATTTACGACGAAACGTCTACCCAGATTTTACAGAATGTTCAGCAACGATATGGCGGAAAACGAACAGTCGGGTTATACGGGTGAATCCGAAGAGAGAGTATCACGAATGCACAGAATGTATAGCGAAGTAAGGCGATATTCGGTACGGATGAAACGACGAGGAGAGGCTAACTTGATGTTTACACGATGGCGAGAGATCCGAAGTGAAAGACTCATCTATTCGTCCGGGGGTTGAATATGGACAAAGGCAGCGATGTTGAAGATGTTGATTGAAGAACTTCTCGGCATAGATTCTCCGTGAATATAATGGGGCCGTAGAAGGGATGACGAAAGTACGCGAAAGGATTCGGAAAAGTGAGGGAAATGCGAAGAGTATGAGCTGGATCAAGTGGCTTTGTAATGATTGCACGTTCGTGAAACATCAAGGCCAACGCCGCAAAAATGAATCATCATGTTCAAATTATAATTAAATATTCGAATAATCGGAAAAATTTATTTCCATCGAATAAATATTATTTCCGGATGCATTCTTTTGGCGCGTGCCTTCCAGGACTCGACATACCAGGATTTCAACCCTAAAACCTGATACTAGGGTGGTTTTTCTAGTTTTAGGTTGCGGGGCAAACTTTGAATTACATTCCTGATCCAGGATGTAACATTATCGACCGAGGATCTCAGCATTAAAAAAAACGCAACGGAAAAGCATCGATAGATTTTGTATCCGCATAATCAAGTGATCGGAATCCGTGCGAAAATATTGAGGTGTTTCAAAGGATGTTCTCATATTCGAACGAGCGCGTTACAGTTTCCACGCAGCTTGCAAATGTTGTAATACAAATCGTATTACCGCCATACCAGTTTATCCGGATTACCGCATTTCCGCGAGCCCGCGACATTACCATACGCACCGTACCGATTTTCCAATAATGTTCGCAATTTCGATACACACCCCACGGCTAAAATATGTCCATCAAAGTGAGTTGGAATGTCGAAATAAAATTCACGTTTACGCAAATTTCAACAACGAAGTCTTTCTCTCAGAGTAATGGCAAACAAACGAAAAATTGTCAAAAACGATTGATGAGAGTGCCGGAAAAAAAATCGTTGCACTATTTCGAAGATCCTTTATGTTCCACGATCGAAGCTTTCAACTTATTTGGCTCGACGAAACCTCTGGAGGAAACGTTTGAAAACAAAATTGCCCAGAGTGAAATAATAGCACGACTCTAGAATTGGACTGGTGAAAAAAATCTTGAAAAACGTCAAATCCCGTGATGCAGCGCGAGATCCGACACGAGGTCCTGAATGGAGAGCCAGAGGGGAAAAAAATCTAGCCACTTCTTGATTCCCTTGCAAAACAAGCGTCAATCCTGCAACGCCACCCTGCGTCGAGTCAACGACACGATACGTGACATTTTTCGAGAGTGACGGATTTAAGTACAGCGATGATATTGGTACGTGATATAAACGTATATGACTGATGCCACATAGAAATTTACGACACTTGGGAGAGGGCAGAGTCCGTACCCGTCGAAAAGCGAGCGAGAGGAGGATTGTGGCAAGGATCGAGCGTTTCGTTGGATAATTGGACACGTGTTTCGGTCACCAATCGCAAGTCGAGTGTACGCGATCGAACGCGTGTACTAATTGGGAGTGCAATTAAAACAAGCCCTGTGTCCCCGCGACAAAGTGAGACACATACCTAAATGTGGATGTGTATGTATACATACATTGGGCTTCTGGCAGACTGAAGCACTTTGTCAGTGGTGCTGATTCCGCCCTTTACTACGTGACGTGATAAATACAAAATATGAATGCATATATATATGGGACATTCCATTTGAATTGGACGAGGGATCATCGTGCTCCATCGTAGGAATAAATTTTTCCGATTTATTTAGAAATGGGTCTGGGAAATATCTTATATGGAGCTGATATTTGAAGAATATTTTATTTATTTCGAATGAATTAATTTAAACTGAATGAATCATTTCTCCAGTTGTAAAATGCTGAATACTAATCTATACGTCAATGAGGAACAGGACATAGAAATTTATTGCAGTAACGAGTCGTTGTTTTTTTTCCCTGTAGTGAATAAGAGAATTCAATTTCGAACCATCGATTTTGCGACTATTATTAAATCAGTTTTCTGAAAATTAATTATTAACATTATCATTGTGATGATTTTCATTTTAATTCTATGCTCCTCGTATTTGAAAAATATTGAATTTGAAAAATAAATTAAAAATAAATTATAGCCGCGCCTTGAATTTGGAATAGAATGATCCATGGAAGGAAGCATGTGCACGAACCATCGTAGAGCAGTATAATACATACAGCGGTAGTGCAACGGAGAGTGTACGAGGTTTGCGTAGCTTGTACGGGAAAGAAGAGAAAAAATTTTAAAACAAAAAAAAACAGACTCGTTTGCCGCCGGTGTAATTGACTCTCGTTGGTGAAGCGAGAAGAATTCGTCGAAATTTTTGTGACCCTTGGCACGAAACAAGTTGCGTCGTCGTCGCGCTGATAGATTATATGCCATTTGAATTTAAAAAAAACACCCCTCCGAGTCGTATTTGTAAACAGAGGCGAAATGGCAGATACATCGTGATATATCTATACGTACGAGAATAGCATCGTCAACAAAACTGGTACGAAAATATGAGTCATACATCACCCACATCCAACCCCCGTGTGACCTTACGTCAATAATATTCTTCGTCCGTTTGTGCAATCGCAAAGTGGCGGCGAATCAATGGAGAATGGTATTCGCGTTTGTTTACCTCGGTTATTTGAATATTGACTCCGTTCCAAGGGAGTTGCGGGGGCGAGAGGGATGATTCTTCAAACCTGACGCTCGTTATAATCCATTCTGGCATTTGAGATTTCCCACAAAATGGCGAGACGAAAATTTACTCTCACTTTCCCCGAGTCAATCGAACCTACTTATTGGATTTCTCAATGGGAGAGAAGTCGAATGCAATCTTCGCCCGCTACCTAGCGTTTTAGTACAATTCATACCCCCGTGTATGATCAAGGGGGCAATGGGAATGAAGAAAAAACAAGCGAAGAGCGACCAGAGTCAATGGGGCTTTAGGCACGGAGGGAATCCGTAACTACGTTTATACCGTAATTTGCATTGCACAAGCTGCGTTTGCTTTTCGAAATCTCAATAAAAGCGTCTCTCTATCCTTTCAATGAAAAACGAGTATCATTAATTTTATTTGCGGTGTGCTCGTCGCTGCGATCTATATGAAATCCGTTGTTCAATAATGAAAAATTCATTATTCGAGAAATCATTTAGATGCGCGGGAGCTTCACGAATGAATCTCGGTGTTCATTTATGGCGTCCAGAAAATGCCCAAATATTTTTCATTCGATCCATGCAAATTCATGCAACTATAAATCAGCGCTTCTTACGAAAACTAGCACGTTTCACATTTCTTACGAAAACTAGCACGTTTCGATTATCACCGCGAAAACTAGCACGTTTCGTTTTTCACCGCGAAAACTAGCATGTTTCGGTTTTCGCCACGAAAACTAGCACGTTTTGGTTCTCACCGCGAAAACAAGCACGTTTCAGTTTTGACCGCTAAAACTAGCATGTTTCGGCTTTCGCCACGAAAACTAGCATGTTTCGACTTTCGCCGCGAAAAGTAGCACGTTTCGCCATTCACCACGAAAACTAGCATGTTTCGGATTTCACCGTGACAACTTGTGTCTCGTCAAATTGAAATGAATAAAAATTTTATTTGGCAACGTTTTATCATTTTTTCGCTGCATATCGTAAAATATACAAAAAACAATGAATTGAAGTTATTTAACAAGTGTTTTACTAATTTTTTCGCGAGCCCTATAATATAAATCCGAAACATGCTAGTTTTCGCGGTAAATTTTGAAACGTGCTAGTTTTCGCGGTGAATATTGAAACGTGCTAGTTTTCGTGGCGAAAGCCGAAACGTGCTAGTTTTCGTGGCAAAATCCGAAACATGCTAGTTTTCGTGGCGAAAGCCGAAACATGCTAGTTTTCGCGGTGAATATTGAAACATGCTAGTTTTCGCGGTGAAAGCCGAAACATGCTAGTTTTCGTGGATAATCGAAACATGCTAGTCTTCGTAAGAAATCTGAAACGTGCTAGTTTTCGTAAGAAGCGTCGAAATGTAGTTTGCCAAACTATTTAAAAATCGATGCACCTATTTTTACATTCAAAGTTGGTAATGCTATTGAATGGTCGATGAAACGATTTCATAATTATTTTATATACATAGCACGGCTACTGAATAGTTGTCAGAACTATCCATAGTTTATTGGACAATTTTTTAAAACGCTTTTTCAACGATTCAAAACGTTAGCTGGCGTAATAAAATTCAGAAAATGAATTCAAAAAAGCTTTATCTACAGGGAATCCGAACGGAAGTCACATAATCTTATTTAATTTCCGTTGGCGTTTAATCCAATTGTGCTGTTTCCCGTCCGATTTCCCGATAAACGTCTTGCGGCAGCCACGAATATAGTCACTTGGCAAGAAACGTGACAGAGAATTAATCAGGAATCGATGGATATTCGAGTACGAAGCGCGTTTCGCTAAATCAATCTTGGAGTCTGTATAAATTTATTATTAATCAGTGATCATTGTTAATTTGTAAATAAATGATTTGTTTGAGGAGGGAAAAACAATTAATAGACGGTCTGATCCGTGTAAAGGGGCTTGGAAGAATAAAATAAGAAATGTCAACGAGGGAAATGAACCAAAGTTGAGAGAGGGAGAGGGGGAAACGAGTAGAACAAGAGAGTAATTTAGAGCGGGATAAGGGTCCCATTCTCGTGCTACGAAACACAGCTGAGCAACCATGCAAAAAAAAGGGGGTAAGAGAAATAAATGTAAAGAAGTAGAGCAGTGAATGCGGAAAATGACAAAGCGAGTCTCGCACACAAGATGCATTTTATGCATATTTATATATGTATATAATGATATGGACTACATTTTATTTATATACACTTGCATACAGTTCAAAAGAGTGTTTGTCTGATTTTACTTTTTTTCGGAAGCTTTTTCGGTTCGGATCTGTACTCGCGGAGAATTTTCGCTGCCTTCCTGACCCTCTTTCTTCTCTATATTTTTCATTTTTTTTACTCTTCAACCATCTGTATTCCGTTCGCGAGCACAAGAAGGATCTTTGTTCGAGCTCTTTTTCTTTGCCATGCGTTCCCTCATAGTGGATATCGATGACAGAAGGATTATCCAAGTCACGAGCACGAGGCCGTAAAATAAATTACATTGTACAAGCGTGAGAATTGAATTGGCGAGAAAGATCGAGATTCCACGTGTACGTTTGGCGCGCATTATTTCCGTCGAAAAGATCGAGAAAAGCTCCGTGCAAAGTGCCAATAAGGAATGAACACATATATAACAGATAAGCGAGGCTATATGCACGAATGATATTCTTCGTCGTGCTTGCGAGGGTTCCAAAGGAATACATATATGTTTATGTATATATTATGTACATTATACCTTATATGGGAATGTGGGGCAAAGTGGACACTGGGAGCAAAGTGAACACGCGAAAAATTTCAAATTTGGGGGCAAAGTGAACACGAGCTGAAATTGCAAATAATGTCAAGGTCATAAAATTATTACTTCGAATTCAGACTATATCTGCACAATTCCCGTAACGTTTCATAGACTGCTGAACAATATATTCAAAATAAAAAGCACAAAACACGGAAATCGTAGAATAAAAAAAAAAATCTCAAATTTAAAAAACAATAATGGGAAATGAACTTCACGACTCAAAAGTCGATGAATATGGGAAAATGATTTTTTCACTGGCAAATTGAATTCATAGTACATTTTCCACATGGCGAAAATTGGAGCAAAGTGAATCTGAAGATTTGCCTCGTTTTTTTTTTCAATTTCATTCGAGGAACGATTCTATTGGGTTTATTTCTCTGTTTATCTTGTTAAGTTAATATTTTATTCGGGCATAGTCGATTACACTGTCTCTATTTTCGAGAATCACCGAGTGTAGATTTTTCTGCATCTGAGAAGGCGTGTCCATTTTGCCCCCAAATTTTGTTTTTTACAAAATTCAAAAAACAAGAATGGGAAATGAATTTCACGACTCAAAAGTCGATGAATATATGAAAATACCATGATTTATTCACTAACAAAGTGAATTCATAGTATATTTTCCACATGGAAAATATTGGAGCAAAGTGGATCTGAAGAATTACCACGTTTTTTTTTTAAATTTCATTCGAGGGACGATCTATTGGCTTTATTTCTTTGTTTATATTGTCAAGTTAATATTTTATTCGGGTATAGTCGATTACAGTGTCTATTTTCGAGAATCACCAAGTATAGATTTTTCTGCAACTGAGAAGGCGTGACCATTTTGCCCCCAATTTTTTTTTTCAAAATCAGGGAAATTAGGTTCGGGAATCAATTTGGGACATAAAAGTAGTTAAAAGACCGTGTGCTTACCGACGAAAATCGTTAAATTCCTTAAATGTCCACTTTGCTCCACATTCCCCAACACAATATATACTCCTGTATGTGCCAATGTACGTGAGATGCTTTGAAATTTAACGCAACGATCCGAAATAGCTAAAAAAATCTGTAAAATTCCAGGCATCATTTTACCACGATTGTTCAAATTCAAACATTCCCGCTCCGGAGGCTGCAACTTTGCTCATTGTGAATTAAAAAAATGTGGATGGTTCGTCTCTCTACAGGGTTATCCCGTATATTTAAACATGTCCGATGTTTAGAAATTTTTCCTTTCAAGGATTGAAAAACATTGCAAAACTCCTTGCTTCAGAATGCTCATCAATGAGGCTCAATCGTGACGAAAAAATTTGCTCATATTCACAAAGACATTTTTCCTCTCGCATTAATCAACCAAGTCCAATGTCGAGTGGAGACTAATTCGAACATTGCGCCCTGGATTTATCCTCCGTGTATTTTCATGTTTTCCGTGAGGAGCTCACAGAAACTGTGACGAGAGAGACGTTGCTTCCGAAACGATTTACACATTAAAAATGTCTTTCTCTCATATCGTCCTCAATTGGATTCGGCTGGCAAGAGGATACGCGGAAATTAAGATTCGAATTAATCGTCTCTATCGATTCAACGAAACATTTCGTCGTTCCGATATCTCGCCAAGTTTCAGGATCCTTGATTCTTTTCGCTCTTAATATCTCACTCCTGACGAAAAATATTTCATCCATCACGTGTGAGAGCCCGTCCTCGAACCATCCGATGGAAACGAGTCGACGGGATGACGCGGTCGCGAGAGAAGGGCCGCGCTTGGGTCCGGCTCTCCGGCTGATAGTAAAGTTCTTGAGTACAGGTTCATTCAAAAAACCGCGACCCATATCCTAGCATGGAATTATGTGAAATTCTATTCTTATATGAAAACGAAAATATGAATTATTATAGGCGTTGAATAGTTGCTTCAACTGTTTTACCGTTGTCGCGACGATTGTACAGTTGATTCAACTATTTCATACAGTTGGGACAATCGTACAGCTGTCGCAGATATTTCATACTTGACGCAACTATTTTACATAATCAGCACAATTTTCATATAACAAACCTAACCGCATATTCAGGGTATCCGCATAGTAGTTACAAAGGCACAATAGTCGATACCGTACTATAATTGTGAAAAATACTATTCGATAGTTGTAAAATTTACAAATTTTTCCCACCAATGATACACTTTTGGCAACTATTTTACGATTGAGGCAACTATAATGTACAGTTTCCGCTACTATTGTAAAATTGTCGCATATATCTAAAATATCATGAATGTGAAGTCAACGTTTAATGTTTCATAGTTGTAGCTATTTCATAATTTAAGCAACTATTTTATAATCAACACGAGTGATAAAATTTCAGTTACAAGAAACGTAACGAAATTAAGCTCCATTTTAGTTTCCAGTGTCACATTTTTCACCGAGTTTCTCTGCGGTGCTTTTTCAAGAGTCCCCGTGTCGGAGTCCAGCGGAAAATCCAAAGTTCCTCCGCACACACCGAGACTCTTTAAGAGCCCGGTAGTGAGTTTATGCAAATTTCAGGTATCATCCGAGACTCATCTGCCAAAAATTCACAAACTTCCGCGATATGAACATGCTCGTATTAGGATTAGCTCTAGTTCTGAATAATCCTGTATTATAAAATGTGTATCTACGTGTGCACGGTGCATATATGTGTCACGGTCTTTACCAGTGGTGAAATATACTCTAGGTGCTATCGCGACTGTAGCTAAGCTTTGCCTCGAGGCGAGCAGGTGCGCCGAGTCCTGTATACATCTATCGTCGCTTTTCTCCGATGGTTGGGCTCGCTGCCACGCGAAAGAAAGAGCAGGAGAGTAGAAATTTGATGAGAACGTGGATGTGAGTCGCGCTCGCGGATGTGTTTGTGTGTTTAAATCTATATGTATACTCCGTTCAAGATGATATATACATGAGGTATTCCAGCCCAAGTGTGTAAATCCGTGACCCTGACCCTCTCGGATCTATTTGATTTTTTTCATATGATCGCATTGAGTCTGACATACACCCTCATAATTTTTTTAGATTTTTCCAAGCATCCCTTATTTCAAAAAAATTTTTTTTTTTTTTTTTGAAAAAAACGCCATTTTTCAAAAATATGAGAAAATTCTGAAAAAACAGTGATAATATATAAAAAATTTCAAGCTATCACTCCTAGTGAGCAGACTTTTTTCTGTGTTTTACGTATTGGATTTCAATAAAAAAATTTTTTCCCAAAACACCTTTTTTTAAAAATCTAAAAAAATTCTGAAAAAACCGTGATAATATATTAAAAATTTCAAGCTATAACCCGTAGTGGGCAGATTTTTTTTTCTGTGTTTTACAAGCTATCAACGTTCTGAAAATTCCAAAAAATTCTCAAATAGCTCACCTTCAGCAGATACTCAATTTGAGTACCAAAATAATTCAGTATCTGCTCAAGGTGAGCTATTTGAGAATTTTTTGGAATTTTGAGAACGTTGATAGCTTGTAAAACACAGAAAAAAAATCTGCCCACTACGGGTGATAGCTTGAAATTTTTTATATATCATCACGGTTTTTTCAGAATTTTTTTAGATTTTTAAAAAATGACGTTTATTTAAAAACAAAAATTTGTGTTTGGAATCCAATACGTAAAACACAGAAAAAACAATCTGCCCACTACGGATAATAGCTTGAAAATTTTTATATGTTGTCACGGTTTTTTCAGAATTTTTTTAGATTTTTAAAAAATGGCGTTTTTTTCAAAATTTTTTTTTTTTTAAATCAGGGATGTTTGGAAAAATCTAAAAAAATTATGAGGGTGTATTTTAGACTCAATGCGATCATATGAAAAAAAAATCAAATAAATCCGAGAGGGTCAGGGTCACGGGTTTACACACTTGGGCTGGAATACCTCACATATACCTACAATCGGGTCCGTTTTATAATACGCGATTTTCACGAATACACAGCGATATATATATATATATATATATATCGCTGTGTATTCGTATCGCTGTGTGTATATATATAAATCTCTCCATTACAACGCAGTCTATCGATTGAAAAAAAGAAATCCCCGATGGTATAAAGGGGACCGGAGTTATGGTCCTTTGAAACATTGATTTTTCGATCGAATCTGACTAAAATGGTTTTCGGAATCGAAAATCGCATGTTCATATTCCCTAGGCAATGCAAATCATTGGTGAGTCAAGTATGGATGGTTCTTGGCTGAAGCGTTGCAGCGCCAATCGCAATGCGGTCGCGCGCGTCAGCGCGTGTTTTGATCCTTAGCCTCTCTTCTGCAAAGTTGCAGAACTTGATATATCGAGAAGAATGTAAATGATCTCTTTCCCGGGATATCATGCTACGATCTCGCCGTGTTTTACTCGCACAAGTGTCGCGAACATTGACCATTCCTGTTTTTCATCAATCAGACTCAAATCCTCGACAATCAGAGGAGGAACGCATAATAGTGTTTCATTCGCATTGTGAAAAAAATTTTATCACAACTCTAACATCAGGATTTTTCAATGAAGAGTTGAAACTTTTTTTCATCCTAAAATGCCATCCAAGAGAAACGTCGTTTCCATTTGTATGATTTACTTCTGTATCCTTCACAATAATAATTATGTCAAATGCAATTTTTCCAGTCGCGTGTCTCACTGTATACAGTTCTATTATAATTCAACGTTGATTCCTTAACTCTCATGCAATACGAAAAAAAGTTCAATAACGTGGGCGCTGGAGGATTTTTTTTTCCAAAGCCGAATTAAAGTTTACCATAAAACGACCCTTATTTTCTGCCCTTCTCCCAACGTTCTTAAACTGCCACGCGCGCCAAAAGTATCGCCACCTCTCGGCAACGGCCGCGGTGTACGCCGAGAACCGCGGAGGTGGTGCAGAGTCACGAAGAAATGAGATTACGATCCCGCGCGTTCAGCAGGTATATATGCCAGGGATTCGCGAGTCGAACGATTTATCACGCGAGAGTAGAGAGAGAGAGAGAGAGAGAGAGAGAGAGAGAGAGAGAGAGAGAGAGAGAGAGAGAGAGAGAGAGAGAGAGAGAGAGAGAGAGAGAAAGAACACCTCTCTTTCTATCCCTCTCTTTATTTCACCCTCGCTTGGGAAAAACCTGTGCAAGAGGGTCGGGGGATAAAAACAGATCCATCAAAAGTTTCGACGAGTCTCGAGGCCTCTCGGAGAGAACGCGAGGGTTTGGTCGGCCCAGAGAAAGCCCCACAGGCAGCATCTTGAGCAGAGCCGATAGAGAGGGTTCTCTTTCCCCTCGAAGGTATATAGAGAGGTTCCGCGGGAAAATGGCGAACGATAAAAAGGGTGTGAGGAGAAGATCGAGGACCTCCGGCAGAGGGAAGATTTTATAGGAAAAGGGGCCTGGAAAATAAAGGAGAATGGGAAAGATAAAGAAGACAGGTATATAAATGGGAATGGGGACGGGGAAAAAAGAGACGAACAAGGGGAGTAAAAGAAGACACGAGAGAGAGCTTATTGTGGTGAAATGTTTGGCTCTATCGGTGTGTTCTGGAATTAACGATATTTCAGTCGTACTTTCGGAGTTATTACGAAAAATCGTGCTAATTGAGAGTAGCCCTTGAGCGGGAGTATCCGAAGGATCGTTGCTCTTTGTTAATTGCACAAAATCAATTGTGAAGTTAACGACCCGCGGAAAATGGCAACGAATTTTTTAGATCAGCCCTTGAATCACAGATGAGCCAAAGTTGATTGAAAAATATACAGTCTCAGTGATCGAACGAAAAATGCTTTTTCGAATTTTTTTATTGATTTTTTAGGCCAAACGTGGCTAAATTATTCTTTTAACAACACGATTTTTATGAATTTTACTGCATCTGCGCTTTTTTTTTTTAAATTAAAATTTCGATGTATCAAGGTATTTTTGGTTTTCCAATATCACTTACTGTACAATAAGGCTGCGATAAATATACTACAGCTCGAATATTTCCTTTTTCATTATATGTTCGAAAGGCCTCAACAATAATCGCCGCAGAAAAGGGAGTTTCGCGCGAGTCTAAAGAGTAACAGTATCGAATATCACACTTCGAAAGTGTCGAATGACACGCCCGCAAATTGTCGTATAATATTGGTGACATGTTGAAAAAAATCTCGCCTCTGGAAATGCCGGCAAATCGGCAAGAGATAGCGATATAAATTTTATTTTGTTTGGGCTGCGTCGACACTTTTCAGCGTCTTGGCGATAACTTGGTTGATTTTAATCACGCCGTATAAAATGTAAATTGACGATGAACCTCAGAATCGTGAATGACCATTTTTTCATCCTGTCGAGAGTTCAAAAAGGATGAAAAAGTTACACAAAAATTCGACTATCTTTGACTTTTCAACATTGTTCTGTAAACCCTTTAAATTAACAAGCAATTCATTTGGCAATTAAACAAAAAAATAAAAATAAACGCGCTTCGTGGACTCTGGGAAATCCTGCTGGGGTAGGCCAATTCCATGGGCACATGGGCGCCGACGAATATAGCGCTGAATCTACGTGCAGTAATTCAAACAAAAGGTCGCTTTCGCGTCGCTTTTTATTTTCTCTCGTTGCGTGCCACAGTCATTCACAGAAGCGGAGAAACCGAAGGGTTGTCATGGTAACGTGAAAAACCTCCTGCTACCCTCACCAACAGTCCATTCAACCCCCGTTCCACTTTGTCTGACGTTCTACAATGCTTTTAGGCCGATTAGTCTGGACGTATTTCTCGTATATTTCTTACTAATGCCACACCTCCTTTGACTTTTCATAATACAGTAATTTATATAATTCTTCTTCGTGCGCATAAAAGTTGACCCCCCTCCCCGCCGACTCAAATGGATTGGCTCGATGTAACGCGAAGAACACGCTATTTAAAACAAATCGGGTGAAGATTAAAAACACGTTGTTTCTATAATGTCAGGCCATTATTTCGTCATTATGGACGATCTATGGTCTAAATATCTAATTTTCACCTTTTTTCTCTGACGGTAGACCAATTACAAAAATTCATCGGGAATGAATTTTCGAAATTTGCCTCTGCTCTATTTTCATTAGAAATTATTATGATAATCATTACTCTCATTAGAATACTTTGTATGTTCGGTATATAAACGAGCATTGTAAAATAAAAATTAATCATTCAAATATTATTTTTATTATTATTCGTGAATGAGGCGGATAAATTGCAATTTGCCGATCCGTATGAAAATCCATCGGACGTGTCCCGTGAGAATAATCTCTCTCCATTAACTAATCACGCGGGCGGTTGAAATCGAGATTATTTGAACACTCGCGGGACGATTTAATTACTGATCTATAAATTTTACTTCATTTCGATAAATTCGCTTTATTCGGATATAAACGGGGATTCGATGAATCTTTGTTGGAAACAAATTATCCGTACGATAGGAATGATGGATTCAGATCGATCGCATCTACGAGAATATTGAAAAATATTCAACGGATGGAATGATTTGGTTGTCCGCCGATTAAAACCAGTTGAATAAGAATTTTCACGGAAAGTGCGCATCAAGAGGAGGAGCAAAAATTTCCTCATCATTCAAACGAGTCCCAATTTTGATCGGCCAATTTGAATGATAATAGCGTCGTTAAAGTTGCCTGAGAATCGAAGGATTCGGGTCGTCACATGCGAGTGAGTTTCTTTTTCGATCGACGAAAATTATCGACGCTGTGCGTGTAATTCTCGATCGTGAGAAAATAAGAACGAACAAAGCGGGGGAAAAAATGCGTGCGTGGCCTTCACGCACGAGGAAAGTGAAATTCTGTATAAATACGAGTGAAACGACGAAAAAACGGTACATTCAAAGTTTTCAACGGAAAATGACGCGAGTGTAAAGAATAAAAACTCATTTTTTGTCCGTTGCTCGCAAACTCGAAAAATCTTAATTATCCAAGAGAATGACAAACAAAAAAAATGATGGATCAAGGTTAATGTATTTTCCACATCCACCATTCGTCTTTTCATGACGCGTAAGTCCTGCGTGAGGAGTCTAATTTCGTAAGGGGAAAAAAACAGCCGGTCGACAACAACAACAACAACAACATCAACGGCCGATTGGCATCGATCCTACCCACAGAGCTACGAGTTCTTTCGATTTTCATAAACCAATTTTTCCGAAGCAATAAGAAAGAAAGAGCCTCGAAGCGAGAGGCCATTTGGACCGAGTACAATCATTAATTTACGAAAAAAAAGAAAAGAAAAACACACAAGGTAAGAGAGCGATTCCCATCGATCGTTACATCTGCGTTAGCGCGATGGTAACACGAATGGATAACCCTTGCGCGTGGCAGGCGAACATTAGGGGCGGTCTTCACCGCTGGATTCGGTTGAATCTCATAAAGTTAATTTCCTTGGGCGCTCGGCTGCGATCTCGAAGAAGAGGACACCAAAGAGCAGAGCGAAAGAGAGAGAGCGAGAGAAACCGAGAGAGCTAAGAGAAAGAGCCAAGGCGAGAGGCATGTGAGGCGTGGAACGAGGGACTCCGAAGGATGCTGGTATAAGAAAGGAGCAGATGCGAGAGAGATTCTGAGCGAAGGGTCAGAGCCTCGAAGAGTATCCTCCGTGGTTAGGTGGTGATGGTGGTCGTTCGGATTGTACCAGTGTAAACTTCTTGGCGGCGTTTGTAGCGACGTCCTTCGTTGCCGCTGTCTGTCCTGTAACCAACGCGAACGTGGGTTCGCCAACTTGCAACAAGACTCACTGCATGATACAGAATCTTGGTACGGAGAGAGAGAGCAGAGAGCGTGGCGAGCTAAATCAGCGGAAGCTGTGTGTACGAGGCTGAAGAATCGAACGGCAACAAGAGGATGAGCAAAAAAATTACCAGGGCGTTCCGTGGCGAAAGAGAGAGAAGAAGAGAAAGATCCGAAGCAAAGTTTACAAGAGGCTAGGCAGAGGCAAAAGGGAAGCCGCTGTTCCAACACAGATGGAAAGGGCCCCACGAATACAGAGATCAAATGAATGGACATCGATGCACGTATAGCCTCGCGTATATAAGTGTAAGAATTGCGCCAGGGTAAGGTGGAGAAGACGAGGAAAAAGTGGATGAAGGAGAGGCACGAATTCCCCTGCCGCGATTCTCGGTTGGATATACGAACGAACCGGTTCAACAGGTATCCGGGGATCGCGTGTTGCTCGCGTGGCCGAGCTCCTCCGAACGCCAGCGAAGACGTCCGACCCTCCGTCATTACACAAATTGCGCCATTAGACGTAACGATGTTTGAAAAAAAAACGCAACGCTACTCCGGTATAGCGAGGGGACGTGGAAGGATGGCGAGAGGCGAGGTAGAGTTGAAAGTTCGATTCAGCGGCGGGGGATGATGAGGCGGGAGGTAGACCAGAAGGAAGTCGGAATAATCCGAATGCCGCAGGATGTTGCTACTTTTCGCACGAATGTGACAAACGACGCGATTGCTGCAAGTGGAATGATCAAAAAAATGTTCCTTGCGCTGCATTGCGTTAAGAGCACCAAGAGTGAGAAGCAATTGGAGGAATCTGGGAAACGATTGATGAAAACGAGAAATTTGTTGATTATACTCGGAACGTTTGGGTGGCAGTATCCGGTTGTGTCTTTTGAATCTTTACTCGGGAGATCTGTCATTGATTCTGAAAGAATAATCAGGATCAATGATAGATCAATTCGAGGGGCCGATTACTCCTGATCCTTTGGTATTGGGTTACCTGACCACGCTTTACAGAACCTGTGAACTCCTTTTCCTGACAGGTTCGGACCGATTTTGGCAGCGACCCGATACTTTCTCGCGTCTCAAGGAACTTGGGGGAAAATTGCTGATCACCAATGAACATGATTCGTCAAAATTTCACGATCCTCAATGATCGATGAATTTTGTTGACATCGTGTCAATTTCATACTAAATATCAGCGCCCAACGCTACGCAAAGTCCGTTCCGTATCTTGACAACGTTGCTTTCATGCTGGGAATTATATATTTTTGGATGGAAGACATCCTGTTTTATCGTTGCCGTCATTGAGGAAGAGATTTTTTTTCTCTACCTTCAAAGCGTCAATTAGAAGCATTCGTAGTTTTTCGTATGGAAAATTGTTATTGTTGAGGGAGTCGAACAATGGAGAAAATAAAGATGAATTCCAAAAGCCCTCGTGACTGCGGAAAAGCGAAAAAAGAAAGAGCCTGGGAATAAAAGAACCTCCCCCGGCAAACACAGTGACTCGGGTGAACAAAGAATTCGGGAAAAATTATGAAAAAGGCGGTAAAAAAAAGCGTCCAATATGAGAGGCAGGAACTCGCTGTATATGGAACGTTGGTATTTTTAACAGGAGCGTGTGCTCAATTCCCGTTTCTTTCTTCGATCGATGCTGTAATTTCCGAGACGTTTCGAGTGAAAAAGTATCGAACCGTGGCGCGTCCAATATTTTTCGCGTATAATCAACGGGCAAAGTAGACTTTACAATGGTTCGCATAAATAATTTCTCGTCGATTCTATTGATTCGATGGTAGTACCTCCTAAAAAAATAGGCAATTGATTTTTGTGCTCGATTTTTTTATGATTATCCATCGGACAATCATTTTACAATAATTCGATAATTCGGAGTTGCATTTTATCGTATTCACTCAACGGTTCGAAGACTCTTATTCGCCACCCTGTGCATAATTCTTGGCACGTCAAGAGCAGCACGAGCGACAAATTCCCTGCCAAATGCGAATAGCACCACGGGGTACAATTTCTTCTTATTCATTTTTTTCTGTCACGTTCAACGTCGCCGTTTCAGCGAACGAGAATTCTTCTCTTCGCTCGAATCATCGATCGTGCGAAACAGATTGTATTTGAAAATCATTCATTCGTTATTTTGTCGTCGGATCGATCGATACCGAACCTTCGCAAGTCGTTGTTTTAATTTCGCAAACCCGATCGGGATGATCAATCGACCCAGGGAACGTCGATTCAGGGTCTTTGAATGATCGTATAAACAATTTCGCGTGTTATGAAATTTTCGCTGGTGCTCATTTTCAGCAAAAACAAAAAAGATGATCACGAGACACGTGACGCGAAGCACTGATTCCCATCTCTCGCGTTTAATCACATTTGAGCATACGTATACGCCGAAACTAAATTAATTATGTGCCTACCCACGAAGGGCCAGCTCATTACCAGAATTCCGACTAATTCTCGGAGATACCGGGATTGCATTTATTCGGCTCACGTACCGAACGAGGCGAGAGTAACGCGCTGTATAACAATGAAATGACGAATCGTGCGCGTGCAGCTGAAGATGTGTGAGGATCTGCCTCAATTTTCGTAATTTTTCCTATTTTTTTAAATCAAAAATTCCCAAGGTTCGTGCGGAGGTTTTGCAAAAATCTTTTTACCATCAGTTGCAACGGGACCGGTTTGGCGTAATAAAAATTAAAAAATTTAAAATCCTCGGAAATGAGATCATGTGATCAGCGTGGCTTATTGTCGATAAATAATTCCTCTTTGTTGACCATTCTTCTTTCTTCACTCCGAGTGAAGGGAACCGTTGCACCAGCTTATCGAGAAATCTCCGATGCAGACCTCGTGGAACAAGGTTGGGATAAGAATGGAAAAAAAACAATGCGAGTAAAAGCGACCTGACTATATCGTCGTTGCCTTTTGCAAACTTGGATAGATTTCTCCTCCTCGAACTGTTGCAAAGTAAAGTCAGCTTCTCTGAAATATACTTCGTACCCGCTTTCGTACTTATTGTAGTGATGGCGAGTGAAAAATGTAAAAAAGGAAAGAAAAACAGATCAGGAAAACGAGGGAAGGGATCGCGGCAGAAAAAGGAGGCGAATGAACGATGAAAAGGGCATGATTATTTGAGCCGGTCTAGTTGCAATAACTTTTCACGGATTGTTAAATATATATATAATATGGTACAGAGAAGACAGCTTGAAGCGGCGTCTTTGCAGCCTGACGTTAAAACTTCTTTTCGCCATTTAAGAAACGACGACGGAAACAATAACGCTATGGCACAACCTCGTTATTAATGTTCGTGGAATTCACGTTACAACGAAGGTCCCGATAAAAGAAAAAGTTTATGGCAACTTATACATCATAATATATATATGGAGCATTCCAAGTCAATGTAACCAACGTTTAATCCTCACTCTATTATACTAAATCACCTATAAATTTGATTTGAAACAATTTCAGATCGAGCGGATCATGGATTTTTAAAGAAGAACCTTTTTCTCCGAATGAATCTTTTGACGATTTAAAAAAGGAAGAGTCAAACGGTAATACATTTTTTAACATTCATTTTAATGGGTCCAAAATGTATATTTATTGTTGTTTCCACAGAAGTGGATCGTCTTTGATCGATAACCTCTTAAAAAGGAACGTTGAAACTCCAGTGACGAATCTCCATCATCCACCTGATTCTCGAATTATCCGTTCGAGCTCCGTTCTTTTTATTTTCGTTCTCTCTCTCTCTCTCTCTCTCTCTCTCTCTCTCTCTCGAAGGACCTCCGATCTCGCCATAGCCTCGTTCACTTTCTACCG
This sequence comes from Alloplasta piceator, assembly GCA_946863875.1. Lineage (NCBI taxonomy): Eukaryota > Metazoa > Arthropoda > Insecta > Hymenoptera > Ichneumonidae > Alloplasta > Alloplasta piceator. Next base: position 373,208 of record OX333075.1, on the reverse strand, counting down.
ATGTTATTCAAGTTTTCGTTCGTTCGCGAAAGGTCGAACCAAGTCGTTACATTCATCGGGATGCATCCGCAAAGTTGTTGGAAAGTTTGGATAAGCTAGTTTTGTGCTTGCGGATGGGAAGAGAGGCTCGCCCAGATCGTGGATTTTCCCGAGAGGAAATTGAGCCAACGAGGCCACGATAGTTTCGCGAGGGACGAGGAGAGAGCTTTCATTTTCTCGCATTAATGCTCCTTATTGCATTCGAATACACGTCGTACAACTTTGAACCACTTATGTTGACCCTCTTCCCGACGACGAGTTTCATGATTTTTCGGGCTAAGCTCGGAGTCACGGTATCGGAAAAAACTTCGCAAATCGTTTTAAAGCTCGGTTGACGCTCGTCCGGATTTGTCGGCTTTCGCGACATCCTACCTGCCTTACCGACTCCGTTGAAGTTTTGGCGAGTAGTTTTTCGCATCGTGAATGACAACAAAAATTCTCAAATGGTTCAGTGGCCACTTCATCGATCTCATCACTTCGGCAACTTCATCTAGCCAATTTGGAAATCGTGTAGACGCGCATTGGGTACCACGCGGAGAGGTGAAAGAAGAGAAGCGACAGCTGTGGAGTGGCGGAACGTGATACAAGAAGCCGTCCATCTTCATCCCCACGATCCTCACCAATGTTTGAAATTCCGCCGTACCTTCATCGGTAGCACGGCGATGGGCGTGGACAAAAATCGGAAAAAATATAAGTACATATATGAGGCCGATGTAAAACGGGGGTAAGATGCTCCGTGGAATCTTTGTAGAGAAGCAGTATAATGTACAACGAGCGCTACGTTCGTTTTATGCATAACAAGTGCACTCCTGTTCATCTGTACGTACATAAATGTATTTATTAATATAACGGGTATTCCGACTTAAAATCACTGAAATCCGAAGCTCATCCACTTTGATTTTGATTTTTTTTGCTGAAAATGTTTCTGCGCCTGACAAAACGCGTCCTCAAATTCGTAAGGATTTTTTTCAGCGCCGCTTCTGTTCCTTAAGTCAATTAATATTGATTCAGCACTCAAACAAAAAAATTTGTTCATTATTCGTTTAATTTAAATAATTTTTTTTTTTTTTAATTAAATAAAAAAATTAGAGACCAGTTTACCGGACCGAAAAACATTTCCTTTAGTTTTCTGAAATCAAAGGAGCTGCGTCTGGCCAATTTTACTTGGAATACCTGGTACATAGACTTGGTACGAAGCTATGCAGAGAGGATACGGCTAAATACGAAAACCGGTGGTAAAGTGTATATAGCATATGGCTTCTACGAGCGTTAAACTCGACACTGACGAGGAAAAGAGTAACACTACAGTCCGGGCTCTGCTAATACTTCCGAATCTTTCCGTTTTTACTATTTTCAGAGTGAAAAGATCGGCTAATTGTGTCTAAAAATTTCCAAATTCTGTAAAAATGGAATTTCGTTGCCGATGAGGAATCTTTCAGAGATGTTTCGCAATAAAAATTAAAAAAATATTCGACAAAATGCAAAAAAGATTTTCCGCGCAATTAGAATGATTTTCAGATGAGCGGAAGTTGGTATCGAGAATGTTGACTGTAGTTTAGTTTTCGACGGTATCGAATATAAATGTATTTATGTGCACGAAGAGAAGTAGCACGTTGCCAAAGGTAGACCTAGATCCTCTCATCGTCCTCCAACCATCGTATTCTCGCGTATCTATGCGTGCACAAGCTCAGAGGATCGCGTGTCTCGATCCCATTAAGGAATTATTGTCGCTCTACCGGCAGAATGAGCGATACGGAGAGAAAGACCGAGGAGAAACAGGACCGACAGGGAAATAGATAGAGAAAGAGGGACGAGAAAATGCTCCGAAAGGACAAGTTTTGCATCTCGTTTTCTTTCTCTCTTTCAAGCTTTCCTCGTCTTCGACTCAGAGGCTATGGCATTGAACTCCATCATGAAAGACCAAACATCCAGATATACCGAATAAATTTCAGCATTATGTTTCTTCTCTGTATACACGAGAACCGATGACGACGAGACTCTTGAGGTATTTCCGTCTAGACGGTCTGTAGAATCTGGACAAGCGCCCGAGTATAAATTTAGACCCCTTCGATGTACGCTCTATCGTCTATAAATAGGTAAAAGGGCCGAATTCGGCCATTGAAACGTTCTTCGGAAACAAATTAGAAATTTCCGCATAGATTCCTCTTTTTTTTTTCTCCGTACGTTGAGCTTCCGCTGATATGAGAAAGCCATAGTTAAACTGTACCCAACATAGAGACACTCAATAAACTGCTCACGGAAAAAATAAGGACGCCACGGACAGATTTCAAAATTGCACGATTTTTTTCTTGTTCCTATCAAACGATAATTAGCATCACAGATGCTCCAAATGAATTGCTCACGAAAAAGAGAAGGAAGTTATGGACAAATTTCTAAATTGCACGATTTTCTTTTTGTTTCTCTCAATGGCGATTTTCCAGCAATCTACGAACAAAAAAAAATCCCTCAAAGGTTTTTCCAGATCGTTGCAGCTGAGTTGAGTGAAGATTTATGAGAAACACGAACACCGACTACGTTACAGCCGATTGTCAACGTTTTTCCCGCTGCAAATTCTTCGCCAACGCCGGACATTCTTGAGATGTTTTGCCGAAGTTTATGCGCTGAAGTGAAATTCCTCGTAATTCAAGTCACTCATTCCCCTATGATGAATTCCCATTTGCCTCTTTGTCGGTTTCCGCGTGCTTGTCCATCCGCGACACTTTGATGGGCCGCAGAGTCCGGATTCGTATCCACGAGAAATCTTTCGACTCGAATCCGTCCATGAATTTCCTGGATATCTTTCGATCAGCGTTACCATCAATATCTTTCACCGCATCTCGTCGTGACTTCGAGGGCCAACATATTGCTTACAAAAAAATCGTTAATCCGTAGAATTTGTTCTTCTTTTTAGAATTTCCAGTTATCTACAGGGGACTTTGCGGTTCGTCGCTCTATCTCGACGTGTGCGGAATCCTTCGGACCAACTAACAATGACGACGCCGTTCGCTCCGCCTCAAACATTTCCCTAGTTTGACACGCGAGTATTTCCAACTTTGTATATTCATAGACTCGAGCGTGTAAGCGCGAAGTGCATAAACTCGTCGCCTTCGGGTTTTCTATTCGACGTGCTGAAAGTTGCTTCTCCCAAGTCCAAGGGGAAACGACAAAAGGACGATGAGGAAGGAGAAAATAAGAGAACACAGATATACTTTGAATCATCCACCGTGTCATGCTGCAGTTCGTGGGACAAACTGTAAGCTCAAAGGCTTTTGTCGCGGCTGCAAAATCATTCCTCTTCAATCTCGAATTAAACGTCTTTGTTCGTGGATCAAACACTCGTCATTCTGACAGGTTATCGTATTTGTGTACTCGAGGCGAAAGATACGGAGGGTGAGACGAAGATTGGTTCGATCGAGGATTTTTAAAAAGATTCGAAGAGTGCAGAGCAGCGTCTCTGCAGGATGCTGGAAAAGTTCAAACGGAAATCATCTTTTTCGTTCGAGCTGAAAGAGGCTCTTTATCGATGCATCTTTTTTCAACTTTGGATCCAATTGAACTCACATTTGGACGGTGAGATGTCCAAAAGACCTCTTCGAGGTATCCAGCTCACACCTGACGAGGAACCAATTGGACCAAGATTAAATCTGACATGGTTGATCGTCACTGGTGGGTTTCGTGTACTCGGCAAAGTTGATGCGTCGGGGCAGAACAGGATGATGTTGAAATACCGGTCTGATCCTAGCAACTAGTCCAACCCGTGGTTATCGACCACGAAGATCCATTCCTGTAGTTCAGCTTCCGTGAGGCTGGAAGCGAGCTGATACAAACTACAAGCGTCAAGGTAGCGAGGGAACAGGCAGGGAAGGTTGATGCTATGTGTGTGTGTATGTGTGTGTCTGCTACGAGAACGTTGATGTTAACGGGGTGGCGCGAGCGATCGACGCGGCTGTTTTCAAGAGGCGCACGACCAAGCGCGTGCATGCGAGCATAGACTCGAGCCATGCAGCATCCAAAAGAGAGTAGACTCGAAGGAAGTAGATCGCCAGAGAGAGAGAGAGAGAGAGAGAGAGAGAGAGAGAGGAATAGATGGAGCTGGAATTGAGGGGAGTGGACGAAGGATAGAAGCGTAGAAGGAGAAGATGAGTGAAAAAGACTACAGAAACGAGTTGGCTGCTGGTATGGTGTCTCGTAGACGCGGGGCCAGTGCTCCTTGAAGCGAAGATGGTGGGGATTACGCGAAAAAAGGACATGGTTGAGCGAGTGATAAAAGAGAAAGAGAGAGAGGGCAGAAGCAGCGGGATACGAGGAGAAGGGAGAAGACGAGCGTGTTACGAAAGGAGCTGAAGAGAGGAGTTGAGATCGGCTTTGAGAACCTCCATGGCCCACGGGGAACCTTTTTATACCACCCGAGACACCGAGGAGTGGGAATGAGCTCGGTAAAGTTCGGATGAGATCGGAAGGGTTCGGGCACGCGAGGACCACGCGTACCAAGGTCGCGGTTCCAAGAGCGAAGAGAGAAGGCTGAGTGAGACAGAGAGAGAGAGAGAGAGAGAGAGACGGATAGAAAGGTACCTTTTCACAGTGATGCAGCGGAGAGGCAGTAGCTCTCTCGGTGCGGCAAGTGCATGCATTGTGCTCTCGGTCCAGCGGCGATGGGTCGATGCTCTTCTCACTCTCCATCTTTTGCCTTCTCCTTCTTACGTCTCGCCCCTTTTCATCTTTCTTGCTCCTTCTCCCTCTCTCTCTCTCTCTCTCTATCTCTCTCTCTTCCACTCGCTTCTACCATCAATTCATCCGTCTCTTTTTATCTTTCGCGTGCCATTCTCCAACCGGACAACGGCCCGCGGAGTAGTTTGTAATACCTTGGATCTAAGGAGGGAAACAAGAGAAGAAGCACACCTTGAGACCCTCTTGGTAAACTCTCTGAAAGCCCCGGCATATCCTCTTTGTACTTTGCTTCCTTCGCCTTTCTGTTTGCCCCACGTCGAATGTCTCTGATTGTTAATAGCCGACCATCCGCTGTAAGAAAGAATAGGCAGAATCACGGGGACGGGAGAGGCGCCGGATCCATAACTAATCGTAGAAAAAAAAAGCACCCAATCTCGGGATCTTCGCTTCGGCGATCCCGCATTCCGGATTATTAATTCGTTGATCTTACGATGAAAATGAGGTTTTTTCTTGTTTCGACTTGTAATTTGGGACCGCGGCTCGGAGAAACGTCAACCTGGGCGGTGAAAAATTTCGAGAAAAACGCGAATCAAATCGATGATGATGGAGCAAGAGAATTCAAAAAATCATCTTCGTCGTGAAAACGGAGATTGCCCAAAAATATAATTTATTTGTAATGAAACATTATCAAAATTATTTTTCATACGTCATTATATTCTATGCGTTTTAATAACGCAAATATGTATGGGCGAGTTTTATTTTATCACTATTATTATTATTTCCTCATCGGGAAATAAATTTTTAACGGTCCTTTCATTCGAATAAATTCAGTGGCCGTGTTCCAGCGTTTCGAAAATTTTTTCCGATATCTCGAATACGGTAGTACCCTGTTTTTTTTTCTAATATTACTTTTTGTCATCCACCCGTGCCGTTTTTTCGTTCCGAAAATTCAAACGGACGAAGAAAAATGTTGAAAAAATGATTTTCTTCGCTTCTCGACCTTTCACATCACCTCAAGGAGTTACATGGGTTTCATATGCTTAATAAAAATCGGATAAAAATCTTAAAAAAATTTATCTTTTTAAATTTTCTTATTGCAATACCATTTTCCTAATTTTCCAATTTTTTCACGTTGGAATTTTTTTTTAGAATTTTGGAGGGTGGCTGTTTTACCCCGTGGTGTGGCCATTCTACCCCCCGATCCCCTGTATATATAAATGTACAGAGATATATATACTCGAGTGAACCAGGGTTCTTGAGAGCACATCTTTGCATACGTATGAGCTGGTTCGTGCAGCAGCGAGAAGCTTTCCAAAGGAATATTCTCGGCACCGAAACGATGTACCCATGAACACCCTACGTTAGGTTATAGGTTAAATATAGATATACATCTGCGCATATATATCACGTGTGATATTCATACCATCGAAGCATCGATGAAAATTAGTCTACCACTTGATGATTGTTATAACGCTCGTCTGGATACTTGCACGGAATATTCGATGAGTCTCGCTATCTCTCTACACTCCACTATGAACTAATAACCAAACTATCTGTACTCTGCCGTACACGATACACGATACACACGCGTCTTTTCAAAATAGCCGAGAGACAGAGGGGCGCAGATACGACGATTGACTCAACGTAATAGACTATTTTGCCTCCCGACTATTCAATGTCTCGAGTATTCGCGTATAACCGGAATTTTATCTTACAATTGTACGCGCGATTATTATACCGCATAATCTGAAGTTTCGCTGAATCAATTATCCCTCAAGAATCGATGCAAGAGCTTAAATTGTTTACACACTGAGGACACCACAGAGTGGCACATTAATCGGCTACCCGAGCTATTGAATTGAATAAATTGGCTATCGCAGTCAGTGAACGTAGATCAAAGATCGAATTGGGTTAAAAGAACAAAGATCTTGAACGTTCAGTGCTCATTAGTCGGCCTGTAAACGCGTTCTATCCTTTTAGTAGTCGAATATAGATATTTTTTTCGTAGGTTTCGACACTTTGTTACTTCACATGGTTTATTCACTTGGCTAAGTTACTTCACTTGGCTTATTTTCCGATAGATTTACTTCTCGATGTCGACCAAAGTGCTTGGCATATTTTTGCAATTAATTTTTTTACGAAATTCAATTTTTAATCGCAGTCTCATTATCAAATATCTTTTTTATTGTTATGGAGGCGGTCGTTTTGTATTTTTATTTTATTTTGCGTTTCGTATTTACGTAGGTATATCACTGGCAATTATAACGATAAATCCCTCATTTTCTAATTTTTTTGAATTTTGAATTTTTTAGATAATTTTTCATGGTGTCAGTTTGTCCCCCCCTTCACCTACATATTTTCCGGTAGAGTCGTTTGTTATTCTTTCGTAAACGATAAATGTTGACGGTTCAGAGAATATTCCCCTGTTTTTCGGCGGAGTTACCGATGAGAAGTGATGCAATCGGTACAGTTGAATTTGTTCGAAAAGAAAACAGTGTGAAAATGAGAAAAGAGCTCGTCGCGTATAAACGTACGCGCCGTTGAGCGGGGTGCATTGAAATTGGAAGAACGCGAAATTCAAACGTCCGTATTGAGTTTTTGTCGCGAACGGTTCGGTGGGAACAAAGTAGTTGAGAAAATAGGATGGTACCGGATGAGGAGAGTACGTAGAACGGAATGCAAGTCGGTACTGCAACAGCTTGCCCATAGTTCAAGACGAGGCCCTCTGTTCAACAGTTCACTGTGAATTTTAATGCGGTTCATGCCATGCTTACGTACTCCGGTAGACACGTGTACCCTCCACACTCGTACATACTACACATACATATATTTATATACAGATATACACTATATATATTATTCATACATATGATCGTATATATATATATGTATATGCATCGTAGGTGAATATATAGCTTATATAAACGTTTTACATCTGGTATACGCTGCCGTATGAATCTATGAATGCCGGATATACATGAAAGTTCTTCGCTCACGTGGCTTAATCGCATATCTTTTCTCGTACATAACGAGACACAAGTGGGACCCGGGAACAGATTTAATCGCACCTACAAAAGTGTGGCAGGGCGATAAATTGGGTAAACTATGCGAGAACGTGACGTTGGAAGGAGAGAGAGAGAGAGAGAGAGAGAGAGAGAGAGAGAGAGAGAGAGACGGAAAGACTGCGTAATAAAATGAATGAAGTGAAAAATGTACGATGCATTCAGTGACAAGAGCATTTATGTGCGGAATTGAAGAAACAAAAGATGGAGCGCACCGAATGAATATAAAAGTTCATTCACAGCATAATATCGTACACTGTGCCTCATTGACACGAAAATTGCAAAAACTTCCCGCAATTTGCTGACAATCAATGTCACAATGGTTCATCAAGGCATGGAAAAAGGTAAACGTAATCTCGAACTTAAAAAAAAACACCATTTTTCTCGAAACTGCCCTGATGAGATACAAAAAACAAACCAGCCCGCGTAATTAAGGTGTACAAACGACTCCGCTGTGTTTTTTTTCTTAATTCCATTAAGAACTTTGGAACGCTTCCCGCTATTAGTCGAATCAGTGCGAAACTTGATACACGGAAGTAGAAAAGGCCGGATGACCGACTAGATCGGAATAAATGTTTGTCACGTTGTATCATAATGAATATTAATACAATATATTAATTAATACAAAGAAAAAATTATTTTTCTAAAACCTTTCACCAACGTTCATTTTCCATCTTAACATTAATTGCGATATCACACTCTCGTTATTACGAATATGAGCGCTGAAAAAAAAGAACAAAATTCATCTCACTCACGTTTCGTACGGATGAAAACTGAAAAGTAAGTTTTTCTTTTAAATTCACCTTTGAGCTAAGAGATTAGTGGTTGAAAAAAAGTTTTCCTCTCGTAATGGAAAAATCGTTGGAATCCGAGCTCCGTGGCGAAGAGAAAAAAAAAAGGAAAAAAAAAGAAATGTCCGGCTGGACGGGTCGTGCATCCGTATATCGTGGATGTATACAGTGCTGCGGATGCCAAAATAGTCAAGCCAGATTGTGCTCGGTGGCCAATCATTGTACAAACGTTATTTTGACACACAGTTCGGAGCCCGGAAAACTTCTCGCAAAACCATACTAAAACGAATATCCATATGCATCGATACTATATGCATATATAAATACTCCGTATGTATTTAAAGGTGCATATTGCACGCGTGTGTATATCGAAGATGCGTGTATACAATACACCTGTATCCTCTCCCTTCCTGCTCGGTCAGCTTCGAGTAAAACAAGTGGAACATGCGAAGCGACCGAACAGAGGGAAAGAGAGAACAAGTAAAAGAGATAGAGAGAAAGAGCACCGAGGAGACGAGAGAACGAACCGCGAGAGAAGTATATTAACCAAGAGGGAAGAGGCGAAGGAGACTGGTAAAAAAAGCAGAAAGTAAAAAAAGATAAATATAGGGTGCGAGATGAGGATGAAGGCTGAAGAAGGATGCGAGGAGCTTCAGTGACTGTCTTATATACACCGTGAATCCTACACGTTTCTGTGCCTCCAATCTACGGCGTAAGATACGGAATTGTACAGTCAAACTTCCAATAAATTGAAACAAACTTGAAATTCCCTAAAATCACTCGTTCAACTTCTTTAAAGGAAATGATGAGTACAAGAAAAATGTTGTTTTCAATGTACCTTACATGCATGACAATAATATATTATTGCGAATACACTATCATTTATTTGTCATATTATTTTATTAAATGAAATTTATGATCATGATTATACGGGAAATGTATAGTTACACGGATGGTTTTTGGCTGAAAAAGACAGGTCACGCGCAACATTGGCGCCAAAATTTCCTACGTGAGACATTTTACGAATTTTCCTGGGGATGCTGGAAACTTATGGGATATTTAACTGTACGTACAATATACGGTACGGTTGTATACACCTGAAGCGTGAAAGAAGGCAAAAGAGATCGAAAACCATAAGCACTGAGCAGGTCTGAGTAACGTTTGAACGCTTTGCGGACGGGAATATTAATGCAAAGCCGAGGGAGCGTCTCACCGCGGCTCCAGAGGCGATCTTTAACACACGCACATCCTTATCCGCATTCGTGCATGTACACGAACATACTTGCGTACTTACAAACTCGAGACCGAGTCCGTGGTACTAGCCTGGCTCTTTCTTGCGTATAAAACACGGTTCCTATATCAAGAAACTCAAGATGCAAGCGTGTGGCGTGATAGGAGGCTCCAACCTTGCTACCGCAGGAAAAGAGAAACGCACGGCCGCAGGCGGAGCGGGTTATGTTCCTCCGTCGGGTCCAGCAGCGATGCTCCCCTTCTCTTTCGTCTGCCCCCCGAAGCCCCCGCCGCCGCCGTCCCTTATCGCCTGCCGTTTTATCGGCACTCCAGACCCAATACGGAACATAATTCTTCTCATAGTCTTTATGCTTCTCGGATGGTTCGTTTTAATGTTGGAAAAAGAAAGGAAAAATGGCCGACAGTTTTACCGATATTCGCTGGATGGATATTGAGATTATGGTCGTCAGCGCTCCGGGAGGTAACGAAAAAAAAATCTTCAGAAATGAAACAATGAGAATCGGCATCCCGACTAATTCATCGCTAACGCAATTCTAGCTATGCATAATTTTTTTGAAAGCGTAAAACCAGAGAGTTTGTAATTTACAGTAATGTTGACTCGGTGACCTCGGGATACATCGAAAAAACTTTGTATTTGTATTGTTCGTCTTTCCGTGTGTGTATGTGTGTATGCATGTCGTTTGAACAATCTGGATCTCTCGCTGGCTCTTTGGCTTTCCTGTTCGTCGATCCCCTCTCTCACTCTCCCACTTTCCGCTCAACCGGTCTCGCGCAAAGTGCACCGGTCGTGCGCCTCCTCTTGGACCGCACTCTCACAGGACAAATTCACACACAAGCGCGAGAAAGACGGAGAGAGGGAAAGCAGAAGTCTGTACGTTTGTGTGTGTGTGTGTGTGTGTGTGTGTGTGTGTGTGCGCGCGCGCGCGCATGTGTGTGCGTGTGTGTGTAAAAGGGTAGCAAAGTTACACACGTGGAAGAGAGATAGTCACGCGCGTGTTTACGCGCAGTGGGGGAAATATACTCTCAGAAAAATGATTGGTATTAGGGTTGGAGGGGGTGAAAAAAAGGAAAGGAGCAAAAAGATCGAAAAATAAAAATATATGTGGCCGAGGGAACAAGGAGTTATCCGCAGGTATATGTGTGTGCTCCTTTGTTCCTCGTTTTTCGAAATTGATGGCTGTGAGTCCGACGATCTGTTTTTTGTCTCTCTCTGTTTCCCTCTCATTCCTCCTCGGACCCTCTTCATCGCTTTATCTCTCTCTCTCTCTCTCTCTCTCTCTCTCTCTCTCTTTCTCTCCTTCTCGTATTCCACTGAACGAATAAAAGAAACGGAAGGGAAGAGGATGATGGGAAAAGCTATATTAACTCGCGCGAAGAAGAATCTTCTTTGCCTCTGCCCTGAGGGAAAAGAGTATGCGTTTGCGTACGTGAGAGCGAGCGAGAGAGGAGGAATAAAGTATGGGTATATCAGAAATGGACTGGACGCTCTTTGAGGCTTCAATGGAGAACGCAGTCTCACAGCAGCAGAAGCAGCATGATGGCTCTAATGGCGGTCGATATAGTGTTATTAGAGATAGTTGCATGTATATATGGGACTGTTCACGTCAATTCACCTAGCCTCCGGACCACATCATTTTTTATTTGCTTCGTAATTTTTTATGTTGTTGTCCTTGCTCTGAAACATTTTTTTAGATTTTTCGGAACAACCGTTTCTGAGTTACCATTTTTTTACTGAAAAAACGATCATTTTTAAAAATCTGGAAAAATTCACAAAAATAGTATGACTAACGTAGAACAGTTTCCCGCTCGCGAGAATGAAACACTAAACCCACGACTTTTATCCATCCATAGATGTACCAATACTATTTTTGAACTGTAAGAATGGAAAAAAATTTGAATTCAACTGGTCGGTTACAAGAAATATTAATTAAATCAAATATTCAATGCGTGCCAAGAATAAGATGTGTAAAAAATTAATTTTTTCGGTGTTTTTATCCCAGAAAAGATTAATCAAATAACTGAAATACATGAGAGCACGCTAGTCCGTGTTTTTCGATATATTGAACGTATGTACGATTGGTAATCAGGGTTGCAAGTAATGCATTACTTTTCGTAATGCATTTGCATTTTCATTAACCATTAACATTTAATGGTTAATGATTAATAGAAATTATTTTCATTAACCATTAAATGTTTATTTATTTGTTTTTACATTTATTTATTTTCTTTTATTCTTGAAAGTGCCAAAAAAAAACAAACAAACAAATAATCAAACAAATAATCAAATAAATAAATAAATAAATAGATAAATACTTACTAACTTTTTTTTTCTTTGTTAGTTAGTTAGTAAGTTTTTATCGATTTATTTATTTATTTATTTATTCATTCATTCATTCATTCATTCATTTATTTATTTATTTATTTATTTATTTATGTTTTGGCACTTTCAAGAATAAAAGAAAATAAATAAATAAATAAATAAAAATTTAATGGTCAATGGAAATAATTTCCATTAACCATTTTCATTAGTCATTAAAAAAGTAATGGTTAATGCATTACTTTTTCATTAAAATTTTTGCAACCCTGTTGGTAATAGAGCTACAGTCACCGTATAAATGGTGTAAAACTTATTTGTTTCAGTGAGTGATTAATCCATTCTGGGATATAAACACTGAAACAAATAATTTTTTACACATCTTATTCTTGGCACGCAGTGAATATTTGATTAAATTAATATTTCTTGTAACCGACCGGTTGAATGCAAATTTTTTCCATTCTCACAGTCAAAAATAGTATTGGTACTATATCTATCATCTATGGATGGATAAAAGTCGTGGGTTTGGTGTTTTGATTGGGTGAAAAAAATATAAGAAATTTTTTTACCACATTCTCGCGAGCGGGCGACTGTTCTACGTTAGTCATACTATTTTTGTGAATTTTGTCAGATTTTCAAAAATGGTCGTTTTTTCGGTTAAAAAAATCGTAACTCAGAAACGATTGTTCCGAAAAATCTAAAAAAAAAAAAGAAAAATGTTTCAGAGCAAGGACAAAAACGTAAAAAATTACGAAGCAAAAAAAAATGTTGTGGTCTGGAGGATAGGTGAATTGACGTGGACAGCCCCATATAAATACAATATGATTGTACGTATACTGTACGCTATGTATACGCGAATATCGGTATTTTCATCTAAATTCGATCGAGTGACAACGGAAAAACCATCGATGTGAGAATATTTCCAATGAAAGTAGTCGCACACCGACGATTTTGTATAATCCAAATGCAATATTTTTTTCGTTCAAACGACCAGACGAAAATTTAAATAAATAACTACGTCGCGTACATTAAGTTTCAGTAATGTTACTGTGTTCAGTAATGTTACTCCCCAAGCCTCCTCTATATTGAGCATTTTTATAAATTTTGGCATTCTCGTAGAGAAAGTTCGACGAACGTTGAGAATGATGGAGAGAGAAAACTGCGGGTGAATTTATAATTTCGCACTATTATTTTCTTCATCGTTTGAAAATTCCAACCTGGTATTCCGTCGTTCATTGTTATACAGGGTGTCCAGAAAGGGTAAGTGCGTCTCCCATTAACAGTAATTTCAAAAAGCGAAATAGAACTCACTCTATCCGGACACCCTATATGTATATTATTTTTATCGATATAATCCAAACACGGTCAATTGGCGTATTGGGGTAAAAAATGTAGCTTCAAAGGATTCGTAAAGAAAATCTCGCTTTAATATGAATAATTCGAAGATTTCGTCACCATTGTTGCATTTCCATAATAGTCCCGATATTGAAATAGCTACGGAAGTGTCAATAGAGGAAAATCGATTTTCCATGAGAGTCCACAATGAAGAACGAATACGTCAGTTCCAATTGCCGTAGAATCGTCCATACCGCGAGGATTCAGTCTGGCGCATCGTTCGCTGAATTATTTTCCCTTCGAATACCCGCCACATCGGTAATATTGGATCTCTTCTTTTCATTCGTTCTTTTCTTTTTTTTTACCGCAGAAGCAACGGTGATTCAAAGACAGCGTCAATTTTTTTCGTTCGAAAATATATTCAATGAAACAAATAAATTATGACCACAATAGTGATTTCCTCTATGCCACCGACACTCCAACGGTAAAATATCGCAAAGAAGTTGTTGACTCTCAATTGCCTTCGAGATTTCTAATGAGAAATCCCGAATGCAATTGAGAGTCTGACAAATGTGTCAGAGCGCATTAAAAAAAAAAGCCATAAACATTTCTTTTTTGTTTTTGCGTTTTTCATATTTCCGGCATTTAACTTCCGCATCCAGAATGTCGGGGCCTCGTTTTCGAATTCTCCTGCCAAATGTCTCATTGAAGTGGCGACGAGGTCGTTAATCCACTGTAAATCGGGATAAGAAAGAGCGAGCGTGCAGTGCCGAGGGCGGCAATAATAACGGTAATCGGGTCTTTCCTCAGCTTTGTGCATTAACCTATTCTACGGTGAAGTAAACGCTACGTATTAAGGCGTTGCCGAGTTCTTTCGTTGAATCGTAAAGGGTTAGAGTGCGCGAGGGATTACGCGAGGAAAAAGGACGATGACGTGGTCGCCACCGATGCTGCCGTCGCCTTTTCACAGCTCGTTCTTCGTTAGTTAGCGCGCTGCACACGCGGGTTTTATTCACCCACCATTCACAAAGTCCAAAGGCCTTAGCCTATTTCGTACAAAGCGGCCGTTTACATACACGGATCGTTCAACGAAAAATCGACCTCCCTCAAATTTCGATCATTCTTTCATTCCCTCAAGCTTCATCGAGTGATTCGGCATCTGAGTCAAAAAAATTGGAATCTCAAATACTTTACTGGCACATCTTGAGAATATATTCCGAAAGTTCCTCGAAAATCAAATAAAAATTTAGGGCGCTACGATCTTTCCAATGAGTGGCGTTGCGCGGAGCATCGGCGCTAAAAGAAATGTCCATTTCTTTTGAATAAATTTATTTAAAATGAATAAAACTTGCTTCAAATATAGAGTCGAATTATTTATTAGCCCGTAAGTTAAATTAGTCGGAGGAATTTATTTAGGCGGAATAAATATATTTTTCTGGATGCAAGGCGGTCAAATGCACGACCGATCCGTCCAATATATTTATCATTTATCATTTACCAAATATAATTTATCGTTAGTTAAAATTGTTTCGCAACGATCGAAATTTTAACCGGCATCTTACGATGATTCTTGGGATTTGTTTTGGCGCGAAAAACCCATATATAACGAGACGAATATCAGTATGCATCGGCTGCATTCAACGTCTCTGATGTACCTCCTAGCGCGCCCTCTATGAAGAGAGGGTAAACGTTTACTTAAAAGATATCATCGCTTGGCAGAACGGGCCGGAGGTAATTCCTCCGGCTCTCTCGAGACGGAAACAAGCTCTTCTTCTACGAAAATCCTCCTGCTCGAGCCTCACACCCCCGTTATACTATCTCTCATTTTCCTTTCCTCAAAAGCCTCTCGCGAGTCTTTTCCTCGGGTTTGCGCGGAACAAGTGAATCGCAGCTATATCCCCGGTGAGAGTTAATCAACGAAAGCTCTATTAGTCCCGTGTGATTACCTTATCTTTCTCGGTAGGATCTAAACGCGGTATACATCTTTTCCGTTTCAAACTCCTGAATCTTGACAACGCGGAGGTCAAACGATAATTACTTTCCTTTCGGAAGATTCTTTACTCGCCTGATTTTCATACATCACCTGATCGCATGCCTCACCGATTAAAAAAGAAAATATATCTGGATATTTTTCAAATATATCAAATATATATCACCGATATCAAATATTAAATATCATCGAATAAAATGAAAAGCCCTTCAAAAATGTGCGAAAATCGATGGTCGAAGTTTGAAAATCTGCCAAAAACGGAAACATGATCGAAATTGGACGATTCAAGCGGTGTTTTGAAGCTCCAGCGATTATGAAGAGATTCGGCTCAAGTTGAAGTCGAAATCTTATCTAGAAAATAAATTACGGTCATTTTAGTGATCAGATTCAATTCAAAATGCAAAAAAAATATTTTCAATTTTTTTTTCTACTCATTACGATGTATTTTTTCCCCCAGAATACAAATCTGCCAATAGTTTTCCTAAAAAATCACAATTTCAATGAATTTTCATCAACAACGTCATCGCTCAATTTTGGCCTCATTTTGAAACCTAAATTAAAAAAACGAAATTTCAAGAGCTCATGACATTACTTCGGTTTGACCGATTCTAAAATTTCTTTTTCTCATATAGTTCTTCATTTCAGTGATCAAATTAAATTTCTTTTATCACGAAAGAATAATGAAATTTCAGTTTCTAATTTGGAGGAATTTTTTATTGAATCCCATTGTTTATGAAAAAGGAAAAATGATGCAAAAATTGGGTCTGGAGGTCCGAAGGTTCGTTCACGTGTGTGTGTGTGTGTGTGTGTGCGTATGTATATATCCAAAACGACGGCTTCTCTGCTTCCTCGGCTCTTCCAACCTGATATTGATCGAGGGGACTGGCGCGGAGTAGCATGCATATTCACGTCGTATGCTAGAAATCTTTGGTCACAAAATACCATTGAATAGCGTCCTGATAGCGACTCGTTTTCTCTCAAATTTTACAAAAATTTAAAAATCAATAATCCATTGTGTGTGAAGTTCGAAAGCACGATTGGCCATTGTCGTTGATATAAAAAGAAGCAAAAATAAATGAATAATACGAATATGCACGTCAACGTCGTTTAATCATTTCAAACGGAAAAAAAATCAAAACCCAGTCGTCGATTCCCAAAATACATATCGAAATTAATCCGGTTCATAATTTTCCTTTTCCTCTTGTTAATTAGCGAGCATTTGATTGTTTTTCAAACGATTGTTTCGCGTTGAAATCAATTTTAATGAATGATTATTGATTCATATCCATAGAAAAAAAATGCCAATAATGATTTTCTATTGATCATAAATATTTTCATTGAGAAGAAAAAAACCACTTTTCATGAGGATGCACTGCAAATTTTCCGCGAATTCGCATGGACAATATGGATAAAATTGCTACCGGAAAAGTCGCGCTTTTTGGTGGGATATACATTTTCATATGGATATACCCATTCAATCTGGAGTGTTCGATCTGATGTACAAGTTTCTCAACGTGAGGAATATCGACCGATAATGGATTGTGGATTTAAAAAAAAAATTGCGAAGATGCGATCGCAGGCGTTGATGGAAAATATTGAGAATATATCGCGTATGGGGTATTTAACGCCGAAACCTGGCACACGAACTTACACTCTATCGGGATCTCGTTCATAATTTTTTCTGCGATTTTCCCAAGGCTGATAAGAGCTCTCAATTTTTTTCGATTTTTTCTATCCGCCCAAGTTAGTGAAAAAAAACATTTCGACGAACAAGAAAGCTCAAATTTTCAAATGTCGGTGTTTTTGTGCATTAAATAAATGTTTCTTTCTTTATAAATAAAGGCTCATTCGAAAAATTGAGAGAGCTTCGAGTCTCTTTTAATTTTCCGAAATTCTTCCAAGTTTCGTGGCCCCGATACAAACGTCTGAAATATCGTGAATCAAATCTAAGAGGGAGTGGAGCGGACGTTGGTTGAATTGACATGGAATAGCTCGTGCCAATATATACCAATATCTATATTTTGCTGGCAAAGCTATGTACACAGATTGCTGTTTGCCGTGGCACAACGTGAATTTTCTGCGACGTTTACATTTTGATCGAGCGAAGAATTCCTACGGCATGATAAGAAATCTGTCAACGAGAACACGGAAGATACGAGAACAAAAATTCTAGTATCGTCGATACACTCGAATATGAATTGCAATCAGCCTCGTTCGATTAATAAACATGTAGCTAAAAAAAAACTCTTGACTATTCGGTCAACCAATAAAATTTGTCAACAAAATATGCAACTCGCATAGTTTTAAAAACAAATCTACCGACCCTCGATTTGATTTCTCGAAGAATAAAAAATTTTCTGCCGGCTAAAAAAATTCACCCGCCTTGAAGTTACGAAGCTTGAATCATGTTAACGCATAATTGGAGAGAAAAAAATGGTCTCAAATGTCGATATTCTATTTTGCTAAAAATTATATCGGTCAGTATAACAATTATTAATAACAATTCGATTAAGCGTTTAACCGCTACTTCCGGCATATCGGCGTGAATAAGATCTCAATATTTTCGGCAACCCTTTTTTTCTTTATTTCAAAATACTTGGCAACGAGACGTTTCCGCGTTTCTTAATATAGAAATCTCGGATTTTTTTCGTTTCGGCCAAAAATGACTCACTTCAGGTTCGACGTCGATGAAAGAACTTCACCATCGGGGTGTTTCAAACGTTTCACGATACTTTCCCGAAAAATCAATATTATTTTATCAAAAAATAATCTTACAATGTGAAAATATGCGATTAAACACCCTCAAGGAGTCTCGATGTTTTCGAAATTTGTCCCTTTCGTCCATACATTACTTCCCTTCGATCTTACAAATCAACTCGAACATGAAAATTCTTTTTTGTATCAGTTAAAGAATAGCGAACGTAGAACTGTGTGAAAAGTTTGGGCGAATTAAATTCGGAATTGCAGACCCTCTCGGTGAAACGGGAGAGAAAGAGAGAAAGAAAGGCAGAGTTTGGATAGAGAGCTCGACCGGCATATTACCGTCCACCATGGTCGTACAATCTCCCTTCCAATTACTCCTTCAAAAGCTAACTTGCTTCATTTAACTACGCTATACAGGGAAAAAGTTCGTTCCATGCTAGACCACACCGGTGATATACACAGAGATCCGAGGCAGTGAGAGAGAGAGAGAGAGAGAGAGAGAGAGAAAAAAGAGAAAAGGGTAAGAAGGGAAAGAGAGCTCACAGTCACGATGAAGAAGAAAATGTTAAACTTGAGGCCAATAAAATCCGATTTACGTTCCCTCCGGCGTGCAGAGCGTAGGGCGCTTGAAAATGTTCCGTGCCAAATTCTTGGCAGTGAATATTTTAATACACCTCTCTTGTGCGCCCGACAAAAAGAAAAAAAAAGAAAATACATGACATCGTGAAACTTTCGAATACACCCTTTGTAGAAAAGCTTATCTTGGCGTGTCATTTTTTCTTTCTCTCTCTCTCTCTCTCTCTCTCTCTCTCTCTCTCTCTTTCCCTCTCCTTCCCTCTCTCGTTCTCTTTCGCACGGTCTATCCAGCTGAAAACTTAAACTAATTAAACTATAACATGCTCTTGTCATTATGGTTCATAACTTGCATTGGGTTTCCCCGTCGTTTGGCGATCGATTCGTTCCCCAGAGCTTTCGCCTCCGTGAGTCACCCGGTATACCGAGAAAAATGATTCATTCGGTGTGAATAAATTTTGTATAAAATAAATAAAATTTTATTCAAATATCGGCCCAAAAGACTATTTATCAGGCCGATATGAAAAAAGTTTTTTTTTTCAAATAAAATTGAATCGTCTTAATATCTATTGGTATACAATTGTTAATTTTTTTGATTTTTCATTTCCCTAGTGAAATAAAAATAAAGGTTAAAATGTCCCGTTTCCACGATGCGAAAAATTAGAATATTTTCGGGATTTGTTATTGGTACGTGGAATTTTCGAAATAATGATATTTTGCGATTACTCGATAGCCCGTAAGCGCCCTCTGAGCATAGCAGGATTTTTGTTTCGTTCTCTTTTCACCGTGAAAACAGGATGAGAAGAAGAGTGACGAAAAAAAACGTCTGTGACGAAAGTTAAACGAGGACCTTGAGAAGGTTGGGGTGTCGAGTCGAGGATCGGGTGAGATATTTGAGATAAAGGTTTTCGCGTGTCCTTTGTGGCTTTTATACCGAAAACCCTCTTCTTGTGTATACGAAATTACATCGGAGCCCCGTTGAACCGGCTTCCTCTTCGTGTTATTAAGTAAATAAGGCATCGACGCCCAGACCGAGTTTGGCCGAATAAGAGCAGGTATATCGTATGCACGTATACGTATTATTTGTATGGGTTATACAGAGTTAAAGCAACCAAGATTTGACCCGCAGTCTCTTGGATTTGCTTCGTGATTTTTCCTACGTTTATTTCGAGGCTAATAAGGAGGACTTGTACTTTTATTCAGATTTTCCCTACCGGCTATTTTCTTTTTAAATAATTTCTTAAACAACGACGGATATAGAAACTAACTTACAAAGAATCAATTGCAATTTTGTCGAACGGTTTTGGAATAAAAAAAATGCCCATAGAAAAAATAGGAAGAAAATATTGCCTGTTTTATTTAACTTCGGTAGAATGGTAAAAAAAAATCTAAAACAAAATCGGAGAGGGTGAAACGTTTCAACGTTGATTGATTCGACTTGGGATACTCCATATATATCTACGTATTATACGCTACGTATTATATACATATATTATATGTGTACGTATACAGGTATGAAAGGGAGGAAGGGTTTCAATCTCATCTTGTTTCCTCGGCGCAGGTGTACGCTTCTGTAGTCGAATACCCCGCGTTTGAATTTCGAGATATTTTTCGGTCGGCGATGCTACCCGGCTTTCACGAAATCAGGTCTGCTTGCGGCCTGAACACACGAAACCGCAAGATTCTCGTGCTCGTCTTCTCGCACAAAAAGATACAAGCCACGAAAGCTTCTCTCGTAATTTCAAATGTAGCAGTATTATAATCCGCATCGAGAATCATCACGGATGTTAAAAGAATATACACTACTTTACCGTACATCCATTCCCACTTTTGTCTCTCCCATGCCTTCCGTCAGACCCGTTGCAAAAAAAATGTTCGAGTGGTCTCAAGATTATTATTTCTACTCTTGACTATATCATAGCAGCTGGTATGAGAAAAAATATCTTTATGATATTCCCACCGGATAGTGGACGGTAATCGATTACAGGGGCCATCAAAGTCAGTCGCGCAATTGAAATATAATTTTACGAATGCCGCTGAGAAAGAAAAAAGCACGTACCTAAATCTCGATACCGGTGGAAATTCACTCCCAAAAAAATACATAGTCATTCTATACCTCATTAAAACGAGATTCGGAGATTTACTCACTTCAGAATGAGTGCCGTCAGTTTAGAAACAGCTGGGAACTCGTCGACTCTAACGTAATGTTGAATTCTTGTTCAACTCGAAGCCCGCAAAGATTTCTGAAGCATTCAAATATTTGTCCTACCGAATGTTCAAAAAAAGTCTTTCCCAACATACATACTTGAAATTTAATAATAAATGCTTTATCGGTGTCATTGGTCTCATTTTTTTTTTTTCATTGTCAATCATTCTCAAGGACTATCAGACTCATGGATTCTTCGACACGATCAACCAAAAATCATTACCATTCGAGATCATTACCATTCGGTAATCAAGAAATGATATAGGATATATCAAGGTTATCGACGACGGAAATTAATCGTAAGATCAACTTCACTCGCATCATTCAAAAGGACACTCGCAGCGGTTCCCAAGACGTCATATGTATTTTGACAGCGGGGCCAACATTACCAAATGTCCAAAGAAGGTTTCATCTTTGGGTATCTATATTCGGGTATTAATAAAAAATGCTATATCAGTGTCATTAGTGTTATTTTATTAATTGTAAATCATTTTTGAGGAGCGTCCGACCCACGGATTCGATACAGTCTACAAGCATAATCGAATATTCTTTTCTTCCGACATGATCAACTAAAATACACATAGGTATCAGTTGACACTCGTACAAAGATACAAACGTTCATCGTCGCGCAGAGATACGAGTCTCTGCTCGGACTTTCGTCCTACACGCCTATAAATACCCGATGGTCATTATTTCGTTTCATCCGCCACTGGCACCTGTCGTGTGGCTTCGGGTAAACAGATACCAGCGAGAATCCCTTCCCCCGCGCTCTTCGTCTCTTCTCTCATGCCCTTCTCCATCCTCGCTCTCGATTTTCATTGCTCTCACTCGGAGAATGCTGCGTGTGCTGTACGTGTCGATATTAATGCCACTGTGTGCGTGCGTGTGTGTGTGCGCGCGCGTCTGTGCGTGTGCATGCGGCGATAGATCCGCTGTACATATAACCGAGACAACGAGGAAATCTCACAAGTGCGAGAAGGATGAAAATTGTATACGTGACTTTGCGCAGAGTATCGAGTCAGACCTGCCGCAAGAGTACCTGTAGCCCACTGTAGCCTGTTCAAGAGAGAAAGATCGAGCAAGAGAGGGAGAGAGGGCCGAAGAAAAAGAGAGAAAGGAGCCCGTTTACGATCCAAGTGATGCGGTCGGAGTCTGCGTTAGCTCGGACAAGAAAAAGGATACTCGGGAGGAGAATGAGGAGTGAAAGAGAGAACGAATGGGATCGCCACCACTGCCGCCCGTACCGGCAGCGATCGTACACACCAGGCTGTGAAGGACTCGTTGGAAGTTGGAACGGCAAATCGCGCTGGGGATAAGCATCGGTGGGGAAGCGAGAGGGAGCTGACAGAGGGGAAACTTACTGCCCGACCGGGAACTGCTTACCTAACCGGTCCAGGAATCCGGGGCCACGCTTAAGAACCAGTGGCTATCAACCGCATCCTCTCTTTCTCTCTGTATCGCAACTTTTTCTCGTTCTCAAGATCCCTCGAGGCTATACTGTTATGCCGTATTTGATATTTGTCGAACAGATGTACGCGGGCCATTTGTTTTCATAAAAAGATCGAGCAACGTGTGTATCGAGGAGACAATTTCATGCGAGAACGCGTAGGTGAAAGAGCACAGCGTTGTTATAATTCGCATTCGGACGAGGCAAACTCTGTGTCGCATGATAATTCGTTGATTTTCTTTCGTGATTCAAAAATGTTGCACGGTGCATTTGTGCGACAATTGATCGTACCGGAGCGCCCCCGAGCGGTAAGCGATTGTACCACAGCGATCCATTCGAGTAAGCGCGACACGCAGCGTCGCCACGCGTCAACGAATTGTACGACGGAGCTCCGTTCTTCGTGCAGGCAGAAATTTAAAAATTCTCCTTGCTTTTTGCGCACTGTATCCTCGTTCGGCATTTCGTTTCTCTTAATATGACGTTGACGTCGGGCTTTTGTAACTCTAAGAATCTTTGTGGCACTGCTTTATACGTATTCGCTTTGGGGTTTTTAAAGATATACTTTTCATATACGTTGAATCGATCCGAATGCGGCTGATGGGATTTCAATCAGCCGCAGTATCGACGTGTGCACGTTGAAAAGTCTTTCGTGGCTCGCACACCTTTAGCCATGTACCAGCAAGTCGAGAGAAGAACGTCCGTGGCTTTCCTCGGTAGATATACGTGTATATACGTATATATATAGGATTTGGTATATGTATGGTATAGTAATGGACCGTGAGTAGGTACACTGGCGCAGACGTATGAGCTCGGCTGCCCTCCGGACCTCGCAATTAGTTGGCTCAACGCCAATTTCGCCCTCCGTCTGCCTCCGAGTCTTTTATTTTTTCTTTCTTTCTGGTAATCTCTTTCTTGAACATACAAACCACGTACTTCTCCAAGATAGTACATTTGGTTATACATATTGAAACTCCAAATTTTCATGGGCCTTTGTGACGCAAGCATGTTTGACTATTTGAAAAATCACTCATGACGCGAAGTTCGAAATACTTGCATAATTTTCAAGTCGATAAACTTCCTTTTTTATTAATCAAAGTGAAATAGTTAGCATTTTTAAACGATTTCTTGGGTCGGTTGATAAACTCAATCTATATTATCGATTATGCATGTCGGGCACGGAAAAGAAACCGGAACAAGGACCTCACGACAAGCTAGTTTATTCGCGGCAATGTATTTAACGCCCCGGTAGCATATAAACGGAGCATAAATCTCGCTATACGATATAATGTATTCATGAGAAGCTTTGCTCGAGCAACTCAACCAAAGTCGATAACGACGTTGGGTGTGTATGACTTTTCGCTTTTGTTATCCTTTTCTCATTCCATATCTGATTATTCAGATGCTGCTGGTATTTCAGGCTGGTCGAAGAATTTTAACGATCGTCGAATGACGAATTAATTTTTCTAATAAACATTTTTTCAATTGATAAATGGAAATCTCTCTCCCTGGATGTTTTTTCGATTTTCTAAAATTTTCGACGAATCGAAAAATCGTCCGTTCGAAGGCTCGAAAAAAAAAAATCTTCAAATTGCAGCGATAAAATACGATTCATGGATTCGAGATACCCCTGCGCATCGATCATAAAACGCAATCGTAAATTTGCCATTTTTACATGGTTTACGTTTCGTAAAATTTTTTGTTTTTTCACTTCGCGTTTGAACTCGAAACTTCCAAAATTTCTCACATCGATCGTCCATCCGTCTGGATAATCTCCCAGTCGGATCAACGATGATAAAAAACGCGAGCTCAGGTGGACAAATGGCTACTTTTTTCCCATGATTTATCATTCAGTCGATACCGGCGAATTCAAACACGTTTTCTTTGTGGTAAAACGTATATCGAGGCTTCGATGAAACCTTGAGAAATGAAATAAATAATTCAAACAATTTTACCTATCTCCCAAAAAAAAAACACAAGCATCTTCCTTTGTTCCAATAATCCCACGACCCCTCAAAAAAGAGTTTGTTCATTGATTTTCGTTTTCATTCGAATAACCACGAGGGAGGGTGAACAGAAAAAACGTTTCTCTATCAAAAATCTACCACACGCACACACGCGAAACGTATAGATAAAATTCCCACGAGAATTCCAGTGATTTTCGTCGATCGCAGCGAGACGAATAAATTCGTTGCTATCATCGCATGAATAATATATTAGTCGCATCGTTCGTCGTCGTTCTACACGTGTATCGTGAAATATTCATCACTTTGAAGGAGTGAGAAAAAAACAACAACAAAAAATGCACACCGCACAAAAACTTTTAACCCTGCATGGATATAACATTTTTCCATACTCCGCATACATCCCACGTTTATCGTTGGTGTTTTTTTCCGTGGATGAAAAGAAGGCGAAAACTTTATCGCATTCCAGGATGAGAAGTTTTTGCAACGAGAAGAACTTTACAATGGGCTGCTTCGTGTTACAGTCTCGGCAAGGGGGAGCAAACTGTAATCGGAGCTTGGATGGGAACCATTCGTATAAAGTACCATTTCAAATTTTTGTATGACCAAATAATTATGGACGGAATATGATACAAAGCTTTTGGTGTCATTATGAATTCTCATTGGTTCGGAATTAATATTTCAAAAGCTTGTAAATTTATGGCTGTTATTGTTATTATTATTCTCCAATAGGTTTGCAGCCGGTTGTTGTCGGTATAACTGTGCACGCTCAATTAAGGGCTCAAAAATGTGTATATCTTTCTTCCTACAACCCGATTTCATCTTTAATTATTATCATCGGTTGGTCGGAGAAATTTAGAGAGAAGTTAGTAAATGAAAATGCATCCTCGATACACCTGACACACTCGATGCGCGGTTGATGATTGGTCGATGGAAATATTAGCCGCAAGTTTGCGGTTCCCCTATCAAATATCACGTGTACCAATAACACGTCTGTTGGTATATCGTTGCATAGCCTAGGACGCGAGACTCTGGCTGATTTGGCTACTATATAGGGGCTGGGAAAACATGATACAGGATGCAACGAGAAGCTTGCTACGATATCCCTCATATCTGTTATGTATGAATCTTCGTGTGTGTATATACATAAATATACTATATATGTATGTATATTATATGCGCCATATACTGTCAATTTAACAAATTTACGAGAAAACATATTTCTCCCAATTTTTTTATTTGAAAAAAAAACATCCGTTGTCGGCATTTTATCGTTCTTCTTTGAGCTTGATATCACAGAAAACTACGTGCAAATTTCTAATTCCGCTCGGTTCCGACGATATTTCATACCAAATAACTTTATTCTCCAATGTATCCGTATTTAAAAAACTCAGATGTACCTAAAAGGATTTGAAAAAAAAAAATAATAATCAATAAACCCCGAAAAGATGAAAAAAATGATGCCCCGGTAACACAACTGTAGCTTTTTAGGTCAGGGAAGAATCGAATCAGAGTGAATCTTGAAAGGTTGAGAAACGGTCGAATGACGAAAGAACCGCTCGAATGATAAAATGAAAAGTTTCTAAATTTCAATAATAATCATGGTCGAGATTGAAATTTCCACCGTAAAGTTTTATTAAACTCGTGGATCTTGACAAAATTTTCGTCCCTCGATCCTCGCCCTGTCTTTTTTCATCCATCGCCTCGATGGCGTACGATTTAATTATGAGATAATTCGGGATTAAAGGCACACGGCGAAGGTTACCGAGAGGGATATTTTCCCGTTTGGTAACTCGAACGTTATATCCCAAGTCAGCTTAAATTTTCGCTTCGTGCATGCATAAAATATGCATGAGCAGGCCTTGCCAAAAGTCTGGATCAGCGGCTATCTGCATACGTTCTCGCTGGATATCCTCCTCGAAAAGCTATGAACCATTAAATCCAGGATTTTCCTACATTCTATTGGATAAAGTCGACGGTAAAGGATGATTGAAAAAAAAAGAAAAAAATTGAGAAAAAATTCAAATACCAATTACGAGCGAACACGGCGGCAGATTGGGGGATTTGCGAAAATCTACTCGAGAATTCGAATACAAAAAAAAGACAAAAAAAAACTCTCTCCGCTACGAAGTAACAAAATTTAGAAAAAAGTTAACGACGCCTTGATTAAATGCAAGGAAATATTACATCGTTCACCATTGTATATATCAACATTTTTATCGACCACATTCGGCTTTGTATTTTGCGAAACCTTTTTTTTCAAATCGTTTAAACAATTTTCCAAGATACTTTTGGACAATTGTGCAAAAGATTAATTGTATTTTACTTGAGAATAAAAGTGCCACCGGAGACGGAATTAAATTTAATGTACATCGAGCTTTGCATTTAGTCTCGGGAATGGTTTATTTTATGCCCCGAAAAGCAGAGATTGCTCGGTAAATGAAATATAACATCGCTGGAGGCAAAAGAGAGTTGGTTGGTAGGATGCTGCACACCTGTCTGAATCTTGGGTAACGAGCCAAGAAAAACACGAGCGAACCAAACGAATTCTCGCTCTTTGAAGAATGAGAGAAGAGAGAGAAAAAGAAAAAGATAGATGGAGAGATAGAGAGAAAGAGAGACCGAGAGATAATCGAGTAAATGAGTAAAAGAGAGAAAGACATACATCGGCAATGGTTACAATGGGTGGGCAAAGTCAGAAAACCGGTTCATCGTACGCATTCGAACGCGAAGCCAGCATCGAGAGAAAGATAAATACAAATGCGGACTTTTTGTCTCGCTCGCACAATGTTTTCGCGCACAAGTGAGACCTTTCCAATGGCATAACCTGGCTTTTCTACCTTGTAAAGTGACATTTTTACTACAAGATATTTTATCATTTTAGTAGTCGCGATATTGTCAACATGGGGGCGCAAGAAAAATGTTCTCGGTCGTTATGAAAATGAACAGAAATTTTTACAACAATTGCAGTAGGTCAACGACAATTGTTACGCCAGCGACGAGAAAAATGCTTGATAAAATTCTCGAATGGAAATAACATTTCAAAGGGAATTGTAACGATAATTGTACTCCGCGGATCAAGAATCAGTATTCAAAATCGTGTTAATTAAAAGTCAAGATAGCATTTTTTAATTGAAATTTAATTTAGTCAAGATAAATTTAGCCTTTGGCAAATTTCTTCAATTTAATTAAAATTAATTAAGTTTGGATGAAATTAAAAGTTCGTGAATAATTCGAAATTACATGCAGTTTTGATTATCGCGAGTTTAATTACTGAGAAATTCGATGAAGAAGTCAATGCATATCGGGGGAATAAATTGCAATCAATTTCCGAAATTTTTCAAGTACATCACCGTGGGAATTGGGTTTTTTTAAATCGTATATTCGTGAACAGCAGGGAAAAATTTATTAAAAACGATCGGTGTTAAAATATTCAATCATTTTTTCGTTTTTACGACGTTTTTATTGAAAAATCAGTCACGCTTTTTCGTTGAACTTTAGTATTGCTGCATACACGTATATTCGATGCCTTACAGATTTAAGGAGTTCAATTGAAATAATAATAATGCATTATCCTTGAGTTTTTTAAAAAAATTAACACTTGTAAAAATTCCAAGTTTTTAAAAATAAATGTGGCACAGTTACTCGATAATGTTTATTCTTTCACCGATTAATCATCGCACGTTCTTATTTTTAAACCGAAAAATAAACATCCGTCTTTCGTGGTTTTCCCTCCGTTATGAACGTTTTCGTCGATCCAGGAAAGTATTTTTTTTTTTAAGTTTCGTGATTTCAGAATTTATTTTCATTCGAATGCGTCGAGTCACATCGACTTGAACTCACCGAGACATTTTTTCTTTATATTCCAATAATTGGCGTCGAGACGCTGCCACGATTCTCAAATTAGGGGCAATTTTCACGCGGCATCGGCCGAGTAAAGTCGTATCGAATAAATTACGATACTGCGAAAATTAATGAAAACTCGTTGGTCGCTCCGAAATTTCCAAATGCTTTTCAAAAATCGTTGTCTTAGAATTTTAAGAATATTTTTAAAGAAAAACAATGCAACTGACATGGAAAAATGTGCCCTTAAAAGTACAAAAACATTTATATGAAAAATTTGATAATTATGAAGTAACGATAGAGTCAACAAGTCAATTGCTCCGTATTCATCGTTTGCTGCTGTTTCATTTTAAAATTCGCCTTTTCAGTAATGAATTTGTCAATTTTTTCTTGCATCCTCTTGGCGCGAATTTGCTGCAATATACCGATGCGATATGTCCTTTCTCCTCGTTGATCCAACAGGAATATCTTGCAGTCATCGTCGTCCATCGTATCCAATGCCTTTTGACGACTGATGTCGAACAAACTTTCGATGGATTTAACATAATTAGTCTCGCGAATGACTTGACTCGGACCGCCTCGTTTTTTATTGCGACAAAGATTTCGATAGATGTTAAGCTGCATCATTAACTTTCGAGCGACATTTTTTTCCGCCTGAATCGGTATGACGACTTTCTTCCAAATTGCACAGACTTCCTCGGTGACCGTTTTAACCGACTCTCTCTGCGAGACACCCTCAATCGTATGACGAAAAAAGTATACTTTCAAAACTTCCAGTATGGTCGGCAATACATCACCGCCAAAAGTCTTCTTTGCCTCACCGATATAGGGAATGACATTCGCGGTGCGCCTTTGCTCCATACTGGACGAGTAAGCGCACTCTGAGACAAAAGTAAATACGCATATTTTAGATAATTTTGAATTATTTAGAACCGCGTCGAAAATTCGCGTTCAACAGCTGATACTACACGCGGTAAAAAAATTATTTTATTCGAGTCAAGTTTTTCTTCATCTTTTTAAATATGGGTTAATAGCCCATTAGGTCGAAATTTCAATAAAACCGCACAACTTTTAAATAAATTTATTCGAACTAAATAAATCGTTTCTCTCGGTGTACGACAAATTAATCGCTACGACGATTTTTATGAAATTAGGGAACTTGTTACATCAATTTTAATGAAAAATTAATTTTATTTAGTTGGAATGTATAATCATAAAAAAGACAATAGTAATTTAAGACAAAATATAAAATACAAGACAAATAGTTTTATATTGTTGATATTTCTTCGATACGCGTCTATACCGTGTAGGATAGTTTATTGTTTGTTAAGAAAAAACAATAAATTTATTTTACCTTTATTCAACAGGTTTGAAAAACCCAATTTCCTTCGCGAATGAATTTGGAAAGAAAAATAGGTAACCGCCGCTTTGTTACCATCCGAGTCTGTTTCGCGTAATATCTCAAGAGAGAAAAAAAATGGAAGTGATATTCTTACCGACTGCTTCGAAGCTCTGGGAGTCGGTATCAAAAAATGTAGATTTTTTCAGGTTGCATTGAGATTTCAGGATCGAGCAATATCTTATCGAACGCGCGTGCGTTCTGCAATCGATACCCTGTATCTCTCTCGGCGGCCACGCATATTAAAGAAACTATGACAAAGGATCAAAGCCAAATTTGGGGTGTGGATACATTTTTCAGCTGATAGATCTTTTACAAAAAAATCAAATATGAATTTTATTTCCCAATGTACAATATGTATTGTATTGTAAAGTAAGGTGTTGAAAGTTGCATTGGTATATTAATCGCCGAAGAATTCTGCGTGTGTTTTATAGATTCTTCGATATCTGCATTCCCAATCGTACGGGCTTCAGTGCGAAATCTATTTTTTATTTTTTCGAGACAAACGGAACATGAATTTTGACGAGTTCGAACGAAGAAATAGTGTTATTTCGAACCGCCCAACCTAAAACCTACGTTTTTTGTGTTAACAAAATTTAACCCTATCGAAATATGTATAAATTTAGGAGGCAGATGTACCGATAATTCGAATACATAGTTTTTTTAACTCACCGATTGATCACTGATATGTTATCTCGGGTCCTTGTTCGCTGGTGTCACATAAAACATTCCGTGAAGCCGTGCAATGAGAATCAACTCAACAATCTGTATTCTGCAGTATACTGCTGTATACACCGGACAGCTGAGCTGATATTGTCGCATTTGTCGCTTCGATCGCGTGGAGAAATTGCGTAACGCCATCTTGCGAGGCTATATGTGCGCGCGAAATTCAAAAAATTATTCCCTCTGTCTTTTGAATATTTAATAAAACTCTTGTCTCTGTATTTATAACAATAGCGATTCTTTAAAAAAATATCGTTGCCATATTTTCAATTCAAATACTCCAATTGACATGTAAAAAAGGATTTACGGATGATTTAAAATCATTCAATGAGAATAAATATTTCAATAATAATAAATACATTTAGCTCGTTATCTTACCTACGATTAAATTACACAATTAAATCTTACGCATGAAAATGTTGATAAATATTGAATATTATTTGGTATTTATACTTCTTTGGAGAATACAAAAATAAACGATAGCGATGACACAACGCCAATATATAAATATGTATATATATATTGAATTCGATAGGTATTTGATATTCGTATTTATATTAATTTAGATTTAAAATGTGTATGTAGTATATTTATTATATTTATGTTTTATATCCTTCATGAGCTTTTGTGGAATGTGTCCGACGAACGTACGTTTAACGAAAAAATTGATCGTTCCCTGGTCAGAAGAGTAACGGAAAAAAAAATTTTCCACCATAGCGATCTTTCACGTTTCCGCTTCGGCCGTGCTGAAGTGGTCGTAATCGGCGCCCAGCTCTTGAATGTAACGAGGCACGTTGCTCGGAATTGACGATCTACTTGATTCGTCTTTCGATCTTGTGAGACCCTCCATTGGGGATCTATCGTCCAAGGACGAGTCCAGCGAAACTTTTGAAATTGAAAATATCATGCGGGCGAAATTGTCATTGAATGATTCGAGCTTGTCTTTGGGAATTAAAAAAATTTTGCAGGGGCGAAATTGTAATTGCACATGTTCGTGGTCTCTAGGATAGTTGCGAATTTCATTAAAGAACTTTGCAATAACATTTGGGAAATTACAAAAATTGGAGCAATTGCAACATTTTTGAATTTTCCGAATCCAAAAGAAAGCTTCTATCCGAGAAAAGCAAAGTGGTTTCGTGACTCGGAATATATTTACTTACCGTCGCTATCCGTTTTATTCTCTTTCTCTACAATGCCACCCTTTTCATAGCCAAAACCATCCTCGGACGATTGTTCCTCGTAGGCAAAGTGCAAATACGACAATATGCACACAAGGGCTATGAAAAACAGGTTCGTACCAATGCCAACAATGGCAGATAAAACGGGCCAATGAAACATCAGATGGCGCAAGCCAGAGAGATGCGCATTTATCCCTATTGTTGCGGAATAAAATTCAATGTCTCGAGATCGGATTTCCACATATACAACCGTCACCGGATGACTCTGGGAATGATTTAAAAAAAAAAAGGATTTGTGCATTATGAATGATAAATTTTTGTAATCATAATTACAAATGTTTGTCCATCGGTCGCTGATTTCAAAGACATCTTTGCAGAGTTCGGAGACTCTTTCGCATAGAATAATATTGATCGTGAACAATGAATTTAGAAAAAAAAACCCAATGATTCCCATGAAAACTAAATGATACGGATATTTGAAAGAATCAGCGCGATAACTTACTTGATCCTCTTCAAAATTGCCGAACAGCTCGAGCGCCACGCATTGCTTCTCTTCGCTGTGTCCGAAAATCAACATCGGCGAGAATGTAAATGTCGTTAGCGCGTGAAGCAAAGTACTGCGATAATGCAACATCGTGGAGCGACACGAACGCTCGACGAGGAAACCATCTCGGCTGTGAAGCTGAGCGCATACCATGAACATACCTGAAAGATAAATACAATTGTTGGAAAGTTTTCCGATTCTTACACTTTTTAGTCTGATGTCGATACCAAAGTTGCATGAAAAAAAAAATGACGAATAATACAAAGAGAAATCAAAATACCAAAATTCTTCCAAGCTTTTTTTCATTGTTCCTCTTTTTTGTACGCCTAACGATCATAAATTCAGCATTTTCAATGGTGTCGCGTGCATTTACCGAGTTCCTTATTGGCGGGTGATTCGGGCATTTCCAGGTACAAGTTAACTTTGTAAGGCTGACCGACCATCAAGAGCTGCTGTTTCTTTGTTAATTGTACACTCGCGGAAGGATAGCTGCATATTCCTTTGCGCCGATCGCAGGATCTAGCGAAATGTAAAATCATCTCTAAAAATATTTGTTAAAGTAAAAAACTGAAAGTTATAACGAAAAAACAAACGACTGTATTTGTTTTGTAAACCTTCAACGGATTAAAAAAAAGTGTTTTCATGAAAATGTTGGTCCGTTATTTTTTCAAAAGTTGAATTTTTGTTCTCACTCGAATTGCAGATGAACCGGTCGCACATAAGACATGCTCGGCATGTACGCGTAATAAAAGGCCGTGTAGAGAAATATGGATATCCATACAACGACGATCGCGCTGATTATGATAATACAGCCACGAAGTACAGCATCCCGGGCCGATTGCACGCCTTGAGAGGTTTGTTGCTGCAGATTAAAGATTTTGTCACTGACATTGCGAAAGAATCGCGTAAACAGCATTACTTTTATAATACCGAAAGAATAAAAGAAGGAAAACAAAAACACGCGGTTTATTCGCACTAAGATATCACACGAAAGCTTGAATATACTCCGAGATCACGAGAACGTTGATAATTTTGCTAAACGAATGATAGAGTCTATTTCCGTAGCTTCGGTATATGTAACAACGACTAACGAGAAGATTATTGTACAAACGCGTATTGATTCGGCAATCTGTATCTTTTTTTTCTCCCGATTAAACCTCGGTCAAAGTACAAAATTGCATTTGGCAGAAGCGTCGAGTCGTTATCAAAGTCGTTTGACAGTTTGATAATTTTCGAGCCAAGACCGTATTTCTCACGACGTTGAGGTTTTATTCGTGAGAAATGAATTAAATTGTTAGATTTGTGATTTTTACCATCAGACACCAACCGTGTCTTGTTTGTTTATGAGAGTGAGAGAAAAGTTAAAAATCTGCACTGACGTTTTGTTGATTGTTACCGCATTTGCCGTTAACGGCAGCACCTTTCGGAGATATTTCGAGCGCCATCTTACCGATTTTTGAGAAACTACGATCGCCACCATGATCATATGTGATATATATATATGTCAGGGTTGCAAGTAATGCATTACTTTTTGTAATGCATTTGCATTTTCATTAACCATTAAATGTACTGTTTTCGACACGTATCCACACGTATCGGCCAGCGCTAGCAATAGTAGCAATGTAGGAGTATTACATATATGGGTATATCGGGTATATCAGAAGTCGTCCTCTCTCTGTCCCGCAGGATTGGTGGTGGGGAATGAGGCGGTTGAGGAGAATGAGGAGAAATCACGCAGGCGCTTCCCCTTTCACTGCTCCGATGTCTCCCACCATGACCCCGATTAAGGAAAGAGTGGACGCTTTATGTGTGTCCTTCAGCGCCACTTGTGGCAACTTATGGAAGCGCTCCGTCTATCTCGTTAAAGTCTATGTTGTCATTGCGGCGTCGAGCGAGAAGTTAGGTTACGAACGGTTGTTTTTTTTCAACTTGTATCAAACACCGTCAATCAGTGCCTCAGTGAACGATATTGTTTTTGTGAATAATCACGAGGAATACTTAAAAATGTCGGACGTGCGCGATATATTGGATATCGAGGCACCGACAACGACGGAACTCACAAAGGAATCAATCCTCGGAGTAGACAAGAGAAATAAAAGAAGATATGACTATAAAGTGCCGAAACGTCCCGAAGGAATGCACAGAGAGGTTTTTGCATTATTGTGCAAAGACAACAATGACGTACCGCCGATATATCCGACCGATACGGGAACGGGTTACAAGCAGGTTCGCGCGAAATTGGGAATGCGAAAAGTCAGACCGTGGAAATGGACGCCGTTCACTAATCCCGCGCGCACCGACGGCGCCGTTTTTCACCATTGGCGAAGAGTCGCTGACGCCGGTAAGGAATATCCATTCGCGAAATTTAACAAAAAGGTGCCTGTACCGACGTACACAAATGCCGAGTACGTTCAACATTTGGTAACTAGCTCGTGGACTCGTGCCGAAACTGATCATCTCTTTGAATTGTGCAAACGATTCGATCTGCGATTCATTATAATCAAGGATCGTTGGGACAGAGCCAAATTCAACGCAAGAACCGTGGAAGAGCTGAAAGAGAGGTGAATATCTTTGTCGATGAAAAAGTTAAAAATTTGAAATTTGCAAATGGTTTCCTGAGTTTCCTTTACTTTTTACCAATATAAAGTCTTTATCGGCAGTTTCTCGAGCATGTCCTTTCCCGTGAGCGGCGCTTGTCGCAAAAATAGAAAAATTCCTTGGAATCTTGATTATTTTATTTTATATTTTTTCTCAAAGGTACTATCAGGTTTGCGGCGCTCTTACGAGATCAAAGTCGCATTCGGACAAGGTTTATACTTTCGACGCGGATCACGAGAGACGTCGCAAGGAACAGCTCGGAAAGCTCTTTACTCGTACACCCGAGCAGGTCGAGGAGGAGCAAACGTTACTCGCTGAATTACGAAAAATCGAGCAGAGAAAGAAGGAGAGAGACAGAAAGACGCAGGATTTGCAAAAATTGATAACCGCGGCCGATCATCAGGCGGATCCGCGAAAGAGCGAAAGAAAATCATCCAAGAAGAACAGCGGCTCGTCGAGAAATAGACCCAACAAATCGGATTCCTCTCACGTGAGAATAGTTTTCACAGCTTTTACAATTATCGAATCATTATTATCAAAGTTATCTTTATTAATGAGCAAATATTTTTCTTAGTATTTTCGTTTGTAACCGGAGTTCTAAATTTATTTTTCACTTTTTCCAACCTTGGCCGAATTCATCGATATCCATGAAATTCCACGCACAAATTATAACCGATTCGCTCTAATATTCCAAAAACCCTATGGGGCAAAAAATTTACATTTCCCGTTTGCTTCTGGTTGAAATTACACCGTTTACAATAATAGCGATATTTCTTCCATCGGTCTCGTGTTCAGACCGTTAAATTGCAGGTTGCAGAGGCAGCTGGAATCAAATTTCCGGATTTGAAGAACAGCGGTGTGACTCTACGATCGCAGAGAATAAAATTACCGAGCAGCTTGGGTCAGAAGAAAATGAAGGGTATCGAACAGATGTTGAACGAATTGCAAATTGGTACGATAAGAATCGCCCGAAATAATATATCATACATGTGGGTCATTCCATGTCGAATCGACCGAGAGTTGGAATCGACACCTTTCAATTTCGATGAAATTTGGTCAGAAGTTTTCTTTTTCAATAAAACAAAGTTCTACCAAAGGAAAAGAAATTAAATTTTTTTTTCGAAAGTTATGCAAAATTCAAAGTTTCACAACTTTTCAAATCTGTCAAGTTTATTTTTTAAATATTTTCAACACTATCATAGTTATGAAAAATTGTTCTGAATCCGTTTTAAAGAGCATAGTTGGGGCTACGAAAAAAAAATATATTCCGAAAAAAAATTTTGAAAAGTGATAATTTTGGAGAATTTTGAATTTTCAAAAATCGTAAAAATCCAAGTCTCATATTTTATTTTTGGTTTAATTTTTTTTATACAATACCTTGTACTGATCTTAAAAGATCCTAAAATCTTCAGACAGGTGTTTTTTTTTTGTTTCAAAAATATAAATTTTTGAATTTTTTACAGTCGTGCAAATCCACGATCAACATTAAAGTTTTGGTTACATTTTTTTTATACGACACCTTGTACCTTGTGTTTTCGTTTCAAAAATATAAATTTTTGAATTTTGGTAAAAAAATTTTTTTTTTTGCAATTGTCATTGATTGAAATTTGTACTGCTCAAAATTACAGAATTACACGATTGCTCAACTTTACTTGACTCAGGGGAAAAACAAAAAATATTTTTGAAAGAAAAACACCATCCTGAAAATTTCAGGATCTTTTAAGATGGGTACAAGGTATCATACAAAAAAAAATTAACAAAAAATTTAATGTTGATCGTGGCTTTGCACGATTTTTCAAAATTCAAAAATTTATATTTTTGAAGAAAAAAAAACACCTCTCTGAAAATTTCAGGATCTTTTAAGATCAGTACAAGGTATTGTATAAAAAAAATTTAACCAAAAATAAAATATGGAACTTGGGATTTCACGATTTTTGAAAATTCAAAATTCTCCAAATCCATCATTTTTCAAAAAAATGTTTCGGCATATTTTTTTTTTCGTAGCCCCAAGTATAGCCTTTCAACACGAATTCAGAACGATTTTACGTAACTATAATAATTTTCGAGATATTTGAAAAATAAACTTGAAAGATTTTAAAAATTGTGAAATTTTAAATTTTAAATAACTTTTGAAAACAAAATTTTTTCCCTCGGTAGAACTCCGTTTTATCGAAAACGAAAACTTCTGTCCAAATTTAATCGAAATTGAGAGGGGTCGATTCCAACTCTTGATCGATTTGACAAGGAATGACCCATGTATCATTTTGTTAAAACACTAAATATTTTTTTTACCCGTATATTTTAGAATTAAATCCACCGCCGACGGAACAAATATGTCAGCGATACAACGATTTGCGAAGTGACATAGTTTTGCACTATGAACTTCGAGGAGCATTGGCAACTTGCGATTATGAATTGCAATCATTGAGGCATCAGTACGAGGCCTTGGCACCGGGCAAGGTACTCGTGCCTCAATTTTCAGTCTTATCACGCTACAAATAGATCGTTTGAAAAATCCTTTGGTAATAACAATAAGATGGTAAAACTTTGTTTAAAAATAATTTTCAGACACTAACGATTCCCGCGGCTCTTTTGCCGAAAACCGATGCCGAAGTTAAAGCCGACATCATAGATGTAGTCGGATCTCCCAACACTCCGACCGTTGGCCAATAAATGTCATTGCGAAAAAATAGCCCGTATTACCATTCGATTCTATTGTACAAAGTATTCACCGGAACGATCGTGTATTATTCATGGTGAAAATATAATATCCTAACTAGAAAAACTGTTTTTTTTTATGTCGAAGCATCGATGCGAGTGATCGCGCCGTTAAAAGTTTTGACCATTTTTTTTCTCTCCCTGGACCATTATCGTGATGAACGGAAAATTTCCCATCAGTCAGGATCTTGAGATTCCAGAAAGAAGTAAATTCGATCATTTACAACGAAAAAATTAAATTTAACCTGCACCGTCGTTTTTCAATGGACAAACGAGCTCCAAGATTATTTCTCACGATCAATCGGCATTCGAGCGATCACTTTCATAATGTCAGAGTCGTCAAAAGTGCCGTACGGAAGAAGTTAATTTTTGGGATGAAAAAGAGGCAACATTCGCGGAGAAGTCATCCTCGATCTCCGTACTGGTTCGAGTGGAATTATCGAATAAAACGAATGACGATTTAATTACTTATATATCTGTGTATTTTATATTGTCGACAAAAAGTAACAATTCACGGTATACCGTATAATTTATCTACAACAATCTACAATAGATTACAACATATGTTTTGGTTGTTTTTAGGCTTGTGGATATATAGAAGAAGGGTGGGTGAGACGAAGAGGCGGAGGGGGAAAGGAATATCAAGGATGGATGGTCGACTCAGGCCTCCTTCATTCATATACATACATACATACTCCGTAGTAAGTTGTATGAGCTTAGTTTCAATATCTACTACGAATAAATTGATATTCTAGTCTCGTTTATATATAAACAAATATATATATATATTCGTTTTCCTCTTTTTTTTGTTGTCATTCTCGTATGAAATAATGCGTATATAGTATCGTGTATTCATGCCAAACCTTTGCGCGTGGCATTGTTATTTTCCACGCAAACGAAATTTGCTTTTTTTCTCTTTAAAGCTTCGGGTGGGTAGCTTCGTTGGCGAGCATACACCTGTATCTAATTATATCCTTGCCAAAGTTCTTGTTGAATGTATTTTTTTAAAGATATTTTTAATTCTCGTATTTCTAATGATTTTCGGTCTGTGTGTGTGTGTGTGTGTGTGTGTGTGTGTGGCGGGGTGACCTTATCTTTGTTCGTGTCCCACTTTTGAAATATCTTTTTTAATGAGGTAACGATTCTCGCAACGGATCCAGGCGATTGGAACAAATTTAACGTCCATTGCTGGCGTTTGAAAATTGATTTCCGCCGAAAATCAATACATAATAATTATTATATTTATGATACTCAGATCTAGTTTTTGAATGCATGTTTCTATGCGCATTACAGAATATGTAACGATAATCTATTTTTTAAATTAGGGAATTTTTTCGTTTGTTTTTTAATTTCTCGAATGAATCGGTTATTACACGATTTTGTTTAAGATGCATGGTTTTCCACTTGTAAAGTCATTCTTTCAAAAATGATACCGATTCAACGACTTTGCCTATTAAAAAAATTGATAACTCGAAAACCACGCATTCCAGAAGAAAATGTGTAATATTTGAAAGAAACTTGTAAAAATTATTTTGTGATTAAAATATCAATGTTCAACGCTCAGAGCGAACTCAATATTTCACGTCGCCTAGATTTTTCGTGAGAATTTTTTTGTTCCTCAAATGAAATAGATCGTAGGGGTGGAAATCGAGGTTTGATAGGAGAAAAGGTTGAAATAAGCTGTATGTGTGTATCGGTACATATGCGTGTGTGTGTGCGATTCACCGTGTAATAAAGTGAAAAGGAGATCGTAGACGTGCTTATGAACACCGAAAATCGTCGAAAAATAAATGAATCGGAAACTGCAAAATTCGCGGGGGCCTCTCTGTACGTCACACAAATCCAATCAACGCATCATCCGTACGTGCTATTGTTCTATTTTTTTCGGCAATTGATACTTTTCGATCCTGCATACGCCTTTTTTAAATCATTTGATACAAAAGGAATCGGTTGATTGAGAAATGCTGTCGATCGTTTTTTGCTTTTGTTTTCGCGTTAATTTCTTTCTGATCGTTTTCTTTTTCGATTGTCTTTTTTATTATGTTTTCTCGCGCATCGTGAAACATTCTCGACCAACTGAAGAATCATATTAACCATTGACTTTTCTTTTCCTCATAATTTCGATAGTTTCTTTCCACGCAACTTTGTGGAGATGCATATTTGTTTAAAATAAATGTATTTCGCAAGCGCTCATTACACTATAGCGAGACAATTTTTTCCTTTTTTAAATTTTTAAAAAATAAACATTACAGTCGAATTTGGGCAAAATCTGGTGGTATTGTAATAGTTCCTTTCGCAAATGTGTTTTTTCTCTGTGTTCTTTTCTTTTCATTTGTTTTTTTTAAACCTACAACTCGTGCCTATATGAGATTTTCTTTTAGTTGGTTAGGTTTATGGTGTTTTTTTTTCTTCTTTTACGATTTATACATCGTGTATCGAGTCAAAGATAGTAAATGGTGGACTGATATCCGTATTAAGAGCCATTTTGGAGGATTTTACGATATCGCTAAAAAAATGTACAATGTGCCACAATAAAAGTGGCCAATTTGGGACATGGCCTGAGGAGAAGAGGGTGTCTTAAATTCTCTTACCCTCGTAACGAGAGTTATATAATTGTGTGTGGTCTTTTTTCTTTCTATCAGAAGAGCGTTAGCCACATGAAAAATACGATATATTTCCGTTTTTACGCGATCTCATCGTATTATATATTTTTTTCACTAATTATAGTTGGTTTTCTCGCGATATCGATAAGTGCAGCATAGAATGCTTGTTTTTTCGCAGAAAAGGCGGAAAATTGAAAAGATCAATCGTACGACGTATCAGAGTGAATAACGATAATGGAAAAAATGGCAAATTTCTCGAAACATCGGCACCATTTTCTTTTGTAACAACAATAATGACAATGATATTTCAATAAATGCAATTTCAGGCGATAATGATAACCGTGTCGACCGATGATGACCGATCATTCTTTCTTTTCAAATTCTTTCCAACGTATCGTTAAAGTCTATGGAATATGAGAAGGAGAAAGAAGAAGAAGAAGACGAAGAAGAAAAAGATCAGTAGGTGCTTAAATACTTTGATTTTTTTGAGGTGCGGTGCCGAGACGATATTAATACCGACATGCAATCTAACTTACGTGAAACATTTGTCAGTAATATTTTGCTCATTTTCAACGCTTTGTTTCGTTCTCATTTGTTTTCTCGTGCTCCTTCTCCAATTAACCAAACAGTGGCTATCGAACGAACAAGAAAATCCACTGAAAAA
Organism: Alloplasta piceator; assembly: GCA_946863875.1. NCBI lineage: Eukaryota > Metazoa > Arthropoda > Insecta > Hymenoptera > Ichneumonidae > Alloplasta > Alloplasta piceator. The sequence goes on along the minus strand of OX333075.1, from coordinate 332,598 downwards.
ATCAACGTATCGACGAAACAATCACGACTAGTATTATCGTCAGGAAAAAAGAAAATGAACATTTTCTTAATAAACCATCGGTTGTTTCCGGTTATAATTATTTTCAATCTTTTTTTTTCTTCATTCGGATTATGCTCATCTTCTTCACGCAGTCTTGGACGTCGAAGAATTTTGTTTGTATGCATACATATGTAATAATTTTATATTTGTATAATAATAATAATAATAATAATAATAATAATAATAATAATATTTATTTTCGCAGTATCCTTGCAGTGATATAATAATATCGTATAGACACGCCCGCTATGTGATATATATACATATATATTAGACTGATTGAACAAAGCGACTGTTTTGTGTTCTTCGAAATCCCCTTTTATATACTTTGAGGGAGGTGAAAAAAGATGCCACTTAAAAACAGAGCTCTTGATATAAATATTTAGATCCGGCTCATCGCGAATTTCTATTTTCCATTTGAATAACGCAGGAAAAAAAATTTCAAACTTAGAAATCGTATACACTGGAATCCCTTTACGAGTAACAAGACGGGGGTTTGGCCCTAATAACGGGCGCATATATATATAGTTATAATGAAAATTTCAAAGTTTCAATTTTTTTTTCCTGTGTTGTTTGAATGAAAAATAGAAATTCCCGATGAGCCGGATCTAAATATTTATATCAAGAGCTCTGTTTTTAACAGGCATCTTTTTTCACCTCGACGAAAGTATTTAAAAGAGGATTTAGAAAAACAAAAAAAAGTCGTTTTTTGAATCAGTCATATATATATAAATAATCTAAATGTATATGGGGTATTCCCGTTGAAATTTTCACGTTCGAACCCGGACCCTCTTGAATAATTATGAAAAAAAAATTCCGAAAAGTATTCTGAAAAAGAAGAGACCCGTTTTTTTTTGTTAAGGCCGAAAATTGATATTTTTCGTCGTACGATTTTAGTAAAAAATCTAAATTTTTCACTAACTCTCTACTCCAAACACGTAGTATCTTGATAATTCGAAATCCTATCGAAAAACGCTTCGGACAAAACTTGTTTGTTATAAAACGAGTAAAACAGTTGATATTTTGTTTTTAAATTGTGGGCACGCGAAAGTTTGTTTTTACTTCACAGAACACAAAAAAACGATTTTTCAGCAAGTACGCCACCCGGAATTATAAAAGAAAAAATTTGTGACAATTCTGTAGGAAATCACGAAACTTTTAAGACCAGAATGAGGATGGCAAGATCAAAATCCGCAAAGCTACGGCCAATCGAAGTTTCGTCTTGACGACCTTATTTTCGAGCCAGATCATGCAGAACTATATGTTTTCGAAAAATTATATACAGAAATACATTTGAATATTTATTTAATTATACATACGTAGATTATTTCATACCTGCGTATATTATTTCATACAAGTATAATTAAATATTACGTATATGATTTCATACTTGGATGGAATAATCTACGTATGTATAATTAAACAAATATTCAAATGTATTTCTGCATGATCTGGCTCGAAAATAAGGTCAAGACGAAACTTCGATTGGCTGTCGGGCTTTGCGAATTTTGATCTTGCCATTCTCATTCTGGTCTTAAAAACTTTGTGATTTTATAATTTTTACAATTTTTTTATTTTATAATTCGAGGTGGCGTACTTGCTGAAAAAACGTTTTTTTTTGTGTTTTACGAAGTAAAAACAAACTTTCCTGTGCCCACAATTTTTTTTTTATATCAATTGTTTTACTCGTTTTGTACAAACAAGTTTTGTCCGATGCGTTTTTCGATAGGATCTCGAATTATCAAGATACTACGTGTTTGGAGTAGAGAGTTAGTGAAAAATTCGGATTTTTTACTAAAATCGTACGACGAAAAATATCAATTGTCGGCCCCAACAAAAAAAAATACGGGTCTTTTATTTTTCAGAATACTTTTCGGAAATTTTTTTTCATAATTATTCAAGAGGGTCCAAGGCCGGACGTGAAAATTTCAGCGGGAATACCCCATATATATCTCGATGATGAGTAAATACTAAGAAGCCAGGCGTGAATTTTCAAACAACTAACTTTTAATTGGCAAGTATCAACATAGTCAATCGTAATGTACATTAAAATTTTTGTTTTTTCTTTTCAAGGTGTCAACATATAATATATATATGTATATTTATATACACACACACCCATGTATATATATATATGTGTGTGTGTGTGTGTGTATAATGTCAAACAATTTTTGCAACCGATCGATAAAATTTTCAAGGATTTTTTTTTGCGTTTTTTTTTGTCATTTTTTTGGTAAATTCATTATACTTCAACATGTAACATGAGAATCCCGTGGTTATTATAAGACATTTCCTAAATAACACGGCTACGGTATTGTGAGGGCAATAAATACGGCACGAGCACATTTAAAATTCACGTATCCCGATAATTATGAGAATGGCGAGCATCTGTCACGGTTAATCTCCCTCTCTCTCGCAATCCTTTTTTTACTCTTTTTTCATAATTATTTGTTAACTCATAGAATTCGTATAATAGTATCATCGTTAATGTTTTTCCTTTCTTTCCTCATTCTCTTCGTTATTTAATTAAATAATACGTATATACATATATACACATACGGATATGTACAATATAACATATGTATATGTGAATATATACACATATATATATATTTAAATATATATATATATATATATATATATATATATATATATATATATTCTTATGATTCTAATCGTTACTATATTACTCTTCCACGATGCAACTGCACTCAATTTATGGTTTTTATTTTATGTGTATGTGTGTGTGGTTTTTTTTGTTTTCATTCATCTATCGCTTCTTATTTTTTATGCTCTTTCGTTCGTTCTCAACTCTCGCACAATTGGAATTGCCATAGACATTCGTCTTATAAATTAGCAATTGAAAATTAAAAATTTATATGTATAGATGTAGATATATATATATGCTAAGCTCTGTGGTAGACAACAAAGATTAGCCTAAACGTTTTATTTAGTCGTGATTTTTTTCTTCTTTCTCTGAGCCTTTGCTCCTTACATTGTCAGACTGTTTTTTTGTTTTTTTTCGATCCCTCAGCTACGTCGTTATTTAAGAATATGCCGTAAAAATTTTGTATATAATGATATTAATAATTGTTATATATTCTGCTTGGATTGCGCGCAGTCGTTACCGCAGTGGGGGCCAGTATTATAAATTACCGCCGCGAGACTTCAATAACCGTGTAAACTTTTTTTTTTATGCGAGCATTCATGAGAATCAGGAGGGTTGAAGAAAATCATTTTTTTTCGATTGGGTTCCAATCGAGATTTTTCCATGGCCCTTCTTAAAAATTTCGTCTATTTTTTAAGGAAAACGTTCGAAAATTTCGAGCAATCGAAGGGAAACGAGGTTTTTTTGCAACATTCTGCAAAAAGAAAAAAATTGCAACCTTCAATGCAGGACTCTATTTCGTGAGATTGTTTTTTATGGAGCAGAAAAAAAAATTGAATTAAAGAACTTTAAAAAATGAAGCAATCTGAGAGATTTTGATAGAAAAAAGTGCTTCGTGAAGCATGATTCCGTTTGCGTGTGTTGTGTGTGTGTGTGTGTGTGTGTGTGTGTGTGTGTGTGTGTGTGTGTGTGTGTGTGTGTGTGTGTGTGTGTGTGAATAATAATTTACGAAGGCAAAATCTCAGGGCGCACGATAATTCATAACGGTTAAAAATTATTACCTAATTTAGAAATGCATCAATTGTATTGTTCCTGTAATATAGCGTTTTGTTTGTACAATATGATGAATTTTTTTTTACAACACTTAACATAAATATTTTGTCGAGCCCTTTCTAAGCAAATGTTGCCACGTGCGAAAGTTTGGATGGGTCTAAACGTCGACAGGCGTTCGTTTCTCAGTCTAAGGGCGAAAAATGATCGGAAACCAGTCTTGAATTGTAAAATACTCTTTTTCATTTTCACTGAATTTGACTATAAACATGCACAAACCCGCGCACGCACGGATCGCCAAGTTCTCAGCTCTTGGCTAACTTGATACTGGCTTCGAGAGCGATGATTTTTTTATCTTCCTTCCCACTTATTTTCAATAATGCACAATTTTTAATACGTTACACGTGGAACCATTTTTTAAATCTTGTTTCTCACGATTTATATTCGTCTCTGTTTAACGCTAATCCTCGCTAATCCTCATTGTCATCACCAGCACCATAATTGTCCTCTTCGCTGCAGGCTATTTATAATATGTATATATGTGTGTGTGTGTGTGTTTTTGTTTAATTATTTTTAAAAATTTGAATATCGTTTATACATGTATCTTCGTGCGAAATTGAAGATCCCTAGAATTAAAGCCTAGCCTTAATTTGCACGAGATTCGAGTGGTCGTTGGGGCAAATATATCGCTTTGATAATAAAATCATCTACGGAGTCGAATCGCCGCGAGTCATGTCGAATTTACATCATCACGATTGCGAAATAGTTTTTTTTTTTTTTGAATCTTCAAACGTTGGAAAAAAAGCAAAAATTTCCGGTCGAAATTTCATGAACGTAATTAATGTTATCGAACGAGTAACCTTTATTGAAATAAATAATTAAATTATTGATTTAAACGAAAAAATCGTTAGATAACCAGTAATTATTTTATGACTCTCAAGATTCCTTCATCCGCATTTTTCGATTTTGGCTCGACATAACTTATTGACTGTAGCGCGGAGAAAAATAAAAACCTATTAACCTATTAACCGAACCATATTTCAACGGGACATGCATCGCTGATTGTAAATCGCGCAAAGAGTTTGTCGAAAAAAAATTCATTCATGAGAAAAAACAAGAAAAATCTAAGAAAAAAAGTTTTTTTTATTGAAAAATTCATAAAAATGTTGAATTTTTGCAGACTCAAGCGTGTCAAACGTTCAAATGCGTCAAAACCACCTTAATTGTAGGTGCGATTTTATTTGACATCAAATCGGCCGTCTGAGAATTGAATTAGGGACAAAAAATGTTAACAGGGATTTCGTTCTCCCCGCCATAGTTGAGAAGTTATATACCGAGCCGAAATCGGAAAATGCAGATGCAGAAATTTTGAGGGTCACAGTTATTTTAGTAAACATTTTTAACCGATCCCTCGTCGTGTACAAATTGCGGTAACTACAATTATAAAATTTCCATAGTCACTTTTGGTGTCCAAATAATATTAAAAATGGCCCCCTTAAAACGTCAAAAAGTGTGATGGATTTTTTTAAACCAATGAATCGATCGATCTCATTCACTGTTGTGCATAAACGTCGCGCATTATCGAATAATTGAAGAAAAAACACTTTTCGCCGCGATTCGAGAAATTCTAACCGAGTGTCTAACAATAAGTTTCATCGGCAAATTAATCTTATTGCCGTATCTCTTATTTATGTTTCTTCGTTGGTTCGTCTCATGCTCACTCACGCACACATGGTGGAAAAAAATCAAAAAAGTCATTCGAATGTACGGAAAAAAAGACGGAGATTAATTTACATATTTTTAGTCGCTTTTGCGACAATGAAACGTACAATTTTTCGCCACAATATTGAACGGCGAGAAATGACGAAAAAAGATTTTTGCCTCGAAAACCTTATACACTTTTTTTTAATAACTAATTTTTTTTTAATTTTTAGTTTTGCCTCTTTCTCCGCGTGTATTTCTCGTTGTGTTCGCACTAACGCCGATGGACGGGGTAAAAATCTTAATGGTAGATGAATCGCGTACAGGAGAGAGAAAAATTATGGTTTTTGACGTGGTTTAAAAAAAAAAATGTCACAAAAATGTTCATGGTTTCGTTCTCGAACTCTCTACTCTATTTCCTTCTCATCCGGCGCCGTCCATCCATGTGGTTTTTAATAACTTTCCGAGTTCATTCAGTTGCGCAAAAAAAATTCTTTCACAAAACGCCATGGATGAAAAAACTAAAAAAGTTACGAAAGTTTTTTGATTTTTCAATCAAATGCTTCGAATTTTATGAATCAAGGGAACTCCTCTGCCAAGTCATTTTCGGGATCCTGAAGAGAAATTATTTTTAACGTCAATATCATTATTTTTACGAACAAAATAATTGACACAAAATGATAAAATTTAATTTTATTTCTCCAATGGCGCTTGTTCGAGTCTCTCTAATTTCATTTCCAATACACTTTCGCAAAATTCTCGAGTGAATTGACGTTTATATTGTTGGAATAATAATGTGCCTGCAAGCCGAATATATTTGCCGCATTTTATATGAATCTTCGAAGAAAAAATAATATATATATATATTTAAAAAAAAACGTTACATCGTTAACAATAAAATTCACAGTGTTTAAAACTCCTGTATATTTTTTTAAAATAATCTTTAATTCTTCCTACCTATCGGCTAACGTTGTATTCGATAATTTGCGATGTGTACAATTTTTAAAATTCTTCTTTTATCGGATCATAACATAATCAATATGCAACTCCGACTCGCTCGTCGAAATATTTATATATATTTATATACATATATATAATATATTTATATATATGTCGAATATATCACTCTCTCTCTTTTTTCCCTCGTTCTTTCGTTAATCTTAGAAACTTCAACGATTACCTAATTACTCCTTAAACGTCTCATTTATTAACCTACTTTATATAATTAATGCCGTTAACTATCGGTGACTAATTTTATATAATTATTCAACGTCTCTATTTCTTACTCGCTCCCTGATATGTGCGTTCACGCCTTCGTAATTACTACGAAATTTTGGACATTTTTCCCATCGATTTTGCTGTTTCCTTTTTGCTCGCTCGTTTGTAAAATCGTCCAACTTGATTAATTATTTTTCGCGATTTTTTTTCGTCGTTTTTTCTCTCTCGTTCTTTCACATCCTCAATTTTTCGTCTTTATGTGCCATTGATTCGCACGAATTTTATTCAGTACCATCCAAACAGCGAGAATTCATGAAAAATAATCTTTGAGTCGGGTATCGCTGGGATTTATCTGGAAAATCTCTTTGATTCGGAAAATCAAAAAATTTGATCGATCTTCGATGTGACGATGAATTTTGTTCGATGGAAATAAATAAACCGAAAATTCATTCGATCGATGAAGCCAGATGTTTCGGTATAAAAAAAAATTATATCTCGTTTTTTTTTAAACCTCTCCATCGGGACTGACCAATAAAATTCAGCGACAGCGACGAAACTGCACTTTTGTCTCTCATCATCATTCACACACACCGTACTTTTATAATCAACAGGTTTGTTAAAAATTTTTTTGGTTTCTTTAAAACGATCATCCCTGCTTCATCATCGATGATCGATCGATTCGATCAAAAATGCTAAGCTCTATCTCTGGAAACAGAGGGCGCTGTCTCTCGTGCCTCTGTGTCTTATTTTATTATTAAATACTTCGGGAAGATCGTATTGCGCATCTTTCGCCTAAAAATTCCCATTTCCGTGTGTGTATTTTTTTTTTCCAATTTCTGGCTTATCCAACGCCGCGTATCCACATGGTATAATTTTCATACCGGAATACCCGTGCCCCTTCGCGCATTTAATCGATGATAATTCAAACGTACGATCGACGAACGATTCAACAATTTTTTGGTTTCACAATTTAGGTTTTTTTCCACGCTCAAACGAGAAATTGAGGAAAATTCTCGGCGACCGCGAACGTTAACCTTCTCAAGAAAGATCGTGACCCACCCCCAAAAGATTCTTACAGCGGAGCAATGCGCCTATTTTTTCCTTTTTTTTGTTACTCGATCGTTTTAAAAATCTGTAAACTTTATTGCGATTCTCGGCTGAGCTTGAATTACTTTTTTCTTTTAAATTTTTTTCAGGTAAAAAAACGACCCCTATCCGAGAGCTATCTATCGCTTAGAAAGATGAGTTTGTTCCAAAACCTCTCCGGCGGACCCGCGATTTTCAAATTAATCCACGAATTTTCGTCAAATCGTGATAGGCACGATCTTCCAATTGCAATTGCAAAATCAGTGACTCGTCAGTCACTCGAATCCACTTGGTCGATGTATTCGTGTGAAAAAAAAAGTTTTTTTTTTCAAACCTTTGATCCGTTTCTCCGTCCATTCGATTGGCTAAGCTATATTTTTAGCGTTACTCCGAATTCGTCCAACTATTTTTACTCCACGTTTCATTTATTAACATTTTTCTAAACATCATTTCAGTTTAATGGTTCAAGGTCTAGTTTTTAATTAATTTTATGGTCTTTCACCGTAATATTCACGATCGGATGATGGATGTTTCGTTTGTGTCACCGAGGTCTCATCTTCTTGTTTTTACTCACGCCTCGAGTTTCTCGCAGCTATTATAAAAAAAATAGGCCACTGTTAGGCGTTATCAACGGATAATACACGCGTCGTTATGGTCATCGGAATTTTTCAATCTTTCCAATTTTTCTTCACCCCTGTCTGGATGCTAAAAATTCGATACTCTCCATTTTTTTTATCGGCTCAAAAGAAAAACCTCATGAGAAATTCTTCATGCTCCCGCAGTTCACACCGACGCTTCGACAACGCTGATAAATTTCCAGATCCAAACGTAAAAAACGGCAAAACGAATGTCACATTTCGTTGATACTTTTTTTCTCAATATTTTCAATTTAAATGAGTGGAATTCCTGCCATTGTTTCAAATATTAGATCAATGGTTTTCTTTTTCGATGACCCGAACGCTCTTTCGAGCAATCAAGAATGAGGAATTCTTCGTGACATTTTTTTCACGCGGATAAAAAAAACACATTTTTCTCGCCGATATTTGCCAAATCTGTTTGGAATGGCTCGCAAAAAAATAACGCGTAATTGCAATTGCGCCGAGTGGAGCGAGAATGAAAGATATCCCGATCGCACGAGTGACGATGATCATGAAATGTATCACAACGAGGATCGTAGAGAGTCTATTGTTTATTCAGTGAGAACTATGCGCGTATGATCTCGAGATTTTTCGTCTCATCGATACGAAGAACGATTTATTCTAGTGTCTAACGCGTATCACAAAGCTTCGTCCGATTTTTTTTTTTCATCTCTTTAATCTACCGGAATGGAAAAATTACCATTAACGTTTTTTCATTCAGTCCGATCATTATTTTCGTTACGCTTTTTTTTTTACTTTTTTTACACCACGGTTTCGATACAAAATTGCGAAAAAACATTGTTGTTGTCTTACGTACTATTAAATATGGCCGTTGCCCTAGGCACACGTTACGCTACCGAGCCGATCTAAATATTCGGTGCATAATTACATAATTATGGAAAATCGTTCATCGATCGATCGCGCTTATTTTTTTTTCTTTCATCCATCCGATTTTCCGATACTCATATTTTGTTTTGTCGGAAAAACGAATACCCTCGAAGCGAACATTTTCACCGTTGTTCTCCCGAAATTCCTAAATCCAAGTCCACTCGTGCGATAAATTTGGGGAAAAGAAAATAAATAAAAATTTGAATAAAAATAAAACAGCGCATCGTTCATTCGATTTAATGTCGTGAAAAAATTGCAATGGAATATGGCTATGAAAAAATTATAAGAAAAACCGCCGTTACGTCGCAATCGCAAAGTTCGCCTTTTTTTTTTTTGCTCACGGGTTTCGCGTGTGCAATTCGCTTCGCGACTTTTATTAATCATAACCATCGGTGTCTCTTCCCACGCCCTTCCGTGACCAAATAGATCGTCACGCCTGTGTACCCTTTTGTTACAAGAGCCCTTGTTTCTCTCATTTCGCTTCAACATTTTTCTCATTGTTGATTGATTTTTTGAATATTTTCCTTCTACTCTCGATCCCTCCGTTTCCGCCCCCGCGCGATTAATACGTAATTATTCGTCGGTGCTTCATCGACGATACGTCGTCGAACGTTTCATCGTGAATACGAGGATAAATATACGTTTTATCGATCGCGGCATGAGAACGATCAACGCATTTTAACGGGATCGATCGGAGTGTTGAAATATTCTTCCTTTTTCTTCCGTGATTTTTCCTTGATTTTTTGTCATTTCCTTCATTCACTCTGTTTTTTTACAATATGTACAGATAAATCGTGCCAAGCAACTCGATTACACTTGTCAATTCATTCCGAGTGATGAGAAATCGAGGAGGTGGGGTGCCTTGTCATTGTCGATGGTAACTCGTTACCAGTTATTTCATTTTTTCTTTTGTATACTACCTACGTTGTACAATGCGATGCTATGCAAAAAATAAATAACCGAAAATGTCTTGACGATAATGCGATCTTCCGTTGTATCGATGCTCCTCGTGCCTTGGTCTTTTTTTTTATTCTCGATGTTTCTTTTTTCTCTCTTTGGATATACACCGTACTCGCAGTCTCGGTAAGCCTGTGTAAAAAATTCCATGGTTAGCGGTACGATCGACGAATGATGACATTCAAAACGATTGGTATTGATGGAAAATTACATTTCAAGGGTGCAATTTCTTCTCTAAAAAAACACGATGAAAAAAACATATTGCATTTCCGACACTCTCCGGACACCCAAAAATTATCGGCGCATGGAAGAAGAGATAACCGATTTTTAAATTATTCGAAACAGCAATGAGAGCACGGAAAAAATATATTCCCACGAGTGGATGAGATCGAGAAGAGGATAGATAGAAATTTGATTCTCGTTGTTGTGGATTGACGGCGTCAAAAATATGTCCGCGAATGGAACGGATTATCCGTATTATCTGGGTGTATGTCTCGCGATTTATTCGCTTTTCGTGAAGGGGGATGCGTGAATTTTTTTTTTCCCTCTCACCTTAAACCGGACAGACGAGGATCTCGTATTCGAACATGAGCGAGACAGCGACGAAGACGAAATACAGGAGAAACATGGTGAATCCGAGGCCCCTGTTCATTCGCCATTTGAAACAGGCGATGCTGACGATAACGAAGAGGAGCATGCAGAATAGTATGGCTATACTGCAAACCATGCCGACGGAGTTAACCTCGACCGGTTTACCGTAGATCAGCCCGTACAGAAGCCATGGTACCGGAAGCCTGTGATAAAAAAACAATAACAACCTCCACAAGTATCCTCGAAAAGTTGAGATTGTTTAATCGTTTTTTTCCAAGACAATAAAATTTTTAATAACAATAAAGACGATAGAGCGCGAGGATCGTTTCCGCTTGGAAATTCGCGATTTACGAGTGTAAAGCGCCATTTCAATGTATACCGTAACATTGAAACGGAACATTCGGCATGATGCCAATTGGAAGTCAAAGCCAAAACCGGAAGTTTCAGCCGCGAGAAAAGCGGTCGTGGGTAACGCGTTTGAGAGACAAACGCTTCGAGATCGAGACGCTGAAAGAGCATCGTTCAAAATATTAAAAACTGCAGCGTCATTTCGAGATTCATCGTTTCTCATGATTCCCGAATCTTGCATTATCATAATTTCCCGGATATTCTCCGAGCACTCGAAACGCGACGTGATTTCTACGTCGCAACCCCGGCCAATGATTCGAGGGATCGTATCTAAAAAATTTGAGAAGTCACTTTTTTTTTTTTTTTACACTTTTTGAGCACATTGAAAATCTCACAGGAATCATTGTTCAATTATGATTATCAACGGAACCAAAGAAACGCAAGATTCAACTATTCCGCTGTAAATGACTGTTTCAAATGGACGCAGTGGGCATTTTAGTCGTGAAAGTACGAGAGCTGTGAAACGATATTATGAAAAAAAAAAGGAAAAAATGTTGCAATGCACTCACCCAACGGTTACGTCGAATATATTGCTACCGACGGAACTCGATACGGCCATGTCACCGAAACCTTTTCGCGCGACAATGACGCTCGTGATTAGATCGGGAATGCTCGTTCCGGCGGCGAGAAACGTCAGGCCCATAACTTCCGGTGGTATTTGAATCGTGTCACCGGCCACGTTGGCCCACCATACCATGAGATAAGAGTACGCGGCTATCCAGAATATCGAGCCGATAAACGTAACGGCGAAGAATTTTTTTCCTGCGAATTCGAGAGACGCCAAAAATCAAGAGGTTACGTGGGTTTGAAGATTTCTAAAAATCGATTTTATTAATTTTTTTTACCCGATAACGCAACATGTCTGAAATATTTTCCCAAAGTTTTTCAAGTCAATGGAAAAGTCTAGGGAGAAAAGCTTCGCGAAATGCCCCTCGTTGGGCTAAATCGGCCGGGAGCCAGCCATCTCCATTTTCGTTCTTATTTTCATTGGTCATTGTCCTTTCGGAAGATTTAAATATCAAAACGGTCCCTTAACTTTTTAGCGTATCCAATTGAATTTTTGACTTTGCAAAAATTCGAAGAAACAATTTTAATTTTATTTTATAATCTACCGCATCCTTGGCTAACAAAGCGAATTTGCCAAAACTGGAATGGGTTGAAAATGGGAAGGAAAATTAAGAATTGATTCGAATTCCGTTGTAATAGGTCAATGGGTTGAATTGCGTTTAGAATGAAACTTGAAAAAATAGATTTCGTTGTACCTCGAAGGAAAAAACGGATACCTCTGGATACCGCGACAAGGAAATTTGTCTATTTTTCGTGGGAAGGTAAACGCGATACGTTGAACTGAGAATATTAGGGGAGAGTCACGTGAAAAGGATGTTACGTGTGTGTTGTGATTGACGATCATCACGTGCGCGCAAGCTCGCACGCGTCGTTTTCGCGTTCGGAGGAAAAGCTCTCTCTCTCTCTCCCTTTCTCTCTCTCTCTCTCTCTCTCTCTCTCTCTCTGTGTGTGTGTGTGTGTGTGCCTCCCGATCTCCTCGCCCTCGCAAACCGCGCGCGTTTTCATTGATTATTAAGGCCAAGTACGTCTCGAGTACGGGCGGGTGAACCGTGTCCTCTTCAGGGTGGTATACTTCGGGGCTAAAATCCGTGTGTGCACTTACTCACGGTAACCAGGTCGGATTTTATATACTTGTTAAATTCGTCGTGCGCACCTCAAAATAATCCTCGTGAGGGGCATTCCAATTTTATGTTGCGGTGTTTCAACGTTTATCGTCGCGGCCTTCGACGATAACAATATTTTTAGGCATTTACAATAATTACAAAGAAAATATAGAATGTGTAGCTTTCGATGAAATTACTTCGCACCGCTGAATCCGTAAACTCGTCGAATAATTGATTTCACACGAGAAATAAAATTCATGAAACTCGAATAATTCGAGTAACTTTTTTTTCATTGGGAAATTGGAAATTTTTCTTTTTTTTTACATTGCACGTACGGAAATATGAATTGCGATACATACCCCTGGGTGTCCGGGTATCGGGCAGGGTTAGCCAGAGCGGAAATAGAATCGGCGCAACGAGAATGTAGGTGAGCCTCTTTTTTGGACTGCTCGGCCAGCCCATGTCAAGGGCTTCCGGTGGATCATCCTCCTCGCCCTGGAACGCGATAAACGCTAGATATGCACGAAGAGAGGAATAAAGAAAAAAACACTGACGTTCTTATTACGACATTTCAATTTTTACATTTTCCGCAATATTTTACGCGCTCGTATGAAAATAGTGATCCGTTTGGAAAACGATCGATCAGCGGCATCCAGCTGAATCGGTCATTGAAATATAACACAATTTGAATAACGACGTAACGAAATAAGATCGTGATGATGGAGGTACGGCGCGTACGAGTACAGTTTGTATTTATCAAAGTACCTTTCCGTCTAAGGAATTTGCACGGAGGCATTGCAAGATAAAACGAGGATATTATCAAAGAGGACATTGTAGCGCAGGGACTGTAACGAGTTTATATTTTTAAGTATCAAATTGCAGCTTCCAGCGTGCAAGGGAGGCTCCGAAATGAATCAGCACACCGGGTCACCCATTAAAAATACCGTCGCGCTCATAATGGACCGGGGCAAGCACAAAGATGACGGCGCGGCGGCGTCGGAAAGTTGGCCGAAAGCAAAGGGCCGTTTGCACGGATAACACTCGATATCTTTCACGAATGATTTATTTGCAAAGCTCAAAAGAGACTCCGGCATTGACCTAGATTCCGTCGTATTCTTCCGATTCCCGGATTTTATACAAAATGTTATTCCTCGGACTCGGAACAAAGAATCCGGTGAAGGCCCTCGCGAGCTCTCATTGTGATTCATTTCTGGCATTCCGCGAGTGCAAACGCACGCGAATCTTCTCGAAAGGGTTGAAAATGTTTTCGATCGGTACACAGTGCTATCGGTATCTTCGAATGTTGAACGATCATTACCAACAGCCGACGGGGCCCGATCGAGCCTCCCCAAATTAATCGAGTACGCATTTCCCCTGTTCCAACGTGAGATTATAAGCGGGCGAGAGAGCGTTAGTCCCACATGTACGTGTATCGTTTGGATGGTAATAACACCGTAAAGCTCCCGCAGTTTCGCGGTGATGGAACAATTTTGCGGTTAACCCGGTGTACGCGATCCTCGAGCTCAGCCCTGAGCTCGGCTAACATTGCACCGGAGCCGAGCGCACGGTCGAGTTTCGATCGAGTCTCTTCCTCGTCCGACCGCGAATGAATGGAAAATGTCACTTTCCGATGCTTCAACTGCGCGGCACCTTGAGAAAACGTCCGCGGTGTCTATTCTCGTATTACCACGATCGGCAATGCGAATCCTCCACTTCCGGGTTTTTTTTCCAACTGTGAATGTATCGAGCACGAACGATCGTACGTTTGAACGATAAGCGACATGACAACATTGTCAAACTAGGATGCAAATTACACCGTCTCGAACTAAATGCTTTGTTTTTTGACTCTCTATCCAATTGAGTCATAATTTTTACCCGCACAATATTGAACGCCGTTAAAGAAGGTTTTCCCATTCGCCATTTGATTGACAGATGGTAAATCAATGTCTATAGTTTGAATAGGGAAAACAATTATTCTACAAAATAATTAAAAAAAAAAAAAATCGTGCGTAACTCCTTCTACATTTCAATATCACACTGAAAACTATGACTCCATCGAATAGAAAGTAAGAAGTTTAAAAAATATATATTTTACTTTGACACAGTCTGGGACAAGTGTTTCCAAAACTTTTGTGTCACACGGCTGTCCTGTTAGCGCGGAATCGCCTTAGACCGCGAGCTACGAGAGACACCGTTCAATGGGCCGGATTTTTCGTAATAGGTCGCCAAGTTTCGCAAAGACACTCTGACGATGAAAGAGAAAAGAGTTATCCGAGCTGGGCATGGATATAAACGCGTTATGTACGAACCGTGAAAACTGTACACGTGCATTATAGTTGACAAGTTTGGCCCGAAGGGAAAATACCCTTCTCCGTTGCTCGACAGACACGACAATCATGGTTAATGAGAAAGTTTTGCAATATCTATAGATCGTGAGAGTCCGCGTTGCGCGAATAAATATGAAGTTTTGGTTAATAATGTACCCGACATAGATATATATTATTGAGAGCGCTCGACTATTGGACGAGCCCTAGTGCCTTGAAACTGTCGAGGCTGTCTATTTGGCAAGCCACTGACCAACTTTCAACGTTCACAGTTATATCGTTGTTACCGACTATACGCGTTGACTTTTTTTCATTATTCTTTTTCTCAATGCTGAAGGAACGGCGACCAGTTTACTTCCTTTCGAATTTATTTTCATGCAAAAATTTTCAAGTTAGCCAATGAACAAAGGAGATGACGAAGATGGGTGGGATCACTCGATGAAGAATGTGTATTATAGACGTATATATAGCAACGT
The DNA here is from genome assembly GCA_946863875.1 of Alloplasta piceator. Taxonomy (NCBI): domain Eukaryota; kingdom Metazoa; phylum Arthropoda; class Insecta; order Hymenoptera; family Ichneumonidae; genus Alloplasta; species Alloplasta piceator. The sequence continues at coordinate 316,923 of OX333075.1, read as the reverse complement.
CTGTATGCACGGAGAGTACACAACGATATGAACGAGGCATCTAGCGTGAATTCCCCGCGTTATAGCACCGGGAATTAGTCTCTCGGGAGTGTCAACCCTGTCACCCCTCATTTCACGACCCGAATAGCGAGCTCGCTTCCCATCTCGCGAAACTTGGATGCAAATTCTTCGATAATAAATATCCGACGAACAATGCCCACTCGTGAGCCTCTTGGCGATTCACATCGGTATACACGTCGATACGGCTTTATGCCACATCCGTGCATGAGTCTCGTGCCACACCAAAGCCTATGATAATTTTAGAAACAACGAGAATCAACAGATTCTCGTTCCATCTGGTTTCCTCGAACCAACTCGAATCCGTTGATTCTGGAATATACATTGGATATTATATTCGACAGATTCTAGTTGATTCTGAAAAAAAAACTAATTCGATAAAGGAGGATCGTAGATGCCATTGTCCAATTTCCATTGTATCCGGTTCAAATAAATTCAATATAAATAAAATTTTATTGAAATACGGGCGTGATGGGATATTCATCAGGCCCATGATCAAATGAATCGGTAAATTTAATTTCACAAAATCAATTAATTTTCCGGATGCACGATTACGGGTGGATTGCCAATTAATTTCTCCTCTCGTTAATGTTGACGTTGATTGACTCCAACCCGCGTTTTGGATAATTTCGAATGAAACTCACCGACTCGAGACTGGCATCAAGACCGGCCGATATTCCACCGTTTGGAAGTTCTTGGATACACGCGGTGGTCGCGGTGGTCGTCGTTGTAGCCGTACCCTGGGAGCCCTGCTGCAGTTGAAGCGTCGTCTCCTTGGACGCGGTACCGGAATAATGCGCCGCCGTTGATGTCGCTGCCCCATTGTGCGGCCTCGTTGCATCGAGCAACACCTTGAGGGACGCTATCGCGTGCAACTGCGTCGCCTTCTCGTCGACTTTTCCTGTTGTTGTTGTTTTTGTTTTTTTTTTCGATCACCGATTCAAACAAACGATACGTGAGAATCTTTGTGCGATAATGTTTGATGCAGAAGTGAATAAAAATTTACGAAAGCCGCGTAAAATCAAAATCATTGGAAAATAATTGAACAACGATTATTCCAAGGATCTTGATCGGACGTTGCGCGATTACAGCAATGTCGCGAATCATGGTTTCATTTTATCAATTACACGTGCGTTATGGCGGTGAAATTTGAGGCAAAGGTAGGCCAAAGCGGGACACGGAGAAGAAATCGATCGTTGTGAAATTTCATTTTTTTTCTTCCAGTTCTTCGATCGTACAATGTTTCAATTGTTACCATCAAATTATGAGCGATTAATCGGAACCGGTAATCATCGGGATGTATGTCACGATAATGGATCGGGACAAAATAGCGGACTGGGGCAAAAGGGCCACCCTTCGTAATGATTGAAAAAACGACGAAACATTATTATCAATGAAATCAAGAGATTTTAATCGTAATGCGCGTAAAACTACGCAATTATAAGGCCTCGATTGTTACATCCGATCCGAATGAACGTTTATTCAACAATTTTGTGCTCTCCCATTCTAACGGCTCTATTTCCTTGAGGTGGCTATTTTGCCCCGCTCTCCTCTTTGTACAACGAAATTTGTGGTTCGTGGTTTCTCATCGATTTCAATCGAACCCATCGGTAATTGAAATCCATTCTGGGAACGTGGAAAGGCACACAGTTATTTCGCGGTTTATTTATCGAGCACTCCTCATCCGGTTATAGTCCCGATGCATGCGCGATCGATTTTTGTCATTCATTCTCTATAATGTATTCACGATTGGATCATATGGTACATTGAGCGAGAGTAAAGAGAGAATAAATGGTCCTTTTATGAAGAACGACGATTAAAGAGCTAGATCACACTTTGAGAGATTGTAGAAGTTTGGACGCTTGAATGAGGCGGTTTTTAGGTATTTTTTTTTCAAGTTGTTATTCCAGATATCGATATTATCCTTTTAGCACCCAAATTTACTTTTAAAATACATATGAAAATTTATTTAAAATTTCCTTTTCACACTTTTTGTGCACAAAAATGGCAGGTAAACGTAACTTCTTCGAATCAAAGAGGTTTTAGATTCAATTCAACTGTGTAATTTGTTGCAACTCGAATTCTTTCGATTCCTACGATTTTGTGTTACATTTTTCATTGTAACGGAACCTCCGTCATCTAGCTTCCGGATCTTTGTGCCCTTCCATGTTGCCCATAACTACTAACGGTATTGATACCAACGTTCCCTCCCCGAGTTGAACATATATTTTTACAGAGCCTGGAAAGGATCTTGTGTCCCACTTCGCTCTCCGGTCTCCGAGGATCCTTTTTCCAAAGTCCGCACGTGTAGCGGCGTTGTATCTCGAGGGGAAATTTTCCGACCCTCCGTTTCAAGCGAATTTACGGCGCGGAATTTGCAAATGGATGTTTTTGGCAGTTCGAGTTACCGGCCATGGTACACTTCCCGTAGAAAAAACAAGAACATCATGACGTGACATTTGTTTTCGCATTTGCTCATTATGCTCAGTGATAATGCAGAATTGAAACGCGATACTGTTCATCAAGTCCGTGAAAAGAAGCAACCCCATTAGTCCTTAGCGAAGGCTACAAAAAAAGTCTCAATTTCCACGGGGGACCATTTTTGTACCATTTCATTTCATGCATAAACTTGATTCGTTAGGAACATGTGAGCTTATTGGATGATGCTTGTATATGTGATTTATTTATGATTAATATCTACTTTGTGCCTACTAAAATGGTGTATTCTACAAATCAGTGCCATTGGAATCAATAGAACAATTATTGAAATCGATCTAACATCCATATACCTGTGAATGTGTTCATCCTGGAAAATGAATATTGCCTCGTTTTGAGATAACTTAACTACATTATGCAAATTATGCAAATAACTCATCATGCCGATGTTAACAAGTGGAACATCATCGTTACCTTTTTTGCGTTGTTTGGATCTCCGGAAAAGCAATGAATCGAGATTCAATTAAATACAGGAATCGTTCGCAAGAAAATTGATGCAATTCGTTTGACCCATCAAATGTATTGTGAAAAAAAAATATTGATTGAAATATTTCAAAAAATTGTTTTGAATGTTTTGTTTTGTTTTGCTATTAATTCGAATGATGCTCATATCTAACTGGAGTCTCGTTTATATTTGCACTTGAATATTAGTGAATAATATTAATCAATTGAAACTGTCTAATTAATTAATAATATTAAATGGTATCGATGAAAATGTTTGCCGATTTTTATGGGGATGCGGTGACCGCTCTAATGGATGAATGTTTTTTTTTATTGCTAAGATAATAAAAATGCATTCGGCAAATATCCCCATACCAATAAACAGAAACAAAATGCCAAAAGTGTCGAATGATTTTATGCATACTTACAATTTCGATCGTCATTTGGATAAATCCACGGTCACTTGTTAAATTTTCGAACATCGTTGATCAGTAATAAAATTAATTTTTTCATTACCACGTTTTTATTAGGTCGCTTTCTTGTGCCGGGTGGAATTTTTTTCGTCATCAGTTTGGTAGATTAAAAAAATTTTTATAAATTAAATTAACAACTCTTCGTATCACTTTGGAATCTTAAATTGGAAAAAACCCCTCTGATTTTGTAAATTCGACGAAAATCGACGGTAAATCGGAGATTAACGATAAAAATATTTGTTTGCTTTATTCAGTCTATTATTTAATTATTAATTTATCAATTATTCAATTGCATTGCAAGTATATTTGAGAAATTAAAAAAAAATAGGCTGTCGAGCCAAAAGTGTCGCGAACTTACCGATAGAGTTACAAATGCAATGAGAATAATCGATTCAGGAGAACGGTTTATGCATGAAACAAATTCCCTTGTATTTCGAATTATTCCTTCTCACCTCTCTTGGTCACCCTTTCGAGCTTTCTTTTGGGGCTTCGAGAGAAAAGAGGACGAGCTAGCAAAGCAACGATATTATCGACCCTGAGGTTTCGCACGCTCGACCCGGTCAACCTGCCACCCCCACAGTCAGCCATACCAACAATTGTTTTTTTTTTTCATCCCCACATATATACCCTTTACGAAGCATTTTATTTCAACCGTACTAACCCCTGATTCTCACAAATTTGCCCTATTTTATCAATTTAAAAAAAATCAGCCCGAAACGATTTTTCGCTCGGGCGACTTGTTTTTTATTTTATGGAAACGCCATTTTCCAAACATTTCTGCGTTGTTCGTTTTCTTATCCTAGAATCATCGAGTTTTTAGTGAGACTTTTGGGAAGTGGTTGAGCGAGGAGGTTATTTGTTATTTAGTTAAAAAGTAATTTAGAAAATTAATTAAAATTAACTTGTTTTTTAGCAACCGACTCAAGCACATCCCTTAAATTAATTTATTCGTATGATTGCTCGTCGTTAATGTCTTTGTGAGAATCATCTCGCATGTTGGTTCAACAAAGAGAGAGAAAGGTGGAGAAGGGGGCGAAAAGTAATAATAAGATGGTCATAAAACGAAAGAGATTGCCTAGATTGAAGATAACTACCAACTACTCAACTCGAGATAATAATTGAGTTCTCGTCGTACCAAAGTGTGGCTGGATGGAAAATTATCTCCCACAGAGTTGACGCGACAAGACCGAGCACTTTGCACCCCTCAATCATAATTGCTCTTCGCGATATCTTGCCCTTTCTCACTGAAACACCCAAGGATCAGGTTTCAGGGACCGAAGAATTTATGCCATGTATCGTGTATTACATAGACATTCATGGTCCGACTGATTTTTGAACTTTTAAAATTTCTCGAAAGAAGTTTGACCGGGAAAATAATTATTTAGCCCCGCGATTTTCTTCAAAAACTTCGATGAAGAGCATAATCGGAAAAATAGTATTTTGAAAAAATCTATCCTCGTATACATTAGACCGCGCACGGTTAGAGGTTGAAGTCAGCTAACGCGAAACGCTCCAAGGCGTCCGTTTATAAAAACTCACTCCTGATGCTGGAATTCAAATCATATTAAACAGGGGTGCGCTTTTCTCCACGCAAAACGTTCCATTCCACGTTATACATTTTCTTATATCAATCCAAGAAGGCCTATTCCAAGTTGCTCGAGGCAATAAAAATAATTAGGGCTGATCAGCGAGGAGGACGAAGACGTGGAATGACATCAGCGGGGACCAACGACGGGGCTTCCACGCAGCTGAAGAACGGTTTTTAATTATGCCAACACAGACGCGAACGAATTGCCAAAATACTTTGGTGAAATCTCGCAGGATCTCCAGAGAATCCAAGATACCCAATCTGGCTCGATCTTATCTCTTCTTTTTCTCTTCTTCAACTTGACTTATTTGTCTTTTTATTCTCCGCGGATCAAAGCCCATCAGAGACACTTTGAAATTGTCTCATTCTTTACCTTCCGCGACGCTATTGCTCTTTTTTCACTTCCCACTTTTCTCGAATATTTTTGCAACGTTTTTCCATAGGATTGTATCGTTAGATCGCTGTCGTGAAACATAACCATTCCAAAATAATTTGTAACTATCATTGTCCGTTATTCCATGATAATAATGCTTTCAATGTTGGCTACGATTCGACCAAAGGGTCAAGAGATCATTAATAAGTTATGCTCTTCATTTTACGTTTCGATCCTGATTGAAATAAAATTCTGAAGATGATCCTAATCGGGATATAAACATAAAAATAAGAATAACGTATTAAATATCTCTCGATCGTTTATCTCTTGAATCCTTTGGCAAAATCATCACCGACGTGTCAAGCATATATTTATCATCGCAAAAGCTTACTTCATCGACAAATTACGAAACCATTCTCAATGATTTCGTCGGTTCAATGTACCGTATTTGCGCGCTAACAGTCGTAGTTATAAAAAAGGAACAATGCGCGACAAGCAAACGAACGTAACGAGACCCCACCGTATTAAGGACAGACGTTCGGATCGATTTGACGCTTACTCCGAAGCCACGTGCAGCGCAGTACCAAGTTTGCTTTTCGAATGAGCGATTTTATGCTATTTGCCACTTTGATCGATTCCGGAAATAATCACGCGTGTTTTCGCGCACGTATCAATTATCTTCGATCGCTCGAACCATTTGACATCGATTTTTTTTACAGATTTCAACCTGATATTTTCATTATTTCATTCCATTACAATTTATACCTATTTATCCGAGCCATCGATGGTGGATTTTCTTTAACTGGCCGAAATCTTCTTTGTTATCCATTAAACATTTTTCTTCTTTCCGAAGAATATTTGTACGAAACTTACAATATAAGTTCGCGAAATTCATCAAGTTACAAATCATCGACTGCAGCAGTTTTTTCGACATAATTTTTAGCAAATGGTTGGCAGGATAATTAAACGGCTGTTGAATCGACCGACTATTATTTTCTTTTTACATTTAGTAGAAACTGTTTAATTCGGATTCACCGTAGTTTGTCCCAACTTATTCTTTAAAACTTGCACAAAAAGTTTCCAAAATCCACTGACTCGACTGTGCCGCAAGTATCATCTCGAATAACCGTATTTTAAATCGTAGCAAAGAGCGATTATCGTTGTACTTCCCCAAAGGGCCAAAGATGCGGTTAAAATTGAAGAAAAATCTACGAGTCCCTCGACAAAAGAGAAAAGCGTCCAAAGTGCAGTGAGCATAGGAAAAAAAAGGGTCGACCGGATAAAAGAGAAAGAGAGAGAGAGAGAGAGAGTCGCGGGTGTGCGGATCTCTCGTTACGATCGATAACGAGACTATACGCGTCTTTGTGGGTCAAGGTCTCGATACTGACTGACTCTCTTGCGACTGACTCAACGAAAATGGAGCTACGTATAGTATTTTCCGGCCAAAACTTCGGCGGCCCAACCAGAGGAATGGAGAACGGGGCAATATATACAAACGATCACAAAAGACGGGAAGACACGCGATTGAAACGAGACAACATTTTTTTTTGTCTCGCTGGAACGAACTAAAAAGGAACGAGCGATGTGCTCAGGAAAAAATTGCACATGATGCAAATTGAACATTGAAAAATTTGCCTCCTTACGATGACGTGACACTGCCTGTTTCTGTTTCTCATATTTGAGGCTAAAAAAAAATGACTAAACTTTTTCGCTACTATCGTCGTGCCCTCAAGGCCCGAGAGGTTGTATCCTCGTACCGCCTGCACTCTCTTTCTCGATGTATTTGCATCCTCATCGTCAGCAACGGCTTGAATTTTTGCATACAGCCTTCATGGATATACAATAAGCGCTGTACGAGGAACCGTGTCACACACGTCGATGCGAGAATATATACCAATTAAAAAAAATTTATAACGAAGCAAAGAATTAACGAGGACGCTTGTTCGAACGATGGTTGAATAATTACGACAAAATACTCGTGCAAGAGCGACAACGGAGTGTCATCGATGCCGCATCGGGGCAAAATATTTCAAGACCGATCAAGTTTCAAGTTGATTCGAAATACGCGAATGTACGATCCGCGTGAATTTGGGAGAGGTCGGAAAGACCCAAATTTCATGGTGGCAGCGGTGTAATACTTGGAAAAAAAAAACCCCATAATGGCTTTTCTCGCGAATTTATCGACCTTTCTGAGAAAGCGCAAGTTCTCTGAGAGTTCAACGATGATCCGCTGGGATCCTTCCGAGTGATGCTGTATGTTCATCTCAATTTATTAAGCCGTGTTGCGCGCGAAGCGTGTGATTCGGTAATTTAAAAACCTGTTTAGCGATCGTTGACGATCGAAATTTATCGTTCGACCGAGTGACGAACATCACCTTCGTTCCACCAATTCCAAAAATCTCACTAAAAACCGCCTGCCTGAGTAACGTTTTTGCGTTACACAATTGAATTTGCGAGACACTTTAAGCACGGATTTTTCAAACAAGGAGTCTCAACCGATTCTTTTCACGAGGAAGTAAATTGACGCTCGAATCTTCGCTGCATTATCCGAATAATTTTAACTTTTGTTACATAAAGATAAAATTTGGTCTTTCAATCTCAGATAGAGCTGTCGTGAATTATCCTGACCACTACGAGCAATGAAATTTTTAATAAAATATCGTTGAAACAATGCGCTTTTGTATACTCAAAATGTCGAGAAAAATAATTTATTTAGAATATATATAAAAAATAGAGAAAATATATGGTATTTTGTTTGACCTTTGAAACTCATGTGACCCCTTGAACGATTATCGATGCGACGAAATTCTTACCAGGTTGATGACCAAGTGCGCTATTGATGTGCAAAAAGGTGATGCGGAGAACGAGAATAATTTGAATGAGAAATAGACGAATGACGAGCAGATTGTAAATACGGTATACGATAAATAAATATAGCGTGCTGGCGAGCAAACGGGCGAGAGTGAGAGAGTGTTCGAGGATATACCGGCGTGGGACTGACCGTCGTGGAGCGGATCGATCGTGTGGATCATCAGCTGTAGTAGACCATGCCTGAACTTGGCGTGGCTCTCCCTCGATGTGTGGGGCTGTCCGGCATGATGACTCGGCTGTTCGCAGCCCTGACCACTGCTGCTACCCCCACGACTGCTGCAACCTGCCTCAGTGGCAACTGGAACACCGCTGCTTCCGCATGCACCCGATGCGCCACCGACGCTCGTCTCGCTGCTGTTCGTCGCGTTTGGATGCTGCTGAAACACAATTATCGCCCACCTATCGTTATTCCGCCACGGATAACGAGCAAACGAGGAACTAACTGTTTTCTCTCGAATCGAGCGATCATTCACCCTCGATCTCTGAGCCAAGATCACATATTTTGCTGGTCTGGATAAATACCTATTTTATTCTATATTTATTTTTACAAATTTCGATTCAACATTCTTTGAGCAAATCATTCTTGTAAAACTGATATTATTGGACGAGAAACTATATTTTTCGAGAGGAAAAATGATACTTTGGTAGAAGAAAAAAGCAGACGCTGTGAAAAGTAGATAAAGAAATTCGAGAACCTGCATCAGGAAGAAAAATTGGCTGCAATTGCGGCTGTCCTTCGATGCAACGGTCGTTATTTGTGATTAATTTCACTCGTGTTAAAAATAAATGAGCACCGATCGATGAAGATCGGACGTATTATTGTGATGAATACTCAAATAATACTCATTTTAAGGATCCAAGGATGAAAATGTCATGTACGGGGATGGACATCGTGGGTTACGCCCCCGATGCTTTATAACCAGACTAGGAAGCTCGATAACGTTCGTTAAATCGGATATATTTAACTCAGCGTGGAATCGTCGGATGAACTGTTGCCAATTATTGGATTATAGCATAGACATTGGTAATCGGGTTTATCGGTGCCGAGACGAAGGGGGGAATCACGAAGCCAATTAATGATCAAGAATGGCTACGTATAACGAATTACATTTATATCACGCGTGTGTGTGGGTTCACAAAAGTTCACCGATTACTATTATACAGATATTGATCATTCATTAATCAGGGTTAATGTACCCGTGCGACATCCTTTTTTCGACGTTTATTCCTCATAATTAAAGATCCGTGAATATATTTTCCAATTTCATTGGAATTAAAACCATTTTCTGCCCGTTACTTTGGTCGTACGATTAGAAAATTACAAGAAAATTAGATAAAAATAGTTTGTCGATCAAATTTACAAAAGAAATTTCTGCAAATACAAAAAAAAATCACCAATGATTAAAATAATTCGAATAATCACCGAACGCAATTGAGACACTCTCCGAATAATTAAGATCAAATTGAGACTATCGAAAGCGCAGGGGCTAAGCAAGCTTGAATTCAGAATGAAATCGCTCCGAGACGATTGAAATAAATGTGAAATCACTTGAGGTCACTTAAAATCACTTGAAATCACGTGAAATCACATGATTTTTTAAATCAGTGAAATCATGCGAAATCGACTTCATTCTGAAATTACTTGTACACCGCGTACGGTAGTGAATAGCCCCTCGATGGAAAGTTTCGTATTATTAAATTCGTGTCGCGTGGAATAAATTGAATTCACCCTTTATAATTTCGCGCATGATTTCTCGTGCGATTTTCCCGGTGCGGTAAATTTTTCATTATGGTCGTCGAAAATGCGTCACGTCGGGTCATCCGTATCGCGATTCGTGATCGCTCGGCCCTGCCATCGGTTCGCGATGCTGGGCCCGGGCGTCGATATAAAACATTGCGCTCTCAGTGGAGGCATCCAATTTATACATAATCCATCCGTGGAGTCTATTTTTATAGGCAGATTTCCTCGATATTATTTGTGTTGGAGCGATGAAAAAAAAAATCTAACTTCACGATCCAACAATATCGTGGTAAAAAGAAAAACATCTTTTAAAGTCACAATATTGAAATTACATGTAATCAACCGAGACTTTGGGGATCCGAAAATTTGCACCCGTGACGACGTACCTATTATCCTGCCATGGCCACACGCGTTCTCATTTTCTCCCCTCGTTAAATATAACCAGTCCTCTGTCCTTTCACGGTCCGTTATCCATCGTAATAAACACACAAACACACACACACACACACACACACACACACACATACAGACTCGTTATGTCGAGGTCCAAGGGATCCCGACGATGATTCCCCGACGAAAGACAATAGAGAAAAATCTTCACGCTGATGCTGGCTCTCTCCTTTAACGCTTCGTAACGAGGATGAAGTGCTAATTGAGAGAAAGTCGGTCATCTCGTTTTTTTCCATGACACGCAAAAAAAAACAACCCCTGGACACATCTTATCGTGACATGGATCGGGCTGTGTGGAGAAGCTTTTTTTCATAAGGAACGCGAAATGAAGTACTTCAGACCTTTTTTGTTACCAACCGTCGATGAAACAGTGTCGTTCGAAAAAAAATAATTTTTCATAATTTACGAATCGACGATATCGGAATTGTCTTCGAAAACCAAAAAAACTTGAACTGATTGACTTTCCGCGTTGGGGTGCCAGGAATCTTTCAACGCGAGTTTTCTAATTTAGCGGAAATTTTGGTGCTTCATTTATTTATGTAAATTTCAGCTGTTTTTGGTCTTTGGCCTTATAAATTTAATTTTTATTTATATATATTTATATGAGTTATTATTTATTTATTTAATTATCTATCATTATTCAACTAAACATCAAATCATTTAATTAAATTGATGAAGATAAAGCAAACACGAAAAAATATACTTGTAATAGGGCAATTTTTTGTGCAAAGACTACAGATCAAATTTATCGTCGTTGTTCCAATTACGTTTATCAAGCATCGGATTCGTTCGATCGATTTAATCGGGAATAAAGAGAGTCAATCCCGAGCACGAGTATGCAGGACTAAAGTGCCAAGCTCTCGGGAAGAACACACGTACACGTTAGCATCAAAAATTCAATTCAGAATTTGCGAGTGTTTGATGTGCTGACGCTTTCCTCTTGAAGCGGCCTTGCAAATTTTTTTTTTTCTCGCGCCAGGACCTTGATGTGTCGCAGACTGCAAAGATCCACTCGTAACACGTTTCATCATCCCCCAACCATAGCAATAGCGTCTTACCAATCTCATCTCATCTATCTAGATTATTTTTTTAATTTTATTTTCCCTCGCGTCGCCTTTACCCTGGCAGATATTGTCCAATAAAAATGCAAAATGCGCGTGTATATCTTTTACGTGTATTTCATCATCGTACAGCGTCTCGCACTTTCGTACGCCAGACCGTGCGATACAGAAACAACTCGATCTGACGAAACTGAGTTCGAGGACACTTGATTCCTCGATAAAATCAATCGGATCACGCCAGGATGCGAACACGACGGGAAAAGAGCCAACATTAACGAGACAGTGGATGGAAATTCCAGCGTCAACGAAATGAGCGTTGTCCGTTTCCCACGGGCTTTCGCCATCTCTCTTCTCTGGACTTTCTCAAAGGAAAACTTTTATTTTTTACCTCCTACTTGATAAAATCATAGTATTTGGTGTAATAATGAAACAACGAGACCATTTGTATCATGGTTTGGAACATAAAATAATTGTTTTCCATGGTAAAAGCATGGACAACGATTTTTCATGCGTTAATCAAATGGCGAATGGAAAAACCTATCGCGTTAGCTCCAAAAAAATTGTAACCAAGCCCTCCTTTCTTGGCGTTCAATATTTATAGCAAAACTACAATTTCATAAAGTAGAAGGCCGAAAAAAATTACTTTTCATCTCTGGACAGTCTATTCTTCGCATCCTGACGTCGTTTCTATTTTCCCACTTTAGCCTCGTGACCTGGCACTCTTGGAGCGTGTGCTGATCACGCATGTTCGATTTTTTAGCCAACGCGGTCTATTTCGCATTGCGAGGATACTTCAAGTGCTTTCTCCCGCTCTCTATCTCTCTCTCTTGAAAATTCCGCAAGATGTAGCTAAAGTGAAAGAAGAAAAAAAGTCCACACATTGAGAGTCAGATTCATATTTGATGCTTCACATTGGAGTGTAAAAGTCAGTCGGCAGAATCTTTCTCTCCTCGCTTAGCTGAAGATTTGGATGGCGGTGGATATAATATTCTAGGTCGAGTATCCTGCGCTGGAATCCATTGCGGATAAAGACGCCAAATCATGCCGACGGATGGGGCTTATCATTTTTGTACGATGCATCGTCTTCTTGAGTTCCTGGTCAGCGTTTGTCAAGTAGAATCGTTGAGTTTCGGTGCGCGATTGCCAAAGTTTTGATCCCTCGTTTCACGATCCTGACCATTTTGTCATTCACAAGGACCCAGGGATCACACTTCTGATCGTACGAATAAAAAAAATCGCTCTTTTTGAATATATATATTTTTTATAGTAAATCGCCTTGAGGGATTATAAGAGTTTGGACGCTCAAATGTTACCCTTTGGGACAAGTTTGTTATCTCAGACAAGGATTTCCGGTAAATTCAGAAATCCTTCGCCAGTTGATCGTCACATTGATGTCTTCAAAGCCGCGTACCGCAGCGAGTTCGTTGCTCCAGATTTTTTCATGCGTCATGCGGATCAATAGGATGACAAAATCGAACGAATCCAAAAGGTTTCAATTTCGATGTCACTGTTGTCGTTGCTTCTTTTTTTTTCTCTCAAAGGAACAACGATACTCAACCGACCGTGTCTAAGAGTTAAGCCGCTTATACACTCTCGCTCGATCGTAACTGTCATAACGCTATTATGCGCGCAGTCATTTGGGTCTGGCGTTTAGTTGCATTTAATTTTTTTTCGACTTCAAACCCTTTTACTATGGGAACGTGCGATTATTCGACTAACCGCAAAAAATTTAGACGCGGATCTTGATGATTCAATGAAGAAATAGCACGTCTGACGATCCTCGAGGAAATCCTCGATCTAGAAATTTAGGGGATGCCAGTATTGCAATTCCGGAAAGAAGAAATCCGTCGAGAAAATTGGAATATGGTAATTTGCGATTTATACAGAAGGAATTGAGTTTCACGAGAAAGCTTGAAAATTTTTAAGTCCAGTTGGACAGAGGGTATGCATGCGCAGCTTTTTCATGAGAAATTGAGCGAAGCACTGAGTCGCGAAACCATCGGTTTTTTTTTCTATGATAAAGACTAAAAGAAGCGAGTTGATGCGCGTGTGCATGCGCTTACGTTGATTGTGCGAATTTTCTCGTGCAGAATTACGGGAGGGAAGAGCAATCTGTTAAGTGGAAACGGTTTCTTTTATTCTTGCATACACGCGACCCGAGATACGTCGTACCGTGCGACAAATGGCCGCGTATACCCCTCAATGAGAGCTGTGTTTTTTTTTATAGCCCGGGATTTTCATCCAAATGTCCTTCGACGGTCCCGCGAAGATCCGGCGAGTCTCTTACACGTTTTTCCATTTTATTCTCGGGCGCACTTGCAGCGCTTGGTTCAACGGGTTATTCAAGACGAGCTCGAAGTAACGAGAATTCCTTTTCACTTCCTTATTATCCTTGAGATAGTCCTTGCGGTAAACGCCATCGAGGACGAAAATCTCAAAAATAAGTATCGATCGCCGCATAGATAGAGGAACCTATTATAAAACATAAATTCTTTCGATTTTTCATAATGAAAATAATACTCGAGAAGATTCATACTTTCAGTGTTTTTTTTATTCATCTCTTGAATTGATTAAAATATTTTTAACAAGAAAGCATAATTAACTGAATCATCTAGTTTATTTTTGAAAAAAATTGTAATTTTCAAACTGAATCATTTTTTCGATCCTCTCTCAATTCTTGTTTCTATGAGCTGTTGCTTAGTTTTTTCAAAACTACGTTGACGTTTATCGCCGTTTTGTGGTAACTGTATGCTTATATGGATTTATATATGAGGCATTCCAGCTATTCAAATAAATTGACAAAAAGGTACATTTAAAAGCGCATCTTTTGATCGCTATCCCATCATGGAGAAATCATTTTTCGATTTTTTCTGTGTGTGTGAAACTTTGAAAAATGTGTTTTCAATGTATACAAAAATGTGTACGATAAATATTGTAATTGTATTAATAAATAATAGCATCCACAACATTACCTGTGTCCTTGCTCCTTTTTTACGAATAAAAACACATTTTTCAAAGTTTCATACACATAGCAAAAATCGAAAAATGATTTCTCCATGATGGGATCGCGATCAAAAGATGCGGTTTTAAATGTACTTTTTTGTCAATTTATTTGAAAAAAATCAGCGGATACACTCTTGGCGAAAAAAAAATTGTACTTTGAAAGGTGTTAAAACGGAAGAGGATGAAAAATAATTTTTTTTTGAGAAATACGTATGTTTTTTTTTTGTCAAAAAGTAACTGAAAAAAAATCGGCGACACGAAAAAAAAATGTCGAGGTAATGGCCGCTCGGTTATAGCTGGAATGCCTCATATATATAGCTGTGTGTGTGTGTGTGTGTGGCGAAAATGAGGGGGATGTTTATTGTATTGTAAACTTGTGGTATGTGTTATTTTCTGCCATTGCATGAGGGAGTTTATCGGTTGTCAGAGGTCTCGTATAGGTGTTTATCGTCACTGGCTATGTTTCAAAAGCTCGGCATACACACGGGGATATTCAAAGCTTCGAAACTGCGAATGAATTTACTTAAAAATTTTAGCAATGTAACATTTCTGTGGTTAAAGAGAACAAAAAATTAATCAAAACGTGTCCGGCGAAGACAAACAAAGTGATGAACACAAAAGTTGAGCTTGACAATTATAAAATGACCAAAGTTGGAACATTCTCGGATCATTTTTGAAAATTAGACTGACGCGAATCATTTTATTCACTTAAAATGGATTTGTTTCATGAAAATAACATTTTATTTCAATCAAACGAGTCCTTTTTTAATGCCTTGAAAATCTTTGGAAAAAAATATTTCTCAAAAACAAAGCATCCTTCATGAGGGTTGAAAAATGGAAAAAGGGCTAAAGGATTCGACATGAAATGACCTATATAATGAGTACATGTATATGGATGATGTGTACACGGGTTGTTGGCGGATGGCAGAGATTCCGCGAGAAGGGGGTGGATGGTGGGAGCGTATGAAGGGGCAAATATGAAAGAGAGGCGCCGGTGGATTTCATCGGAGGGCTCTTTAACGTCCCGTGTGAACAATGAAACGGCAGAGACGCGATATCGTCGATATGCACTGCCAGCATCTTTTTTCATCGTCACTGGGTCAGTGTACCAAGGCTGTCGAACGAGATGGAAAGAAAGAACGAGAGAGGGAGAGAAAGAGTGAGATACCGCACACGGGCTTTGCCGAGAATGAAAATTTCTTCATTCTTTCTTTTCTCGATCCACCTTTCTTCCTCATCTCGCGCATCTCATTTTTTTTTCTCATCCGCGACAATTTTTGCGCATGAAACGTCAAGATTGTGCAATTTGACGGTTTATTTTTCGAAATTTATCGCCTTTCATCGCGATTCTTCGCCTATTTTCATCTTTCATTGCTTTCTCCAAATTTGATTCTAGGAAATTTTAATTTATGAATTCTAATTAATGATTTTTCAACCGGCCGATTATTCGTCAATGATGAAAAATAAATGATTTCATGCAATTTTCAATGTTTATTGTAACCAGTGGAAAACGGTCGAATCCACTTTGTGTTAAGAACCTCATTGAGAAATTGATCGTTGTGCAACAGCGTTGAAATTTTTTCGAGTATCAACTATGGACGATAGGGTTTCGAACGTGCAGCTGACACTCGGAATAAATATATGCATGCGTCAAATGGATTTTCGCGTATATTTCACATGCTCGATGTAAACACAAAACTCAGCCTGTAATACGAGAAAAATATTCTAAAAAATCGTTGCCGAACATCGTGATACCTTTTGATTCAAACGTTTTTTTTTTTTTAATTTTAAATTAATACCAACTCGACGAGTGTTCTCGATCAATCAACGATCGAAAAAAATTATTTAAAAAAATGCAGTTCACTGCATTTTAATTTATTTCAAACTCTCAACTACCATTACGGTACATGGAGAAACGTGACGATCGTGATGATCGTGAGATTTTTTTTAGTTTATGCTTTATACGTGAATAAGTATACCTGAGTGAAAAAAATATCATACGTTTGGCCAGAGTGAGGAATTACAAGGAAATATGCAGTACCAAAGGGATCGAGATGAGAACTATCTGAGAGAGGAGATAAAAAAGATAATTACAGAGAGAGTAAAAAAGTAAAAAGTGAGAGACAGAGAGTCATGCAACTCACCAATGCCTGGGCGGCGCTCTGGTGCTGCAAGCAAGAAACACCGAGTTACAATTATATCGCAAACAACAATTAGCCAGGATTTTTTTGTCTTTAGTAATGTGAAACAAAGATTATAAAATGTGTGCATTTTTATAATTAAAAAAATGCTTTGACCCGTGTGCTTGCAGGGTTTTCGGAGAGTGCTGAAATGTCAAAAAATGGGAGGATCTTTCGAAATTCAAATGTTTATTTTCCTCTCCGATCGTCCTGAACCACGGATATTGTTGCAGCGGTATTAAATAATTAGCTCACTTCGTCATTTATTTTATTAGATTATTTTATCTAATTTATTCGAGGTATTTTGTTCATTCTTATATTCTCGGGAAATTATACGGTTATTATAATAATTAAAAATATATTATTCAAATATCATCGTATTCGACAAACTGAACGAAATATGGATATCAAAAAGGATAGAGAGTGAAAATATAAATAAAATTTTCCGTTTTCTTCCCATTCTCGACTTGATGCTCGAATCAAGTGGCAGAAATGCAATGGAACCGTTGAAAAATGCCGATCCGGAAGAAAACGACGGCGATAACGCGTAATGAAATCGGAGAACCAGGAACGTCTTTCCCTCTCTCGCTTCATCCTATAAAACAGGAGTGACGTACAGCCTCTCCAAAAATCTTCGATCTTCACAATCGTTATAAGCTTTGTATTCACTTGATATAAAATATCGACCTGGCAGACTATTTATTAGGCCGATATACAGATAAATTGAAAAAATTTATTTCAATGAAATAAATCTTTTTGCCAAGGTGTGCTTAAACTTTTTTCCCGAAAATCTATCACGAAATGTCCCATGTACGTTGACGAACTCATATATATATATATATATATATATATATATATATATATATATTCTGAGACGTATAGGTCGTACTTATGGAGTATATATAGTGCAACTGTATGAGCCTCCGGCGAATCGATTTGTACGCGCACCGCACCGGATCCCCCCAAGAACAGGCGTGCTCTGCAATGCACCAGCACACACCGACATCGCTCGATACATATTCGCCCCCCCCCCGCCCCTTAATCCTTCGCCCCCGCCCGAAATAAACAAACGATTCTTCGGCAATCGACTCGTTGTGTTCGATCGACGCGCCCGGCCTGTCTTCCTTCCATTTCAATTGTTTTACTTCTGCACAACTCCCTTTTTCCGCCAAGATGTTTCTTGCAAATTTTTGTTCTACTATAATTATGGAAAAATACGCCAAGCAGCTCGGTTCAATGGTATCGTGGATATTCCAGTGGTGTAAGAAGAAAGGGAAATCGTTTTATCAACGTTTTTCCTAGTTTTCTTGAATTTTTGAACAAAAACGAAATCCAGGCGGTGTCCATTTTGCCCCCATCCCATCCCATCCCCTCCTATTTCCCAAGTTCCCTTTAGAATTTTGGTATTTAAGAGAGAGTCTGAAGAATTTTGTTTTGTATGCATAAATATGTAATTACAAGAGAACATTTAACTGATAATTGATGGAAGAAGCTGTAATTAAAATGGCTCGCTCACGATTATAAAATTGTGGAAAATCTTCATTTTATGAGAATTTTTCAGGTGAAAAGGCATCAGGAAAGAAAAAGCTCCGGTGGGTGTGTGCGTACGCACCGGCAAATCGCGCTGACGCGCAATGCAAACAAAGCACGTCAAGTTTATCTGATAATTATTCCATCTTTATTCTTCTGGATTTATTTTCTCTCTCTATCTCTCCTTCCTCACTTCGCTCTCTATGTTTATCGCACAATGGTTGATCCATTTTCGCGTCGCGACGCTGTGCGAAAAGATATACGCCTCGACGATTGTTCGCTTGATAAAAAAAAAAAAAAAAAAAAGATTTCCTCGTTTTGCGTCTTTCATGAATGAGTCGGTAGAAAATATACTAAAAAATAATGAAAAATATATTTTCTAAATATTGTGATTAATTTTTGACCGAGTAACAAAATGGACGTTCATTGCGAGTGAACGAATAAATTATTTTCAGCTGAGAATTTCAAAATCGTGGTGAACAAATTTGTTAATTTTTTTTAAAAACATTTTATCGTTCCCTCACTATACCGAGCGTCGCTTTTCCCACGCGTCCGTACGAATTTCACGGCAAAATAATCAAACGATCACGGTCGCAAAGTTTCAATTAACCAAAATTTAACGAGACAATGACAACGAATAGCTCGTTATTCGACGTTGTCCGGGGTAATTTAATTCGCGCGATGAGAACACAGCGAGTGTGGCATTCACACGAATTAACAAGTTCATATTGAGAGGCCATTTTTCTCACTGATCGGATCAATGATTTCCCATCGTAATATTTTCCATTCGAAACTGCCGAATGGATCGAAAATTTCTACATTGACGGGCATTCCGATAACGAAAAAAAATAATTCAAACAACCCTTAAAATCTCTCGAATTTCCGTATATGCAGCTCTAAATAATTTTTTTCATCCTTCGTTAGACGTTCTCAATTGGGAAGCTCATAGAGCAAATAAATCTCTCTTTGAACCTCCTTTGCGAGGAAGTGCTCCAAGTTTTGAATTCACAGGAATTTATTTCAACGATAATAAAATTCCATTCAACGTCGATTTCACAATCCCATGAAAATTATTCGAGCAATGATCATTATCGGGTGCAAATCAAAGTTCATCGGGGATGAGATATATACAGTCCGCTCCCGTAATAGAGCCGCCCTCGATGCTGGCTCACCTCGGGTTTCATATTCGTCTCCCTCAATAATGCCGCACGCTAGCTCAATGAAATAGCGTATAATTTCGCTTGGATTAATTTAATCAAAGCGCTAAATAATTTGAAAAATCAGTCACAATTTGTACTATTACGATTCACTGAAATCGCTCTGAAAATATTCAGAAAAAAAATTTCAAACACGAAATAATCTCAATTGTTTGTCAGAAATTCAGATAATCAGAACTCTATGGGAATATGTATTCCCATAGTCATTTTAAATAAAGTGGTTCTGTTTTGTGTTGGACGCTTCGTACAAAAGCATTCCATTCAATAAAAATGTATATTTACCGTATCTGATGTATATAAACAGGAGTAAATGAGAATGAAGCCCGAATAAATGTTACTCAGCCGCCGCGGCCCTATTCTGGGAGCGCGAAATGAATTTCGACAGCGCGAACGCGGGTCAGCAGTGGCGGTACCCGAGTTCCAGGAAAAATACTCCCCTAACCGCCCATAGCCGGCTCTATTACGGGAGCGGACTGTATAGACATTTTTTTTTCCTCTATACAGTTGCGATGACTCTCACAGAGCTATAGTAATAGTACGGCTAACAAAAACTATGCGAATGCAAATAGTAGGTCAACCGAGTCGTATAAACACACGACAACGATCACCTCTTTTTATACATCGTCGTCGATGGTCAGTCGCACGCGCGCTCAAACGCAAATGTGTGCATAAAAAGGTGCACGTATTCGAGGGTTAACAGGCACACACAAGCGTGCTGTTCAACGGTGGATCGTTTTCCGCACCAGTTACCATAGCAAAAAAATTATGCCCCGTCTTATTTTCATTTGGGGACTACTTTCCCAAACGTTTTATTTTCAAGTCTGACCATCCAATGATTTTCATAATGTTGTAAGGGAAAATGTCGCAGAGCGATCACCCAAGATGACTGAGAGGAAAAAATATTAACGAATGATTTTACTTGACATTAGTGCGGTAAAATAGGAAATTTTACAAAATTTCGAACCCTCGACCGATATTAATCTATTCGAACCGATAACAAACTGTTTGAATTCAATACAAATCGCGTGCCTAATGCCAAAAGGGCCTATTACAGCAAGAAGATCTGTAAAAAAAAAATTTTTGATGTACTAAAACCAAAAGGGCCTATCTTAAGACCAAATCTCTTTTGGTTTTAGGAAATTGTCAGCCTAAAACCAAAAGGGCCTATAAAAAAAATCAAAATTTATCAAAGTTTAGAATAGAAATTGCATACCAGAGCATTTTTTTTGAAATTTTTTTTTTTTTGAAATTTTTTTTTCTTTTTTGAAAAAAAATTTTTTTTTTTTTGAAATTTTTTTTTTTTTTTTTGAAAAAAAAGTTTAAATAATTTGTTATTGTTTATTTGTTTCAACATTTTGTTATTTTTTATTTGTTTAAGCAATTTGTTTAAACGTTTGTTTAAATTATTTGACTTGTTTTCATTTTTTTTTTGCAAAAAAAAAAGTTGAAGTTATTTGTTATTGTTTATTTGTTTCAACAATTTGTTATTTTTCATTTGTTTAAAGAATTTGTTATTGTTTATTTGTTCAAACAATTTGTTCTTTTTTTAAACAATTTGTTATAGTTTATTTGTTTAAATAATTTGTTATTGTTTATTTGTTTGAACAATTTGTTATTGATTAAAACGAAACTTAAAGTACTTCTACTTTAAGTACTTAATGTATTTTGTACTTTATACTTGAAGTACTTAAAGTACTAGGTACTTATTACTTTAAGTACTTGAGATTTAAAGTAATTAAAGTACAAGTACTTAAAAAATCAAGTACCAATTTCAAGTACTTTTTGTATTAAAGCATATTTTTACCTTGCATGATACACTGAGAGTCGACAGATTGGAACAGAAATATTTAAACCAAGAATTATCAGAAGCACTGACGATAGAAATTTTTTTTTTTTTAATCTATTTTGATACAGGTATTCATGATAATTCATGATAAATTCACGATATTATATCATGAATTGTTACAATCGTGGATCCGAATCAATAACAAATTGTTCAAAAATAAACAATAACAAATTATTTAAACAAATAAACTATAACAAATTGTTTAAAAAAAGAAGAACAAATTGTTTGAACAAATAAACAATAACAAATTCTTTAAACAAATAAAAAATAACAAGTTGTTGAAACAAATAAACAATAACAAATTGTTGAAACAAATAAATAATAACAAATGATTTAAACTTTTTTTTTCCAAATAAAAAAAAAAAAAATTTTTTAAAAAGAAAAAAAAATTTCAAAAAAGAAAGATTTCTTTTCCAAAAAAAAAAAAATTTTTTCCAAAAAAAATTTTCAATTTTCTTAGCGGAAAGTAAAAAAAAAAATTATAGGCCCTTTTGGCTTTAGATCACTAAATTTTCAATGTCATAAAGCCAAAATTTGAGACATAGGCCCTTTTGGCTTTGGAAATTTTTTTTTTGTCTTTAGGCTTAGAAAATGTTGGCAAAACGATTGGCGCAAAAAAAAAAAATTATAGGCCCTTTTGGTTTTGCAAAGCCAAAAGGGCCTATAACTTTTATAGGCCCTTTTGGCATTAGGCACGCGAAATCATCCCTCTTCCCAAATACATGTAGTATATGAAAAATAATTTAGCTCGATAACTTGAAAATTACGAAAATTTTAGAAAGAAAATTAATTTTATGAAAATTGCACAATTTCGTAAAATTCGGAAAATCAGTGATTTTTTCCAAGCATCGACTCTCGATAGCTACAAAATTACAAAGAAATTAGAACCTTCACGAGGATTCTTAAAGAATTTGGAATCTTTATAAAATGCCTCGAATGTCTTGAATAATTTCCCTAAAAACTTGAAATTCCATCGTCCTTTTTCTACTCTTCGCGCGGCAACATAATGATTCATCTACGAAACTTTTTGCGACGGGGCTCGAGGGAATTTTCGATTTAACAAAACGCATGATTGGGAGAGGCAGAAATATTAGCGGCAGCTTGTTGGGTTATTCGATCATTCATAACGGCCCAGCGAAATTACGAATGCAAATCCAAGTTGCTGAAGGCACGAGAATATATATATTTATACAGTGTTTGCTCGTCGATAAAATACATGGCATTGGATTCGCGAGTAGGGGTGGAACTCTGTGGACCGTCGTCAACGTTTCTCTCAATCTCTCTCCCTCCTCTTTTCCCCTTTTCGTCGGGACTCGGTTTAAACCGAAAAGCTCGATCGTTCTTCTCGACCCCATCACCTGGAAAAGGTTCTCACGAGTATTCGTAAAGAGCGCGCGGGCAGTTACCGAAGGGCAACATATACATGCATATTCATCTAAAAAAGCCACGTCGTGGAAAATCGATTTTTCTCGCACGAGCCTCTGTTTGGCACAATTGCCCGTATTCCTACGTTACACGACTGGGGGACACGGGGTACTAAAATGTCGGCCAAATGCTCGTGTAAATATCGCAATGTAAAAATAAAAATATCTCATAATTTAGTTATTTTAATTAATTTCGATTAATTTTAAGATTCATTCGATCGTCTCCGTGAGTTGTTCTCCCCCTTCGGCACCAAAAAAAAATTTCCTCTCCCCTCGATCGTCGAATGATATCTTCAATTCGTTTCAAATTGTGCGAAGATTGATTTTTCCCAAAAATAGTGCAAAAACAACGCGTTCCCCCTTAAATTCTCATCAACGATGATTCTTCTTTCGATCATCGATATTTTTTCTCGTCCGATGCTCGATGCATTTTTTTATTTATCGTTTTTGGGAACCTGCAGACGTCTGCAAATTGCGCGATTCGCCACTTAATGCCAAACGGCTTATCCGAGGGTCGTGAATTATCATAGAAACATGCAAATCGTCTTTCCGTCTCCGGGAAGATATTCGGTAAGCCCGCACGTTGTGCAATACGCATACACTTTCGCGGATGGCAGAAAATCCAATAGCGAAAGAACAAGGTTGCGGTACACGGCTCCGAGCTTTCGCGTAAGCCGAGGGAACAAGCGTCAAATAACTCGAGATCGAGCATATTTTTCTTCCCTCTCATCGTCAGTTCCATGCAGATATTCGCTCCTCTCGGGGAAGCTTCGTTATCATCCATCTTGAATTCTCGATCTCAAGTGTCCCAAAATGTCACAAAATACGTTTCTTTTTTATTTCCGAACCCAGGGTACACGCGTGATTGCAAAAATCCTCAAGATCTCTCCGACTCTCGTAATTTTGCATTTTTCGGATCAAAACTATTTCAACTCAAATGCATCGAGTGACAAAGATTGCGTAAAAATCGCGAAAAAAAATCGTTTAAATTTGAAATTTTCCGATTTCTCTTCGTCGTTCGTTGAGCTTTTTCACGAGAAAGCAATTGTCGCGTTCATTGGAAAGAAACTCCAGAAAATCACAAAGAAGACTCGGTGAACGATTGAAAAAACGGACGCCACGCGCGAATATCTAATTTGGACTTTTTTCCAACCATGTGTCGTACGATCTATCACAATGATCGTAATAATTCGTTTTTCGCTACGAATCAAGCGAGATCGATCGAGACGCTGATGGTAATCCGTGAAACGTTACAATAGAATTCAAGGGGGTACGATGATGATCGGAGTGAAAGAGGGACGAAGAGCGAAGAGCATCGGGACAACAATCGACTCACCGAAGGCATCAATTGATCGGTCGATCTGACTCTGGTGACCTTGTTTCTGTACAGTATCCTCTTGACGAGTTTCTCCATCGGTTGATTCCACTTCATGAAGCTCACGTAAGCCAGATAGAAGCAGAAGAGCACGAGTGCCTCGTACCAGTGTATGAAGTTGTCGCGAAAGAAGTAAATCAGCGTCAGAAGACTGACGCTGTAGAACGTGCAATCGCGAAAGAGCGGCCACCACGTCAACGTCAGTACGGTCTTTGAGAATATAGCGCACATACCGATGACAAACAGAATATTGAAGACGGCGGAGCCGACGATGGTACCGATGCCGACGTCATCGAACGAAACAAAAACACCAATTATCGACGTGAACAATTCGGGCGCGGAGCCACCGGCCGCCATGAAAGTAGCGCCCGCGACGTCATCGGCGATCTCGAATTTTTCTATTATAACATCGAGGGCGGGTACGAAAAATTCATCGCAAACAATGGCGAGTGCGACGAACATGTAAACAACACCGAGTACGTGGAGTATAACGGCGCCGTGACGACGCTCCTCGAGGCTGAACAAATCGCGGGGAAAAAGCGGTGTCTTTTCCTCGGTATCGTTCGCACCAGGCACTTTGCTGTGACGATGATGATGATGATGATGAAGAGTACCGTTGTAACCGCCCTCGACGGCACCCGCCATCGCACGGTCAGCGTTATCGTTGTTATCATGGTTGTTGTTGTTGTTTATTCCGTTTGTCATTATCGACACGCTGGAATTGGGGAATGCGCCATAAGCCACCGTACCCGTTAAGGGTGACAACGTGCTCAAACCTGGCATTATCGATGGATTATTCGGCGATGGTCTGTGCGCGCGGCTCGATGTTGTCGCAACGGCCAAAAGAATCGCCAGGCTCGTGACGATACCGCGAACGATCCGCATACGACTGAGAAAATTGCCGCTCGTGGCAGCCACTCGACACGTTGTCGCTGCTCGACCACCAACGCCACCACCAATGTTCCTGGCACACGACGATCCTCTCGGCGACGTCGTCATTCTTCCGCAGCCTCGTAACTCCCGGGGCGTTATTTGTTAATTTTTTTCTCAATTCTCTATCGTCCAAGCTCGGAAAAATCGCGCGAGTCCTCGATCGAGCAGGATGTCGGGCGAGATCCAAAGACGACAACGAGAAGGGAACTTGATAAAAAAAAAAATCCGTTTGAGCAAGAACCGGAACGCAGCGGAACTCAAAAGGCACGTCCCCTCCTGTTCTTACTCCGAGACTCCCCTACCCTCGGAGTCACTCCACCCTCCAAACCCACTCTCTCTCTCCCTCTTTCTTTCCTTCAAAACTCAATGCTCCCCACCCCCCTGAATCTACGGTCCTTTCGACCCTCCGTAAACCCTCGAGCAACCAAAACCTTTGCAAGAAAACTCGCTTGCCCACCGAGCCTCTCGAGAGGCCCCGCGTATCAAGGATTCCCCGAATCACCGAATCCCCGACGAGCTCGTGTCATTTTACGACGCAGCGATTTGTCATTCGCTCCCTTGAATTCGAACGATCGACAATTGGCGCTCTCTCTCGCTATTTTCGTTATTTTCTTGATAGATAATGGGGAGTTTATTCGCGACTACCGGCTGCTCGTCGGTATTTGCAATTTTTACCCGTTCCTCCGGTATTTTGTCCACAACGAGCAAGCGGAACGAGAAGCATCGACGTTTCGATTTTCGTCGGTTTTTCAGCTTATTCCTCTCGTCAGCTCCGCTTACTTCAACTTTCGTATCCTGGTCGCACTTTCATCCGACTCTCGTCTCCCTTCTCTCGTTCGTCGCGACTCTCGACGATCTCTCGCCAATTCGCGCAAAGAGTATCACGCGGAAACATTCGTCAAAATCGCGCACTCTCCGCGTTTCCACGATGACTTCCACGTTTTTTTTTCCTTTTCAACAACCCCCTGTTGGAATCTCCGAGTTTTCGATCTTCGTCGTTCAGTCTCTTTTTCTCGCGCACGGAGATCAATATATTCGGGGATCGTGCGAGTTCTTTGGGCTCGGGCTTTCTCGTTTTTTTTCTCCTTTTCTCCCTTCACATCTCCCCGATCACCGTCATCTCGACGGTACACGTTTGTGACGAAAATTCTTCAAGTCCCATTCGTACGTTTTTCCTCTTCTAATTTTTCTTCGCTCAGCGTCTTCGTCATCGTCTCTCCTCGTCGTCACGACCCTCACGCGCGACCGACTCTCGTTCGCGTCTGTAATTCGCGTCGAATCTCCTTGAAAAAACTTTTCTTCTTGACAGTTTGCGCGCGCGTGTGTGTGTGTGTATGTTTTCTTTTCAATTTTTTAAGTAGGAAAACAAAAAAATTTCCCACGTTCACGTACAACGCGACGACAGAGGAGGAGCAGCAGAACGGCGCCCCCGCCGCGATGCCCGCCCGCTGCACACTGTCGTGCACCTCTGTTCGATCTTACTACGTTTATCCTTAGCCACCCTCGCGCTTCACCCTCGCGCTTCGCGTCGCTCCACCCTTACAGCGAGCAGCGGGATCCGCGGGGGAGAGATCGAGGGAGAGGGAAGAAGAGGAACACGCCGGGAAGGAGATATCTCCTCTCTACCACCGAGCTCTTCCCTCTCGCCCTCGTTCCCTCGGTCCCTCGGTCCGGCGATCCGTCTCCCTCATCCTCGATGCTTTTTCACCAGCTGTACCAACGAGAATAGGCCATCATCATCATCATCATTATTATTATTATTATTATTATTATTATTATTATCATTATTATTATTTTTATCTCCTCTTTTTTTATTTTTTTCCATTCCGCTCACGCGTGTTCTCGCACGCGCTCATCGCGCCCCTTGTTCGTCAATTTTTGGGGCTATGCCTCCAGCCAATCCTCGCTAAACGCTTTTGCCCCACTGCCATCTACCGTTGAACGGAGGAAAAGACGTCGATGGGGGTGCAAAAAAGACCGAACGTGTGGATATGCGTGTGTGCGTGTGTATTCGCACGTACATGCATGCATCCGTATATCGGCGAGAGGAAAAACGACATAGAGAGAGGGAACGAAAACGCGAGGGCGCGGGCGCGCGCTCTTTCGCGACCGAGCGGACCCCGAGCGAGCACCCCTCGCCGGGCCACCCGCTCGATATCGGAGACTCTACGACTCTACTCCGGAATTCCACGGGTGGTACATCTATATAAATATATAATATATATATATATATATATATATATATATATATATATATATATTCATATACTTCTACCTATGTATGCACGAAGGCTATGTACAAACGTATATACGTGTATATCTGTATATATACACTCACACACGCGTCACCACATTTATATGCATAGTTCTCGTATTCACGTATGAAGCATTCCACGCTGAATCGATCACCCCTCGTTAACCTCGCGATTTTCCACGCCCTCTCTCTGCGTCGGGATATTTTAAAGTGAAGAGAGTCTTTTTTTTTTATTTGCTCGCGTGGTTGTAATGTTGTCAAGAACAATTTCAAAGTTTGGAAAAACCTTTCGACATTTCGTTAAAGTCCAAGAGAGAAATTTCATTACCACCGATCAACGAGGGCTGCTGCGTCTCGTTTACAAATGGCTCTGGCCATTCTACAACCCCCTGGAGTGAAAATTGAAATTGAAACAGATCGAAACTTTCTGACCAATCGATATGCGCGAGTCAGACTGCTCGATCGATCTCACTCGTTTTCTTAATTCGAGTTTGAAGGAAAGAAGAGTCATTGAATTTGTCAACTCCTTTTGGCAACCCCTGTCCCACGCGCGGAGCCCCGATTTTGCGGCTCACGACCGTACGAGGCTGACGTTTGTAAAATATCATCGTATAGTTAACGAAAAGTGAATGCCTTTGACGAATAGGATCGGCGAATGATGAATCGCGAGTGTAGAGCAAAAAGCCTCGGCCATAATTGCCCAGTGCTGTTTCCGAATCGAACGGAATCCGATCCACGGTCACGTGAATCGTGAACAAAAGCTCACCGCTTGGAATAATGAAAAATCATGTTTACCGTACCCTAAAAATCTTTGAATAGAATTTTTTCATCGGTAGCCCTGTTGGAATTGTAAAAAGATCGGCATGAATCGGAAATGTAAATTCGAATTGAAAATGTACGTATTTTTTTGAGGACTTATCGGACCTTGTCAGCTTGGCATGTTCGCTCAGTCGTGTGTATAAATGTAGAAAGAGAGAAAGAGAGCGAGGAGAACGTTGAAATCAACGTTGGCCGAGGAGTTTGCGATACGACGCGTGTTGGAAAATTGCCACCGTGATGTTCGGCCGTTCGCAGTGTTCGTACTGTACAGAGTACAAACACGGTCCGTTGGCGGATCGATTCGGCAGAACCTTGGATGAGACGGAAAAGGTAGCCGATGAACGAACGTTTGTGTATACGAACGCCCTTTGTATCAATGTGCGCGATGGTCTGGAAAAGAAAGGAATAAAAACTCAGCGCGATCCATTGGGAAGATCGCGGAAATAAAAAGTCTGGACGTAGGAAAGATCGATCGAGAGAAAACTAATGAACGAAGAGAAGCAAGAATCATGAAAATTCGAATAATTTGCTCACCTTTTCCTCATAATTTTCCCTCGAATTGACGAATCGACGATGAAGAGATCGATCGAGTGTACACGCCGATCGGTGAACAATCGAAAGATGTGTCACAATGAAAATTTCCGTGGCGTTCATTGTTTCGTCATAACCGATCGTCCTTGCTTTCGCACGCGTCATTCATTGCCACGACGTAATTACTCACACGCGACATTTTGCAAGCGTCTTGAACCTCCGCGATTACCATCGAAATTATACTCGATGCAACTTGACAGCTTATTCGTTCAAACTGACATATTGTAAATAATAGTAAAACAGGAACGACATTTGTATCACTGTAATTTTTCGGCGAAAATTTTGTCCTTCGTGAAAGAGACATTGAGACGGTATTGTTGACCAGAGCGCTTTTTTAGAGTGATTTTTGTCATTGAATGTTTTTGATGAAAATTAATTCATAAAAATTTTCATTTCCTGAGAAAACTATCGGTAGATTCGTGTTCAGGGGGGCAAGATACATTGATATGAGGTTCTAAACAAATAAATTGAATTTTTTTTTTTCGCACGTTGGCAAAAATTGAATCAATCCACCAAAACGACTGTAATTTTTTTTGGAGATCAGATTTTGACTTCGATTCGAGCTCATTCTCTTCGTGGTCCTGAAGCTTCAAAACCCAGTTTGGTTTGTCAAATTCCGATTATTTTTCAATTTTTTGCAGATTTTTTAAGCTCGACCATCGATTTTTGGAAAGTCTTCTTCAAGTCTTTCCATTTTTTTGCGATTTTCAAACTGCTTCCATTTCTACAAAACATTAGTTATCAGACTGATCCAGAAGGCATTCTCCAACTTTAGCCACAACCTTTGCGTACAAAATAGAAATTTTAGAATCGGTCGAACCGAAGTGAAGTTATGACGACTTGAAATTTCGCTATTTTGAGGTTTCTGAAAAGTCGTTCAAAAATCATTCGCGATTCTATTAATTTCCAAAAGATTCCCTCGAATGGATCCTCCTCCCAGTCACGTTGAAATTTGAAGCGTTAAACGCAAGTGGCGAGTACGTTTTATCGATGGACGTAATTCTATCGAAGGTGATGGAAGATTCTTCGCAAAAACACAATCATGCATGGACAATTTTGTACACGGGAGACTTAAATTGGAATTCCTCGTGCCTGGTTACGAGCTGGCATGTGCAACTTGAGGGTTAACAATTTTCACCAGAGCCCTTCATAAACCGTGCACCATCTGGGTAACCTCCAGCCAGAATACTTGAAGTCCAATACACACAATCACACCGAAAAAGACAGAGAGGGATGAGAGAGAGAGAAACACACAATGCGAAATAGTCGGTGGACCCCCGAGACCTTTATCGATAACAGCCATTGACCCAGATACGTCCCTACCAAATATCATTGGATCGCCGCCCTTCTGTTCCATGGCTCGTACCTTTTCTACATTTACGACTGCGGCTCGCTCGCCCGAGCCAACTAAACTTGTAATTTACTTTGATTTCATCGACCGCGACGGCAGTCACGAATCGACGATTACACACTTTTCACACAGTCCGAACGTAAGATTCAATGAAAATAAGAGTTTCTCAAGGCTCGTCAACCGGGTACCATAAGCCCCCTGAAGCCTGGGTAACATATACCCCGTCTCTGAGACCCGTAGCCTCATTTTGGCATTCATCCGAAGGTTCGAGGATGCAGCTTTGTCGGTCGTTGCTGCCCCGTTTTGATGGACGTCTTGGCGTTTGCGCGTGAGCCCATTTTACCATCCCAGCAGAGACCCGCTTTTTTCCATCACAAAGAGGCTTTGTGCGTCGAAGTAACTGGAGCAATTGGGTATGGACCGAGCCTGGTTGCAATCTACCGAGGTACCATTTGCAAGAGTCCATGTCGTATGTTGGTACCTCTTTGGACCACGCATCTGTGAACATTGCCTCGGGCAAACTGACGCGCAGACGCTTTCAAGCGTGACTGCGATTAACACCGAAGGTACATGCGCGGCGCCTAAAGCTCATGCCGCTGCAACACCGACACCGACACCCCATCGTCACGATCATCCCTTGTTCTTTCTACGAGTACACACAGATGTCTCTACCGCACCGAGATAAATTGTTCATTTAATTTCAATAAATTCATCTAAAGTATAAATAAAAAATAGTAAATAAATATTTAAAAAAGTTATTACGGTAAACAAAAAATTATCAGGCTCACACTTGAATGAGTCAGGAAAATTGATTTCCATCGAATGGATTTTTTGCTTAATTTTTTGGCTCATCGCACTTTCAGAATTTCTTTTCTACCGAATGTTCCTTCAGGATCACTTTTCTTGTTGCTGTGCATGATAATCATGAAATTTCAATACCGAAATCTTTTCGCGGGAAGCGCAAAAACGTTCGCGAAATGCATATCCATTATCCCTGTATATTGATTTTAACGCGCGGTTGTTCATCCGCCGATGAACTCGAGTGGTCCCACTCGAGTGGTAATGGAAACAAGCCAAACCTCGGTGGTCGCGAGAATAGCAGCAACGATCGAAACGCTCAGTTGAATCGAATTGCCGATCAACATTTTACGATGACGCTTTTGTGAAATCTTCTTTTATTCCTTGAAAATCAAATTTTTAAAAATTATATTTTTATTTCATTATTATTTATTATTATTAAATTTTATTATTTTTTTTATCATTATATTATATTTTTAAGTTTTTAAAAATTCCTAAATTTGACAAGACTAGCTATTGCTTTTGGGTGAAATCCTGATCTTATTTTTCAAATACTGTTATCAGAAAAAAATATTGAAAGTCAATTTGGTTTTTGGGGGCCGGGCTTGAAAAAATCGGTGTAATGTTGAAAAATTACGCATTGATGTAAATATACCCTCGCACCCGGAGAAATGATTTGTTCAGTTTGAATGAAATATATCTAAAATAAATAGAATTTATTGTAATATCTGCCAAATAGGCTATTATCAGGCCGATATTCAAACGAGTTATTTGAATCAAATAAATTTTTGTCTGGGTTTCTATTAACTTGAAATTAAACTGGTATCATCTTTTCATGAGAGTCCGAAGTGTCTGGATAAAGTAAAATCTCGGAAATCTTCTTTCCGAAATCGCGATGTATACGTATAAAAATTTGTTTACTCATAGAGAGAGTTTCACATTACCGGGGGAGTTTGCAATGAAATATTTTCATTATTAACAAATAATACGTCGGCTCTTACGGTATAAGAAAAATGTAGCGGCGACGGATAACGCCCAAATTGTTTCGAGAGATATTGGGCGGGCTGTCGATAACGTTGCGCCCTATTTCTTAAAATTCCAATTTATCAATAGAATTTGCTTTACCAACGGGCGTAGTGTCAAATGAAAGTTATTACAAAATAGTAAAAATTAATATTTAAAATAGTAAAAAATTATAACAAATTTATATCTATTTATAAAATTAAACAAATAATAAAATATATAGAACGAAAAGAAATCCGGCGCTTTCAAAGAAAAAAATTTCAAGCAGAATGTCAACCAGATTTCAGTTTTTCTTATCCGGTATTTGCCCATATATCAGTGTGTATACATCTCAAAAAAGTGAAAAAAAATTAAAAATCGGCAAGCATTTGAATAAAGCGTATGTCAGAGTCGGAGACGAGACCATCGGGTTTCCATGTACTCTCCTGTAAGTAAATATAGCCCGCCCCAGAAACCATACAGAGCATGATCGTATTATATATGTATAGTATATAAGATGACACGCAGCTGCTCTTAAAAATATTTCGGCTGAATCATTTCGTGTATACGTAATATATGGAATTCTGTATCTTTTGTGTGACGAAAATATCGAGCATAGTCACGTTGGATGTCAGTGTCATGAAAAAGCCGTAAAACTTGGAGGCAAAACATTTTTTCAAGTACATCTTATTTTAAAAGTTAATAAATTTTTGTATCCTGCAAAGGTTCATAGCGTGAGTCCGGAAACGAGATGTGCCTGGGAAATGAGTATGTAACATTATCGGGATGTTAAAATTCTCAACGAGTCATACTGAAAAATATGAAAAGGCAGGAAGCACGCCCCTAACAGCATAGCGTTAACAAAATTATTTATAAATATTGTAATTTAGGTCTCGTTGATTTCCACGTACAGCGACATTATAATATTCAACCGCAATTGTGGGCCTTAGGCTAGAAGGTAAATCGTTAGTCGTTCCGCGACGTTTCGAGTTCTCGCGTTGCTCCGGGAATTTCGTCGGGGAAGATCGGGTTGGCTGCTGGGCTTTATTCCGGCA
Source organism: Alloplasta piceator (assembly GCA_946863875.1). Taxonomy (NCBI): domain Eukaryota; kingdom Metazoa; phylum Arthropoda; class Insecta; order Hymenoptera; family Ichneumonidae; genus Alloplasta; species Alloplasta piceator. The sequence continues at coordinate 283,994 of OX333075.1, read as the reverse complement.
ATACATCACCAACCCAGCGGTGAAAATACTTTGTACGATAGTTCCCGATTGTCTCGAGCAGCGGAAGTTCCGTCTCATCGTGATTTCGAAAGTTCCAACAGCGGGAGAGTGAGCATGCACGACACGATGAGGTATACATAGATATATGGATTATGGGCTGCTTTGTGTAACTTTACCCGATGAACAAAATTATTACTGAGACATGAAAAAAAAAAAATTATAAAAATCGGCTTGATCAGGGTGATTTTGAAACATTTTTTTTACAGCATTCAAAAGAGTGTGTGATCAATGATTTTGTAAGGTGCATCCGCACAAATAATTTATTTAGTTTCGATAAATTTATAAATTTTATAAATAAGAAGTTGCGGTTTGGTGGATAATCGTTGAAAAAAAATCATTAATCCAATCTTGGAGCGTAAGAGTCAAATTTCGGTCAGTTTGACTTGGAATACTCCATTTCGATGCATCTATTATCGGACACATTCAAACATCGTCCTCCCGATGCAAGACGACTTCGAGGCATCCGCCATGATATTATACGTGTCGGGGAAACTGCAAACGAGGAAACTACAAATACATACAAAATTGTCGACAAAATCGGAGAGGTGAAGAATCAGACCCAGGGCAAATCGGGGTGGAATGAGCCATATAAAACTATTGTTAATTGAAATTGCTTCAAAAAAATCTGAAAAAAATCCTGAATACTTTTCAGAGGTACCGCAAACGCAAAAAAAATTGCTGACGAAATCGGAGCAGCGAAGGATCAGACCCAGGTCGAATCGGGGTGGAATGAGCCATGTAAAACTATTATCCGTTCAAATCGCTCCGAAAAAAATCTGAAAAAAATCCAAAGTACTTTTCAGAGATACGACAAACATATAAAAAAATTGCGGACAAAATCGTAGCGGTGAAGGATCAGACCCAGGTGAAATCGGTGTGGAAAGATAATTGTCAATGGAGAATATCAAATTGCATGCATTATACATCACGAGCGGACACACAAATTTCTTCTTCGTGATCCACGATATACGATATTCGCAAGACTATCCTTCTTGTTAGATCGTATTACAAGCGGAGCCACAATATTGTCCGCCAGGAAATTTTCCCCGGATAACGAAAAAAAATTCTGCAAATTCAGTTTGCCCATTAATTCTGCCTCATTCTTCTCCATCGTTTATCGACATTCCTTGCACAGAATTTGTTTTCCAGATAAATTATTTCGAATTTCTCCGAACCAGCAAATTTTAAAAATTTTTAGGAATCTTTGTGCTATTTTTCGAATTTTTTTTCCGAAAGTTGCCAAATAGATCCAAATTTATGATATTATAGGTGACGTTTCAACATTATTGCTATATATCTAGGTTGCGGACGTCATTTATCTCCCTCAAATTTTGTTGCGTCAAAGGTGACTCACTGTCCAATGACTTTCATTACCACGAAACCACCTACGTTCGTGCGTTGCGCCGGCAAATGCACTATCCCTCAAACGACACTGTACAGATCGCCTCGTCCTTGTCCTCCTCTCCCGTTCGAACGATGTTAGCATGTTGAATGTTGACACTACCCTGGAGCGACCATACCATCCAATCAGTAGCTCACTCTCGGTCTCCATGGCTCAGCACTGTCCATCTATACGTGATACGGTCGTTTGTACGTCAGTTCGACGTTTCTCCTCGACCGTAAAACAGTTCCGTACAGTGCGATCCCGGTCGCTGTGCGTCGAAAAAACATCCAACGGCCTTCCGGAGTCTTCGTTCAGGGTATACGCGGAGGGGAGACTAGTGCGAGTCGCGTGGGGGAAGAGCGGAGCGAAGAGGAGATGACCGAGCGAAAAGGGATTGGTCGCCGTTGGCGCGGACGCGTACGATTGTTCGCTCCTCCGCGCTCTCGATTATCCGTGCAATTATCAATGTCGCGCTGTACCTGAACACACGCCAGGATGAGTCTTACACACGAGAGACCACACGGTACGCATTGGCACGGAGAATCATGGCAATTCACTTCAATCATCCCTTCTTAATGCCCGACTGTAACTCCATGAGTACTTCGTCGCCGCATATATAATAACATCACTGCGGAATTTCGTGAATCGAAAACCCCGAACGAGCAAACCAAATGGCCACAAATATGCCCTCGAGTGGTTTCGAACGAAATGTTATATCGCTGAATATTATTATACCAATACGTAACCATTGAAACATGTACATTACGGAGGGCCATACACGTTTCTTACGTAGCACATACAAGTGTTCCGGTGAAATAACTCCCAGGGTGCCCTCGAGAAGCTCTTGTAAAAAGTCAAGCTAGCGTTGATTTTCCACATCGGCGGATATTTTTCCCTCGTTCTTTCCTCGAGTGAACGCGGTAAAATTCTTGATAAATTACCAAAGTGCTTCGAGCCGCTGAGACGTGAATGCCAGTTCTATCGTTCGTCGGGGGGAACCAGAGAAAGAGAGAGAGAGAGAGAGGGAGAGAAGGGTACCAGAGAAATGGCGAAGGAACAGAGGAAAAAGGACGATAATGCGGAAAAGAGAGAGGCGAAGGAGCGGAAAAAGAGAGAATGGGTACGAGAAGAAAGCTATCCTACCGCGGCATCGGACATTCAAGATCCTGAAGTCGACGATGAACTCCATTTTTCAGAATTAAGATGAGACATGTCCGCGGAAGCAGGACCGTTAGGAGAAGCTGTATAAGGGTCGCGTCGGTGGCTCCGTACCCTCTCGGCGATCCCCTCTCCCCCTGAAAGCTCCCGCTGAAGGGGGGATGGTTTCATCGGTTGGTTGGTTCGTCGGTCGTTCGGAGGCGCCAGCAGAAGGGAATGACGGAGGTGGTGAACGAACCCCCGCAAGCCGGGTGAACGCGCAATGGCGGAAACTAGAACGATTTTAATTTGCATATTTTCCGGACGCCCAGGTAACTCGGCCGGGAAGCACGGTTAAAGTATTATACATATAATACGCTGGTCTCGCGATAAAGAAAAGCTCATTTCAGCGTTTTTTTTCGAGGGATGGTACGAGGCAACAAAGGGCAGCGAAGGGTTGAGAGAAGAGACAAATACAAGATGGACAAAAAACAATCAACATTCGGTATACTTCCTCGATTTTTTGGCGTTGTTATAAGGCATTGTCGAGCACTTTCGGCTATCAACTTTTCGTGAAAAATTTTGATTTTTTTAAATTCCAAAACTTTCACGTTTCAGATGTTCGAAAAGTATCGTTCGATTCATTTTTAAAAGTACATACGAGGTATTCCAGCCCAAGTGTGTAAACCCGTGACCCTCTCGGATTTATTTGATTTTTTTCACATGATCGCATTGAGTCTTAAATATATACCTTCGTAATTTTTTTAGATTTTTCCAAACATCCCTTATTTGAAAAAAAAATTTTTTTTTGAAAATAAAACATTATTTTTTAAAAATCTAGAAAAATTCTGAAAACAACCGTGATAATATATCCCTATAAATTTTCAAGCCATCACCCGTAGGGGGCAGATTTTTTTTTCTGTGTTTTACAAGCCATCAACGTTCTGAACATTCCAAAATACTCTCAAAAAGCTCACCTTGAGCAGATACTGAACTATTTCGGTACTCAAATTCGTATTGCATTATTCGAAAAACATCAATGAAATTAATTTGATTACCAAAGTAATTCAGTATCTGCTCAAGGTGAGCTATTTGAGAATTTTTTGGAATTTTGAGAAGGTTAATAGCTTCTAAAACACAGAAGAAAAAATCTGCCTACTACGGGTGAAAGCTTGAAAATTTTTATATATTATCACGTTTTTTTCAGAATTTTTTAAGATTTTTAAAAAATAGCGTTTTTTTCAAAAAAAAAATTTTTTTTAATAAGGGATGTTTGAAAAATCTAAAAAAATTATGAGGGTATTTTTTAGACTCAATGCGATCATATGAAAAAAAAATCAAATAAATCTGAGAGGGTCAGGGTCACGGGTTTGCACACTTGGGCTGGAATACCTCATATGTATCATTCAAAGTCCATTTTTTTTTGCAATAGTTCACCGGGTGACGATGATGCTCGGTACTGAATTCACAACAAATTGCTAGAAGAATTCACATGGAAAAAAAATTGAACCGAGTGAAAAGTGATTCCCATCAAGCAGCAAACGAATCAATTATTCAACGTGGCTGCCCAATAAAAAAAGGAGCCGCGCTGATTCTTCTCAATGAAACTGTGTTCCGCGTAACAAGGGTTTAATAAACGACTCTCGTTCAGCAATCCCAACCAAATTGAATTACCGACAGCGAGCGATGCACTCAAAAACATGATGGCCGTTTTGTTCGATCGGAGATATGGCAAATTTTTTTTTTTTTTGCGGTCTCCGACCACTCGAAGCTTGTCCTTTTTCGATCGGGAAGAGAACCACGTACGTGCGCGTGAAACCCGAACCACAGAATCATGCGTCGGATAACGATTGACCATTCGTACAGCGGAATAGAAATAGGAAAATCCTCAAAGCGATACGAGCATCATCCTGGTCAGAGTGATCAATGATAATTACAACTGCAAGATAAAATGGAAAAAAATAAAAATCACTTTCGCGAGAGGGGTAGGTAATTATCGTGAGAATTTCAGAGAGACGCGAAAGTGCCAAAACTATCTGAAATGCGAATGACATTCAACGAAAGTAATTTTAAATATAAATTCTCCATTTTTCTTCGTTCACAGTCGGTCTTGCGACCATCAAATGCTTATAAATAACTACGTGGACGATGATAGAGGCGACACGAGCGCGGAGGAAAGGAAAAACGCAACTTCGAGGGAGTGAGGAAAAAAGACGAGGAAAAAAATTGAAGAGGACCCCGGGGGAATGGATACTAACTTGGACGAGGAGGGAGAGACTCGGGACGAAAAAAAACCGTCGTGAAGCGACGCTGCCGCGGGCCTGGATAACGCCGGGGACTCGAATAATACGAAGGTTATTCAAAAATGCTCTTCTCCATAGAAACACGCGACGTCGGAGCGCGAGAGAGATGGGAAGATTCGGAGGAAGGGCAGAGGATGATGACGGTGACCGAACACACACGCGTGTACAGTCGACGCGACGATAAGGGTGAAAAGGGTGTAACTTGACCAAAGACACGAGGAAGTTGCTTCAATGCCGTTGTCGTCACTGATGCTGTATTCCATTCCAAAATTCTCGGCTCTCTTCGACCGTTGTGACGTCGTGGTTTCTCTCGTCAGACTCATCAGCCTCGTCGACATCGCCGTACAATAATCGTGGCCCTGACTAACGTCTCACACAGTTTCGCTCTGCACGTGTGAGCGTGTGCGTGCTGGCAGAGCACACGCGCGCGCGATGAAACACGAGAAAATATTTATAAACTTTCTTTCTTCCTCGAAGACGCGGTTAGATCGTAGCGTTGATCCCCCTCGTTGTGGCGACCGCGACGCCATCGTCATTTTACCCGAGAGGTCAAAGACTGCAGCAGTACCGATGAAAAGATGCTTGTGAACGCCGCGTGCATCAGGGTGGGCCTTGTTTTGGGCTATCGACGAATTTTATGGATCATGCCGCTCTCCCGTCGCGGTTGGCTCGAAATAAATTTTAAAAAAATTGCAGTCACGAAAGTTACAGGAAATTGTAACTTCGAGTTAATTGAGTAGACTCCAAGGCGAGCAACATTGGCCCTTGTGAAAGTTTAAGACTGTAAAGTTTGATGAATTATCGATATATTTTTTAGAACAAAAAATTCGCCAGCCTCCCCCCCCCCCTCTCTCTCTTTCTCTCTCTCTCTCTCTCTCTCTCTCTCTCTCTCTATAGCACAAAGCAATAACCGATAGAGCAAAATAATTACGAACTTGACATTTGTGTTGCTCGCCATTCTTTTTGTTTTTTGTAGGCAAAAAGTCGATTTTTTTGCTAAATGTCATCGTCATGATTCCGAGGAACCAACCTTCGCTGTCTTATCGTTCACGTAGATCCAACGGTTCATTTAAGGTCGCACATTTATCATTCTCGCAAACGTGCGATACATCGTCACCCTTGAGTAGGTACCGTATCTATTTACTATCGGTAGACGGTTGCACACTTTATATTACACATACCACGTGCACTCTATACGTCATATACGTGTGCGTCTGTATTTATCTCGGGAAATTGTCGTTTGAGAGAGGGAAAGAGATGTCAGGAATTCCTTCAAGAATCCTCCGAGAGTTTCGAAAGTTTGTTGTTACAAAAAATTTTGCAGAAACTCTCTCTGCAGACCCCCTTTCACGTCGATCTCGCGGGAGGTTGCACACTGGGATCAGGCGGATGCCTTCCCCCGTGCATTATACATACGTACGGTATATGTACGGTAGGTAAACAGATATCTACTTTATACATGGACCGAAAGCTCCGCGTGCGTAGCCTCACCTGTCAGACCCTACGTGTATACGTATATTTAAATAGGGGAATGAGGGGAGGAAAAATGAACCCCGTAAAAGGGTAAAAGGGCAGCTTTTAAATAGCAAACAATAGTAGTTGAATCAACTTGAATTCTTTCGAGTGAAATTCTCTTTTACTCTGATATATTTAATGAGATTCAATGAAGGAAATGATATTTTTTTATTAAACCTATTTTGAATATAGTGGATATTTTTTTGTAGTGGCGCTGGAAAATGTAGCGCTGAAAATTTCACGTAACGGATCTCGTTACTCGATTCCCAATGTTGCGTAACAATTTAACTTGTTCGGAACGGAAACCCTGGCTATTGAGTCAAATTCGTCATAGCATAAATTACACAATGTGTATGTGTGTGTGTGTGTTTGTGTTTGTGTGTGCGATAGTTCGGGGATGTTTGTTTATGTACGAGCGGGTCCGAGGGACTCGAGAACTTTCGGTGATTTCTCGTTGAGTTTCTTGGGGAAAAAGAGAGGAGAGAACGCTCGTGAGACGCTCGAGATTGTCGTGAAGGGAGGAAAATGAAGGAGCGAGGAAAACGCAAGAAAAAAAAGAAAAAAAGGAAAATGTGCCCGCCGCGCTGGAGCCGTACAGGAGCCCGGAGGGTCGTAGCTCGTAAGATCCAACCTCGCGCGCTACTCTCTCCTCCGCTTTCTCTCACCCTTTCGGACAGTCTCGAACTTGTCTCTTTTTCATCTCCCAAAATGCGCCCTCCGTCCATTGCCGCGCCACTTTTCCTCTTTATACCTATGGAAACTCGGACCTTCTCTGTTATACCTTCTCCTCGCCGTCTCACTGAGAAAACAGAAGGACAAACTTGGAGGTAAAGTCGATTTGAATCGAATGAAATTCTTCGTTCGAATCAATCGGCAATCGTTCGATCAAAGTGGATCCCGGCTTATTGGAAAGAAGCTTTGATGCATTTTTTTCTAATTCTCTGGGATCCCATAATGTCCCTTGGATAAAGAAAAATCCTTAATAAAAATTCTCCACATTTTGTATCAAGTTTTAAATTAACGTCAACTGAATTTTTTCTTCGATATTCGATTTTATTCGATGAAAATTTTATCTCAAGGCCTGCAAAGCAAGTGCAAAAAATCAGTGATATCTTGTCATTGGCAATCGTCAATGATAATTTATTCATGATATCATATAAAATCTAAAAATCCCTCGAGTCGTTGTATTTCACGATACAACGTGCATGGTTAACCGCAATTCATTCGGGCACGCGAAGCACCGATCGAAGCTCCCTGAAGTTTCTGATTTGACTTAAAAAATTTTTGTTCCCCGTTGATAATAGCACGTGATGCGAGTACGGTAGAATCAGGTGGCATCAAAGCCGACGATGCAACAGGGCTTTTTCATATTTCAATAGGGATCACCGGATTTGTAGTTCGTTTTTTGTATACCCGAGTGACCCGTTGTTTTTCAATCCTGTCACAATGAACGAAATAAAAGGAAACGATGGTAAACATTCTTTAAAAAGCATGCCCGTGACTTCCGTATTGTTTACGATCAGGCGGAAATTCCGTTCCAATTTAATAACAATTTTTTTCATCGTAACGTCAGGATGGAGGGGAATTACGAAGGGTAAATAGAACAATCCAAACTATTACGAAGATCAGATGACATTTTTCAACTGTATTGCAGAATATTTCACTGTAATTTATATTAATATTTTTATAATTTTTTTTAAACTAAAATATCCCTGATCAGATTCTAAATAGTCGCGAGTATTTTGTCACCGAAATTATTCGTCAAAAAGAAATGATCAAAGAATCAAGAGAATCAACCCTAGCGGATAAAGTTACCACTGAGTCACGGTGATTTTTTACGGTGACAAAGTGCCAACTTGGTCACCACAAAATCACCGAGTTCTTGGTGATTTTTAATCTTTATCCAAGGTGATTGTCACGATGATTTTGTGACCGTGACAATTACCTTGACAATCACGATAAAAATCACCAAGATCTCGGTGATTTTGTGGTGACCAAGTGGGCACTTTGTCACCGTAAAAAATCACCGTGATTCAGTGGTTTTTCAGGGTGAAAACATCGTCACCCAATCTGCTAGGGAAGAGAATCAAGATATTAATACTTTTATTACAAAAGTCCCATCATCCGTTTTTTTTTTATTCCATCGAGCCGTCATCGTGAAAAGATGCGTTGAAAAGATTAATGCGCGCTATATTCTCCCCTTAAGGAATCTTGCGTGCTAAATGCGCGATGGCTGACGAATAATAATATTTGAAAGTAATAATAATATTTGAACAGCGGCACTCGCTGTTCGTAATGGGCAAAATACGCGCTGTTAAGAATTTTAGTATCTTCATTTTTTTCTCTCCACAGACGTTGACACACACACACACACACACACACATACATGTCCGGTAGAGACGAGATGCCCTCTCTCGAAAACCAAGGGTCGTGCTTTCCCAACTCACGGGGTTAAGTACACTCTCGTCTTGCACTCTCGTGTTTTCTCATAACACGAGCGGTCGTTGAGGTGTAAGGGAACGATGGAAGTCGAGGTTCGGGGGGCCGAGGGGGTTGGGACTGTTGGGAGGGCGGTAGATTAAGGGAGAAGGGATTGGGGGCACCGATATCAGAGAGCACGTTACCGCGCGCAGCATCTACGCGCTCATTCCATTTCACCCCCTAAAATATCCATCCCTATATTTATATACATACGTACGAGGCATTCTCGAACAAATCGGCCAATGTTCGATCCTTACCCATTCGGTTTTTATTGCTGATTTTTCGTACGGTTCGATCATCTCGCAAAATCAAATTGATCATTTTCCTCAATTTTTCTCATGAACCAATATTTTTTTATCATATTTTCTTTTTGACGAAGATATTAGCCACGATCAGAGGGTCTCGGAAAATTCGAGAAAGTAGGGTGTCGGGTGACAGAGTGCTCGTGACTATTTGGAAACTGTGCAAAGATTTTTTTATTTAAAAAGAATTATGAAAATTTTGGCTGATCAGAAAATTCGAAAAAAAATTCGAAACCTTCCCAGAAAAATGATATTTGCCCATTTTTTTCATAGTCACATTGTTAAAATAGAGCTAAAATTCTTGGTAAAATAACAGACATTTTCATCGATAAAAAAATGTTGAAAAAAATTCAGATTTGCTTTTGGAAAGATAGCGGCAACATGCCCATCATCAGCGATAAAATCGGAGGCGACGAGGGCTCAACGTCAATCCGATTCGGCCAGGAATGCGTCGTATATATTTGGTGTATCGCGCGGTGCGCCCCACGTACGAATTCATCGAGAGCGAGAGAGACAACGCTGGGCTCTGAGGGCAGAATAGGAGTAGAGAGCAGAGGTGGCGGAGGGTTGAACGGACGGTGGAGGGAAGCGGAGGGGCCAAGGGGATGACGATGGAGAGGGAAACGGATGCGGGGGCGACGGAGCGAGAAGAGAGGTCTTCTCGCGGTGTAGAAGGAGGATATTCTCTCGGTTCTCCTCACAAAACGCGGAGAGTTCTCGCGGCGCGACGAGCGAGCACGGAGCTTTTTGCGTCCGTAGCGAGAAACGAGTGACGAAGCTTCGATTGATCTTTGTGCCTCTCTGTTCCTCAATTTTCATCCATCCAACTCCATCCGCGTTAACGGCGTGCTCGCTCCAACGTTCTTTGTCCCTTCCCTTTCTCTCTCCGACCCCCTTTTTTCGCCCACGAATCTTCTCGCGGGTGCCTCGAACAAACGAAAAAGGGCATCACCGTTTTGGCCCGATATAACGACGAGACCGGCTTTTAAACGCGATAATGTCGCACGTCGGAGCAAAAGATAATAAACTACTCCGGCGTTTACGGGGTTGATCGGCACGACGATCCGTGTTCCTCGCTGGTCCTGTTATTTTCCACCCCTCGTTCGCGCCGTACGCTTTTTATTTCAAATTTTGTGTGTGCGCGCGTGTGTTGTTTTTATTTTTAGCGATCATCGAGTGAGAAAGTGGCGGCAGTTTCTTTCGACGCGTTTCATCGAGCAAAAAAATCATTCCAGTCGGCCAATTGCCGAATACAAAAACCATTTTTGAGTTTTTAATTCGCGAGGGTGAATTATTTCTACGTTGTGAAAAGATCGACTCGTCGCTTGGAATTACGCACAGGTATATAAAAATGTGGGCCTTAATTTTTTTACGGTTTTAAGGGACAGAGGGAAGGAAGAATTGGAGTAAATTCAGGTGGAGAAATGAATTTTTGTATTCGCCGCGAACGGGAGAGATACAAAAAATTTTCAAGCTCCTGATGATGCAGATGAGAAAATAGCCGGCGGAGAGAGTACGATGAACTCGGTTGACCGAGGGAGAATGTATATATATATATATATATATTTGTATGAAACTTGCTTGAGAAGAAGAGAGAAAAAAAATTGCACGTTTCTCTCGAGATCTTATTGCTCTTTTTACTTTCACTTTATTAACCCGCCCTCACCTTGCCCACAATGATAATATCTAAGAGCGAAATTTGTACACATTTTTTCTTGACTCAAATATAGATCAGGCCTGCCTTCCTGTCCACAATTTTACTCCATTTTTCTTTTCATTTTTCTAATTTTTTTCTACATTCAACAAAAAAATAATGCATTCATTTCATTAGAATCCCAATATTTCGGGTCCCGTATGAATTTCAATAGTTTACCGTTTTGCAAAAAAATTAAAAAGCTCGCAAATTTTCTTTTCACTCGAAGATTGTGCAAAGTTTCGAGAGGAAGATACGAGCGACCGGGAAAAAGTCGGTTTTTTAATGCGCAACTGCAAAAAATTGGCTCACTCGGCAATAATTTAATTACAAAGAATTTGGTTCTTCAAAGGATTGTTGATTAAACGAATTCCGCGAGGATAACGGATGAAAGCTCTGAAAAGAATTAAGCTACAATTAAAAAATATCTCAAAGTAATGAAACGAGATATCACAATGAAGTACCCAACATTTTACACTATAATTATTCTCAACGATGTTTGACAAAAATATTATGTTACGTTCCTTTTTTTGTGCTCAGTCATTGATCGTGTCAGCTGTCGTGAATACAGACATCGAAAATGTTTCGGCGACAGAAACGTATTCTTCATCTTCGTCCTGGTGAACCAGGATACGAGAATGAGAGATAAGAAAAAGTGTAGTTGGGATTTTTGCAGGATAAAGAGATCCTTAAATTTTGCGCGAATCATCTCGACGCGTTCTTTAGATTATCATTTGGGTTACATGTATATGGGGCGTTTCATCCCAAATTGTTTGTGTCATCCCACAGTTTGAAAAACTTTTTTTTTATTTCCTCAATTTTTTTATATTTTTTAGTATCCTCCAAAAGACCCTTCCTCTTAAATTTTGAGATTTTTTTTATTCCCCGTTCAAAAGATATTAAATTAACAAAAAAACCGCTCTTTTTTTCATATTTTGGTCATAACTTCTTTGATAATGATCCAAATTAAAAGTTTGTTTTCAAAATTTTTATTTTTTATCGCCTTTTCAGAAAAAAATACAACAAAAATATTCGACGAGTTTTTGAATGAGTTTTTTGAGTTTTAAACTTTAAATCGCGTTTTTAAAATTGAGTGTCATTTTTTATTTATTTTTGAATTTTTCGTTTCAAACATCTATCTATTCAACAATTTGTAAGACTAGTCCGATCGTGGGATTTCCATAACTACTATTTTTTCGATTTTTGAAAATAAATTTTTTTTTTCATACATTATTATGAATACCAATTTTTGTTATTGTATAGTATTTTTTTCAATATTTAGAATTTATTTTGCCACTTTTTTATTGTTAACAGGTTCTTAAAATTAATAATTAATCGTTAAGTCTGTTTATGAACAATAATAACAACAGTTCTTATTTATTAACGTATTTTTTTGAAAACCTTACATATAAACGATTATTTCCTGAATTAGAATATTCCTTTGCCAATACGTTTCCGTTGCTCATTGGAATAATTGAATGAAATTTTTGTGTCCCGCTGTGATTGACTTCGCAGTATTGCATCGCAAATAAAATCTTTCTTTTGCATCTGAATAATGTTTCTCGGGTAAAAATTTGACAGCAATGTTCGGTAGACTATCAAGTTTCAATGCCCACTCGTACAATTCTTGAACTCATTTGCTCATCGATTAATTATTAATTTTAAAAATCTGTTAACAATGAAGAAGTGTCAAAATTAATTCAAAATTATTTAAAAAGTACTGTACAGTAACAAATATTGGTATTCATAATAATTTATTTAAAAAAATAAATTATTTTCAAAAATCGAAAAAGAAATTGTAGTTATTGAAATCCCACGATCGGACTAGTCTTAAAAATTGTTGAATAGATAGATGTTTGAAATAAAAATTTTAAAAAAAAATCAGAAATGTATTTTGTTCTGAAAAGGCCATAAAAAAAGAAAAATATCGGAAAAAAAACTTTTAATTTGGAGCATTATTAAAGAATCTCTAACCAAAATACCAAAATAACAGCGGTTTTTTTGTTAATTTAATATCTTTTGAACAGGTAATCGAAAAAATTAAAAAATGTAACAGGAAGGGTCTTTTGATGGGTACTAAAAAATATAAAAAAATTGAGGAGATAAAAAAAAGTTTTGCAAATTGTCCGATTTGGGATGGAACGCCCCACATACAGCACAAGCACATTGAATGCATACAGAAACATTCTTTTTTTTATCCCCCAGGATATAGGGAGAAGGTCGGGAAAAATAGACACCGTAATGAGATAAAAATTTCGTCTAAAAATATTTATAAAATTTCTGGTCATCGTCCGGAATTTTTTTTTTTTTTTTCAAGTTCAAGTGAACGGGGCCAAAGCTTACCGTAAAAGCCCCGTGCAAAATTGCTCACCGTATTTTGGCAATTAATTTTTTTGTACAATTTAATTTTAATCGTAGTTGCACCATCAAATATTTTCATTTGCGATTATGGAGGTGGGCAGTTTTGCCCAGTGTACTTCATTTTACTCCCACTTTCCCTTACCTAAAAAAGTTTTATCTACCGTACCAAAATCTCTACTCTATTCTGAATGATAATACGCAGAAAAAGCGGCAAATTTTAATTTGCATATTGCTCGCTCGTGCGTTTCGTCTAATGAATAATTTTTTCAATTTTGATAATTTATACGAAATTAATCTACAATCTTCAATTAATTAACTCTAAAGATAGATCATTTTAATGTAAACAATTCAAGTTTGTAGCGGAAATATTCCAAGAGTTATGAAACGTCGACAAACGTTTTATGAACGGTTTTCAAAAATTTGGAAATTTGAATTAATCGTCGAATCTTATTTTCCAAATATATATCGAATTATTATTATTTTCTTACGAACGTTACACATTACTGTTAATTTTGTTAACGGGAGAAAGCAATTATGTCGATTTGCAAATTGTTTCGTCAGTCGACATTTTCAAAATTCTACGAATGACAATTTTCCGTATAAATCGTATTTGAATCTCGGAATAGCACGAATCCGTGATGATGTTACAATTGTCCGGTACGAGAAATGTTGCCAATTTAAAAGCCATTAACCAGAATCATTGAAACACATTGAGCCCTTTGAGGAAGCAATTAGAATCCTTGCCGAGCAATTTTGCCAAAAATCATCGTGATGGATGAGCGAAATACAGAGGTGAACATTTTCACGTTCAACCCTGTATGAAATTCTAATTCTCTATCGGCAAAGCAATCCTCAATTCTACACGGAACATATTTATTACAAATTCACAAATTTCGCGAGAATAAACGCGAATTCTCCAGCCTTCAAAGGATGAATTAAATAACACGTCGTTCTCACGAGACAATTGATTATATATTCTCACGATATAATTATCTTGCATCATCATTATATCGTTCACATTTGTTTTTTCCTCCCGATTCAGAACCAATTCGTTCATTGGTAAAATTAAAAAAGTTGGTGAATTTTTTTTTCCCAGCACTGACGAACAATTTTTTACTCGTTCTCGTGCGTCGAGGTAAAGTCCGACATTATGCCAATTCGCAAGAACAAAAAAAGGGAGTGGTCGACGAGCGGGGTATTGTATTTTACGAGACTTGGCGCGAAACAAAACAGAGTCCACGAGACCATTCGCATTCTCCTCTGTATCTCCGTCTTTCTCATTCTCTATTTTCTGGCTTTTATGGATTTCTATGCAGTTTCCCCAGTCCCTCTTTCCTATTCCCGTCTCGGTTCACTATTTCCATGTATTACACTCTATTTTGCCTGTTTGCCGGTATCCGGAACCTCCGGCATTGTGCCGTTAAAATTGTGTGTTTGTGTGTGTGTGTGTGTGTGTGTGTGTGTACATATCTGTGTGGTCTTCGACAAACAAAAAAAAACCAAGAAAATAAACCCCGCTAAAAAGATCCTGCTGGACCGCATCCCACGAGTATTTGGTCTATCTCGATTCTATATGCCACGTATAAACACCGGCGTACAGAAACGATGCGATAGTCAAAATTGCACTTGCATATGGGAGGAAATATACCATGCGCTATAAAATTTATCTCGCATCACCATTATAATGTATCCGACGCATGCGCCGATCATATTCATAATTCATGACTAATCAAATCCCCCCTGCAAAAAAAAATCAATCAATTCAACTGGATCCTAATTAACGCGAGTAGAAATTTCTTGTTTCCATCTTCTAGTGTCCATTTTATTCGGATATATAATATTTAGAAGGAAATTTATGATAATTCATTATAATTTCCTCCTCTACTTGAATATCAAGTTCCTCGTCCCGGATCTTCGTCTCCTCGTCACCTTGTCTTTTGGTGTATAATAAATCATCCATCGATGAATATCAAAATTTAAAAAATTACCCAATTTTATTTTTAATTCATTTTTTAATTAAATTAAATTTTTTTTTATCGTTAATTTCATTATACATCAATTATACCATTATATCATTATATACTATTAATTTTAATAGCTTATTCAATTTTTTAATATTTTAATTAAAGAATAAAAAATAATATAAATTAAAAAATATCGCAACCTATGAAAAACCTTGTATAAAAATATGGCGTAATATTTAACGTGTCCTGATTTCGTTCCGCTGCTCGGTTCCACTTTTTTCAATTATATTTTTTTTCCCGCAACAAAACGTGCCTGTGCGTTGAATGAGAATTTCAATAGTCGAAAAAATATCGAGATTTTGAGTGAGAAAAAAAAAAATTTTGTAATTATTTGCGTATCAAACAATGATACATCCTCGGCCGGAGCGAGTGTGGAAAAGCGCACTGTACGGAATACAATGCTCGACGGTCTGGCGAATGAAGTTACACGAGGATATTAATCCTTCTCGTTATAGCGCACGAGAATACACGAGCTTTGTGCCATATACATATTATACTCGTATTGTACATTGTGCTTGACACGAGTCGCTGACGCAATTCTTCCCATCCTCTCTCCGTCTCTCTCTCTCTCTCTCTCTCTCTCTCTCTCCCTTGTTCGTGCGAAGAACGAGCGTGTACGCTGCCACTTGCTTCTCCGGGCAATACACGCCATAGACACTGTATCGTTGGGTTCAAATATCCGTACATCGTTAAAGCGGGGCAATATGGATCGCGGCCCACGTGCGCCCGTCAAGTCAAGAGGGAAAATAACAAGTTGCGAAAACATCGTATAAATTAATTAAAAGGAGGATCTTTCGATTTTCTCGCTCGTTGAGATTCGATAGTTTGCAGAATTAAAAACTCAGGTGCGGATACGGAGGAGAATATTTTATATCAATGATTGAGAATTAAGAATTATTCGGAGAAAAGATTTTTCGGTTTTCCATCGATTCGAGTGATTCAGGGACGAATAGTCACCGCGGGGCAAATGTCGTTCTCAAAAATAATGAAAGCTCGGTGAAACCAAAACGCGACGCGTTGTTTCTTTTTCTTAAGAAAAACAATGGAAAAGATAATTGATAAATTACATCCCGTCCGTATTTTCTCGTCGTGAAACTTTTCCTGACCTTTATCGCTCGTGTGGGAAAAGTAATATACGAAAGAAGTCTCGGTACGCCAAAGTCACTGCGGTAAGACAAAGCCATGAGAACGCATGCGCACGAAGAAAGAGGGGAGTACGGATAAAATGGAGAGATTAAAAGAAAAATAGCGAGCGAGGGCGATTTCGTTTCTCCGCGAAAAGGATAAGAATCTCATCGGGAAAGGTTGCCCGCGCTGATCTTCGCTACTGTGACCATAGGCTGCGTGCCCGCCCTTGCTCGACGTTCGATGATAACCCTGCAGGTGCCCTTTGCTGGGTTAAAAAAAAATAGATGCCGGTATCCGCGGTACGTATACTCGACCAATCTTGTCGGGCGGTCCGCTCATTATTTTCCCTTTTTGGCGTACCAAAGTGCCCTTTTGGTTCGTGATACTATATCGAAAACAGCAATTCCCTCCGATTATACTCGCGTGAAGAAAAGACGAATTTTTCTCGTAAAATCGACGGGTAAATTTAATTTGAAATTGATCTCTTTTCCCCAAGATCAATGCGCATCGTTCAACTGGTTGAGATATATCCGCGAATACGTGGATATATCCGAGTACCGGGAGACTGACAGTTTGGATCTCGAGATGGCAATAAAAATTTATGAACTTTACGGCTGGACGGAAACTGAGAAAAACGACGAGGAATAAGAAGAAAATACGGGAGAGGGGAGGGGAGAAACTGAGACATTACAGTGAGCAGGAACTTGGCAACTGACCACGGGCAAACTTCCATGGCTTTCGGTACGGCCGGTGTACAATTTTCCCTTCAGGAAGCGTGCAACTGCTGCTCGGCAACTTCGAGATGAAAACGGAAAAAAAATCGAAACTTCGGCCAAAGTGGGACAAAATGGTAAAACACCGAAAATCGTTGTCAAGTCTTACACAAGTAAGGCTTCGACGATGAAAATTCGTGCATCGTGCTTCGTACACGAAGAAGAGATATAAGTGAAATTTCGCGGAATCGAAAAATATCTTTCTCGCTGATGTTGGTACGACGTTCGAATTTGCGTCCTCGGACGATAAATTCGATATTTCTTTTGAAAACGTTGATTAATTTATATATCTTTAATCGTGTAATATATTATACAATTGATTAAATAAAGAAATTATTATTTTCATATTATTTATTAAAAAATAATTAATGTGACTCACTGTTTAATTGTATATTTATAATTTGGTGATGCAAAAATGTTTCTACAACAAAATTTTCGCTATAACATTCAAACGAATCTTTACGCTCGCTCAAATTTCACCCCCGACAATTGTATCATTTTTACCGTTGCACATGCTATTCAGGAAATTTAAAAACAAATTTATCAAATTGCTCACCGGAGTCGGAAAATTATCTCGATAACCGTAAATCATATTTCGCAAATGCGCGTGGAGCGCGCAAGATCGAAATTTATAATTGAACAAGCCCCCAACAGCGTAATGCTATTGTACATTGAACTTGATTATGGTGAATCTCGTCTCTTCGCGAAATTTCCAACCTCTACTGGAAAGTTATTTTTTATTAATTGGAAAATTCGTAATTAAGGATGGATTTTGTGTATCTCGTCGAAAGTTCAGAGCGCCGAACAAGCGCGTCAAAAGTCGATCAAAAAGTTACCGTCGATCGACGAATAGATCACAAACTATCCTAGCCTTGACTCGCCTTGTATATATATCCAGAGGTGTCAGCTATGTACACAAAATACGACGTATAACGTGGAAGGATCGCCTGCGTGTGAAAATTTAAACTCGCGTCGCTCGCATCGATGACAGGGACCACGGTAATGAGACGTGAAAATTGCAGCCACAGTCAGAAATCTCTATATTTCCCGGAAACGTTACGCAACCCCCGACATGCGTATAAATATATATATATAATATATACATGATATATCTATACGCAAATGACTATGGGAATTTTCATACCAACTGAATCATCATTTTACTTTAATTTTAAGCCGATCAATTTCATTTAAATATCTCATTATCCTTCCACTAAAATTATCAGAATAGAGCATTTCCTTTTCCTTCGTTATATATTGTAGGTATATAATTTTACATTCGATACATTCGATAACCGCGGCTTGAATACTCGCGACGACGTATCGGATAACTTCTAGGATCTAGGGAGAAATTTGAGAATCTTGACGGTCAAAGAATAATATTCTCGAACGCCGAAGACAATACCGTGATATCTGAATCTTCCGGGGCTCTCAAAAATGTCAAAAAGGATCAATTTAGGATTTATTTCCGGGTGGTCTCTCGTTGATTCGTAATTCGCGGGGCAAACAAAAATTATTATTCAACTAAAAAATCAATGAGACAAATTCAATTTGATTCATCAGCGCTGTGCGAAAAATAAACCGCAAAATTAGAATTTTTTCAACGTTTCAATTAAAGTTCCACCCCTGTGGATAATTGGGAAATTTTCTGACTAAAATACAGAGTTATTTTTTTATTTCAAAAAAATTGAGCCATCAATGGGCGTTTGGCGAGAGATTTTTTCGGACGTTGAGTTCGTTTTAAAGATACCATGGTATATGAAAATAATGAAGAAAAAGTTGATCAAGTTTTGGTTCAGTCCACACGAAATTCCATGCGCATATATACAGAATAATATACCGTTGTACAGTGAGTTGCAGTTTTATACAGTATCGTTATATAGTATCGTATATTCACGCTCAACAACCTCGGTACATTATATATCTTTGGCTAAATATATATACGTATACGTATATATGGTTATATAAATATATATATAGCGATTATACTTGCATATACGCCGCCAGCGCAGAACGGGATGAGTCTGTGGGTGAGTCCAAACCCCGTGATTCTCCCGAGCGGAAATTCCGTCGGCACCGCAGCTGCAGTGGTTTCTGACGGCACTAGCCAGGCTGTCCATCATGTATGGTGAACCAGAATAATGTCGCTTCAAAATAGTATCTCTGCGTTTCGCATCCCTCTGTTTCTCCGCTTTCTCCTTTCCCCCCATCGTTCCGTACAAAAAATAACGATAAAACAAAAAACATCCCAACCCCCGCGAATCAACGAGAGTCGGAGCAATCGGATACTCGCATTGCAATCATCGCTGGTATAATATTAAACGATCGAACGTTGATGGAGAGACAGAGGGAGAATTAAATAGTGCCAATGAGCGAGTGATCGTCGAGCTTGATTTGTATTGTATTTGTATCGAAAGAAAGCAAATGTGCTGCAGTGTCATTGTAATCTCCGTCCAATTTGTGTCGAATACCAAAACAAAATCTATGGAATTATTTATTGACCAAAGCTCGTTGCTTATTAGACTCGCGCAAAGATCAATTAGCAAGGAATCACTCTTTCGCTGATAAAATCATAAACATTTCGATCTTCCATTTTTTTTTATTAATGCAATTTCCGCACCCACTCGTGAGCCAATGGTCTTTTAAGGAGAAAAAATGGTGCATTGGCCGTGGGGATAAGAAGCACGATGACAAAAAGTATTTCAAGTTTCTCGGCCGCACCGTGTTATAGACCCGGGCGCGACATTTCACTTGCGAGCGGCGCTCTGCTCGAGGCCATTTAGCGGAGGATTGGCCCGGCTTATCTGTATTCCGTTCATCGATCCCCGAATGATTCCGTACACCCTGACCTCCGCTGTTCATTGTTGGAATGAAATAATTCCGTGTCATTAAAAATCACGAGTAATCTTGGGAATTGGAACACGCGGTGAAATCACATTGGAAATTGCAAAATTGACTTTGACGTGTGTTAGAATGAGACGAAGGACAAATGCTCTTTGAAGCCACGGCTCGATTCGGCTGATAATAATCGGTGCATGCTGTTTAATCTTTTTCCCGAAACACTTTTTTTCAACACTGGAAACGACATCCGTGATCCAACACTCTTTTCATTGTTAATCCTCGCTCTCTACGATTATTTTTTATTTTTTCCCCTCCAGTTTCATAAAACCGTGATTTTTAAATTAATTTTTGCCCGGGTTTGTTTAACGAACAGACGCGAAACTAGCGAGGTGAGACAGAGAGAGAGAAATTAAATCGAGGTATATATTGTCCAAATGCTGACCCCGGATTTTGTCGTTCGTGACAGAAATCCCGAGAGACACGGCAAAGAGCAGGGAGGTTTCTTGCAATGAGTTCGGTGGGCGTGAACGTTCATTTATTTCATGAAGAAAGTTTCATATATATGTGTGTGTGTGTGTGTGTGTGTGTGTGTGTGTGTGTGTGTGTGTGTGTGTGTGTGTGTGTGTGTGTGTTCAATGTACAAGGCTAAAAACGAGAACATTTTTTTTCTCGATCGAGTCTGATTCAATGGCCGATTCAGTCGCTCCGCTTGATTTCCCAGTTCAAGATTCTTAATTGAACTTTTTTTCGAAATGAAAAATATTTGGAGCCTTTGGAACGATCCTATTTACACCGTCTTTCAAAGCCAACATGTACCCAAATCAAAATTTTTAAATGAAAAATTAATTACACAATCATGGTGAAAAAAAATAAATCGTTTGTTAATTTCACAAAAATGTATATGAGGCATTCCACAGCAACTCAATGGTGTTTTTCCCTGACCCCCTGCGATTTGTTCCATTATTTTTTATGTTATTCAACTTATCAAAAAAAGTACTCCCAATTTTTTTCAAATTTTTTGGACCAGCCGCCATCTAAAAAAAAATTGACGAAATCTGATTTTTGACGAAAAAAACGCCCATTTTTAAAAATGCCAAAAAAATCACAAAAATTCTGTGTCACAAAATAAAATTTTTGGGCCATAAAACATAGTGGAAGTATTTTTTTCTGGGTTTTATTTCATTTTACAAGCTTGATAAAATTATTTTTTTATTTCGCACATTGACAACGTCACTCTTGGTAGCTTATGAACGTTGAAAAATTAAGTTTTTTTCAGAATCTTATGACACGTGTAGATAGATAAGAATAACCAATTAAGAATTTTTAAACTCAAATCACAAATCCAAATCGAATCTATATGATATTGTTGGTCCGAAGAAGAGCGCTTTATTTTGAAAAACTGGAAGAGATTAATTTTTAAGAGTATTTTCAGTCTTGAATAGGGTCACAGTGCATTTCAAGTCGGAGACTTATACCGCAGTTTTATACACAAAGGCTTATACACAAATGTTTTGCCGTGTCAAAGTTTCGTACTGCAAAAAATGGCCGGTGAAAGCAAGTTCGACGAGGCGTTGTCGGTCACAATGTAACACAACAGGTTCGGTGTACTCAAGTTTTTATATGAAATACTTTAAAATAGCAGTGTGACGGAGTATTTAGAATTACTATGTCATTACCCATACATGCCTCACGTAAAAACTCAAAGAGTACAAAAATGTCAATCTACTTTTTCCTGCGTAAACCCAGAAAAAAAAATACTTTCACTATGTTGTATGGCCAAAAATTTTTGTTTTGTGACACAGAATTTTTGTCCATTTTTTGGGATTTTTAAAAATGGGCGTTATAACGTCAAAAATGAGATTTAGTCAATTTTTTTTGAGATGGCGGATGGTCCGAAAAAATTTGAAAAGAATTGGGAGTACGTTATTATGAAGCATAATAGTAAAAACAAGTTAAAAGTTGAATGAAAGTTGAATGAAAAGTTAAAAGTTGAATGAAGTTATTATGAAGCATAATAGTAAAAACAAGTTAAAAGTTGAATATCTGCGCCAAAAAAAGTTGCAAAATTTTTTTGTATAATTCAAATCAAGGCTCTAATTCGTTCTCTTGCGCAATTCTGGTGGTAAAATCTGGATCGAGAGCTAAACTGACGGAGAATTTTTTAAAAAAAGACAGCTCTTTTTTACCATCGAGTGCCACCAAAATCATTCGTTCATGCGAGTTTTCAGCTGGGACTCGAAATTTTTAGTGTCGATTAAAAATTCAAAAAACGATCCTGAACTTCCGAACTTTTCATCAACAATGTGTAATAAAAATGTTCACGAAGTAGCGGATCTTTGTAAAAAGTTTTCATGACGAAATGTCACCCATTTTGATCTGACACAAACACACACGAGTATACCCTTGGCGAACATTGTTCAACACGAGCGTATAACACCGACACGTGGAAAATTGACACTGAATCATAACTTCATTCCGACTTTTTCTCTGTTATCCAGATAAAGTACGTGACTGCAAAGCCGTTGGAAGGATTCCCCGAGGGAGCGTGAATTATCGAAATACGAGAGAGACGACGTCGACGACGACGACGACGACGACGACGGAGTGTACAAGGAGTGAAATGGCAAGAGAGGGAAAAAAGATTCAGAGACAGATCGCACGCGCCATCCGCGGGAATTCTCATGGGATGCTCGCTGCGGTAACGATTTAGTTGTGCGAAACAGGGGTGGGGGGCGGTGTGGAGGGTTCGTTCACACGGAATCCCGGAAATCGAACAGGTGCAAGGAAAAAAAGGACATCGGTGTGGAAAAGAGAGAAGACTGCAAAAAGGATTTTTGGAAAAACGCCTCCGAGTAAGCTGCCCGACAGGAACATCGAACTGAGGTAACGAAAAAAAGTGTGGTGCGAAAGATTCAGCAGGAGATCATGTTCCGGAGAAAGAATGTTAACTGAAAAAAAAACAGTGCAACAGCGTAATCGCATGATCGTTCTTACAGCGAAACGCCCGTCTCGCTCGACTCTGTAAAATCACAGGGATTCCGATGCGGAATTTGTATTCCCGAAGTGTTACGAGGAGGAAACGAGGAGTCACGGGAACAAAGGCCGAGTGGCGAGGTGGAGGAGGTAACGTCGAGGGTTGTTCGTTGTAGCATCGATATGGGCATCGATGTTGGAGAGTCAGCGAACGTGTAACTCCGTCTCTCTCTCTCTCTCTCTTTCTTCCCCGGTGAGACGAAAGAAAGGAAGAAAGAAGGTGAACAAACAAGGAGTAAAAAAAAGGAGCTAAAGAAAGAAAATGACACGCCTCGAAAGTACGTAGTTTATGGCACGGCATAAATAACACGAAGCTGTAGCCTTTTCCACCGGCAAGACGGTGAAAAGTGGAGGAGATTGTGGTGGGAGAACAAGGAGAGCAAAGGGACAAGGGAGAAAGAAGCAAGGTTCGCGCAGCGGAGAGCGCGAAGAGTCGCGGGAGAGGGAATACGTGAATGAGGAGAGAGCGTATCGGACCGGAGCAGCGAGAAGTGGTGCAGGGAGAGGCCATAAGTACATACGCTTTGGTAAGCCCGTATATCCCGAAACTTTATCCCGCGAAGAAGCGCGAGGAATAGCGATAGAAAGATTCGACCTCCGAGAAGCGGCGAGCAAGAAGAGAGGAGGAGGAGAAGAAGAAGAAGAAGAAGAAGAAGAAGAAGAAGAAGAAGAAAAATAAAAAGAAGAGGCAGATACAGTGAGGTTAGGATAGAAGAGAGGATGCTCGAAGCTTTGAACAAAGGAGAGAGGATCTGAGGGAGAAACGGTGGAGAAGGAACAGCGGGAGATATTTTAATAGGAAAAGAAGGAGGAGGTCGTCGACGAGAGAAAGGTGACAACGTGTAATGGACGAGACGAAACGAGAATAAACAAAACCCCAAGAACACGAATAAAAGTGTGGATACAAGGGAAAAAACGGTGAATATTAAAGTAAAGTGGACGAACGCGAAGATCTTTGAGCGGTTACAAAAATTTTAAGGAAAAATAGGGAAACGAGGAACAAGGTCGAAAACACTTGGCGATAAAAGAAGAGCGGCACGAGCCGAAGAAGGAGTGGAGAAAGAGGAGGAAGTGGACGAGGAAGAACGTGAAACAAGAAGCGGAGATACAGGGTACAAAAGGACGCGGGATAACCCGCGGGATCTCTGGCGAAATGAGGCTGCTGATGTTACTGGTGGCAACGGCCATCCTCTTGGATCACTGCCAGACGGATGAAAAAGGTAACGTATGGATACGTATCGGCGTATGTCGCGAATCGCAATCGCGAGGCACCTCTCTCCACCAGGATCTTTTTCTTTCGCGTTCTGCACGCTTCTTTCACTTTCCGTTGCACGACGTATCACACATGCCGCTTGCAGCGTAACGCGGCATTCATATTTCGCACCGCACAACACACGCAACGTTGTGACTCTCGGTCAATGGTAACGGTGGTTTTTCTTACTGTTGATAATTTTTTCTCTACTCACTATCGTGCTCGATAATTGCTATTAATATTGAGCAAAAACCAAGTTGCATCATTAAAAACTAATTTTCCCAACCCGGATAAGCTCGACTTTCAATAATTTTTTTGCACACACGCGTGTAAAGGGCTACTTTTCGTGCATGCGGAGAGTGGCAAAAATGACGCTTTACGGCCAGGGATGCTATAAAAAGCTGCGCATGCGCAAATCAGCTCGATCTGCGCACGCGCAGCATTTTTATCGCAGCCCTGGCTGTACAGCGCCATTTTTGTCACTCTCGCGTGCACGAGAAGTAGCATTTTTCATGCATTTGTTGCAAAAAATATTACGCGACACGCGTGCGAGTAGGTGACTACGATATACGAATGTCGCTTTTCGCACTCTCTCGTATCACAAAGTACTATTTCGAGTTGGAATGAGCGTCTGTTTTGGGAGAAAAAAAAATCTTTGAAAAAGACGGCTTATCGAAAAAATATTTTACAAAATTGGGAACGCTCGCTGGCCTCGGTAAAATCGAAAGAAAAATCGTGAATGAGATTCAAGAGGGTACGAGACTCGAGGGTCGGTTTATCGGGATACAGCCCGTATACGGTATACGCGATAATTATCGTATATACGCATGACTCTGTACGGCAGTGGTTATCGGCATGGAAAATTTTATACGACGAGAATTCTCGACGTCAAAAAGCATCCCCTCAATTTTACACTCAATTTTTATCCCTCCGAGAGTTTTCCAATGCTCGTACGAGTCGGCGCACATTGAAACGGTGAAATGCTATCATAACACAGAGCCAACATTAACTTTTATAGGGAGCACAAGATCAGGTCGCTTCGTGCAAAACTAGCGCGCGTGAGTACGGGATAAACCGTACGAGAAGGGGGTTGAAAGCGGAGGAGGGCGAAAAGCGTGCGATGGAAAAAAAAAACAAGTCGAACGAACGAGACTACGTTTTCCGTTCCCCCTTTTTTCACGTCCTGGCTCTCCGAGCTTTTCCCTGATCTTTGACTCTCTCTCTCTCTCTCTCTTTCTCTTTTTCTCTCTGACTTTCTCGATCTCTCGGGTTTTTCCCGCACGTCACGACCCCCGTACAAACCCTCGAATCCTGTTTATACCGCACAGAGTAGCTATGATATATACATGCACGAACCATCTTACGCCATCTCGGTCAACGTCCAAAACACCCTAAATCGTATTATTCATTGTTTTTTTTTCGTGTCGTTCCATCCCTAAAATAAACACCACATTTGCTTTCCCTTCACAATGTTTTTTATGAATTATTGAGACTGCGAAACATCGTGTGAATTATAAATTTATCCATGGCTTCCTCGTAAAGAAAACTTGATGGTGAACGACGAACAAAAATCAGAAATTTGATAAACTCCGAGAGTCCAAACTTCTTTTTTTTTTAAATCGATGATTTGAAAAATAGTTATTCGTCTGATCGAAAATTTGGAAATTGATCGCTGCAAAATTACCGAAGTCGGAGCATTCGCGAACGTTCGTTCGCGAAAGTTTCAAAATGCTTTGCGGGATACCCAAAAATTGTGGTCTCGTTTAACCACTCGTGAATATTTACGTATCAAGCGGTAGCAGTTTTCACCTTTCTTTGACCATCGTCTTTCTCATCTCCGTCCCGCGAACTTTCGCTCTTTCCCGCCTCCTCCACTCGGCCTTTCACGTTCACCTTCGTGCTTGGATTCGTACATCCTCTCTGCTTCCTGAACTCCGTTCCGTTCGGTTGTGCGAACCGCGGTTGTAACGACGACGATAACGGCCTCCGGTACAACCAGGTGGGCGAAGGTAGGACCTCGATTCGCTATTTCTGGGCAAAACGAGACTCGATGTATCTCGTACGACCGACTCTTTGATACACCGGATCGTGTCCGAGCCCAAATTTCATCGTCATTCCAGAATAGATGTGGAAAAACGGATAAATAAACGGGGCCTTGCGTCACTTTGTTCCTTCAAAAGTACAAGACGATGGATATAAAATCAACACTTTTACCAAATTCCGCCGATCCTAAATTTTCCACATTCGCCTGCAATAACGAAGCACAGTTTTTACAATAAAACGTGTCCTCGATCTGGAGAAACCGTCGTGGCGATTAATTTTTAGATCAAAAGACCGTTTGGTTCACACGGAATGCCGCACTTATATCGGTTCTTTCGTTCCAATGAGCACCCTCGGCGCGTCTTAACTGAATTCAACGAGAAATAAAAATCCTCTCTATCGGAGTCCGGATCGTCAAGTAGAAAAAGCAGAACAAAGTATAATGGATCGAACGCCGCATCGATTTTTTTTTTAACATTCCGAATGTTCGTCGAGCACAAACGTTCCCGTTTCGGAACTTAAACTTCCCATGGCGTGTCGAGTTTTACCGTAATGGTCCAAGTTTTTTATACGTTAAAATTTCGCATCGAGTTCGATAGAAATTTAACGACGCCATTTTGATGTCGGCCATTGTGGAATTTACGGTGAAAGGGCAGCAAACAGTCGTAAAAAGAGCGCTTGATTATTTCATCACGGAGAAAGACACACGCGCGATTAATTATTTCATTATTTCCGGTATCTCAAGGATTGAACTTCTTTTTCCGTTCAGCATCGGTCAACCTCGAATAACGTCCAGCCGATTCTTCGTAAAAACTTATTGGTTTGATCGATGAGAATATATGAATTTTTGGGGGATTCGAATCGACGAATGGCCGAGATCGGTATTACGATTTTCCCGCAATTTCTATCCTAGTCGATCGTGGATACGATCTTGGTTCGACGAGAACCACGAGATGGCGGATTTTGGGTCGCGTAAATTCTTCACTCGGCCACTCGAGTTCGTGAGTGAACTATCGGCATTTTGAAACGGACCGAATCGATTAGTTCCGAGGACCAAAAAAGATGCCGGCGATTGAAACGGTACGTGTCAATGGCGGCAATATGGATCCCGACGACAGGGACTCCGGGGGAAACGGGTCGTAAAGTTTTATCTACGCAGGAATTGCAATGCGTTGAACGACCGATAAAGTCTCACCGCACACATACACTATGTGGCGGAGGCGCGAAACTCTCAAATTTAATCGGTAGTGCTCGCACTCGCGGACGATGTATCGCTGTTTTTCTTTTTTTTCCTCCTTTTATATAGGTAGCTCACGGCGTGTGCTCCTGAACGTATTAATTATTTTGTATCAAATTACTATAAATAAATTCTTTTATTTTGCGCTACACTTCAATTATCGTAAATGATTTCTTTAAAATTTGTGCGTGCTCTCGTCGCGGCGCACCGGCGCGACATCTTGGAAAAAAATCAACGTTTCTTTACCATTCGGAAAAGTAATTTGAAAAATCGGCAAAAAATACGGTCTCACGTATATTATTATCAGCCTTGCATTAAAAATATTGCCGATTTAATGCGGATGTAGGAAAATCAGTGAAACAAAAAAAAACCGAATAAATTGCCCTTAACCGAAACAACGGCTCGTATTTGGTACTTTGTAATTAAATACCCGGACGAGCTATACCGGAGCTATTATGTCGCCTCTCTCTTTGCTCATGGTCAATTTATTTATCCTCTCCCTCGCCCCACCGCATCCCGCCTCTTCGTGTTTCTCTCACCCTTCGCGCTGGAAATCGAAATGTTCGTTGTTCGTTACCTATGTATAAAATGCCCAGTGGCGTTGGGCACCGAGGGGCAAAGAGAGCAACGTATTTTCTTTTAAATTTTCCAATTTTGAGAGCAAATTGTGCGCGGGGGTCAAAAGCACCGTGCGTACGAGTACAAAACCGAATAGTGCCGAATCGTTATGAGGGAGAAAGGGCGTTTGTGAAACCCGGTTTGTACGCGTAAAGAAGAGGTTGCCGAGAGGGGGGTGGGGGATGGGGGCAAGGCAGATCGATGCCGGATCGAATCCTCCGATAGACGCTGTTCCCTGATGGAAACTCGTAAAATAAACATTTCTGCATGCAACCCCTATAATGGAATAGGCCAATGCCCATGATAGCCGCCCTACCACTCGCCGATTCGACTCGAGCTCTTTCTCTCAACGTGCGATGTACCATCGCGTGTAGCAATGTTTCAATATACATATGGGATATTCCGAGTTGACTGAATCCTCGAATCAACCCTTCACGCCCTTGAGCGTCGACCCTTGATCCTCACCCTCTCGGATTTCGTTCACTATTTTTTCAACGATTGTAACGAACCTCGAGAGTATTTACTCTTAATTTTTCTTCGATTTTTCGTATCGACCGTTTTTCTTTGAAAAATTTAAAAATCAAGGCAATATCGTTACAATTGATACTGACCCACATAAAAATTAGATTCCGTATTATATCTATCTGAACACGAATGTACCAATTATTTCTCCAAAAATCCAAATTTTTATGAATTTTCATAATCAAATTTTTTTCTTTTTTCTTGTTCTTTGTAATTAAATAAATTTTTTATCCATAAAAACGGTGTGTGATTCGTAATCGCCGATGTATTTTCCAACGAGATATGATGTTCGAACGATTTTAATTAAAAAAAAATGTTTTCCTTTATTTTTGAGCAATTTTCGAAAACTGCAAAATAGCAAAATTATTTCAACAGGTCGTTACTTCACTTCGGTTTGACCGATTCCAACATTTCTTTTTCGTACGTAAAGTTCGTCGCTAAACTTGGAGAATGCCGTTCTGTTGACCCCCGAAAACTTTGAAAAATTTGCCGTAATCGATGGTCACGATTAAAAAATCTGCCAAAAATTGAAAAATCATCCGAATCGAATGAACCACGCGGGTTTTTGAAGCTTTGACGATCACGAAGAAAATAAGCGCAAGTTCAAGTCGAAATCTTATGTATGCAAAAAATCACAGCAATTTTTGCGAACCGTTTTAACAAAAAAATCGATAACAACGTTATTTTTAGATCTTGGGAACTCTGTACGTAGAGTTCCAGCTGCGTTATCTTCTTACGGTGGTTATTTTGCCCCACAATCCCCTTTGTACGGTATAACGGAAGGGATCATGTATATATAAAATGATATGTGACAGAGGGAAACTTGATATGCTCTTCTCACTATATTTGTTTTCCCTTGCGAAACGATCCAAAATGTACCGACTGCATTCTCAGCAAGTGTGTGTGTGTGTGTGTGCGTGCGTGCGTGTGTGTGTGTGTGTGTGTGTGTGTGTGTGTGTGTGTGTGTGTGTGTGTGTGTGTGTGTGTGTGTGTGTGTGTGTGTGTGTGTGTGTGTGTGTGTGTGTGTGTGTGTGTGTGTGTGTGTGTGTGTGTGTGTGTGTGTGTGTGTGTGTGTGTGTGTGTGTGTGTGAATATTCGGAGGTGATCGCATGCGGAAGAAACATGGAAGTGGATAAACGGGCGAAAAGAGATCTTACAGGCTCAATGGACCGTGAGCAGGTTACTTTTCCCCCCCGGATCCATAAACGATTTCCTGCGAAAGTGCCAGCACTACCATTTACCCACTATCACCGTACAAGAACGAAATATTTTCCAATAGCATTAGTATCATAACGGGTTTGATTATTATTATTATTATTATTATTATTATTATTATTATTATTATTATCGGTCTTTCAATAATTTTTTTTCGCCCGCCTAAAAAAAGCAAATTAGATTTATTATTGCAACATGATTTGAGAATGAAAGTAATGTAGAAAAAGTTGACGATACTTTTCAATAATTTTTGTTACTCTGATAATCAATTCCAGATCAATCGGTGAAATTCTGCAATTTTAGTTAATTAAGAAAAATGAAAAAACAGCATTTTTTCAAGTTTTCGAATTTTTTCATCGACAATGATTCGAAATTTGGAAGAAAGCCCAACATAAACAAAGTCTTACGGGGATAAGACTTTGCACGATTCATCAAGGGGAAATTCCTAAGAATTCCAATTTTTCCCTGACGGGGCCCTGAAAAATAAGGTTTTTATTTTTTTCAAACGGATTTTTTCCTAGTCCTGGCCGTGGATTTAAAAAATCCATCATTTCTCACCTTTCGGAGTGTGAATTATAAAAGTACACTACTAGAAGTTATCTAATAATCTCTCATCAACTTTGAAATATCGGGCAAACTTTGTACTTCAACGTGCAGTTCGTACAACGATGATATAATATATTGATAGAGTGATAGATGAGCAGAGAGGGAGAGAGAGAGAGACTAGAGGGAATAAAAAGTCTCTGGAAGAAAGTTTTTAAGACGGTATATGACGCGAAAGAAGAGCAAAGTTATCGTAAGTGGACTCTTTTTGCAAAGTTATATTGTCAGCTTTTGCCGAAGTACATATTTTATATTTGAACCCGTGTACCCGATCCTTTTTTTCTGTCTTCCGTTTATTTCATCCCTCCCTCCCTCCTTCATCCCTTCGATCCTCCTGACTTCCCCAAGATCTTGGTGAAAAAAAAATTGAGCGAAAAAAAGCGACCAGCGAAAATATAGAGAATGGAAAGTATTGCTCGGCGTATTTTTTTGGCACACGCTTTTTTCCATCTGGTGTGAAGAACCAAGAGGAAGAATGGGAATGAGAAAAAAAAAGACACAAACATCGAATATCGTACGAAAGCTTAACTCATCGGGGTCCGAAAAGTTTTCGACTGCAAACTTTTTCCAAGATTTTGTATCAAGTATATTTATACATATAGCGATGTGTTTTAATACTGTATATGCCCCTTTCGAATGGAAAATCGCGAAAAATATTTACGTAACTTTCCCCACCGATTTCGAGGCATAGAAGCCTCGTATATATATATATATATATATATATATATATATATATATATATATATATATATATATATATATGAGGCATTCCACGTCAAGTCAGCCACATCATTTTTTGAAATCGCCAAAAATCGTATACAAATTTTTAGAAAGTAGTTCCAACTATCAAGAAAATTTGTTTTTTTTTTTCAGATTTTTATATTACATTTTTTAGCCCGAAAAAAATACAAAAAATTTGTTTGTCCCATTTTGTAACTCGAAAATTATTCATCGTCCAAAAAAAAAGTACGACATAAATTTAAGGATTTTTAACGTGCTTTTCACTGAATTTTTTTGCAAACTCCCCCGAAAGCTCCATATGCCATTTTCGGAGCAAATAATGTTTTGATTTTTTTTCCTCAGAATTGACATCTTCGATTCGTCTGTAGTTCAAACAGTTTTTTGCTTCATATATTTACAGACTATAAAAAAAATTAGCGTAGTGGAGAATCCATTATTTCAAATGCATTTTTATTGATACAATCTATCATTGTTAATCGTAGACAGGGAAAAATAATAAAACAATCTCGTTTTGATACTGCGAAGACGATTCCAAGAACAAAGCGGTATCATTGCTTCATTCCCAAAAATCATGCCCAAATCGAACTAAAAAAGTACTCACTGGCCATAGAAACGTCGGTGTATCCAAAGAGGGTATCCAAATTAATTCTTTTTTGCAATCGAGAAACGCGAGTAGCCTTTGACTTTGATTTGAATAGACTTTATCGGTGTACATGGGTCCATTGATGAAGTTTATTAAAATGTACAAAAAGATATTTTTAAAAAATAAAAATGAAAAAAGGTTAAAAAATTGAAAAAGTACAAAAAATAAACAAAAATGCGAGCTTTAGAAAATATCTATAGTCTAAACCCTGTTAATGCACAGAGAATCTTGTGTATTCGTTTGGAATGAAAAACGTATGGGAAGGAATGGAATGGAAGAAATGGAAAAAACTGTTAAAATTACAGACAAATCGAAGATGTCAATTCTGAGAAGAAAAATATCAAAACATTATTTGCTCCAAAAATGGCATATAGAGCTTTTGGAGGAGTTCGTAAAAAAATTCAGTGAAAAGTACGTTGAAAATCCTAAATTTCATGTTGTACTTTTTTTTCGTACGATGAATAATTTTCGTGTTGCGAAAAATGGAACAAGAAAATTTTTTGTATTTTTTTCCGGCTAAAATATGTAATATAAAAATTTGAAAAAAATCACAAATTTTCTTGACAGTTGGAACTACTTTATAAAAATTTGTATGCGATTTTTGGTGATTTCAAAAAATGGGGTGGCCAACTTAACGTGGAATGCCTCATATACACAGTGCAAGAGTGAGTCTTGAACGTGTGCAGACGTACACGTACACGTACACGTTTCCGATATTTCAGGAATTTTTTTTGACATGAAGAAAAATATCGAATTCGATACTCCGAGCATAACAATTTTGTTACATATTTTGTTCGATATATCATATATTTTATTGTAGTCCCTTCATAGGGGAAGCTTCGCGATAAAATTTTTCGTTTTTTTTGAAATTTTTCATGTACACTTTTGAATCCCTAATTTTTTTCAACGTCAAAACTATGATTAAACTACCGCTCCATGTTTTCAACTCCTTTACTATAAAATAAACGATAAACTCTCGGAAAACTTCTCGCAAGAAATATTTCATCTCGATTTTTATTTACAAACAAAAAAATCGTAAAGTTGCAATCGCGTAGTTTACAACATTTTCTTTCACTTTTTACTCCACGCGTCAAATTTTCGTATATCAATATTATTTTTGCAATAATAAACAAAATTATTCCGCCGTCATACATTCGTCATTCGATTTTGCCTTTTTTTTCGTCTCTCCTCGACTCTTGACTTTTCGATAAAATGGCGAACGGTAGCGGAAAACTTGTGAAATCCGAGGGCAACAGCGTTGAATTATAGTGTTCATAGAGTGCGGCGGAATAAATTGAACTTTCGAAGCGTTTTATGTGTAATACGTGCGCTCACGAGATTGCCGCGGTTCGATATCGGGATTTTTTTTTTTTTTTTGCTATTTTCTCTTCACGCCGGATCCCCCCGTCACCGAGCACATTGAGAGGCAACAAGCTCAAGGACCTAGTTTGGTGAGCCGAAAGCCCTCTTTCAGGCTCGTAAAATCGCGAATTTTGTTTAGCCCTTTTTCGAAAATAGCTTTGCTCCCCTTCGTGAACTATCGGTGAAACAGTTCGGGCTCCCCGAAACAATTTCCCTACGCCATTCGGTATACTTCACCCTCTGTAGAGGGAAAAAAAAGATACTGCGCTATTATGAAGAATTAATTGTAACGGAGGAAAAAAAAGTTTTAAAAAAAAACGGAAATCACCGTTGCGTTTAATGAGATGGAAAAATCGTGAACGCATTTTGCGAGGGTTCGGGGATTTAACGGGAGTTTTCACGAAGAAGTTCACGTTGGGGGTTGGATTCACGTGAAATAAAAAACTGCATTAAAAACATGGAACGACGGTGAACCCAAACAGAAAAATAATTATTTTACCGAGAGGGGGATTTTTTTTGCACGTATGGAGGAATTTTCATTTATATTGGGATAATTTTTCTCAAATTCGTGCGGTAAATCGTGTGAGATCTGTATGAATCGACGTGGAGAAAATAAAAGATGGTTGGAAATTCCTTGAGAAATTAAAAAATAATGATGCCAACGTTATCGGTCGTTATTCCCATTTTGAGTTTAAAAAAACTTAATAATCGTTGTCACTGTTTACGGTAGAGATGATCCTCGTCTTAATTCCGATGGGGTTTGGGTTTCGGCTCTGGATTTCACTTGTAAAACCTCGGAAGAGGATGTCTGGCACGATTATCCTTCCTCCGCTCGTTCTTCGTTCATTTACTTTATACCCTCGATCTACCCTCAAGCTTCATTGTGTGTGCGAAGTATTCTCGTACAATCGAATAGCTCGGGTAATATTGTGATTACGCTGCGGAACGAGATTTTCCAATTTTTTTCAATCCCAACGTAGCCCTGACTTTTTTATACGGCTGACAGTTTGATATTTTTACATTTGCACAAAATTTGATAGTCATTCGGAGATTCGCCAAAAGCACGGAAGATTCGTCGAGGGAAGGCGCTGTCTCTGCGATGGCGAATAAACATGGCATTTAAAATTGTATATTCGTCAATCGGAACGTGACGTGTGTTAAAAGTTTTCTTCGAGGTTTTGTCGGAGGCTGCTACAAAAATTGGACGAAATTGAGGGTCACGAAGAGGTACGAGAGAATACAAAGGTGGTTCCGTGTTCGCGTGTTCAACATCCTCTTTCTCCACCTTGCCCTCTCTCTCTCTCTCTCTCTCTCTCGTGTATGCCGGAGAATATAATCGTTAACAAAATGCCTCATTAAGCGGGGGGAGGGCCTTTTTTCTGACACGTGACTTTTGTGACTGTTAGCGGGTCGGCTAATTGCTCCTCTGAGAGTCAACGAGCTGTCCTCGTTTATATGCCCAAGCAGACATTCTCGGACCAAGTTGAACAATAAAAAAAAAAGAATAGTAAAAGATAGAACGTGATGGGTCAACAGTGTGATTATTCGTCGGAATGTTACGGCCGGGATAATAAAATAATAATGATGAGGCGATTTTTCATTTTGCAGGAAAAAATCGTGTCCTCGGAAATAAACTTCCAGAGTATGAGTTTGTCGAGAATAATGATTATCGTGTGAATTATCTGCATGTTTCTGCATTTGCCGAAGCATTTCACTGAGAAAAAAGTTCAGTTAAAACAACAAAATCCATTTGGTTGAAAAAAATTTAGTCGATTCAATATTAATTTGTTTGAAATAATGAAACTATAATTAATTCAACAAATGAATTTGGTTAACCGTAAGATACGAGGTGAACAAAATTATTTGGTCAATTTCCAGATACAGTTTAGTCCAATTTACACGTTACTGAGTCACTGTACAGAAATATTTCGTTAATTTCTAGTATATTTTAACTTGATAAATTTAGCTGTAATAAAAAAACAATTCGTATTTTCAATCACACAATTTATTTGGTACAAAGATATTTGTTTGATCGAACTGAAACTTTGCCCATTCGAGCAACGATTTAACCGATTTAAATAAAACTTCCACTGTATCTTTGTTGAATTACCGAAATGATCTCGTTGAACGTCCGGAAAAAATTTTTGCAGGTTCTGCTCAGTGTTGAGAATAGAAAATATGCTGATAAATCGGTTTTAAAAAAATTGAATATTAATCAATTCATTATATTATTATTTTTTAATATTTAACATCAGTTGATGGAGTCATTATACGAGGAAGTCATGAAATGGTATCAATTTATCGGGAGAATTCTATTTGATTATAGTCGTAGTCCTATACGCTTGAGCTGCATCCTGTACGGATGGAAATGTGCCAAATACAGGTCCCGCGGCTTATCGTGTTCTCTCGAAAATCTCAAAGCCCGGATTGTCCGACGTCCCTCGTGCGTGGCGCCGATCGTCAATCCTTTGGGCAATGAGCTACTGGACTTGCAATTAAATCCTTTTGCCTTGTTGCATAAATTCAAGCAACTTTGAAGTACTTTTTCAATGTTTTCGCGATCGAATAATAATTTTTCACATCTCGAATAGAAAAAGTCATTGAAGAAGCTTCGAAGAAAATTCTCAAATATAGCAAAAGACGGTAAAATGTCCAAATGGTTTTTTTCCCCGCGTCGCAGAATTTTTTTCTAAGCTACCGATTATATTGATCCTTTCTGACAATGAATGTCGTTGCTAACCTATTCGAGAAAAAAAACCTAGCATAAAAAAATTCTCCGAGCAGAGGAAACAATTTTTCATGACGAACTGAGCATCTCCGCACGAGAAAGAAGAATCCATTTGGATGCCATTTATTTATTGCTTTTTTATCATCATTTTCTTATACATTTTTTTTTTTTGCAGTGTCGTTCTACGGTGCGAGCTACATCCATTTTCCGGTGCAGGAGGCGAAGGGTAGCACGGACATAAGTTTCCGTTTCCGAACTCACCTACCGGACGCGATTTTGCTCCTCGCCGCGGGCAAGACGGATTACTGTTTAATCAAGCTCGAAGTTGGCAGATTAACGGTACGTATCATTCTTAGGTTTTTCAACTCTTTGTACAAACGACCAAATATCCATATACATGGTATATATATATTTGCGCATAAATCCTCAATGTAAACCCAGTTTCGTTCTTGGGTAGCGGCCATGTTCCTTTTATTTTCTCACATCATCTTCAAAAGTATTTCTCGAACGTATAAAAACGACCTCGATTTTTCGTATTTTCTCCTCTCGCAGTAGTTTCCCCATCCCGTTCCCCCTGGCTAAAGTCTCTCGTCTGTGAACTCCATTACGTTGAGCTATTATTAAAAGGATCGGAGAATGCTTGAGCTTTGAGCGAAAGCTCTTTACCGGTTCCCAAAGACGATGAGACGGAGAGAGAGAGAGAGAGAGAGAGAGAGAGAGAGAGAACATTGTTCAAGGCAGCATATATACATAAATAATTCCAGCCAGCATGGTACAACTTTTTCCAAGCAAAACTCCTTTTTCCACCCTTTTTCTCTGCAATTCCTCCCTGCCCCTTTCATCTTCCAGTCGGCTGAAAAAGTTCACCACTCATGGCCCGAGGATATTGAAACGCATAGTTTGAATCGTTGTCCCGACGAAGATGATAAGGCCAGGAAGGATAAACCTATTGCACATACGTGTATATATATATATATATATATATATATATATAAACATTGCTGAGATACGTTTTGAGATCACAGCCAACCTCGTCTCGTCTCTCGCGCTCTTTCCATTTTATCTTTCTCAGCGACACATTGAGTTTTGAATTTGCATCGAGACCATCCTCCGCGTCCTCCTCCTCGTCCTCGCTTTCACCGTAAGAAAATAGAACGCGCACGAGCAATAATCCGTCGAGAGGGAGGAGAATCGTGCGCTGCATGACCCGAATATTCAACTACTACATCGGCGCATCTTGCGGAGGAACGAAATCCGTTACCTCTCGCACATTCAACGCCTTCTCCGCCTCCGTCTCGTCAGCAAAGTTACGGATTTCAATGTGTCTATATACAATGCCGTTTTTAATTACAGGGAAATCCTTCGTAAGTCGCCACACTTTTGTCGTGGTCTTATTCGTAAAGAGGCTCTTCCGCTGTAGTGCACGACTGTTTTCTTTCAGTGCGGAATGAATTTTTCGGGCGCCATTTGTATTCAAGGGTAGTCGAATCAATGGCCATGTAGCAGTGACATTTTTATGAATTGAAACTGCAATAACGCGCTTGTAAACCGCCATTTTATACTCTGTTATCCGTTGAACAAAAGGTTGAAAAAGATGAAACCTCTCGGGTTTTTTCTCCGAATATAAAAATAGTTCTAATTTCTTCTTCACGGATAATCACTGATAAAAATCTACGAGGTAAATCGATAGGGAATTTTTTGGAGAATGGAACGAGTGATTTTTAGACTTTTGAGGTTCGTAATCCTTTATCTCGAGATCCACCGAAATTCCACGGTACAAAGTCACAAACGGAGGATCCATTGTAGCATTCAACGTCGTTTACCATTTCCCTGTCCCTTCTCTCCTTCTTCTCGGTAGTTGATTGTCGCGGACGCGCAAAATCTCAACTTTTTTACCATGAAAGCCCTTCCGGTTCTCCCCATGCCCGCCGAAAGATTGGCCAATGAGAGCCAGCACGCAGAGCCATTTGTAAGCTACCTGGTGCACGATTATAATTGCCCCCGGGGCTGAAAGCTCCGAAAAATTATATTCGAGTTTCTCGCCAGCTTTGTTTCAGACAGCGACGAACGTTTTTCTCGAGCTCAGAACCGAAACCATCGCGCCGTTGGTTAACAATGAAAAATCAGGGGACATTGAGTCGCGGTGATCGGCGAAAATCGAACCCGGGGAGCGCAAAAAGTTCGAAACGGATTCCTATCGAGCGGGCAACCTCCTCGGACTCGATTCGGTTATAATAAAAGCTTATATATAAATGTGGATTTAGCGCTGGTGGAACCGGTGGTAGGATATAGGACGGTCGTGGAGATAAATATTCTTAAATCGCCGTGGCTCTTCTCCTCTGTATATTTCTCCCTTTAGCTTCTACCGACCCTCGATCCTCCTCATCCTCCTTCTATCTTCGCATTTTACCCGTGGGCTCGCAGGATGAACGCAAGGTTCGAGATTTTATGATGGGCGATAGGCGTCTGGCGAGTTAGCCAAGAAGATAAATGCCAACCCGACAAAACTCACCCCCCCCCCCCTCCCTCTCTCTCTCTCTCGCTCCATTCCAGGTTGGTGGCCAGGGGATGTTGGCTAGTATATAGGTTGCTAGGAATATACAACTATATTCCTCGCTCGGTGTTCGCATGGTGTACAACACCCAGCAAAAGAGAGAGAGAGAGAGATGGAAAGACAGAGATAGGGGTTGTGGATCGATGTTTGAACGCCCAGGCAGCGCAAGCAGTGATGCTTCGAGTCGTACCCCCTAGCTGCTCACCACCATTTGCATACCTATTATAAACATACATGCATATACATATGCGAATATCTATGTATATAATATATATATAAACCAGTAATATCGACAGATACCATGCGCATTACCGTCAGTACGTATCATTTCTGTAAATTTAATGCTTTGAAATGTGCACAAGTTTGGTAAATGTTCACACAGCGAGACACATCTCGATGTCATCGTGTTTGCGTTGGTGTTACATTTAAGTAAATATGAATATTTACACGTTCCGGAATGGCTGGGATTACTCGTATGTGCATTAGAATCGCTCCCTTTTTTGTACTTTTTTTGCAAATGTTTTTTTTTATCGTAGCGCGAAAAATTCTAAAAACTATTACAAATGGATTTGAAGATGCGAAAGAAACAATTTTTTGGCTATTTCTAAAATATTCGTACTTCCAGAATTTGTAAGTGTCAATGATACAGAACGATTGAAGCTCAAAAATGCCTCGAATGGTTCTAAAAAAATGCCATTGTCTCCGATTTTCATTTTTTTCTACTCAATTTTACGTTTTCGTTGATCCAGTATTTTTTCTTCTCAGCGTGACGAAACTTTTTGTCAAAAAGTTTCACCGACGATAGCACTTCCGATATTTATTTTCACAGATAAAAATTTTACAAATTTTCCAAAGTTTATTTCAGAAAAAATCCCATCTCGAGAATAACCAACGATGATATCAAAATATCTACTCGTCAAAATCGGATGATTTAAAAATGACGAAAAACGTAACCGCGAATTTAAAAAAGTGCAGCATCATTTTGCGATTTTGGAGAAATTGAGCCACTCTGATATTTAGTCGTCAATATAAGAGTGCCGAGCTGAATATGCATCTTTCGTGCAGGGTGGCAGCTCCGATTGGGGAT
The DNA here is from genome assembly GCA_946863875.1 of Alloplasta piceator. NCBI lineage: Eukaryota > Metazoa > Arthropoda > Insecta > Hymenoptera > Ichneumonidae > Alloplasta > Alloplasta piceator. The sequence goes on along the minus strand of OX333075.1, from coordinate 244,357 downwards.
TTCAAAGCCGATTTTCGCTCAAGTTGGTGGGACGAATTGGGAAAATAAATATCAAGTTAGCCGATAGGTTGGTCAGCGTGGTACACGGCGCGCGGCGGAAGACCGCGTCTGGCCTGGTTTGCGCTTTCAACGATATCCGCGGTAATGCGCCTGGGTGTATTGTGTTTGTGTTTCCATGTGTGTGCACAGTCTACCGTAATGGTGTACAACAACCTTGATGTTGCTCCGACTACAAATCGAACTTCCCTCTTGATTCTCCTCTCTGCCCCCCCCCCCTCTCTCTCTCTCACTCGGGGAGGCTTCCTTCTTCTCCTCCCATTGATTCCCTTCCAATATGTCTCTCACTCGACAGGTCTCTCTGATCCGTCGATCGATCGCCAACTTCCTCACCTCCCCGCACACCTTTCTTGTCTCCGATGTGGCCCATTTGCATCTCTACCGATTATTGATCACCGGCCAACGTTTACCGGATTTCATTCCTGCTGACGATGTAACACATCGACCATTTGAAACTCCACCAAATGCCAACTCTACCGGCACAATTACGCGGCAACCTGTACTCGTCGATCGACTCTACCGATAGATCTCTATCGGATAATTCGGCACTACCCGCGGTACGTATTTGCCATTCGAAGCTAGGACATAAAAATTCTACCGCACATTTGAATCTCCGTCGATTTGATACTCCGCCGTCGAACGACTCTTCTAAAAATTCCTTGGGTTCGTTGGACAATCTTCCAAAGAGAGCCAAGTATACCGATGGAGCTGTATTTAAAGATATCCGTTGGTACAGTTTCAAGCGGTAGAGACGTACCTCCAATCTGCCCGTCCGTTTTTGACCAGCCGACTCTTTTTCCTCTCTCATTGATTCTCTCTTTCTGTCTCGCTCTCCGCTGTTAGTCGCAAATTTTTTGTTCCATCACTATTCCTTCCTCTCACACTGCCCTTCGCTACTCGCATACTTTTTTCTCGCTGACCTCCCTCTGACTTGTCACCCTCCGGTGGCCACTGTGTATACTTTCTCCCTCTCTCTCGTTCGTTTTGCCTAGAAATGAATAACGGCAGAAGCTTTTTAGCGTTCGCACAGAGCCACGGCCAGCCCCGAGTCCTTCACCTCCACCTCCTCTTCGTCCTCTTTGTCCTCTTCGTCCTCTACCTCGCTAACCAACGCGAACCGACGTTTGCTGCCACTTCTCTTGCCGCCCCAACAGCTCACCGCGACTTTCTCTCTCCCGCATCCCACCCTCGATATATCCGAACTGTTCCGCGTTCTCGAAAAAAAAAAATGGCCAACGGTGAACAAGCGGGATGGAAAAAAATCGTATCCAAGAGCGCGTTATAGGATCGAACGAAACGAATTTTTTCCGTTCCAATTTTCAATGTATATCCAGCATATGAAAGGATGCTCCACTCTGGTTATGAATTTTGTTTGGCTTTGGATTTAAAATGCTCGTTGATACAATTGACGATCATCGATGCGAATGCGCTCGATGTGCAGTCTCGAAAATGTATGTGTATACGATCGTTGCCTTGTACCGATGCAACCAAAATGGCGTCTTTTTTATCCTCGCGGGCGGTAAATTCGTGTCTCTGTGATGGAAAGCGATGTAATGTAACCAACGTAGAGAAATTACATTGACTCTCTACGATCTATCAATAGCGCGAGATATTCCGTGCCATTAAAAGGCACTTTTTATTCACCATCGAGTAATTATTCTCCATCCTTTCCCATCATAAACCGCAATGAATGCCGCGCTTTTCGTTTACGCAGGTGAATTTCGTGCATCCCGATGAAACTACGCGAAAAACAAAACCTTTTCGACTCTCGAACATCGCGTATCGCTGACCATTTCGAATAACGTAGTTCGATCGAAATTATTAATTATTTTTCTGCGCTGATGAGAAGCGATGGCCTTTTGAAACGTGGAAACTTTATCCTCGTATTTTTTTATTCGTTTGTCGCAAAAACAATCGCACGAACGATTTATTATCATTCGCATATCGTTATTTCGATCGTGCTGAATCAAAAATCTCAGATTGTTGCATAAATTCTGAATAATTCAAACATTCGCGCTGCAGAAATTCTTTGTCAGTGCACAAATCGGTTCGAAAGAAGACATTTGAAAATGTAATTTTTGTACTTTTTTCTGTGGTTTTTTCACGGATACACTCGACCGTGGCACACCTGCAATTTTATTCGATCGGTTTTCCAACTACTCGGTATGAGTGCCACCAATATATATTTATATATATGTGTGTGCGTGTGTGTGTTGATGGGCGATCTTTGAGAGGTAAAATATCACGATCGTCGAAAGGGCTTCGTGACCCACATTCATCGCCGCGAGGAAGTAACTATACAGGGGAAGGGTGGCAAAATGGACACCACAAGCGGATAACGCAACTAGGATGCTAGGCATAGTGCAGACTCGTAGCTCATCGTCGAACAATGCCATTTTTATCGATTAGATACTGCGTCGAAAAATAAAATTCTTGGGGGCAAATTTTTGTTGTTTTTTTTTTTGAAAATTCAAGTAGACTCGTTTCTCACGTCACCTTGTGGTTCGATACTATCAAAGTATGTTGGGGTATCTTTTTTTTGTGCAATGAGAATAACAATTTTTAATATTTTTCCAGCTTTTGATGGGAAAATGTCATGGAAATATGAAATCTACGTGTGATTTTGCGTGGGGGAGTTTGTTTGGGTATAAATCAAGACCAATTATAACGATGATTCCCGCATTTTCCAATTTGTTAGTTTTCAGTGTTTTTCGTAAATTTTAGATGGTGTCCATTTTGCCCCCGTTTCCCCTAATATATAAATATATATGCGTGATGGGAGGGTGGCGTTATAATGTCCGTTATACCATCGTCGCCACGACGACGAGACGGCTACACGACGCCCGATCGTCGCGTTGCAGAATCATCGTCGAGTTATCAACGAGAGAGACGATCGAGAAGCAAGGATGAGCACGCGATTCAAACAACTTTTGCCTCTCGCATTCTCTCTTTATCTTTCTGCCGCGACGTCACGCGGCGTCATAGCGGAAAAACTTTATGGCCTATCTCTTCATTTATAGCCTTGTCAAATCGCGAATAACGAACGCTCGCGCAAATTAGTGTATCGAGATTTTTTTGTATCACTTTTTTTTATCAATACACGGTGGAGCGAAGAAAATGTCGAGCTCCGACGCTCCGGTCCAGTGTTTTCGTTAAGACCGATTTTTTCAATTCCAAAATTCATGGGGTAAGTTTTTGCTTTGATGGACGGAGATGCACATTTTTTATGGAAAGAAATATTTTATAGTAAGAAAGGAGGATTGTTCATCCATCCAAGTTACGATACATATCTCACTTCTTTTCCCGAATATAATATATCTCTATGGTAATTTTTTGTATCTTCGAACACAACCATTGCGATTAAAATAAGGAGGAGGAATAATTTATAGAATTTCGTCCATTCGGAGCTCTGTACAAAGGAGCTTTCGCGTATTCGCGGTGCACGAAAAAAAAATGTATTAAATTTTTCATGCATGAGATTTAACCCGTGTTCTGAAAAAAAGTAGTACCACTTTATATACATCACCCGGCGTTTTCTGACAGTCAAATGGCTCATTTATCCCTCCGCTACCCGCTTCTTTATATACGAATCCTCGCATTCTGCATCATGGAGAGTTTTTATGCCGCTCTCTCGTTTTCCATTTTGCCGGAATAATTGCTGCACAGCCGTCTGTAACATTGTTCGTCACACATCTATTTTTAGCCACGAATGTGTACGCGCGTGCGTTGGTCGGTGACGGTAGTGGTTTTATAGCGAAGCGACTATATTTTAATTAAAAAAATTTCATATCTAGCTTTTTCCGTGCGCGTCTGAGATTTCACAAAAAAGAAGCAAAAAAAAGAAACGTCCGCTCAAACAAACCTTGTGCGAAGGTCCGTGTACGCGTTCTACATTATTTTCCGTACGACACACACGAGCGAAATACACAAAAGTCGAATTTCTACGAAATTATATCGTCCAACGGCCGAGCCCGCGCGTGTCCCTTGACGTTAAGAATAATTATAACGCTGGGTTTGTTTTTCAGCGGCTTAATTTTGCGGACGAAAGAAACATTAGGGAGGAAAAGCAGCGAAAGATATTTTCATTGTTGAATCACCATCTTTGTCGTAATCGTGAAAACATAATTCTTCTTTTTTTCAAACTTTTAAAGCCTTTGAAGTTTTTACGCGAAACAAATTGTTAACGAGCTACGTGGCACGAGAGATGCAAATTGTAAATGATTATCAATAATTTTGGCCCTGTTCGGTTATCCAGGTTTTTTCGCGAGCCTTTGAAAAATTACGCGATCTATAATTTTTTCCTTGTTCTCAATTTTTTCCATCTTTACGGAGGCTGCAAATTTTAAAATTCGACAAATCCCTGTGGCACGGTGGCACGGTTGCAGGGTGTCATGGTCACTTTTTTTACTTTTTAAAAGTTTGTTGTAACAAATTACACGATAAATGATGTACAATTATAAAAATAAAAAATGTTTATATTTTAGTTTACCCATATTGTCGGTAGATCGCGCTATAAACATAGATCATTTCTTTCACCGTGTTTCCACCATCTTGATGCAAATGCCGAATATTTGATTTGCCAAAACGAGGTAGGTCGTTCGTGAGCTCTGAATCTTCAATTCGTCGTAAGCGTTACGCGTATACCGCATCCACGAATGCGCGCGCGCGCGTGTGTGTCTGGGTGGTAAATGGGCATCGGGGGGGTCAAAACGTAACGCGAAATGGCGGAACAAATATCACGCTGCAAATTGGCATTATCCCGCAGCCACGAGAATCGTCCTCGATCCCTGGATAATTAACCAAGCATCAAGCTCGTTCCTTGCCACCGTCACCGTGTCATTTCATTTCGCTCTCCGCCTCCCCTTCTCCTTTTCACTGCCCCTTTGCTCGCGACATCCCTCGGGCCTCTCTGGAACTCCCGCGCCATTATCTCACTCCCTCGCTCTTTCCCTTGGACCAAGAGGGTACCAAACGTAAATGGCACATTGAACCAGTGCTAACTCCGTTGAATGGCACCTGCCGTTTCAGTCATGCTTTCCCGGCAACTCATATATATATATATATATATATATAAATTCCTGATGGGCTCTTCCACCTCTTCCCTTGTATATCGTCGTAGCCTTCGAAGGCATTCTATACCATTCTATACGTGCCACGCTTCCCTTTCTCGCCGTATGGTTGCCCGCTTAACCGGGCATCTGCCAGCCCGGTGGAACTTCCATCTCCGTTTATCTCTTCTCTCTCGCTTCATCGTTTTCACGTCTATGGGAGCCCTTTACAATTAATACGAGTGCAACTTGCTTGCGCACGGCCCAGCCCGTGTGTCATTTCTCCACGCGTTCGAATTCACGCATTCGAGCGACATTCGCATTGAAATCGACGGAAATTCGCGAATATTTCGTACAGAATATATTCATAATCAGTGATGCCGCGAGACGAGACGAGACGAGACTCGTTGAAATTTTCAAGACTTCGAAAAAACAAAAGTCTATTTTCAACGTTATTTCATTGTTGTTACTCTTTTTTTATTTTCATCTTACCATGTGACGATACAAAACCGGAGCCTTGGCGCAATTATTCGTTAGTTTCAGAAAAAACATGGAAATAATTCGCTATCTCACGCTATCTCACGATTGGGTGAATCCGTTGTTCGTCGACTTACCGTCAACTTCAAATTTTATACTTGAAGGTTTCGAGGGTCGCTGATTACGAATCTGTACCCAAAATGTAGAAATTCAAGATGGTGGAAATTCGCAATCCGTGACCCCAAAAGATCTAGTGTACTAACTTTCACTTATATAGATCAAGCATCTTTTTGCAATTTTCGTCCACCATCTTGAATTTATTAATTTTGGATGTAGATTCGTAATCAGCGTTCCTCAAAAACCTCAAGTATAAAATTTCAAGTTGATGGTAAGTTGACGAATAATGGAATTACGTAATCGTGAGATAGAACGCGATTTATCTGAATTTTTTTTTTTTTTAAATAACGAATAATCGTGCCAAGGCTCTCGTTTTGTTTCGAAACACAGTAAGATGAAAAAAAAAAGAGTAACAGCATTGAAATAGCGTTGGAAATGATTTGACGTTCGTTTTTTCGCTAAATATCGAAAATTTGGACGAGAGTCTCGACGAGACTCTCGTCTCGCCGGCATCACTATTCATAATATATATGGGGTATATATTAGCCGATATACCGGAACCATTTTTTTTCGCAAAGATCTCAGAAATTTGCGAAACTCTATCAATATGCCGTACCGCCCGATGAGATTGTCGGAGAATTATCTGAGATTTTTCAAATCAATCGATTATGGAAATTAAAAAAAAAAGATTAAAAAATCGCAACAAATGAAACGAGGAATAGAAAAAAAATGTTGACGCTGTACGGTTAATTTTTTTAATTGCACGATTTTTTTTTACATTCTGGAAAAATGTAGGTCGATGAGACAATTGTATCATTCGAGGTTACAATTGTCATTTTTCTTCTCACTCTTTGTGACAAATTTTTCCACCGGTGCGGTAAGCCGCCGCGACCTCCTCAACAGAACGAAGAGCACGATGGATTATATTGAAAGTTCGAGTGCGCGAAACATTTTTTTCCTCTCATTCTTATATTTTCATTCGTTCGTGCGACATATTGAAAGAGCGGCTTGCCGATCGATCGTTGTTGCGCGAAATCCGATACCGCCACGTGAAACCCTGGCCAGGAATCGTCGTGGAGAGAAAAATAAAAAAATGCGGAGAAAGAGAGTGAATCGAGAGAAGGCTTTGGAGTTACAAACAACCGGATTCCCTTTGACGTTTCTCTCAAAGACACGGGATATACCGAATGCCGTGTTCTCTCTCGCTAAAGAGCGAATGGCGGCAAGAGAGGAGTGTCAACGAGATTCACGTGCAGAGTATATTCGCTACAAAGGACATGCATTTTCAACTGGTAATATCTCCCGGTTACGTTTTTACGATATTTCCTTTCCGTCCGTTTCCTTATCCTCGCTCTTGGGGTAATAATAGTCACGGTACTCTCTCCTTTTCGTGCGCCCTGTTCGCTACGAGAAATGGCGAGTTGGAATGAGATTCGAAAAGAGCGCCCATTGTCGCGTCTTCGTGGTTATGCGGCAAAGAAAAATATTTCCCACGATTCGGGTGATATTTTTCAATACATTTTTTTCTTCGACAATCACACAATGATTCGTGAATGCCTTTTCGCCGTTGGCATATTGAGAAATGCCTCCTTGACGCGTTATAATGAAACGTTATTTCCACATACGCATGTGAAAAAGTTGATAATGATGAGAGAGCCACGAACGAAGTACGAATATTTCGTGGAAATCTATATTTAGACGTTCCATCGTCGTCCAATTGATAATTACCGGCAATTGGCTTCTATCGCATCGCGCGAAAAAGATCCGATCAATTACGATTCGTTAGTTTCGCTGGTCGAAACGTAATTACAATTTGTTTCCAACGTCCCATATCTGTGCGTGAATTCCTCAAAAAAATAATGTAGATTCGATCAATCATTAAAATCCTAAAATAAATAGGATACGTCCGCCACACACTTTTGGCCATGGCCCGTATTTCTTCTTTCGGTCAACCTGTATTCCTCCTGTGACTAAGTTAAAAATATTTCACTGACCGTTTGTCAGTAGTTCATTCCACATAAGTGTACTTTCATGCTCGACTCTTCTTCCTTCTTTTTCAATGCCTTCTCTTTTTTTTCGTCCTTTATTTTGCCGTGTATCTCGACTTTATTTTTACTACTCACACACACACACACCCATCCACACACACACACACACACACACGCGCGCGCGCGTTCGTATAAAGGAAAATACTTTTCTTGAAAATATACTCGACGACGAGAGAGGTGGACGCGCGAAGGAAGAAACAAGGTGAGCCAGAAGGCTGAAGGAAAATCCTCCCGAAGACCCTCTTGTATGGACTATTCGACGTTGACTCGACCTAAATCTCACCCTTTGAGATTCTCTTCGTATGATTTTTCTCTTACGTTTGCACCGATTCTGTTGAGCGCTCGCGACTTCCGCTTCTATTTTTTCCACCGATTGTCGAGCATTTTTTCCAATTCCGCCTCAACGATCTCCGCAAATTTTGATTTCCAAACGCCGATGGGATTTTCATTAGAGTCGGAAGTGCTCGTCGGCCTCGATACAATCGCAAACATGGCGAACCAAATAATTCGAGAGGGTGCGAGAATCAGTCACGAAACGTGGAACGCCTCGTACGGACGATGCGTAGGATCGTATAAAGCGAATTTATCCTGGTTGAAACTGGTGAGTTTGAGGTTTGCACCTCGAAGCTATGCCGGTGATCGATCCTTTGCGGTTCGTACAACTATGTGCTGTGGCTGCTACGTACATTGTACATATATATATATATATATATATATATATATATATATATATATATATATATATATAATATACAAAGCCGAATGGCTCGCTGCGTTTTCTATACCCCCTTTCGACCCTCGCCAATCATATTTAACCCCAAACGCAGCCAATTGTAATGGAGCACCCTGTAGATTTGTACGCGCGTCGGAGCGGGTCCTGTTCGGGTTCTGGTCGGATACCAGTCGGATCCTCGCCCGATCGGATCCTGCAGGCTAATGGATAATATTTACTCACTGACCGGTAAAGAGTGAAGAAGCGTAACCACGTCGAATCGACGTTAAAATCGCTACGGGGTTGAGCCCTTTCGTTCGACAGGTTTCGTGCAACGGATCATGGTGGGTGACGATGGTTTTTCGAATCCAAGTGACTCCGCAGACGTGGAACTGTTGCACACAGATGCGCGGCACGAGGAGCAAAGCCGACGAATTAACCCGCCAGCGAGAAATTTCTCATTCCACGCTCTCGCGATCAACTCCGAAAGGAATAGACGGATCGAGAGGAACGGCGATGGATGTGGTTGGAACCAGAATGAAAATTTCGTCCCACCGAGCCTCGTCATCCGCAGGGTGAGTCGATTCCTTAAAGACGAAAAGACCCCTTTAACGCAAACTCTCGTATCAAGCAAATTAGACGGAGAGACGAGCAGGTCGAGACGTTTTGGAGCGACTCGGTGTGATTTGCTTCTTCTCGCTGTGATGAGAGAATTTAGTTCCTTGTTGTTGCAAGTGGATTCCCAACTGATTGAGCTTTCTGAAACTCACGCGGAGGAATGAGGAAGTAAAGAAGAGAGAGAGAGAGGGACGAAGATGGGATTGTCGAATGACGAATAGAAGAAACTCGGGGAGGGGATCGACATGATGAAATTCGTACGAAAGTTTCGCGCGAATGAAAACGTGCAGGATAAATCTTTCGTGTCGCTCATCATCGAGGAAATGCGATCGAAAATCTTGCAGGAGTGCAAAAACATCGAGATTTTCGTCACATTTCGTTTCATAAATATTTGTCGAGGAGATTTGAAAAATTAAGCACCGATTTGACTCGCGCGAAGGACTCGAATCTCCTCGAGGGAAGATGGAAATTTCAAGATTTCGAACGAGAGCAAGATTTTGTTGCTCTTTTTTCTTTTTTTTTCGTTTCCGATGATCCTTCCAAAAAAAGTCGATAACGAAAGTCAACTTTATACTTTTTGAGGAGGTACGTTTGCCCGCCATTTTGTATATAAAAAGTTTATAAAATAAATTGAACGAAAATGTTGTATCTGTTTTAAGAGTGCATTTACACGCTCTGATGGAATAATATCGATATTTCTACTGATGGAAACCTATGAAAAAATTACTCAAAATAACCTCCTTTCGATGTTTCTTCTCTTTTCACACTTTACTTTCCTCCTTTTTGTATTCGGTACTGAGCTTGCTCCGTTGTTGTTTTGTTTGTCAAAAGGTTCGCATAAATCTTGGCGCCGGTGAGAGCGAATTGGCGAGTCCACGTGGATTAACGCTGAACGATCTTACGTGGCACGAGGTTAACATAACTAGGCGAGAAGCGAATATAACACTCCGGATCGATGTTATACACACGACTAGGTCAATTCTGCCGGGAAGATTTTTCGAGCTAAATATACATTACGGGGTTTACATTGGCGGCCAAGGAGACTTCAACGAGCTATTTCTAGGTGAGTTTGTTCTTTGTCTTCGCGATGATTCGCGCGTTACTTTTTGGCGCTATCAAATTTTCCCAACACCAACCCCTCGTCCAATATACGCGCCTCAATCGGCACCGTTCCTTCCAAGTGGCTGATTAAATTGAACAAAGCACATCCCATCGAAAATGATGACTTTGGCAAAATAATTATCCAGTAATGACATTTTTGTACTTGAAATTATAATTTTTGTAGTTCACTTGACTATATTATCTATTTCAGGTTACCATAAGTTACTTCGAGGTACCACGATCGATGTTACGATCCGTATGATCGATTCTACGATTATCCATAAGTGCTTTTGATGCATCGACGTGAAACGCAGTGTCCATAGCTTCCGTAAATAATATTGATATTTCGAGAGACATGAAAATCCAGTGTAGAGAGAAAACGGGGCAAAATAAATTTTGGCTGTTCGTGGGTCTGAATTTGAAGAAAAAAAAAGTAAAATACGTCGAACACGGTAACGCGAATTTTACAGCGTGCAAGTTTGTACGAAAATATATACAACAACACCGAAATTGCAATCGCGATCGATCTCAGTCGTAAAGTAAAAATAATGAACGTGAGAAATGTCAAAAAGGAGGTTCGATCCACCGCCGTTGACCGATTCCCCTGTCAACGTCCGAAAAGAACTCGAGAACGTGAGAGCTAGGGAGTAAAAAATTTCGGAAGATGCGAGTAAAGGGAGCGAGATGCGCTTGAACGAAGAAAAACAAAAGTAGCAGCGAGGAAGGAGACTCGAAGAAATGAAAACGATTTCGCTGGACTAACGCGTATACACGGGGTGTCCCGTTTGACTCGTGACACCGAAACAACTCTCGGTATTTGCGCGGTAAAATTAAAAATCCCGCGCCACGCGTCGAGTCGACTTAAATAGAGAATAGAATCTTACTTTTTCATTGAATTGACATTTTCGAGGTCATATCACGGTCATCTTTTCTCTTTTAACCGTAACCTACATTCTTTATAGGAAACCCATTTTACTCGTAAACAAATGTACAATTTGTGTACGAAATGTTTTTTCATCCGATTAGTTTTCATTTTTGAAAAAGTTGATCTTGATATAACCTTGGAAACGTTGATTCAATAAAAAAAAAAAAAAAGTAAAACAGCCATTTGATTCTCTACTCAAATCGACTCGGGACGTACCTCTGGGGATTTTTCGATGTACCGCGTAAATATCGAGTTTTTCCGGTGCCACGAGTCACATTGGGACACCCTGTATGTATATTCATCGAAAATTGCAGCGAGAATTGGTCACTGTAACACCGGTGCATCGAGTGTTACAGCATTTCGTTGCATCTTATCGATTATCCAACTCCCACCACTTGTTCGATTGAAAGAGACGCGTTGCAACAAACCAGTGAAGAGTCTTTTCTCGATCTGACTCCTCCTCTCGCTATATCGGTTTCATTTTTCTTCACTTTTTGTATCCTGTAAACTAACTCAAACTATTCTCGTTGAATCGTTGTGTTCGGGGGCGGCGAAATTTAAGGGACGAACATCGAGTGTCGAGGGTGCTCGATGTTGATCTTTTTTACTCTCGGCGTCAAACGTCTATATATGTTGATGGTGGCACTCAGCGCAGCGAGATTCGAGTGAAGAACAACGCGCAATAAGAAAATCATAACTGCTATTTCGTCTTCGGATTTGGTTCCGACTTCTCATTTTTCTCATTTTCAAATTTTACGGAGAATCATCGTTCTCGATGAAATCCGATTAGACGGATCATGATTGAAAATGGTAAAAACCATTTTCGCTAGATTTTGGTTAGATTTCGAGAAATTCTTTCTCTCATTCAATACAGCGTGCTATGACTCGGAGAATGGTGTTTGAAATTTCAAAATCAAGTTAATACGATGACGAGAGATATTACTTGAAATACTTGACGAGGTTGGTTCGTAGTTTGGGACGGGATTGGCGGTTCGGACTGAAATTTGTGCTTTGAGTCGATGTCGGAGGTTTGGGGTCTGTGGTTTGGGTTATCGTCTGAGCAGGTTTCGGTTCGAAATTCAATGTCGCGAGATATTGTTCATAATTAATTGACATCGTTTCTTTCTCGTCTCACTTCACTCGATATTTATGAAAGGCATCGCGACGCTGCCGCGTCTCTTGATTAGACACGCTTTATGATAATTCACTAATGTTCGATCAATACTTAATTTACGCGTTGTTTCCACGGACGCTCAACATTCCGTGGTTGATTAATATTATTTCATATGTATAAATGGCAATTAACTCACAACGTTTGTTCGAAATTATGCATCATGCTGTAGTGAACCCGGTTGATTGAACATTCACGGTTACTTCTCGGTTTCGGGACTCGGTACAATTGTATACATCGACTCGCGGTTCAATAAACACAATGGATGCACACATTAGGGTGGTTAAAAAGCCAATCCGTTATTCGTCGATTGCACTTTTCCTTTTTTTTCTCTTTTTTTTGTCAACAAAATAGACTTTGTCCAAGTGCGATTTTTTTGCGTCTCTCGAATTAAGTGCAAAACTCAACAAAAACGGCGTTATTTGAATTAAAATTCAAAAAATTCATAAATCACAAAAATTCCGTTTTCTGCGATTCTTTTGAACGGTTGATAGTTTTTTTCGAATTTTCTTCGACCAGTTTGCTCCGCTTGTCTCTTTACTATTTCAGAGTTCGAAATTCAGTTGACAAGACAGACTGGAAGAATTAAATGTTGTCGAACATTCTCCGGTTTTCGCGTGAATCATCGTTCACCGGGGATAACTAAATAGTGACCCCGAATGGCGATAACGAAAATTGTGACCTCGAATAAATCGCTCGAAAAATATCGCGTAAGTTTTGACAAAAAAAGATGTTGACACGAACAATTTGAATGACAAAGCGGATATCGGTTTTTATTCAAAGTACAAAAATACATAATTTTTTTTTTACTTTTTGCAGAAGAGGCACAAAAATCTCGATGAGAAACGTTATCGGAAAATAACATTTTTTTTTTATAACCCTTTCAACCGCCCTGTTATGTGAAGATACATATATTTGTTCCATTATATGGAAGTGAACTTTGCGGAATGCACAGCGCGTCGTGATCGACGATACACGTACGTTGCATATTTATTTCGTTTCAAATGTTCGAACGGATCGCGCATTCCCCCTGGACGCGACGTTGCTCGATCGACGAACCAATCGTGATGCAATTTTTTTTTTCATTTCTTCCTTTCTTCTTCAATTTGTACGAGTGAATTTTTCGAAATCCCAATTGTACACTCGGATACGTTGAATATTTACGAGGAATGAAAAAATAAAAATTAAAAAATCCGTTAACAAAGAGACAAATTAAATCCAGTCTAATTTTCGTCAAATGGATCCGCGGGCAAAATCATTGCAATCCTTTTTAAAAAAATGTCATTTTGAAAAATCAATATCAAATAATTAATATCAAACTTTCGATATAGAGTAGTTTTTCTTTCAAAATTTCCCCATCATCGATAATTGATCTTCGGAAAATTTTGGTCCAATGAAAAAAAAAAATTTTCTTCATATTTACCCTATAATAACTTTATGAATTATCATAATAATTATACATATATGTATTATTGAATAAATAATAATTATTAGAATTTCTCTTCCATAGGATTCAATTAAAGTAAATGGAATAATTATACCTATAATTATTTTAATTTACCGTGAAATAGACCCACCAATTATTTCCATATAATTTATCGGACGTGGGTGCAATTGAAGATACGAATATTCTGATGTGAAAAACATTGAATTCCACTGATTTGTAATTAAAAATGTTCATTGCTAAATTATTTGCATTTTACCGAATGGTCGTTGCAAAATAAATTGGATTAATTTGCGAGAAAATTAGGGACACAATTTCCTTGTAATATTATTTATATTTGATCAGAACCACCGAAAGATCGTTCACCATTCGAAACCGCGTTAAGTGGTTTGCGGTGGTAAACGTTTTTTTTCCTCTGTTCCGTGTTTCGAAAAAAATGACCCCCTCAAAGCAATTATACGTTATAATGAATTATCCACTTGCGCATTTTTCTCTTTTTTTTCTCTCTCTTTCTTCACATTTACGTTGCGCTGTTTCGACTCTTGTGAATTACACAGGTCGACGAGCATCGTCCTCGTCTCGGCGCGGCTCGCTGTCGACCCACCTCATACACTCGGCGGTTGCCTCCGAGAACGACGAAACGGCAATAATCTTGGTCGTGGAGGAAAAAAACTGGGTTGAGCTCGAGATAGAAGAGAGACGAAGGGAAACAAAACAAAAAATAAAGAAAAAATATTTCAAAAAATTTCACCGAGGTAAGAAAAGCGAGTACACGTCGACACGGTCGTCCAATTCGCTTCAAACCCTCCGCCGTGCCCTCGCCGACCCCCGTGCGATGAAATTGAATACGATCAACGGGGAAAACAGCGACTTTTCACAGTGGCTCGCACATTTGACGACGAGAGTGAGAGAGAAAGAGAGAGAGAGAGAGAGAGAGAGAGAGAGAGAGAGAGAGAGAGAGAGAGAGAGAGAGAGAGCGACAGCAGGAGCCAGGCAATATTCCTCGAGGCTAACCGACGAAATACAATTTACATATTCATGACGATTCATTTGTACGAGTGGGCGGTACAACCGAATTTTCATCCAACGAGCGCCCAACTGAAAGGGCAAAAAGCTTCGATGATTTTTTTTTCATTTCTCAGCGGTAGAGCGAAAATTTCAACCCAAACGTATATTTGGTTTATCATCCGACATTAATTTAATCCACGAGAAACGATTTGCAACTTTACCCGCTGTGACGTTACACCAGGATAAAGTAAGACGGGAGAAAATAACCCAATAAAACGAGTCCATCGGGGGGATAAGTTTTCAAAATGAAAATTGTACGAAAAACAAAGCTTCCGCTACGAGGAACCGATAAAGTACATTTGAATTTTACCGCTCAATTTGGCTTGTCATTTTAGAATTCACCAACATCGGTGTAATGGGAATTAATTGCCGAGCATTTTAAAACACAAAATCCCAAGAATCCTGGGAGAAAAATAATGCAGCGACAAAATCAAAATGATTTCGCTACAGCAACGTTATATTTTCGCGGAATTTTCGTGATCAATGGAATCAATCCAATTATCAACATGTTTTTTTCGAACGAACGTTTCAATCGGACGAATTATGATGAAAATTCGAGTATTAAAAAAAAAAAAAAAAAAAAAAAAAGTACATCGTGCAACTAGTGCGGCAAGTTGTCAATTGCCCACGAAGACCCGCTTCGCTCGTGCGCTCATTCGCTTGAGGGGCAATCGAAAACGCCGCACGAGTCGCACGTACTATTTTTTATTGCGAATGCGGAATAAATCCCAATATAAAATTGCTCCAGTGGGGGGGGGGGCGGGGTAAAGCCCCAGTAGGGGTCCGGGGACGAACCCCCCCCTCCCACGGACCAAAAATAATAACTAAAAAGTTAAGAAATATGCAGGAAACTAAGTTAAGGAACAATGAAAATTATTTTATTTTGAACAAGAACAAGAACCGCATGAGTAATAAAATACTATACGATCTGTCACGTCAGCCTCAATTCAGTTTTAATATTTCGGTTGCGTTTTTGTTTTTGTTGAATTTCACCAACGTTATTCTCTTATTTAATTTCGGCAGTGTTTTTTATCTGAATTTGCGTGCGCAAAAAATAACCGTTCAATAAATGAAAAACCTACGCACAATCGTGGATGTGAGATTGTATCTTTCGAATTCAAATGAAAAGTCGACGTTCAAAGACGTCGCTTCGATAAAGAGTTGTGAAAATTCGCAGCGTCGAATAATCCATCGGAATATATATACGGTTTGATCGACCGCATGCGAACGAAGCTTCATTACAGCGGCCAATGGACATTGATCAAATCCATGCATTCCGGGAATTAAATTCACCGAGAATGCACGACGCGATTTTAGCTCGGATTCATTCACGTGGATTTCAATGTTTCATGCATTTTTATATACCGTTTGCCGGACGTGCGAGGGTGCGCAAAATGTATACGAATGTGTATGAAATACGTCATGATTTTTTTGTTCCTTCTTCTCACTCCCTTTGCCGTGTACATATTTTCAACCGCGCTCTCTGTAGGCTCTCATTCGCGATTCTTATCGCGCACAGTTACGTTACACGAGCTCGCGTTTCGTTATTTATAGGGAGGGGGCAAAATGGACACCGCTCTGTAAAAAATTATTTTTATCGAAAATTCAATTCAAATTAGAGTATGCTGGGCTGTTTTTCCTTTTTGTCCACTTTTTGCAGAGAATTGTCATGAAAAAATGAAATTTGGATTTGATTTTACGTGGATAAGTCCGCTTAAAGCCATATTTAAGCCACTTATAGTGATAATTCTCTCATTTTCGATATTTTAAACAGTTTTTGATGCTATCCATTTAGCTTTCTCTGTCCATTTTCCTCCTCCTTTCCCTATATTTTCTTTTTTTTCCATTTGACCTCGAAATTTTTTATTTTTTATCTTTCCACCCTTCAACTTGGCGGGCGAGATCCGCGAGTTGCACAGACACGAGCTTTTTGCCCTCTCGGTGCGCGCCCGGTGCGCTCTTCTTTGCCAAATACAGCCAAGTTTTCGTGCTGCGCCCTCTCGCGTTCTTTCAATTTACATACATAAATATTAAAGAGAACGCGAGAGTGAGAGAGGGGTGGGAGGGAGGAGGGATATGTGCAAGAGGTGTAAAATTATATACAGCTCCGACGTTGGTTAAAACATGATATCTCGAGTTCCAAGTTCCGCGCGGCTCTGGGGTCTCGACTAATTTCACATGCAGATATAATTTTGTGTGCCACGTTGGTTGTGCATCGCGCATCATGTTTATTATACGTTTGGATTGAAACAACGCGTCGTAAACAAGGAGACTCGACGAATCGATGACGGATTTATCATTGTAGAATTTTTATTTCATTCGTCAATTTTTTTTCGACCAGACTTATTATATAATAATAATTTTTCAACTTGTACGGTTGCAGTTTGATAAATTCACCTTTTTCAATATGAAAATCACCGAATTTGTATCCAGATCTCGATATTCAAGTGTTTTCATTCGCTAAGATTCACGCGAAATATCGTGGCAATTTTATGGAAAAAACTCTCATTGTTCAAATAAATCGCGCTAATCGACGGAATATTTGTATGGAAGGATCGAGAGTAACAGATAAATTGTTACTTTTTACTCGTAAATTCGCTATACTCCAACAATTATCCATAATTCGGTACAATTACGATGAGCCAATTCCATCCCCGGAGATTATTAAAATTGAATGATATTTACCGCGAAATATTGTGAATTTTACAGTTTTATCAAAATCGATTTCGTTCGATCATTCAAATTTGTTTTTAAACTTTATTAAAGGGTGGAAGGAAATTAGAGGGTAAATTTTCATTCGAGTCAACTCATTCCAATGAACAAACGTTCTTATCGGAACATTTTCAATCAGCGAACGATTCTGCATCGATAAACGCGATGAATGTTTTTTTTTGTTCACTATCAATCGTTGTGATGAATATTCTTATTTTTATTCTGACAATTTTGTTGCTTTGTATTTAGAAGAAAAAGGACAAGACAATCGGAGGTCGACGAAAAAAGGGTCACAATTGTCTTTGATACCGGGGCAGGAGGGGCACGTCATCGTGATACAGTCGGTTCGAAAGGGGTTACGGGCCAATCTTTTTTCCATGGAGCGAAATTGCACTTTTCATTCCTCTTCAATCAGACACCGGGGAAATATACGATTACTATACTCGCGGGAGTGAATTATTCAACGGTCTCGGTGCTCGGGGTTGGTCGGAGAGAACGACGTCGCTGTAGCGTCGAGTATATAACTTCCTCATTTTCTTTTTTTTTCCTTCCTTTTCACTCTACTTTTCCCTCTGATGGTCCAATGGTCGTTTCCTGCGCTCCGAGACCGCGAGAAACAACGAAAGGGATCCAGATTATTTTTAATTCTTGAAAATGTCAAACGGCTCGACCGCAAATTTAAGATCCTCGACGCATGATTTGATCGTACACAGAGGACAGGCGGAAGAGAAAAACTTCTGAGAAATCCCCGACAAAGGGAGGAGCGACGATTAAAAAGAATCCTGAAAATTTTTACTTTTTCAAAGGATACAATCGTCAAATTTTTCTCTCTCTCTCTCTCTCTCTCTCTCTCTCTCTTTTGGTCTCTCTTCCGAAAAAAAAATCAATTTCTATTTAAAAAAAAAAAAACAAATTGTTCCCATGAGGAAGCAAAAATGAAAAAAAAATGTCACTAATGTTTCTCGCACCAGAGCTAGAAATAAAAATTGAACGGACGATCGACCTACAAATCGAATTTACACGGTTTAATTTATGAAAATAGGGGACTAACGCTCAAACGGAAGATGGCTGAATCGACGGATCGAGTCGCGTTTCGATCGCGTCGATGAAAATCTCGGCCGAGGGAACGATAAAATGGCGACACATTTCGCTTCCTCGAGTCTCACTTTATTTCTGCCTCGTTTAGCTCGTCCACTTGGACTCCTCGGCCCTAACTTTGTCTCTTTGAACAGGTCACACGGAATATCTGAGAGGATGTATGGCGGATATAATTTACAACGGGGCAAAGGTCGCGGAGTACGCAAAGTCAAGGAGAAGCAAGTCCGAGGCCACCGCCGTAACATGGGGATGTTCCGGTGAATTTGATGCCACAAGGGAGCTCGAAGTGAGCTTCGTCGAGGACGGTGCTTTCACATCGATACAACGTACGATACCGAGAGAGGGTTCAAGGTAAAGATACACTCCATAAACTCGTAAGAACCTCGTACGATTCAACTTGTTTCAGAGTTGCGAAATAAATATACAGGGAATGGGGGATGAGGCTAAATCGACGTCACAAGAAAATCTTATCTCTTTATCAAAAAATACGGTTTCAATCGATCAGATTGCGGGTCGAAAAAAAAAACAATAAATTTGTCGTTTCGGTCGATAGCCCGACGTTGAGATGCTCCGAGATTGTTCGTTTTCACGTTGAATCCGTCGAAATATCACGCGTGACGAGCTTTCGATTTGAAAGAGTCTTTCCACCAAGCGAGACAGAATGAATTTGCAATCTCGCACGCTCGAAATCGGACGGCAAATTTTCATTATAATTTCTTCGCGCTGTTTCTTCGACAAAATTAATACGTCACTCGCGTCACGGTAGAGACATTACTCGTGCTCAAGAATTTTCTTTGAGCATACGGTTGAAATTTGAGAAAAATAAAATACCTCTGCGAATGTTTCCACTCGCACAATAGTGAAAATAATAACGATTCAATTAATTTTGATACCCTTGATGCTCGACGCAGAGTTCCTTGAATAGAAGTAGAAATTTTATCGAGCAAAGAGAAGCTTCTTAATTATCGCCGTGGCATTCGTTCTTATCATCGCGCTTGGGCGTGGTCTAAATTGAGTTTCGATACTTCGCCATTTTATATTTTTCAGTCACGCGTATCGGCGTTGAATTAAATTTTCGTAGTTACGAGAATCTCCGAGGATTCCACAAAAAGACGCTTTTTTTCGTACATCGTGCGGGCCTCTACCGTGTATTCTTGCTCTACCAGAAATATATCTATGCCACGATAAAACACAAAATTTTTGCCAAACAGAAGCGTTTCGATGACCCTGACAAATTACAAGTCTTCGGTTTGTCAATTCGGTCGAACGTTTATCGACGTTGGAGCCCCCCCCCCCCCCTAACACAGTCACCCTGCAGTCGATAAGTAGGGTATCGCAGGATTCAAAAACCGGAGACTCGTAATCCGGTAGGTTTGTAAACTGGGAGAGCCGTCGAGTGGTTTCACAAATCTTACGATGCAAAGATACAGTTTTGAATTTTCATTTTTACGTATAAAGAGAGATTCCTCTACGAGGAAACCAAAACCGTGGACGGTCGCTCATGGAGAATTTGTGAATTCGAAAAAATACCGAGGAGGCAAATTTCCGCAACTTTCGAATTGGCAAATTTTTTTTTAAGATATCGTGATACCGTAAAAGTAGATCCGGCAGTTGAGAGAAACGATTTTCTTTAAAGAGAAAAAGGCCTGGCCCACAAAGGGCCTGCAAAGGAAAAGAAAACTCGGTGAATTTCGTACTCCCCGCTGCCCGCACGACTATCATCCTATTTTTTTTCTTCTCCGTAATCTCTTCTTTTTTCCCACGAGTTTCGCTCTTTGAAATTCTCTCACACAAACACACACACACGCACACACACACACAGCCGTCTGCATATCTCATTTTATTTTTGCCCGTTCGTCTTGTGCGATGGCGCATTGCAGATGGGAATTCGAATTGAAGAGCGTTTCGTCGAGCGGTATGCTGCTTTACAACACGGGCCATTCCTCTCACGCCGATTACTTGGGTATCGAGATTGACAATGGCACCGTACGAGTACTGATGAACAAAGGTAACGGACCGACCGAGCTGACACACGCGAGTCGCGTCACGGATGGAAAGTGGCATCGGGTTGTCGTCGATTTCAATCCATCGACGATCGCGATCACGATCGACGATAATGAGAAGCGAATGGATCTGCCGTTGGGTGGGAATCGTTATCTCGATCTCGCCGAGACACTCTACATCGGCGGTACCGAGCTCAACAAAAGGGCACGGGCTATCGCGCAAGGATTGAATTCGCGGGACAAGAGTTACCGGGGCTGCCTGAGGTCGATGATACTCGATGCCAAGCTTCTCGGTCTACCGGACGTCAAGGTCAGTCAGGGTATATTGGCCGGTTGCGTTTGGCGATATCCCTGTCACGTGGATAACGCTCCCTGCATACGGGATTCGACTTGCGACGAAATCGGCGTTGAATCGTTTGCCTGCAAGTGCGATCAGCGTGATTCTTGCATCAACGATAATTACGTACCCGATGATCGTGAGGTAAGTTTTTTTTCCTCTCTATCCATCTAATTCGTATCTACCGAGCTGCCGTGCATTTCGTACTGCACGTAGCTTCAAGTTGGCAATCATCGTTTCGGCGATTGCAATTTTATCAAGTTGGGAAACGTTTCGTCGTTTTTCCAAGTCCACGTTACCTCCGTCTCCTCTGAGAACCAACGAGCGTATAAATATTTTTTCTTTTTTCGCAAACACGTGTTTCTCCAGCCATGAGTCGAGTAAATATACAACGTGACGAGGAAGAACGAAAAAAATCTGTTACAGCGCATTCAGCGGCGAACGAAATAGAGCATCCGTTGCACTGCAAAGTATGCACGCAAAAGTACATACGCGGATTCGCGATACCCGATATTTTCCTCGAATCGAGATTAATGTGCGACCGGGAATAACAATAAAAAAAAAAGTCTCCGACAATTTCATTTGTGTTTACGAGCATTTTCGTGAAAATATTCAAAGGACATTCGGGGATCGAAGCGTTATTCTTTTTAGGATCCGAAAAAAAAGAGTTGACCAAAAGGTCAAACTTCTTGAGAACTTTATTTGATAAACGAAAAATTCGTGAAACAAAATTTGCGCAATTTAGAAATTTTCGTTCGAAATTGCGAAAAAAGTAGACTCAAAAAACGGTGCTCACGGAGTGGTTTTTTTCTTGTTCCGTTGACGTGAATGATTCGTGAATGATTCGTTAACTTTCTATTTATCCGCGCAACTTCTGGTTCGAATTTTTTTTCTCTCCCATAATTATACGGACGACTTTGACGTCACAAAGCACGTTTTTTTCACAGGACCCTCCGATGTTTACCTTCCCTCGGACTCGCCTCGAATGATTTTTTTATACGATTTTTTTGTCGTTTATTTTTTTTTCTGCCCGCGAGACACGCGGTGTGATGTATTCTCAAAGAGTCTCGAGAGTGGCTGTTTGAACAAACAGCACGAAATTCCACATTTAGTAGTATGCAGATTGCAACCCCGGATGAATTTTGTTCCCTCTTGAAATTCAAAGGACTCATTGCCTTTCCCGAATGTTTCAACCGTATGTGACTGACGTGAAGAGATATAAAGAGGGGGAGGGGGGCAAAATGGGCAGCAACCTAAAATTTTTTATTTCTCGAAAATTCGAGTAAACTAGGAAAAATGTTGAAACAACGATTTCCCTCGCTTCTCGCTGATCCGAAATACTTGGCCCAAGCTGCTTGGCGTATTTTTCCAATTAAATTTATGTCCACTTGTTGTAACGAAACTTGTTTTTAAGGAAACGACTTTCCAGCTCGAAATTTTTTTCCACTATTTTTGTTATTTTTTCAAAGATCGAAAAAATATGATTGAGCCGCTTTATGGGCTGTTCCAAGGTCAAGACTCGGGCATTGATATTCCAAACGATGTGGAAAAAAATTACGAGTTTATTCGAGTTATTACAATTTTATTATTCTTTTTTATTCATTATCCGATGAGAAAATTATTTTCATTTTTTTTTCAATTAAACGTTCCGTAATTAATACGACCTGGAAATTTTCTCGTACTGAAAAATGCGAATTTTTCTCCAGGAATCTTGTCGCACAATTTTCACGACGAATAAAGGTCAATCGGAAACTCACTTTGAACATAATAATTCTCATTGATCGTGAGACACTCGGCGCTTTCCGCTTTATATTTTTTCGGAAAATTTTTCCATCCCCACGGACACGCTGAACATTCATTATGTATAAGCTTTACAAGGGAGTTCAACGAGCGTTCGAAAATTTAAATGATTTTTCTTAATGATTTTACAAAGACGATTTTGTTCAAGTCGCGTAAAATAAAAACTTGAACTCGTATAAGCGAGAGAATTAAATTTCATTTGACAAAAATGAGTGATGAAAAGTACGTGCCCGATTACTTTTTCCCAAAAAATGATAAGACGAGGATCGGATCGGTGAACTTTATCGGGGAGTCGTTGTAAATTTATAAAAACTAAAATATAGAATTTAAAATGAGGCGAGCTTATTTTCAAATTAAGGGTGAAGATATTTGTGAGAATTTTTTCTCTATTTTAACGAGGACGAAATAACATTCGGTTCAAACAAATGCAGTTAAATTGAATAATGTTGTATTCAAATATCGGTCTAATGGGCTATTTATCGAATCAACGTATGGAAATAGATCGGAAATATTTGTTCCGATCAAACGAATCATTTTTTTTTTTTTTTTTTCAATGTTATTCCGCGAAATTTTGCATTGAACGTAGGTCGGACCCAAAAATGTTATTTTTCGTTTAAAATCGAAGGAACGATAACGATGTAAAAGAGGGAGGGGGAAAAGGGTTTTAAAAAAACGGACGGAGGATCGATGAGAATACGAAACTCGCGTATCCTCTCTGTTATGCACGTTCGCCTGCTGGTGCTGCTCTCGTACATCACAAAGATATCGTGAATAGCCGAGCACACGCTCGGCACACACGACACGGCACATTGGGTACACCAGAGGGATATATGGATATGCAATATTACATTGCTCGTGGCATTGGATAGACGAGGAAAGAGAAAAAAGAAAAGTAGGAGAAGGAGGAAGATACGCGTGCGAGGAAAAGCCGGATGGGCGACGTTACGTCGGATATTTCGTTTTCAACGACCCTCCCAGCCGTTTACATATGTTCAACCCTGTAAGAATAGTTTCGTCGTGACGCTCCTTTCCAGAATCGTCCTATATTCGATGTACATACATATCTAATATGTACGGATCATTCGACATTAAATTAATAACCCATGTCTCCTCACCCCCCCGCCCCTGGCGGATGAAGTTACCACTGAATCACGGTGATTTTTTACGGTGACTAAGAGCCCACTTGGTCACCACAAAATCACCGAGTTCTTGGTGATTTTGAATCTTTATCCACGGTGATTGTCACGGTGATTCCGTGCCCGTAACAATCACCGTGACAATCACATTAAAAATCACCAAGATCTCGGTGATTTTGTGGTGACCAAGTGGGCATTTTGTCACCGTAAGCAATCACCGTGATTCAGTGGTTTTCCAGGGTGAAAACATCGTCACCAAATCTGCTACGGCCACTGCAGAGATTTTCCTCATTTTTTTAGCATCATTTTGTTGGCGATCCAACCGAGTCACGAGTAAAAAAAAAAAAGATACACCGAGAAAAATGATTCGTTTGGTTCAAATTAATTAAATAGTTTGAACGAATGAATAATAAATTTTTTATAATTCAAAAGCTTTTGAAAAATGAATCAGGCGGCTGCATAGCGAAGAATACCCAATATGTGGAATGACGAATCTGCGTTTTCGATGGATAGATGAGTATTCGATGCGGACAATGGCTATCCTCGCTGGAGAATTTGGAGAACCAAAGATATTCGTGAATGTCTATGAATAGGATGGGCAAGAACATGGCAAAAAGAGGGCGACACTGGTTAGAGCCACGGGAATGTAGGGGAACAGAATGGAGGAAAAAAGAGAGAAAGAGAAAGAAGAAAGTGGAAATAACTTGGCTTTCTTTCATACTTGGCATCCGTGCTTTAAATATCGCTCTCAACGACTGAAATTGCTCGTTCGTTCTGCCAAACGGTGATAAAACATCGGGCTTGAGAAGAGATATACACAGGACCATTAAACAGAGCCCGCTCTTCTTATTCCTGTCTCCTCACACACGCTTCTCTCTCTCTTTCTCTCTCTCTCCCCGTGCTCTCGACCGCCTTGATGGCCCTTTTTTGCCATTATCCGACCATACATTCGCTCGAGTGAGCTCCCAGACCAGTAATCTTTTTCGTGCGGTTACGGTGCGATCGGTAAAAAAGTCAGACTTTGGAATATATCCCGGGATGTAACCGACCCCGTTCGCTCCCTCGTTCCACTTATGCTTCTGGACCTTGATCCTTCTTACACGTCCGCGAGACGCAAGTCGATAATCAGACATCAACCGGATTAGCCTCTCGCTCTCCGACAGAGTCCGAAACTTTGGCCAGCCGACGTGCCATTTTACAGCGATTTCTCTTTTCCTCGATCTCCTTCCTGGTATCGGCTTCCCGGATGACCGGAACTATTCGGGCGGTTAATCTTGTTTCATCCCCGCCAGTCTTGGCCCAATCTTCCTCCTCTTCCCGATGGTCTCTGGTCGGCTCTGATAGATATCCCATTCATTCGATGAGTCGTCCAAACACGAATAAAGAACGCGCAAGATTTTTACATTGCCTCGCCTCATCATCTTCGCACCCCGAAAAAAGATTTATTCGATCGAAAACAATTTTTCCGATTCACACGAATATCTGATAAATAATCCACGGAGCCAATATTGAAATAAAAGATTATATTCATTTTAGATAAATGTTGTTCAACCAAATAAATCATTTCCACCGACGCGACTCCTCATTCCTCAAACATTCCCAATTATTCAAGAAAAACGCGCGATGATTACCGATTGTTGTTTAATTATTATTATCATCATCATCATTCTAATTACAACACAGTAGCCTTTGCTCTTATTTGTCTCTGTATGTTTATTTTTTATGGAGGTGTGTTTAAAAATTGGTTCGTAGTTGGCTTAATTTCCGTGAAATTTATAAAATTTATTTTTGCCGACCCGGACGGGGTTTGTACGATTTGGTCCAGAGGGAAATGGTATTTACCGTCCATTTCAGTGTGTGCTCGCTGAATGGCTTGTACCGAGGCGTTGGTTCAGCAACGTATGTACAATATATATAGTGGAATGGGGCAAAATGGACTCCGCAAGAAGATAACGCGGTCAGATAACGCAACGCACGATGTGTACTCGTTTCTTATTTTCATCGAAAAATACCGTTTGTAACGACTAGATTGCGCGTCGGAAAATAAAAATTCTGGGGGACGAAATGGATACCGCCCTAAAATTCATTTGTTCGCCACCGGTGTCCATTTTGACCCCTCTTGCCCTATATATGCGAAATAAAAGTTTGAAAAAAGGCGGTACAGGGTGGAATGAGACCCATAGGTTGCAACGGCAATGAGAAATATCCACGGGAATAATATACGTTGACTGATTTGCCCAAATGTCGACACTTTACCAACGTATAGTATCGGATACTTCCTATTGTTCGTTCAAATCACGTGCAACAAATTCGTTTATCTTTCTCTCTTCCGATCGGAATATATCCATGGTGAAAGTTAAATGAAACGGAATCGGTAAATACCAGGTATTAGTTTTCATAGGACAGTCCACCCAGAAATACAACGGAATACGGGGCGACGAAAAATTTGTGACGCGCATCGCGAATAATTGTCACTCGAATGACTGATTTACCGAGAATTTTCTCCATCCGCGTAACACCGAAACCGTAACGCGCGGCGTTCAACATCAGTCCGATAAATTCTCCTTAAATGGGCCCCGCTGGAAAATCATAATTTCGTGACTATAATAATGGCTCGGAGCGGTCAAAATGACTCGGCCATTCCGGATAGTCGTGAAATTCACGGGACATCGTATGATCGAAAATTGTTACAACGAAATTGATTTAGGTTGAAATAGTGCGGATTTTCATATTTCCGTGAAAAGAAAAAAAATTGCTAATCGGTGAGGCTCGTGTAAATTCGAAGCATGTTCGGAGCTATGAAATGTTGACGCAGATTTCGGGGTAAAATATTGGGTGAATTGCGCAAAAATCGCTCGAGGGTTTGGACATTTCATGAAATTTCGAAATTAATGGAGATAAATAGAGTTCGCGATCGCTCTGGCTCGTGTAATAGGAATATTTAAAAATATTTAAACGTATTTTCTGTGCTATGAAATTTTGCAAAAATCGCTCGAAAGATTTGCATTTTCATGCAACTTCCTGTTTTTCGAAGAAAAGCTCGCGATGGGCTCTCGGAAAACTGTGCAATATCATCTGGCCGATAAAATATTCACGTATATGGTTAAAAGGATGTTTTTCTGGTCGAGAACCCCGCGAAAATTGCTCAAGGGGTTAACATTTTAATGCGATTTCTAATTTCCCGGAGAAAGAAGAATGAGATAAATAAGAAGAAGAAAAAACTGTAAATCTTTCCGGATTTTTCTTTGTGAAACTCGGAAAGAAAAGCTAAAGGATGTTTAAAAAACGAAGACGCCTTAAATTCTTCAAGTTTAAAAAAAAAAATCCGAGTCGTTTTAGATTTTACAAAATTTACGACATCGAGCTGCTAAAATATCATTGATATTCGCGATTTGAGCAAATTTAAGAAAACTTGACACGCGAAGACAAAATTGTGTGGTTTTTGGAATGATACCAGATCTCAATTGGTCGGTAATCGAAAAAATTTAATCCTAAATTGAGAAAATATATTATTGAGAAACTCGTCTTTTTGTTTCCAAAAGGAAATTACAAGATGTTTTTTCACACGTTTATATAGATATATCTATATGTGTAAACCAGCACTTACGTTCTTTCTATATAAAAACACAAAGCACGAGTAGGGATCGTAATAAGCCGACGGATTTTTATCAAGTTGATTGGAAAACCCGCCCCCGGCGACTCTTTCTCTCTCTATCTCATTCTTCGCCTCTTTTCCCGGGTATATGAAGAAGAAATCGGTTTTACGTTGTTCATGGATGAGGCGGTAAACGCTACGCCCGTCTCTCAGGAAATCAAGAGACTTTTTTCCAAAGAGCCCGGCAGGCATCTCTCTCTCGCTCCATCATCGTTATTTCAGGGTAAAAAGGACACGAATTCAAAAGTTCGAGGAAACTATTTATCAAGTTTCATCGGATCAAACCGATCAATTTTTAACTCTGATCCTTTCAAACTTTGTTCAAAATCTTGCACCCGACCACGAGCTTCTCTCAAAAACAAAAATTTTTGTTTCACTTATTTATTTAGCCAACGTTTTATTGACCATTTTGGAAAATCCAAGATTCCCGCGGTATTTTTAAGTTCCGAAATTTTTATTTCAAATAATTCATGAGAATTACTCGAAACTTTTCAATGTCATCCATTTTACACGAACCAACGATAAATAAAAATATGAGATTATTTTTATTAGAAAATAATTAATAATAAATAAAGTTTTCCCCTTTACAGAAAAAAGTCAGACTAAATTCGAGGGCAACGAAAATGGATAACGCTCCTGCAAAATAAAAAATAAAAAATTAACTGATTATTTCGAGGCTCCATTCTACCTCAAAGGTCCGTCTTACCCCATTATTCGTTCTGTATAACCACCAATTCGAGATATAAAAACGAGTTCACTTTGGTAGAATCTCCTTCCTTGATTCGATGGAAACTGAAGAGTTTTCTCCGTCCCCGCAATCTCACGCTCTCGCGGTATCAACATTGAACGACGAGTACGACACACGAGACGCTCGAAGAAAAGAGCTTTGAAATCCAATCGATCGAAACCTATCTCCCCTCCCCCCCCCCCTGACGCACCCCTTGGAAAAATGATGAACGGCATTCCGAGATCAAGCGTATATAGCCACGATTTAAGTGGATATTATAAAGGAATCCCGCAGTCTACGTGTGCAAAGCCGATACGATTAAACGGAGCATCCCCTTCTTAAAAGTGTGAGTTTCATCGCTGATATAATGGACGCTAAAAGAGACCTTTCAGGGCCACGACGAGTGCAATAATGAATCGACCGAATCTGACCAAAATAGTTATTGGCACTTTTAAGCATGATCCGTGGGGAATTTGTAAATCGCAAATAGCATATTCAAATTCCCCAGGCAATGCGAATCCTCCGCGAGTCAAATATGGACGATCCTCGGCTGAAGCGCTGCAGCGCCAATCGCAAGCCACGGTCGCGCGCTTTATAGCGGCGCGCACTGGTAATTTTGAAAAAAAATAATGGCCCGTCGAGGAGTTTCACGAAAAAACAATCCTCAAATATATATCCTATTCAAAGTTTGGATTTTCGTAGCGATTGAATCGAGAAGGAGCTTTGAAAAATCAAGCTGAAATTTTATACAAATTGGACCATTTATTCGACTTTTTTCATTCATAAAATTAAAATCAAACGAATGAAACGAAATTAAATAAAATCAATGGGAGAAAGCAACGTAAAATTTACCATTCTTTGCGATTGTCGAATTGGGTCAAACTGCAGGCTTATTGAAACGTTGAAGCTTATCAATAACAGAGATCGCGAAATTCACCCGGAAATTCTGGCTCGCTGTATTAATTAACGTCCGTAATCATAAACATCAATGAATTAATGCACAAGCAAGAAACAGAGAGAGGGAGAGTGAGCGCCTTCCTCGTCTATGGCGGTCTCGCGTAAATCGATTTTCGCCACACAGCGAGAAGTTGCATCGTATAGTTCCAGAACTTGATACATGATTATATATAAACCGATACACAGTCACTCTTGAGGTCTCGCTGTCCGATATGATTTTGCACGTATGGTGGAAAGCCTGTGGCCTGCTGATCAAGCTTTCAAATGTGTAATAGCCTAAACGCGCTCGATAACCACCGACGTGGAATAGCGCTATTTTTTATCATAATTTTTGTTTACCCCCTCTATCCCCGATACAAGATTGTCTTGACGAGGAAAAGATCCTCGCGAGGAATCCAGCTGCTCCCAGAAAAAATATTTATTTCATGGAAATAAATTTTTCCGTTTTATTTGAGAATGTAGGAGATAATTAAAAAGGGCCCATCGCGCAAATGCAATATTTAAATATTCGGGACATTTTTCAATCGATTTCCAATAATATCACTGATATTTTATTTTATTTGAATTTCGGCCCGATGGATGGTCCATCAGGCCGATATTTGGATAAAATTTTAGTCACTTTGAATTCATTCATTCGAACTAGTGAAATAATTTCTCTTCCTCTTGAATAAAAGAAATTGATTCGTCAAAGAGTGTAGAAAGAACGCTAAAAAATTATTTTGATGAAAATAACAACTCTGAGTTCACTGTTCAAATTTATATATTCATTTTTAAATTCATAAATTATACAGATACATCAATTTGATTATAAAAAAAGGCTGGACGTATAACCAATGGTACAATTAGATATTAAACCATGAATCGTTAATTGGGTCGAATATATCGAATCGATTGCAGGTTAATGGGAATTCAAATTTACCCGTGAGTCTTGAAATCCTGTCGCTCTCGCAATTATCCGTGTTCGAGGGTGAAAGTGGCCTCGTGAATCGCCAAAATATCGATGTTGCATTGGATATCGCGAAATACGGAATGGACGAGAGTGGAATCAAAATAAACGTCGTCGCGACGCCGATGCACGGTACAATCAGCCTGGAATCACGTACGCTTGAAAGGAATGGCTCGTTCACGTTGCGGGACGTCAATGCGGAAAAGGTAAGACACGTAAAAAACATTGTACGATATTTCTTTGAACCGTGGGAGCCACCGGCAAATTGCGCGAGGTGCGGTGTGGTCGCTTCGGAAACACTGAAAAGTAATGTTTTTTTTTCTTCCCCAAATACATCACTCCCTCTGTACATCCGTATACCAGGAGCCTTACCCAATAATTTCTACAATTATTCAGCCATGTTTTGATATTAATTTTTCAAATTTTAAATTTTATAAGAATTCATTTTTATTTTCTCTGCAGTCTCGAAAATTATTTTGCAGAAATTTTATGGGGCAAACAGGACGGTATACGGTACACATTTTGGATCAGGATGCCAGCAACATGCCCAATGAATTTTAGAATTATTCAACATCGCTTGAAAATTGATTTTTTTCATTTCGTTTTAACGTTTTTTCTCGATAAACTGTAGCGTAATTTTACGCGATCAGAATTTTACGACAATGACATTGATAAAATTGTGTCTCACGGTTCATTTTTGTCATTGCGCCGTTCTTCGATCGCTTGTTAAAAAAAAATCGTGTCTCGTAAAATTTTGCAAAAAAAAACTGTTTTATCCCGGATGAGATAAAAAAAAGCTGCATGAATCTCAAAATCATGACAACGACTTCGATCTTCGTTGTAACATCGCGACATCACGTTTTTTACATTTATCAGCGCATTATCGGAGGATAATGCGCTGATGACGACGGAGAGATGCTGTTAGTTTTTTTTACCATTTTGTGTGTCCGGAGCAACGAATTTTCGTGTATCAAGAAAACAATGACGAATCTGGATACGAAACTTATGAAACGAGCATTATTATCATCGTTATTCCCGTTTTCTCGTTCGAAAACACGCACTGGCACTCAGCCAAAAAGGACAAGATTCATCGTCGCTTTTCCAAAGCGCGGCGCTCTCGCACATTGCGCTTTGGGGGAAAGCTACCGTGAGCCCATTACAGCGAAAAATAGACGATGCACGTTGTACGTACGAACCCCATCATCGTGTGCTCCAAGTATATCTCCAACAGACGTATCGAAGTTTCCTTCGATATTTCGGTTCATTCTTGGATCTAAAAAATCCTCGCCATTTTTTTTCCATCACAAATACACGTTTTCACACCGCAGGAAGGGAATCATCCGTCTTTTTAACGTCGTAAGAGCCTCTCAGCGCGCCAACTACCGTGGAAATTTCGTCCACGTTCCAAGTATATATTGTACATACGGGCGGGGGGCAAAATGGACACCGACAAAGATCATCGAAAGAGATTGGAAATTGTAAAAATTTCAAAATGAGGGAATCATCGTTATAATTGCAGGTGTCGATACAGCTAGATCGACTCATTCACGGAAATACAGATTCAGATTCGATATTTTTAAGACAATTTTTAGATAAAAAGTAACGAGTCTGCACCATGCGTAACGTCCTGGCTGCGTTATTTTCTTAGGGTGTCCATTTTCCCTCCTCCCCATGTGTATATATATTTATATACCTATATATATATATTTATATACCTATATATATATATTTATATACCTATATATATATATATACATATACAGCGTTATGGAAAGCTCGATGGACACACAACGATTTTATAGTGTTTATATCCGTCCAGTCTGTGTGTCGCGTGTAAACATTCGAAAAAACATCTTTTTACTCTCGTGTTTGCTCGCTCCTTCGTTTCCTCACTCTCCGAGTTTTTTTTCTTCTTCTTTCTCGCTATCTTTCCTCCACTTTACCCCTGTTTATATTTTTCTCCCACATCGGTATCTCTCTGTCCCTCGCCCGTTGCGGAAAATGAGGGAAAAGGTGCGCGCAAAGCTCTTCGTTTACTCGCGCGTGTATGTCGGAAAGAATATACCTGCCGAAACTATTTTCACGTTGAGGAGAAGAGGGAAAAGAAGGTCACGGAGAGGGATGGCGGTGAATCAGCGGGCGGAGGAAGCGGACGGCACAAGGGGTCGGGAAAAGAGGACCGAGTGGTTGGGCGAATACGAGGGTAAACGGGGAGAAAAAGTGTACCGAGGAAGTAGTGAGCTTTTCGGAAAAGCGGCTGGCTTACCGGCGGATTCACCGATCCTCGCTCTTTCGACACTTGTTTTTTTTTCCTCTCTTTTCGAGGTTCTTTTTTAGCCAAACCACTCTCGCCCGCTTTTGCCTCATGGCCAACTTACGTATCACGAGCGCGCGTGTGTATTTTTCCGTGTCGCCCGACTAGGTTTTTTGCGGCGAAAGCTCCACGAGCCCGGAAAGCTCCGACTCCCGAGTCAATCTACCGGATCGATTCTCCATCTCTCTCTTTTTCTCCGTCTATCCATCCATCTATCTATCTATTTTCCGGTCTCTCTTTCTCTCACTTTTCGTACGAAAGCTCGATAGATTCTCGACAGAGATATCCGCGGAACAACCGAGTTCGATAATACGATCGTGTTCTTTTTTAAACAAAATCCGTGTCGAATTAACATTCACCTTGAAAATATGGTGGAGCAAATTCAAAGAATTTTTTACACGTTGAGTGGGAAGAAACGGATATTGCATTTGTCACCGGTGCACGATTGTTTTTGACAAATGCGAGGATAATGAGAAAAAGATAGAGGAAAATCCATTTCCACCTGCGGGATCTCATCGATATCGATTTCGATGTTTTTTTGTTATATTCCGATATTTCTCATCACCGTTTCTCTGAAATTCTTTTTTTCTACCCAGCTGATTGAACGATCGAACAATTACGGAATCGGGCAAATTACAAATGTGCCCACCGCTCGTTATTCTTTCTCCTCGATGAGAATAAAGCAGCCAAAATGAGGGACAATATTCTCGACAAATTCTCACATCACACAGCTGTCGTGAAAAGCACGTGGAAACGCAGTTTTTTGTGAAAATTTCTCATCCGCTCTCCCCAATGACGACAAATTGGGTTTCGGTCGGGGGGATGAATTAAAAAAAACGTCTCGTTCCCAGGAAAATGTAAAAACGGAGATAAGAAAAAACGAGCACGGAGAAAAATGGCCGGAGCATTAAACGTGGATTATACGGTTGACCTCCCACACCTACTTTGAACGCGCGTTTCTCTCTCTCTCTCGTTTTGGTAATACATCGCGCGTACCAAAAGCCTTGTTCATGGTGAGCAAAGTCCGCACCGCGAGCGAGGGAGAAAATCGCGTCGAATCTATACATAGTGCCGAACGACGTGAAGCTAAGTTTAGAAGAGCACATTGTGGGCAAAGGAGGAGAAAGAAGGGCGGACGTGTGGAGATGGAAGAGGAGAACCGTGACGAAAAATTTACGGCGAGGAGAGAAAGCTCTCCTCGAAAGAGGAGAAATTCGGGCAATGAGGGTCGACCATGCGGATGTGATTTTCTTCAAACCCCGGAGTACCTCCGGTTTTAAGAAAATTATTGAATCGAGGAAGGATCGTGAGACGGAAAATTCACAAACGCGATCGAAATAAAACCTAATTGTTTCGGAGAATTATCATTTATTTATCGTTTTCATCTTTAATTATCAATTGAAATAAATTTTCACAGCCATCACAGGCGCGGATCTGAATCTTTCCATCGCTGTAACAGAGCCTCAAAAATCATCGATGCAAGCCGCTCTTTATATTTTTAGGAATCAAGTCTCGCCTATGACGGAATTAAGAAATCGAAATTGTCGCGTTTTTTTTTTTTTTTTTTTTACAAAAATTGTAGGCTTCGATTTCGCGAGTCATCCGGTCAATCGGTCAGTCAGAATTCAGTCGGTCGAGTCATTCACTCTGCGAGGAGTGTACTTTCGAGTTTTGTATATATTTTTTTTTCATCGAGAAATAGGTTCTCGATCAGGTCGTTTTGCGAGAAACGTTTTTCGAGTTTGACGTCAAAGTTCACGGATGCACGAGAGGTCGATCTTTCAGTGCCCCTCGACTTCGAGGATGCTCATCGGATCGAGTTGAAACTCTGAGGGAATATTTTTGGAATGTTTTTGAGAGAAATTGAAATTTTTTCACGCATTTACGAAATGAAAAACAAATTGCCAAAAATGATGCTCGTCGGTATCGTCGTTTCCGGTTCGAGGACTACGACTGTTTGACGATACCGGCTCGAATGATCCACGTTCGACCGTCCGACGACGACAGAAACTGGAATTGATCCTCGAGTGACCCGCGTTACCCGCTAATTGCGTAAAACGATATCCACGCAGCGAGCGATCCTCCTTCTCTGTCTTTCGCTCGCTCTCTCCCTAACACTTTTAAGGGGGACTGGGCCGGAGAAAGATTCTCGACTTATCCGCGTGCTCATCGTGGCCAATGACGGAGAGAAAGAGAGAGAAAGAAAGAAGGATGAAAAGTTGGCGGGTTCGAGGACGGTATTCTATTTATAGTATATGCATCTCTGCTGCTCATTAATTCCATTTCTCTCTCGCTCTCTCTCTCTCTCTCTCTCTCTCTCTCTCTCTCTCTCTCTCTCTCTCTCTCTCTCTCTCTCTCTCTCTCTCGGTCTTCCTTTTTCTTCGTGCTGCTTCTAGCACTGTGAAAATAGGCCAGGGCACGCTCCGGTTCGCTCGTTCACTTATCAATTTACCAGAACTTAGGGCATAGTTCGTCCGTTATATACTTGAAAATTCAATTTTCCCGTAATGTCTTCATTATTCTTTCCGACATTTCGTCCCGAGGGATTATTGACCCGTGTGGCCTTCGCCCCCTTTTATGCTAATCGCCGAGTTAATAATGAATAAAGGATCGCGGCCAAAGGTGCAGCTCACTGCGAGAAAAAAAAATTATATATTTACATCTATATATACATGTATAGCGATGAATATAGTGCAGCTCTTCGAAACAATTTTCCGAGCTTTCCACCGCGGATTATGCATATGGCATATTCCGCACGTTGAAATCCTGTTTGCAATGGCAGAAAATTTATATTGTTTCAGAGATTTTGTGAATACGGATTGAGAAATATGTTTAATTCATTGAAACCGGAATTTCGTATCAGCGACGAAATTGTTCGTCGTTCGTGGAAATTGTGTTTTATTAACCGAAAGATCTCTTGACGATTTGACGGATTAATTTTTGACTCGGATCAATTAACGTTTGAAATAATGAAAACAATCAAAATACGATAAAATGTTTCTAAACGCAATTTTAGAGCAGAGGCACTCGAAGATTTGCCACAATAAACTCGGAATTTTCGCTTCATCGTCACAAACCGCGGTCCACCATGACGAGGAAAAAAACTAATCGAGTGGAGAAAAAAAAGATATATATATATGTAAGGTAATAATATTTATTTTCACAGATCCGGTATATTCACGACGGTAGCGAGAGCACGGAAGACCGGATGATCCTGGAGGTGAGACTCGCGAGCGGTGTGGGATTCAAGCTTCCCAGATATCTCCACGGCGGCTTGAGATTTACACTTCACGTGAACATCACCCCGGTTAACGACCCACCGGTACTCGAAATACCCACAACGAAAGTCCTCAGGCTCGCTCAAGTAAGCTCTACAGCCAAGAAGCTCTCCTCACCCCCTCGCCAACTCCGACCCACCCCCAACAAAAATACACCCGTGCAAGCCGCCGGAGTGGCGGTAACACACACATTCTCTCATCTCGCTTTGTTTGTTCGCAATTAAAGGGACTTGCCGCACACGAGACCTCGTGCCACTGTTCCATTATGCACGATATATCGCTGCATCGAGTTATATTGCGTCATTCGTACGCTATATTTCGTTAAAAGTGGACCAATCTCGCGTCAAGACTCAAATATTTGAGCCAATGCCTGGAATCCGGATTTTTTTATTTTTACTATGAATTAATTGATATATATATATATATATATATATATATATGGGGCATTCCATACGAAACCAACCAATCCGTAGCCCCGACCATTTTTGATTTTGTTGAAAATTTTCTTTTTTTTTCTACGCAGCGAAAGCAGTCTTTCAGAATTTGTTAACATTTTTCTTTCAACTCTTCCAAACACGATAAATTTTTCGAAATTTCGCACGATTCTTTTTCAAATGCGCATAACTTTTTGATAAACAGAGATATTATAATAAAACGGAAGATGATTTTTTTTTCGTCATGATTTGTAGTTTTATAAAAAAAATATAAAAAAAATTCGATATTCATTTTCATATGTTTTTTTTTTCAATTTTAAACCCAAAATATATTTTCTTTTAACTTGGACCATTTTCATTTTTTTCAAAAATTTCACCACTTTCCGATGGACATTCTTACGAGTTCTAAAAAATTCGTAGCTACTGATATTCGTACCTTGTATTTTTTTTATCTATTTTTTTAAGTTACGTAACGTATAACTTCAAAAATAGACAAAAAATACAAGTTACAAATATCGCGAGCTGCAAATTTTTTAATACTTGTAAAAATATCTCTTCAGGAGTGGTGAATTTTTTCAAACAAATCAAAATGGTCCAAGTTAAAGAAAAATATTTTTCGTTTAAAACTTAGAAAAAAACATGAAAATGAATGTAGATATTTAATTTGTATTTTTTTTTTATAAAAACACAACTCAAGACGAAAAAAAATGATCTTCTGTTTTATTTTGATATCTTCGTTTTTGTAATGGCTACGCGCGTTTGAAAAAAAATTGCGTGAAATTTTGAAAAATGTATCGTGGGTGAAAAGGTCGAGACAAAAATCTTTAAAAAATCTGAAACACCAGTTTCGGTATGTGGAAAACAAAAAAAAGGGTTCACAAAAATAATAAATGGTCGGGGTTACGGATTGGTCGGTTTCGTACGGAATGCCCTATATATATATATATATATATATATATATATATATATATATATATATATACAGGGTTGCAAGTAATGCATTACTTTTTGTAATGCAGGTTAATGCATTACTTGCATATGTATGGGATAGTAAAACACACAAAAAAAAATTATTTTAATAATTGTTCCAGAACGTTATCCTGGAGAAAAAAAAATAATTACCGAAAAAATTAACTGCATATTATGCATTAGTAATGCATAAGTAATGCATTACTTTTTGTTTTCATTAACCATTAAATTTTAATGGTTAATGGAAATTATTAATAAATAAATAAATAAATAAATAAATGAGCAAAGAAATAAAGAAATAAATAAAAACTTACTTAAAAAAAATTTTTTTTTTAATTAAAAAAAAAAATTAAATTTTTTTTTTTTTTTAAAGTAAGTTTTTATTTATTTCTTTATTTCTTTGCTCATTTATTTATTTATTTTTTTGGCACTTTGAAGAATAAAAGACAATAAATAAATGAATAAATAAATGAATAAAAATTTAATGGTCAATGGTTAATGATTAATGGTTAATGGAAATTACTTTCACTAACCATTAAATTTTCATTAGCCATTAAAAAAGTAATGGTTAATGCATTACTTTTTCATTGAAAATTTTGCAACTCTGTATATATATATATATATTAGACTGGTCGTTAAAAATTAAATTTTTTGCGACGCCCCCTAAAGCGCTTCCATTTGATGAAAAAACGCGAGGTTAATTTTTTTTTGTTTTAATTAAAAATAACACGTGCCGCAAGACGATCTAAGTTCATTTTAATTGAAGAACAATTTTTTTTTACAAACGGCTAGAGCGATTTGAATGAAATTTGGACAGGTTACAAAGGTATATAAACCCTATTTTTAGAAAAAATA
Organism: Alloplasta piceator; assembly: GCA_946863875.1. NCBI lineage: Eukaryota > Metazoa > Arthropoda > Insecta > Hymenoptera > Ichneumonidae > Alloplasta > Alloplasta piceator. Next base: position 206,350 of record OX333075.1, on the reverse strand, counting down.
ACAGCTCATAATCTTCATAATAACTTATGAAAACAGTTAATTTTTTCGGTAATTATTTTTTTTTCTCTAGGATAACGTTCTGGCACAATTATTAAAATAATTTTTTTGTTGTGTGTTTTACTATCCCATATAATGTCTCCAAATTTGAAATTGATCGGAGAAGTACTTCATATTTTAAAAAATAAAAAAATTTTACATAAAAAAATGTGTGTTTTATTTTTTTTTAATATGAAGTACCTCTCGATCAATTTGAAATTTGGAGACATTATATGGGATAGTAAAACACAACAAAAAAAATTATTTTCATAATTGTGCCAGAACGTTATCCCGGAGAAAAAAAAATAATTACCGAAAAAATTAACTGTTTCCATTAGTTATTATGAAGATTATGAGGTGTTATTTTTTCTAAAAATAGCCTTTATATACCTTTGTAACGTGTCCAAATTTCATTCAAATCGGTCGAGCCGTTTGTAAAAAAAAAATTGTTCTTCGATGAAAATCAACTTAGATCGTCTTGCGGCACGTGTTATTTTTAATTTAAAAAAAAAAATTAACTTCGCGTTTTTTCATCAAATGGAAGCTTCTTAGGGGGCGTCGCAAAAAATTTAATTTTTAACGACTAGTTCAATGTATATATACACATATATATATTAGACTGATTCAAAAAAGCGACTATTTTTTGTTTTTCGAAGAAACGCATTAAATACTATCGGGAAGATGAAAAAAGATGCCTGTTAAAATTAGAGCTCTTAATAAAAATATTTAGAGGTCCCTCTTCGCATATTTTTATTTCCCATTTAAATATCACGGGAAAGAAAAATTTCAAACTTTGACATTTTATATCTCAGCTTTGAGTCAATGCACCAAAATGAATGACAAATATTCTTGTAGAGAATTGAACGCTCTACGAAAAAGATCTCTTATGATTTTTCGATAAACTCACTCCTTCAAAAGTTATTCACATTCTAATGTATATGTATATTAGACTGTGAATATGGGTGAACTTATGTTGGTAATTTCTTTAAAAAATAAGAAATTTATGTTAATGCAATTTAAACTTTTGTTTCAGGAAAGATTTTACGATACTTAGTAATAAGTTTCAACATTTTGCCGGAAACTTGAACAAAAAGTGAAATTTACTCTATATTTAAATTTAACCTTGAATAACTTTTTAATGAGTGAGTTTATCGAAAAATCATAACCGATCTTTTTTGTAGAGCGTTCAATTCTCTACAAGAACATGTGTCCTTCATTTTGGTGCATTGACTCGAAGCCGAGATATAAAATGTCAAAGTTTGAAAAAAAATTTCCCCGTGTTATTTAAATGGGAAATAAAAATATGCGATAAGGGACCTTTAAATATTTTTTTTTTCACCCATGCAAGATTTTCGTGCTTTTCACCATATGCGTAGACAGCCGAAAAGTGACTCTTTTCTGACAGCGAAAACAGACGAGTTCGCTTCTTTTTTCCCCTCCGGGGAAAAAAGAACCGAAATCGTCTGTTTTCACTCTTAGCTGTCAAAAAAGAGCCCCTTTTTGGCTATCCACGCATATACTGAAAAGACACTCAAATCTCCCATGGGGGAAAAAAAGATCGTGTGCAACGCGGGCCAGAGATTCGTCTTTTGTCTCGCGTGGTTGCGGCCCTCGCTTCGCTCGTTGCGGCAAACTTCACGCTCGACAAAAAGACTTATCTCTGGCCCTAGATGCACAAAATACTATTATTAAGAGCTCTAATTTTAACAGGCATCTTATTTCACCTTCCCGAAAGTAATTAATGCGTTTGGTCGGAAAACAAAAAATAGTCGCTTTCTTTGAATCAGTCTAATATATATATATATTAGACGCCCCCTAAAAACCTTCCGTTTGATGAAAAAACGCGAGGTTAATTTTTTTAAATTAAAAATAACACGTGCCGCAAGACGATCTAAGTTGATTTTCATCGAAGAACAAAAAATAACAGCTCATAATCTTCATAATAACTAATGGGAACAGTTAATTTTTTCGGTAATTATTTTTTTTCTATGTATACAGGGCATTCCACATGAAATCACGCTGTCATCGGCCTGAACCCCTGGGATTTTGATGTCCAATGAATCGTGGGTTTTGATTGGCCTAAAATATTACCTCAAATTTTTAGAAATTTTTATTTCATTTTTTAGGGGTTGCCCGACCGAAAAATCATTAAATTGAGGGAAAACACAAAGAGGGGCCTTTTTTAAATTATTGATTTTTTTTTCAAAGAAACTAGAGCCCAAAACAGAAATTTTCGTCATAGTTCGATAATGGGACAAAAATAATTACTATTTTTTTTTTTAATTATAGCTACTATTTTAAAATTTTTCTAAAAATTTATCTGGTTTTTTCGAGGTCGTCGAGGCTAATAAATATTCGAAAAAAATTGTCGTTTCACTCTTGAACCAAGAAAAAAAATGAAGAAAATGTTTTTGTCGTTGTTATCCTCACTACAAGAAACAATTAAAATAAAAAATTATAAAAATAAATAAATTAAAATACAAAAAAAAAATTGTAATTATTTTTGTCCCACTATCGAACTATGACGAAAATTTCTGTTTCGGGTCCTAGTTTCTGTGAAAAAAATTGCAATAATTGCCCCTCTTTGTGTTTTCCCTCAATTTAATGATTTTTCGCTCGTGGAACCCATAAAAAATAAAAAAAAAAATTCTAAAAATTTGAGGTCATATTTTGGGCCAAACGAAACCCACGATTCATTGGACATCAAGATCCGAGGGGGTCAGGCCGATGACCGCGTGATTTGACGTAGAATGCCCCATATATATAAATGAGATTGCGACAATTTCGATCCCGATGATTAGTTTTGAAAAAATCGCCTCCGCCTTAACAGGAAGAGAGCGTTTGCTTTTTTTTCAACCGACTCGATGTACAGAAAAAATCATGGCGCGTATTTGTTCGAATCGCCGGGATCGTCAAACTGGCGCTGCGCGTGACGAAAAAACTCACGATGTTTCGATGAGGGTGAGCCAAGTTTGTTTTTACTTCGGTCGACATTGAAACACACATTTTCCGGGTAATTTCGAAAACGATCCGATCGACGAACGAGCATTTGCCGTGCGCTTTTAACGTCCTCCTCTCGGCATTTGATTTACAAAACTTGCAAACTGACGAGAATTCCTTTCAATCGGACAGCAAAATTGCTCGGATATGATTATTTTGTGAATAAATTTGACAAACAATTGGACAGGGTACGAGGAGAACTTTGAGCAAAGAGCTCGTTTGGACGGTGGACGCGGATACACCCTCGGAGGCTCTGGTGTACACGGTTTTGAGAGCGGACACCGACGCGGGACACGTCGAGAGATTGGACGAGCCCGGACGTACCATTGAGACCTTCACTCAGGCTGAACTAGCGAGCGGTACCATCGCGTACGTGCATCGCGGAAATGGTGACGATCAATCGTTTGCTAATTTAAAAGAAAATTAACTATTTTTCTCTGCAGAAGAAAAGAAAATAATACCCGACGATTGTAGAATTTAGAGAAAGAAAGAAATATAACGTCTCCTTGCAGCAAAATCGAATGCACTGCTGGGTCTCCGAGTGAACGACGGAACGGCAACCGGTCAATCGGGATTTCTCCGTATCTCGGCGTATCCGTTGCAATTGAAGCTGCGACACAATACCGGTCTCGTCGTCGTTCACCGTTCGTTCGCGCATTTGCGATCGTCGAATTTGTCATTCGCGACGAATTCGGACGACACGAGTATCGAGATACTCTACGACATCGTTGTACTTCCCGAATACGGTGCGATGCAAAGATTGAACAATTCAACGGGTCTCTGGACGAGCGTCGATAGTTTCACGAGTCGCGAGATCGACAACGATCGCATTCGTTATCTCCACAATATCGGTAGTCCCGAGATCGACGAGTTCAAGTTTCAAGCGAGCGTTCGTGATCTGCGAACTCAGCGGAACTTTGAATTTCGCATAAACTTTGTCGATCTGGAGCTAACGGAGACGCGTCGCGTTGGCGTTGAATTTACCGCCGCCGCCACTCAAGTCCAAGTGAGCGCGGAAAATCTCAAATATCAAACGAATCCACTCGTCTCTCATCCCACCGGAATAAAGTTCATAGTGATCGAGACTCCGAAGTACGGTTACGCGATGATCGATACAACGATACTGCAAAATGGCGGCACTTTTACCCAGGAGGACATTGACGCGGGAAGATTCAAATATCGCCTGCCAAAGCGGGCATTTTCTCTCGTGAACGACGCCATTTTCTTCAGAGTGACGGCGCCTCAGTGTCAATCGATGGTGTCGAGTCTGCCGATAATTCATCGTGTATCAAAAAATGCCAAGAGCAACGTCGAAGCCAGTGAGACTCTGACGGTCGACGAAGGCTCGAGAGTCACCGTAAAAATTCTTCTACCGGACGCGGCGTTGCACGGTGCCTCGGGACTCGTTTACAACGTCACGGAACCGCCAAAAAATGGCCGGTTGAACGTTCGGTGTTTGGCCAATGAGAACAGCCGAGAGAATAGCTCGTACTTTACGAGCGCGGAGCTCGATGGAGGCAACGTTTATTATCGTCACGACGACAGCGAAACATCGAACGATTATTTTCGTTACGTCGCCATTTCCAATGACGCGACCGATTTCATGTACGCCGGACGCCTCGATCTTCGGATCAAACTTTTGAACGACAATCCACCGATCAGAAGCGCAACGAGCACGTTTCGCGTTGTGATCAACGGCGAACGTCCATTGACGAGAAAAGATTTGTGCTACATCGACGAGGACATCGGTACGCGTCCCGCCGATCTCGTTTATCGAAAGAAAAACATCACGAACGGTGATATTTACTCCATCGACGACAATGCCGTTGGTATCGATGAATTCACGCAGCGGGATATCAACGATGGTCGGATCGTCTTCAAGCATCGCGGTGAATCGCGCGGTAAATTCGTATTCAGCGTCGACGACGGACGTTCGAAGATCGACGATGATCTCGAGATCATCGCTAGTCCGGCGTACGTTAATTTTCGGCCCGGTAACGCGACGATCGTTCGTTTCAACGGATCGGTTGCGTTGACGTTGCGGGAAATGGACGTCGAGAGTAACGTCAATGCCAATGACAAGGACGTTAAATTCATCGTCACGGGGAGACCGAAGCACGGTACGATCTTCAAACACTCGCGCGAAACGAGTAATTTTTCTCGGGACGATCTTTATCGTGAGAATATCGTTTATCGTCACAATGGCGATTCAATGACGAGGGACGATTTGAAAATTCGCGCGAATATTCGAGGAATCACGACGGAGGGTCGAGTGACCGTCAGAGTATATCCGAAGTTTTATTGGGAGCCGATGAACGTTCGTAACAATCGTACGATCGATGTTGAGGAAACAACGAGCGTCGTTATCGGTAGGAAGAGTCTCGAGATCGGGCATCCGAACGTAACCTCATCGGAGATGGTTTATTTCGTTCGCGAAGCACCGACAAATGGGTATCTCGAGGTACAGAGCAGCGACGAGATCGTTCGCGTCGATGAGACGACGAGGAGCAACGAGGACGACGAGATCGGTACGGTCGGACACTTTGATCAAAGTATGATAAACGAGGGACGCGTTTGTTACGTTCAATCGACGTCGAATCGTACGGACGATTCTTTCGTCGTTGACGTGACCAACGGGGTCACGTGGTCACGCGGTTTGATCGTAAAATTCATCATAATACCGGACAAGATTTACGTCGAATCGGCGGGTAATTTGACGATCGTCGAGGGACAAAATATCACACTCGCGGCATCGATGCTGCGCGTATCAACGACGTATTACACCGGTAAAATAACCGATTACAGAGTAATCGGTAAACCCAAACACGGGATCATCGTTGATTCGACGAGGAACACGTCGATCGATAAATTTTCGCAGAAACATCTGGATTCCGGGGTGATCGTTTATCGGCACAGTGGGGATGAATTCCCGTGGGATGATTTTCGTATGATCGTTATCGCCGGTGATCGTACGAGTCGACCGGTCGATCTTACGATCAACGTCATTCCCGTCAATGACGAGACACCGATTCCCGTCAACATGACGAGAATGAGAGTCTGGCAGGGTGGCAGTGTCACCCTCGATTCCGAAAGTATCGCCAGTATCGACGATGACACCGGACCAAGTGGGATCATTTACAATTTAACGAGCGTCAAAAATGGCTACCTCTGGCACAATGATACGCCGCATCTGTACATCTACAATTTCACACAGTCGCAGATCAACCAACGAAAAATCATCTTCACGCACACGAGTGAGTATGATCTTGAAACTTTTCACCGCCAACGTGCAGTTCGACCGACCCCCTTCGTACGGGTCTAGGGGGGCCGTAACTTTTCAGGCGGACCGAGACAAAGATGGATATTCTTGTGGTAAATTTCAAAGAATAACATCTGAAAACGGAGTTAAAGCTGATTCGTATTTATTTTTTTTTTTTTTTTTTTTGTAAATCATCGACTTTCACGAGAGTTCAATATTTTAAAAACCAACGTCTCTGAATAATCCTCGGTAATCTTTTTCATGTACGAATAATAGGCGACGACAATTGCGATATCAGTATGAATTCTATAATCGTTCTCCGAGTCTGTCGTATAAGCTTATTTATTTGAAAAACGAGACCAAAGCGAGTCCGAAGAGGTTTCGGAAATCGCGATCGTCGAAATATCGATTTTTCAATATATTTTTCTAAATCTCTCGAACATGAGAAAATTTTGCAGCATCGTACGTAGCGGAATCGAGAATAAATCGAATCGAGAATAAATCTTTTTTTCCGATCGATGCGTGTGACGGATGATTCATCGCTGATTATATTAATAATGTGAAATGCACCCGGCCAAGCTGCGAATTGATCGCAATTGCCATTTGTTTTTATTATTCTTAGAAATGCTTTGAAAATCTGGCAACTTTTTTTTCTTCAGACGGCACCGAAGGATCATTCTCGTTCGTTCTCTTTGACGGTGTGCACACAACGGCCAACTACGAGATATCGATATCGACGCTACCCGTTCATCTTTCCATCCGAGTCAACGCTCCGCTAAACGTATTTCCACTGACGAGAAAATCGATCTCGACGTCGTTGCTCGTTACCACGTGCACCGATCCGAATCGCGACGTCACATACATCGTGCGACGTGGACCGAGCTTGGGAAAGATCATAATGGAGACGAGCGAGGGTACTTGGCAGGAGGTCGATCGATTCGCTCAGAGTGACGTTGATTCGAGCAGAGTCACGTACGAACACACCAAGCAATTTATGGATCTTTCAACGAACGATTCCTTCGTCTTCGACGTGGAAACGGATTTTGCCGAAATAATAACCAATCGGGTAATTTTTTCAAAAAGTAATTATGTTTTTCTCTCGATCTAAAAATCTTGGTGAATGGGAGAACCGGTAAGACAAACGGTGATGGATAATTTTTATGCAAAAAATCCAAAAAAACGGAAAAAATTCGTGAGAATTTTGGGTTTTAGAGAAAATCATTGCTGAATTCGTATTCAGCGGAAATAAATGGTCCATCGGTTTGAGGTTGGAAAAAAATTGATAAAAAAAAAAATTTCCCATTTTGACCAAAAACTGGTTAATTAAAAAGACCGTAATTATTTTTCTAAATAAAATAATTCCGGTTTCAACTTCAGCTGCATTCTCTTTGTGAGATCGTTGAAGCTTCGAAACCCCATTTGATTAATTGGATTCCGATAATTTTTTAATTTTTGGCAGACTATTAAAATTCGACCATCGATTTTTGCAAATTTTCTACAATAATCTAGTCATCGGGACCAAACCAAATGACATTCTCCGAGTATAGTCCCAAACTTTGGCCGTTTCTGAAAAATGGCCAAAAATATTTTTTTTAAATTCTTTCAATGGAAAATTCGACGCTAATTTCAAACAACGCAGAGTTTCCATCGAAAAAATATTGATTCTCGAGATAACGCTGGAGAAACACTTTGGAGAATATATATGGGGCATTCCATCCCAAATCGGACAGTTTGAAAAACTTTTTTTTTTTTATTTCCTCAATTTTTTTATACTTTTGAGTACCCATCGAAAGACCCTTCCGGTTAAATTTTGAGATTTTTTTTATTACCCGTTTAAAAGATATTAAATTAACCAAAAAAACCGCTCTTTTTTTGGTATTTTGGTCATAATCTCTTTAATAATGGTCCAAATTAAAAGTTTTTTTTTTAATTTTTGTTTTTTTATGGCCTTTTCAGAAAAAAATACATCAAAAATGTTGGACGTGTTTTTGAATGAGTTCTTTGAGTTTTAAACGTTAAATCGCGTTTTTTAAAAGTGAATGTCATTTTGGATTTTTTTTTTTTCAATTTTTCGTTTCAAACATCTATCTATTCAACAATTTTTAAGACCAATCCGATCGTGGAATCTCAATGAGTACTATTGTTTTTTCGATTTTTGAAAATTAAAAAAAAAAAAAAATTTCCATAAATTATTATGAATACCAATTTTTGTTACTGTATAGTATTTTTTTAATCGTTTTGAATTAATTTGGACACTTTTTCATTGTCAACAGATTTTTAAAATTAATAATTAATCGATGAGCAAATAACAACAGTTCAAGAATCGTACGAGTGGGCAGTGAACCTAGATAGTCTACCGAATATTGGTGCCAAATTTTCACATGAGAAACATTATTAAGATGCATAAGAAAGATTTTATTTGCGATAAAATACTGCGAAGTCAAATCACAGGGGGACACAAAAATTTCATCCAATTATTCCAATGAGCAACGGAAATGTATTGGCAAAGGAATATTCTAATTCAGGAAATAATCGTATATGTAAGGTTTTCAAAAAAATACCTGAATAAATAAAAACTGACGTTATTATTATTCATAAACAGACTCAACGATTAATTATTAATTTTAAGAACGTGTTAACAATAAAAAAGTGTCAAAATAAATTCTAAATATTGAAAAAAAATACTATACAGTAACAAAAATTGGTATTCATAATAATTTATTAAAAAGAAAAAAAAAATTATTTTCAAAAATCGAAAAAAATAGTAGTCATTGAGATCCCACGATCGGACTGGTCTTAAAAATTGTTGAATAGTAAGATGTTTGGAACAAAATTTTTTTTTTTTAAATAAAAAATGACATTCACTTTCGAAAACGCGATTCTACGTTTAAAACTCAAAAAACTCATTCGAAAACACGTCGAATATTTTTGTTGTATTTTTTTCTTAAAAGGCCATAAAAAACAAAAAATTTGAAAAAAAAACTTTTAATTTGGACCATTACCAAAGAAGTTATGACCAAAATACAAAAAAAAAAGAGCGGTTTTTCGTTAATTCAATATCTTTTGAACGGGTAATCAAAAAAATCTCAAAATTTAACAGGAAGGGTGTCTTTCGATGGGTACTCAAAAATATTAAAAAATTGAGGAAATAAAAAAAAAAAAAGTTTTTCAAACTGTCCGATTTGGGTTGGAATGCCCCATATATTTTTTTAATCACATCAAAAATCACATCAAGCGAAATATTATTTTCCCGTATCGCGTACTTCACCACCCGCAATGTCGTATCCTCAATATTCTTCATGACATTACTCGCCATGAAATAATGCAAAAAAATTTGGCAGATTTTTCGAATCGACGTTTCCGTGTCGAGCGGTGGTCTCGACAGATACGTAGCAGCGAGAACGGTGCGCGTCGAGGAGGGTGGATCGTCGAAAGTGGTTATGAACATCACGGGAATCGTCAAGTATCTTCGGACAAAAGCGGGTATCGCGTCGCCGATCGTTATGTCGAGACTGACGCGACAACCCGATCACGGACACGTGATGTTACTGCCCGATCTCAATATAACGACATTTTCCCAGCAGGAAATCGAGAACGAAAAGATCGCTTATCATCACGATCATTCGGACACCCTCGAGGATCAAATAGGATTTTTCCTCTATCTTTCGCCCGGTCAGATAATGTTGTGCAACGCGAGTGTACCGGTCGTTATAAATCCCGTCAATGACGAGCCATTCAAGCTCATCACGAACGATCCGCTGATAACGGTCGTGCAAAATCAAACGCGCACGATAAATCGCGATAATCTCTTGACGATCGATCCTGACACGGGACCGGACGAGATCGTTTACGATCTCATATCGGGTCCAACGTGCGGACGTTTGTCGCTGATCGCTTACGACGAAAATACAACGGACACGCGTCAGGTGACCCAATGGACGCAACAGGACATCGACGCTAATCGTCTCGTCTACGAGCACAACGGAACGACCCAAGCCGCTTCCTTCTACTTTCGCGTGTCCGATCACAGTTTCAATCCCGTTTACAAGCTCTTCAATATTCAAGTATCACCGATAAGACTAAACGTGACGGTGATGAAAACCGTTGGTCTCCCGCAGGGTTCGAACACGGCGATCGTGACCGAGGACACGATAAAATTGGAGACGAACGCGCGACAGGAACGGGTGACCTACGCGATCGATCGATCACCCCGTCACGGTGTTCTCTACGTTCGCGATATCGCGGCGGTGAAATTTCGTCACGTTGATCTAACGTCAAAGAGCGTCGTCTACGTTCAAACCGACATGAGCGTGTCGAACGACAGTTTCGTTGTAACGGCCTGTCTGAGCAATTACCGAATAACAAACGTGCGCATCGACATTGAGATCGTGCCGTTGATGATTATTCAATCGATGAAGGCGATCGCCGGTGAGAGGAACAAATTAACGACGCGTCACATGGACGCCACGCCATTGGCAGAATTGACGCGCAGTAATCCTCGTTACACGATCACGGAACGTCCAAAGTCGTGCAGGATAAAGCGTATAATAAGAAACTCGGGTGACAAGAGAGGCACGCGCGAGCGTGAAATCAAGAAATTCGCTCATACGGAAATAATTTCGGAGGTCATATACGTCGTTTGTCGCGGATTAACGTCAAACGAGAACGATGGTTTGTCCGATAGTTTTACCTTCAGCCTGACGGCTTCGAGTTATCAGCCGGCAACCGGGATCTTCGTTATACGCGTTAGAAACGGCTCCGGGGAAACGAACGGTACTCTCAGTGACCCGATGGATCCCGTCGGTCACGAGGGGGAAATGGCGGTCGCGCCCAATTTGAGCAACGATTATATACTCATTCTGGGAATGCTCTTTGGAGTTTTTCTGTTGGGCGTCGTTGTCGCGATAACGATAAGATGCCGGCAGAACAGATACAAGAACAATGACGAGGACAAACGCGCGGAAAACGGTAGTCCAGCGGTCGGGGTTGTGCCACTGCCGAGACCGCCCGATCATCTGATGCCGGCGACTACGTCGCGTCACTGTGACAAACGTTTCGGGGACAACGCCGGTGGAGTCGCCTCGAGTACACCGTTACCCGGTCAGACGACCAATTCGGCGACCGTCGCGTCGACGCTTCCCCAGTGCAAGGTCATACCGCTGAGCGCCCTTGACAGCGTGACGGGATCGGACGCCGATGTATCCTCGAGATATCCCTACGGGGTTGCCGATGGCGACGAATGGAGCAGTTTCGAGACCGGTGAATTACCCTGTCAAACGGCAACGACGAGACGACCCAATCCTCTGTTGAGGCGCAATCAGTATTGGGTGTAGCAGGAGGCGCGGGCTCGAACGAGTCCGAGATACCGTTCGTGAATCCTCGAACGAGTACGTTGTGAATCTGCAGCTGTGACGTCGAGTTCGAGACTAAGCGCGACGCGCTGTAAAATTCTCCATTGCCATGTTCCTCGGGGAACTGGAATATATCGTTGTTACCTGTAGCGCGTACATTTAGGATTATCGAGAGACGAGCCTTGAGTGTGTGTATTCGGAGGGGAGGTGCGCGAATCCTGTTTGCATCGATTCGAGAATCTGCCCGCGCGGGGGGACTCTTGGCGCGGATTTTTCGAGGCGATCGATCGATCGTACCGAACTCGTGGTTCTCGAAGATAGAGATCGGAGGTGGACTCCGAGTTCCGAACGTTCGGATCAACGATTTTTCAGATGACAAATTTATCGTTTTACGGAATAATTTTGTGACTCTCTGTTAATACTTTCGAAATAATTTATGAAATATAATTCGATTTCTTTGTATTATTATTCAGTAAATACTCGCGAGCTCTTGCAAGTTTTTGTCAAATACTTCTTCCGATTGTTCGTTCATCCGAATGTTCGGAACTTCGAGTACACGATCGGAGATCGTTGTTGTGATCTTGCTGAAAGCACAATCACAAAGTACTTGTTTCCTAAGTGCAGTTGCGGGCATTGCGGTGAGAAATATATTGATTCACGGTTGAGTCGATTGGACAGACCGGACAGAGAAGATTCGATGTACGGTAGATGTATTCGGAACTGTACGACTGGTATGAATCCGCAACGTGCATTGTTTTTTTTTTTTTCAAATTTTTAACTTACGATTCTGTAAATATGATCAATAGGATCATCAAAATGGCCTCTGTATGATCTTGAGATCGATGAAAAGCTTTTTCGTGAATTTCGAGAACTCGTGACGTTAAAGAGATTCTCGATGTACGATCGCGAGATCACCGCCTCATCGGTCCTTCGTAATGGCGCTCGCGTTCTTTATTCACCCTCATTTACCTTTGATTTACTTTGATACGAATATTCTTTGCGAAAGAAATAACGTAACGAAATAAACCTTTGACCTGTATTATGATACAGTCGTAATTGTGTTTTTTTTTCTCTTCGCGTCATTTTTGTTACGATGTTTCGTTGCGTCGGTTTTGTAGAATAATTAAAACAATGATCGAATGCTAACTTTGTGAATCGATAAAATGATTTTGCAGGGACGGCCGAAGGTATTTTTCTCAAAGATGAAATGAATTATTAATAGCGGTAAACCGTCTGGATAATTTAGGGTTACGAATGACCCCGCTGTTGCTTTTTTTTTATTCCATTGAGTGCGACTTTCGAGAAAAATGTGTCAGAGTTTCTGCATCGATCACTCTCGCCCTCAAAAACGCGTCAAGGCGGAGCGGTGGAGCCTCCCCTCGAAGCGACTGAGAGAGCAAAAGCCCTGCGGTCAAAAGGGTCGAATAAATCGCCCCGGACAGTTTCGTCTGTCGGTGAACGACGACGATTCCAAGGCCAACGTAATTCTAAAAAATTTCTTCCACAATTTCCCAATGCGCGCAAAACCATTTGGGGCAATCCTTTATCGTCGTCATCGGAGTCACGATTCGAACGTGTTTCTTTTTTGATTGAATAATTCACAGATGCCCGCTTTAGCGACAATTTTGTGACCAAAGGCTTGGCGGCGCTGGCGTCGACTAACCAGCGCGTATGCAGCCGTCTAATTCCTATGTGTCGTGTCATCAACGAGTTATTTGCAAGCATTTTCTAAGAATTATGAAATATTTAGAAAAAAAAATGAAACATTCGCCACGAATCCAGCGTCGTTTCTTTCAGTGATTCTACAAAATTCTTTACAATTATAAACCTTGAAACGTGACCATTTTTTGACCCTCGCGAATTGGGCGCGCGACTCAAAGATATTTTTTTTTGTCTTTTTTATCTACGGTGCATTTGAAAGGGTTAGCGGATGCTCCGTTTTCGTTTTTTTTAAATTTCCGTACGATTTTTTCTCGCAAAGTTATTTCACTTTTGCCTAAAAAAGACAAATTTTAAAAAATACACCGTAACCCGAAAACTACAGAATTTAAGAGAAAATGTCAAATGTGAAAAAAGTAACGTAGGTGGTATACACGGAATCGCCTCGAATTATTTCGGAATTTTCCTATGAATTTTTTCTTTTACTATTTTCGCTCGATACCCTGTATATCGATCAAAAATTGTTGTTGCTATAACCAACGCTGTTTACCACAGTGTATTTCGTACAGATAGGGGAACACGGGGCAAAACGGGCACCCGGGGCAAAACGGGCCCGCAAAAAATTTCGAATTCCGGGGCAAAACGGGCACGCTCCGAAACTAAAAAATTGTAAAATTCAAAAAAAAAAATTTTTTTGAAAAAACTTACAGTTTCGAAGACTGAAAGTAAAAATCAATGTACAAATTGTAATTAATGATTATTTTATTTATATTTTACAAAAATCGCATTGGTAACTTATTCGATCGTTCTCAACGCCACCGATAAAATTACGGAACAATAAAATTATGGTGTACGTATCTTTGATAAGTCAGAATCATTGATTATAGATTTTTACCGCCTCTGAGAGGGCGTGCCCGTTTTGCCCTGAATTTTTTTTTTTTACAAAATTCAAAAAAAAAATTATGGTAAATCAATGTTATGATTCATAAGTAGACGAATATGTAAGAATAAGGTGATTTGTTCACCATCAAAGTGACATCGTGGTCTATTTTCCACATGAAAAAAAATTGGAGCAAGTGGATCCGAAGATTCGCCTTGGTTTTTGTCTTATTCCATCCGAGGGACGATCTTTTGGCTTAATTTCTTCGTTTATCTTGTCGAGTTAATATTTCATTCTGGCACAGTGGATCAGAACGCCTGTACTATCGAGAATCGTCGAGCATCGATTTTTCGGCATCCAAGATGGCGCGCCCGTTTTGCCCCGGATTTTTTTTTTTTTAATTCGGAAAACCAGCATCGGGTATCAGTTTTGGGACTTGAAAATAGTTGAAAGACCATGTGCTTCCCGATGAAAACCGCTTGATTCCTTAAGTGCCCGTTTTGCCCCGGGTTCCCCTATATAATTTTAGATTCATCATCCATCATTTTGATCAAGAATAATTCGGGTTTTATTCGTGCAAATTCGTTATTTACGTGTTAATGAGATAAAAAAAAAAGACAAAAGATCGATGCGCGACCTTTAAATCTTGAGCGACAGGGTCCAGTCTTCTCGCGGATTTTTGTTTCATGTCAAAGTAGAGTTTGAGATTGCTGAAAGCTGAAAAAAAATATCGACTTTTTTTCAATCAGCGTCTTATATATATGTATAATAGGGATTTTCAAAAAAAAAAAAATTTTCTTCTCCCAAACAGGCTTAAAAGTTTCATTCAAGTATAAGAAAAGGTCCGTGAAAATATGAGCTCTTAATATTAATATTAACATCGTCCCCATCGCACTTTTCGATTTTCCATAAGAATAACATGGGAAAAATTATTTTTTTTCACCAATGCAAGATTTTCGTGCTTTTCACCATATGCGTAGACAGCCGAAAAGTGACTCTTAGCTGTCAAAAAAGAGCCCCTTTTTGGCTATCCACGCATATACTGAAAAGCACGAAAATCTCCCATGGGGAAAAAAAAGATCGTGTGCAACGCGGGCCAGAGATTCGTCTTTTGTCTCGCGTGGTTGCGGCCCTCGCTTCGCTCGTTGCGGCAAACTTCACGCTCGACAAAAAGACTTATCTCTGGCCCTAGATGCACAAAATACTATTTGCGTCTTCTGATTTTTATAACTATAGCGAACGACTCGTCATACGGGAAATCTAGAGACATATCCTTCTACAGAATTGAACGCTCTACAAAAAAGGTTCCGAGTTACTTTTCGATGTGTCCAATCGTTCAAAAGTTATTCAATGTCCGAGTTCAATTTTTTATAAATTTTGCCGATTTTTTGATATTACACCGGAACAAGTTTGTTTTATCGACAAAATGTTGATGGAATTTCATGTGAAACATAAATTCAACTTTCGTGAAACGTTAAGCAATAGTTCTTTCTAAAATAATTTTTAAAAAAATAGAACGCTTTAAGAAAATTGTACAGCAGAGATTAGCTAAAAAATTTAATTTTTTTTTTATTTAAAATTTAAATCGAATAAAAATTTACTGATATACTACAATGAATTTCTTAATGGAAAAACAAATTTTTAAGCAAACTTCTGATGCACAATTTTTTTAAAGCGTGCTATTTTTTTTATTATTATAGTTATAGTGAAAACTATTGGTTAACTTTTCTCGAAAGTTTAATTTATGTTTCACATGGAATTTCATCCACATTTTGTCGATAAAACTAACTAGTCCGGTGTAATATCAAAAAATCGGCAAAATTTACGAAAAATTGAACTTTGATATTGAATAACATTTGAACGAGTGGACTTATCAAAAGTAACTCAGAACCTTTTTTGTAGAGCGTTCAATTCTGTACAAAAATATGTCTCTAGATTTGCCGTGTGATGAATCGTTTGCTAGTTATAAAAATCAGAAGACGTAAAAATAATTTTTCCCCGTGTTATTCTTATGGAAAATCGAAAAGTGCGATGGGGACGATGTTAATATTAATATTGAGAGCTCATATTTTCACAGGCCTTTTCTTACACCTAAATGAAACTTTTGAGTCTGGGAGAAATTTTTTAATTTTTTAATTTTTTTTTTTAAACGCCCTGAATATATATATATATATATATATATATGTATACGAGGGGTTCTTGTGGCTCGAGTGCTACGCATCCTCGCATCGCCCCAAACCCAAACCCGATTCTTGTACACGGCGGCGGCGACGTTGGCGACGGCGGCGAAATATTTATATAATATAGAGAGATATAAATTGTTACGCACCCTCCGCGAAATGAAATAAGTATTTATGCTTGAGCAACGAGTGTATATTTACTATAGGGCGATTGATTAAAACACACATTTTTGTCGAATTGAGCGTCCCATGGCTAATGTCCGAAAAAATATATCCCGCACGAGTAAAGGCAATTTTTTTTACTCCACGGCCAATAACGTCAAAATTGGAAAAAACGTCATACTGTTATCAAATTTCGACGTTAACGTGGGAATAATTCTTAAAAAAATCTTGAAAATCTATTTTTCGGCGGTAAGAAACGAAAATCTCGTACATTTCATTTTTAACGAGTCCAAAAAATAATTCAATCTCTTCCACGAAAAAAAAATGATTTTTCTTGATCCCTCAGAACAACCAAGCGATTCGAATCCCCGCGAGTTTTTTTGCGATTTTGTTTGTTCGCTCAAGATTTTGACCAAGTATGACGATTTAAGGATGTTGAGTCCCAAATCGCAAATGATGAGAAAATTCTGAAAATTCATATGTTTTTGGATGAATTATTTAAAAGGTCGTGTAAAAATTTCACGACGATCAGGAAGCTCGTTATCGAACAGTTAACATTAACAAATTAAATTAAATTAAATTTAGTCTCATGGAAACTGATATAACTTTGCGATAAGTTTTTTTTTTGACCTCTCATTTTTTAAATATCTACACTATATTGAAAACAACGGAAACAAAACGAAGTTTATTGATAAATATTTTTTTTATTTGTTTAAAAAATTGTTCTTAACAAAATTTTAATATTTTAATAACGAGCTTCCTAATCGTCGTGAAATTTTTACACGACCTCTCAAATACTTGATACAAAAACATACAAAATTTTCAGAATTTTCTCATCATTTTTCATTTTAACCCTTAAGGAGGTTGAAGTAATGATGATAAAATTCTGAAAATTTAATATGTTCTTACATGAAGTATTCAGGAGGTCGTGTAAAAATTTCACGACGATTAAGAAGCTATTTATTGAACAATTAACATTAAAAGATTTCATAGGGACTCAACATCCTTGAACTTAAAAAAAACACACTACTATCTTTTGTAAGATTCGATATAACTATGGTTCTTCTCGCAAACGACAGCTCGATGAATTTTTGTAGATTTTTTTTCAACACTCACGGTATTTTAAAAGATTATTGCAATTCACGATGATTATTACATATTAATACGAGAAAAAGAAAAAAAATTACAGAAATGTACGACCGACCGATTTCGATGTCATATTATACGATGGCCTATATGCGTTGCGAATGGCCTTGAAAAAATGGCCATATGAAACGCGAGGGTAAAGAAAATATTATAAACAATGAAATTATATTGAAATGATGGTCCTTGATACGAAAGAGAATACAACTATAAAAGAAAGTTGCGTATACTTGTACCGGTTAACTCGGCCTAAAAAAAATATTTAACCTCAACCTAGATGAAAATTAAGAGAAGGTAATTAATAACCCTGTCTTTGTACCGCGAGAAAGAGAGAAAGAAAAAGAGAAAGAGAGAAAGACGAAATATAATTTTTTTACTTTTACACACTCATTATTTGTCATATAGACGTAGATAGACAAACGCGCACTTTTCCGCTCACGGTGAGAGGACGTCAACTCTGATTACACTTAAAAATTTGTGAAACTAGTGAAAAAAACAATACCTCATAAATTGAAGGAACCCAGAGAATAAATACTCAAACACCGCACATTCATTGATTCTATATGTATATATAAATACACATATACGTACGATGTATATTATATATGTGTATATAAAGCGACGAGGTAAAAAAAAATCATTAATAACGTCCACAAAATTACTACCGGTCGATGTTATACGTGTCTTATATGATAATACCGATCGATGTTCCGTGTCTTAATGTTTTTCATGAGATACATAATTTGAAAGAAAAAAAAATACGCCAAAAACACTGGAAAACAGAATTACGCGCCCGTCGTAACGCGTGATGTGGAAAAATTACGTTGTTTTCCGGCTACTTTCCTCAACGAGATTATCGTACATATTTCGTACTATTTTTCTCCATACCTTTTATTAATTTTTTTCTTATTTCATATATATATTTTGTTATTTATTTTTTACATAAACAGACGATTTTTGACATTTTTTACAAATAAATCTCGCACGAACGGAGATTTAATGTTGAAATTATTGCAAAATCGACATTTTTGGGGAGTCGAAAAATGTCAGCGTCACAAAATTCTTCATTGTTCATTTTTTCGTGAGAAAACAAAGATTTTCGACTAGTTCAAAATTACTTTACTTTCCATTGTTTTTACTTTCAATAATAATTATTTTGTGAAAAATATACCTTTGACAGGATTAATGATTGCAAAAATTTTGAAAAAAAAAAAAAAACAGCATAATTGTTTGACGAAAACCCAACATGCGTTTATTTTTCAACGAAATGGAAAATAAGGTTTTCCTTCCAACCACCCGAGTATAATGAATTGATGAAGTATCGATACTATATGGTTGAATCGGTGTAAAAAAATAATATCGTTGACACAATTTTGAAAATCGCTATTCTCTTCTAGCAGTGTCGATCGTTCAAAAAATTGAGAAAAAAATTTACCCACTGACTGAATTTTGATAAGTATGCCGAAAGTATTGTTTTTTTAATATTTTTTTACGCCAATTTGACCAGAAAATAACGGCCGAACTTTCGGAGCCCTGACTTGACAAATTTGTTCGTTTTCCCCAACGAATCCTCCTTCAATTCGATCAGCGTGAAATTGATACGAGCTTTCGTTTTCAAAGACAATCTCTTCGAGGATAAGGACTTAAAGTTACTTGAAAACTCTTCAAATATACGCAAAGATTTAGAATGAATTTGAAGAACTGAAACACGGCGATTTTGACTTTTTGACGATACACTTTATTCTACTAAATTTCTTTAATTTTCATGTAATATTGCATATCGTTTCAGTATATCCAGTATGATTATTTATCACTTTATCTAAATTTCAAAAATGCAAAAAAAGCGTTTTATTTATTTAAAGAAATAATTCGTAAATGTTACTCTTGATTAAGAATAAATTTGCAAATAAATTTTTGCGTCATCGCGATTTAATCGATTTATCGTCGTGTCTCCCATTTCATTGAGCGAGTGGAAAGAAAAAATGAATTACAGTGAGAATATGTAAACCTCGGCCTAAAGAGGGCTCTAAATATTCATTAAAAAAAAAAAAAAAATTTTAAACGAAAATACAATCGCTCGTTTAGCGAATGTGAGATGTTACACACGAAACTATATGAAATCCATGTATATATACATTAGACTGTATAAAAAAAAATCGATAATTTTTATTTTAGCATTATACAATCTTAACCTATACTTGGACATAAAAAAATAATTCTCGCGAAAGATGGGGACGGTCCTTCGAGACTTAGAGGTATCTCATCGGACTTTTGTCTTTTTTATTTCGTTAATACGTAAATAACGAATTTGCATGAATGAAACATATATTTTTTTATTTAAAAATGATGAATATATTGTAAACTTATGTACCAATACTGAATATAGGGCGTTCCATCCCAAATCGGACAGTTTGAAAATCTTTTTTTTTTATTTCCTCAATTTTTTTATATTTTTTAGTTCTCATCAAAAGCACTTGCTGTTAAATTTTGAGATTTTTTTTATTACCCGTTCAAAAGATATTAAATTAACAAAAAAAACCCGATTTTTTTTTGTATTTTGGTCATAACTTCTTTAATAACGGTCCAAATTGAAAGCTTTCTTTTTCAAAATTTTTGTTTTTCTATGGCATTTTCCGAAAAAAATACAACAAAAATACTCGACGTGTTTTTAAATGAGTTTTTTGAGTTTTAAATTTTAAATCGCGTTTTAAAAAGTGAGTGTCATTTTTTATTTTTTTTTCTAGTGTTTTGTTTCAAACATCTATATATTCGACGATTTTTAAGACCAGTCCGAGCGTAGCATTTCCATAATTACTTTTTTTTCGATTTTTGAAAATTAAAATTTTTGTTTTTTATGAATTATTATGAATAGTATTTTTTTCAATATTAAGAATTTATTTTGACACTTTTTTATTGTTAATAGGTTCTTAAAATTAATAATTAATCGTTAAGTCTGTTTATGAACAATAATAACAACAGTTTCGATTTATTCACGTATTTTTGTGAAAACCTTACATATACGATTATTTCCTGAATTAGAACATTCCTTTGCCAATACGTTTCCGTTGCTCATTGGAATAATTGGATGAAATTTTTGTGTCCCCCTGTGATTGACTTCACAGTATTGTATCGCAAATAAAATCTTTCATTTGCATCTAAATAAAGTTTCTCAGGTGAAAATTTGACAGCAACATTCGATACACTATTTAGATTCAATGCCTACTCATACAATTCTTGAACTGTTGTTATATTTGCTCATCGATTAATTATTCATTTCAAAAATCTGTTGACAATGAAAAAGTGTCAAAATTAATTAAAAATGATTGAAAATATACTATACAGTAACAAGAATCGGTATCCATAATAATTTATGAAGAAAAAACATTTCATTTTCTATAATCAAGAAAATTAGATAGTAGTTATGGAAATCCCACGATCGGACTAGTCTTAAAAATTGTTGAATAGATAGATGCTTGAAACAAAAAATTTGTTAAAAAATCAAAAATGACACTCACTTTTAAAAACCCGATTTAAAGTTTAGAACTCAAGAAACTTATTCAAAAACATGTCGAGCATTTTTGTTGTATTTTTTTCTGGAAAGGCCATTGAAAACAAAAATTTAAAAAAAAAAATCAATTTGGACCATTATTAAAGAAGTTATGACCAAAATACCAAAAAAGAGCGGTTCTTCTCGTTAATTTAATGTCTTTTAAACGGGTAATAAAAAAAAATCGAAAAATGTAACAGCAAGTGCTTTTGATGGGAACTAAAAAATATGAAAAAATTGAGGAAATAAAAAAAAACGTTTTTCAAACTGTCCGATTTGGGATGGAAACCGCTGTATTAAGTATTTATACATAAGTTTAGAATATATTCATCATTTTAAAATAAAAAAATATATGTTTCATTATCATAATATATTAACGAAATAAAAAAGACAAAAGTCCGATGAGATACCTCTAAATCTTGAAGGACCGGCCCCATCTTTCTCGAGAATTATTTTTTTATGTCCAAGCATAGATTAAGATTGTATAAAGCTAATAAAAAAATTATCGATTTTTTTTATACACGGATCATGTACCGATGATCTATATTTTTTCCCAACGTCATTTCTAAAGAAGGATCTGTCTGGATTCTCGAGCCTGCTTGGAATAAAATTTAAGACAAACATTCGAATAATTAATTTTTCACTACAATCAAAATGTTTTTCAATTAAGTGGAAAAAGTATCGATCGAAATGCCAAAACGAGGACAACTTAATTTCGGCACAATAAATTAACATTGAATTAGATTTTCATGAAATCTTAATTACAGAGATGATACTCTTGTTCCACTGGATTCTCAACGGGTTCGACGGAATAGAGACTATTTCCTCAAGAATCGAAAAAAATAAATACAAAATAAATGTGAGAAAAAATACAGATGGGATTCCGGAAGAAGAGAGCGAACGGATTGATGATTCCAATTATATCCGAGCGTGATACATCGAGATCAATAAATTCAACGTAAGATAGAAAATCGGTGTTTATCTTTGGATGAAATCAATTCGTTTCGCTGTATATATTGCAAAAAAAATCACAATCCACCGAATGAATGACGAATGATAAAATAAAAGAATGTGTGAGCGAGAGAAAGGGAGAGAGAGAGAGTGATGAAGAATAATGAAAAGAGAAGAGAAAGGAGAGCGAAAACACTGAGCATGAGTCCGAAATCTCTCGTTGTTGGTCAATAGAAATATAAATAGGAAATATGACTAAAATCGAACGATTATTCGCGCGTGATTCAGTATTATATAATAGTATATACGGAGTAAAGGAAAGCGAGATACAAAGAAAAAAAGGAAAAACTACGAATAACGAGCGGAGAATAAAAGTGATTGATGAATGCCTCGAGATCTTCGATATTTATGATCAATTATCCGTTGAACAAATTTCAAGATCATAAATACAGTTATACACGCGTATTGTCGCCAACAGAAAGAAGAAAAAAAAGAAAAAACACGCAAAGACCAAACGATTTTTGGCTCTCACGATGAATTAAATAGATATTATCGGTAATATATGCGTGACGCCTCGATCGTTATCGTATATAGTGATATTAATTATACGGAAAATTATATATTTCTGTGTATAGATTTTAAAAAATTGATTTTTCGTTCAATGTGCGTTACAGACTTCGATATATCACGAATCGTGTATCGATCTCGCATGAATATTACGTACGTTTGACAAAAAAAAACGAAAAGACGGATCACGTTAGTCACGGATTTACGAATATGAACTATGAGGGACTTTTTTTATATTTGTTTCTCGGTTAAACCCGATATGAGTGCCATTAATTCTATAATAGATATATCCGGAAATAAAGTTACAATAGCTATGTATATCTACGGATACACTTGTAATTCTAATAAATTGAATGTGCAATGGTTATAAAAAAAAATTCTCAACGGATATGTCAAACGTGTCGTTCAATTATTCGCTGAACTTCCCATGAAAAATAAAAAACAATTTCCAAATGAAACAACGGAAAAACGTTTGCAAATTATGTTTTTTTTTTTTTTATATATCTGCGTTTTTTTCATGTCGCTGGATCCGCACTCCTCACACAATACTGCAGTCATGCATGACGACACCGTCGTGAGATTTGCCTCACTCCGACCTTTCGCAAACTATTTTGTCCAGATCATAGAATCGTTTTTATTCTATTATGAATTGTTATGTTATTTTTTTAATATTTTATATCGGTTTGTATTCGGTCGTATAACACGATAACTTCAATTTTTCGAATTCGAATTTAAAAAATTCGTAAATCGCGCAACAAAATAAGCGTAGATATATTAGTTATCCAATTTTACCGACTGTCAGTATCATGTGTATAGCCGGCCAACATAACCTTACTTTATTGCAACTTCTCATGTGCGTTGTATCCGTGCTCGTGTCCAATTAATATTATTTGGAAAAACAAATGAATTAAAAAATGACAAAGTGTTGCGTACGTCATTGCCAAAAAAAAATGATTATTTTAAATGGTAAATTAAAAATGGAATTTGATTTTGCGCGGGCAAAAGATCCAAGACCATTGGCGCCATCTACGCCGAGTTTGCCGAATATGGACCCTAATAACGTTCTCTATCTCTCTCTCTGGCTCTTGCAATGCGCAAGTGCGAATGAAAGCGGGAGTGCGCTAGCCAATGACATTTATATATTATGCCTACGTAGTGGGTCGCGCGTGCGCAGAATGACCCTGTCTGAGTCTTCTATCTCTCTTTTTTTGTGAACCCACCACTTATAGGGAAGCATAGGCCGCTAGGGCCGCTAGCAGTATAGGAGTATTACATATATGATAAAATGTTACAGAGTGAGGTGGGCCCGTATATACGGGCATACGGCCGCCGACCGGCGTCACTGCTGAGCGTAAGGTACATGCGCAATTCGATACTGCGCATCTATACATTCGTTACATTTGGTTACATTCGTTCGTTCATTCATCAGTTATTCGTTCATTCGTACACATGCGCAGTACCACACTGCGCATATATTCTACGCTTATCGTTAGCAGCGCCCCATGCGGCGGCCGTATACGAGACTACCCCCACCGCCCGAGTTCGGTCTCCTACTCCTAGAGCACGCCTAGAGTATATTTTCTTGGTGGCGCGCAGAGCAGAGCAATAGAGAGGAACAACTATATAGTTAAAAGATAACCTCAAATTCGTTTCATGAGTAATTGAAATTTGTTCAATATGAGTGACGACGTTGTGACTGGAATAGAGAATCTCAATGTAAAAGCTGAAAAGGCACGAACACATTTATAATAATGATCGCGTGTATAATAGATTTATCGTTCGAAAAAATATAAATGAATATGCTATCGGTATTGCGTTATCGGGGTATCATAGCGCGCGGCGATAAGTGGACACATGCTTGGGTTGGTTATGACGATTTTACTCATCGTTTGTTTCTCTCCCTCGCCGAATTTGTTGTCAACGATCGCTAAAACGTAACAACCCCCTCGTCATTTTTGTCGCATAAACAATAACCTCGGTAACGTCAGTGATTTTTCTATGCTATCCGTCATAATCGGACTGAAAAGCGTAACTCCCAGGATCGATATTCCAATCTAACCCTAAAATGTTCTGTCGCATCGCCGCTATCAATAACCAGATTCGTCGAGCTGACAAAACTCAAAACTTTATCGACAAATTTTTCTTAAAGATGGCACGATAAAATGCACAACGAACGATGTATTAAGGGAGAATCGAAGGATACGAATGGTTGCGCCATTATTTTTCTTAATTCCATCGAGCGGTCGTCGAGAAAAATTTGTTGAAAAGTTTTCTGCGCCGTCTCTCGCAAAGTCGAGAAAGACAGGCTCGAGTCTTCCGTCGACATTGTCAAAATTAAACAATTTGCGTCGTTTAATTTATAATGTTTTTGTTTGCTTCTTTAGACCAAGATGAAGGGAAAAAAGCCCGTGGTCGAGAAGAGCGGCGTTACGGAGTTGAAACCCTGGCCGGCGTTCATTCAGGTATATCCGAGTTGAAAAAATATTTTCCGTCAAAGGAAATTCGTTGTATTCGAGGTTTACAGAATTGAAAATAGGAGAAACTTTGGTAAAGGAATAACAAAGTATCCAGTTTCGCGTACGTCGCTATTCGCGAAACTTTTTTGCGCCAAATTACATCGGTCGAGGCCAAAATATTTGAGAAAGTTCAAGATAGCTTTTGCACCGCGATCGATCGAAAGTAATTTAAAAAAAAATTTAATAAACCGGTATCGCGAGTTTTACGATGTCAAAAAGATTCTCGGAAAACCGTTCGACGATAAATGTTGATCGTACGTAAAAATCAGTGCGAAGGGCTAAGAATTTTGGACGGAATTAAAAAATGTAACAAATTCGATATTTCAGCGATAAGACCCGAATAATTCCAAGATCATCCCCTTTTAAAAAGTACTTCCGTAAATTTCAGGATCGCATCGTGATGTTTGAGAAACTGAAAGCGGAGTACGAGGCTGACCTGGCATCGAAAACACCGTCCGAGATAACGATAACTCTTCCGGACGGTAAAACCTTAACGGGGCAATCATGGCGGACAACGCCGTACGAAATAGCGCGTAACATAAGCCACGGTTTGGCCGACAATACGATGATAGCGCGCGTAAACAAGGAACTTTGGGATCTTGATAGACCGTTGGAGGCGAGTTGCAAGCTCGAGCTTCTAAAATTCGACGACGTCGAGGCGCAACAAGTATTTTGGCATTCCAGCGCTCACATCCTCGGCGAAGCGATGGAAAGAATTTACGGCGGTTGTTTGTGTTACGGGCCACCGATCGAGAATGGATTTTACTACGACATGTTCGTCGGAGAGAAGGGAATATCGAATCTCGATTTTCCATACATCGAGAGTCTCTACAAGAACATCGTCAAGGAGAAACAGCCTTTCGAGAGATTGGTCATGAAAAAGGAAGATTTGCTCGAGATGTTCAAGTACAATGATTTCAAAATCCGTATACTGAACGAAAAGGTAACGACACCGACTACAACGGTTTATCGTTGCGGTCCTCTGATCGACCTTTGTCGCGGTCCTCACATACGCGATACCGGCAAGGTCAAAGCCATAAAGGTTACGAAAAATTCGTCCACCTACTGGGAGGGTAACGCGAATGCCGAATCGCTGCAACGAATTTACGGCATTAGCTTTCCCGACAACAAACAGCTCAAGGAATGGGAAAAATTTCAGGAGGAAGCTGCCAAACGCGATCATCGTAAAATCGGACGAGAACAAGAATTGTTCTTCTTTCACGAATTATCACCGGGTTCGTGTTTCTTTCAACCTCGCGGAGCTCACATTTACAACACTCTCGTGGATTTCATCAGGGGTGAATACAGGAAGCGTGGATTTCAGGAAGTCGTTACGCCGAACGTTTACAACAGCAAGTTGTGGCAAACTTCCGGTCACTGGCAGCATTATGCCGAAAATATGTTCTCGTTCGACGTTGAGAAAGAAATATTCGCCCTGAAACCGATGAATTGTCCCGGACATTGTATGATATTCGACGTTAGATCGCGATCGTGGCGGGAATTACCATTGCGCATGGCGGATTTTGGTGTTTTGCACCGTAATGAACTTTCCGGTGCGCTCACGGGTCTAACGCGAGTACGAAGATTTCAGCAGGATGACGCTCACATTTTTTGCACCGTCGAACAAATCAAGGACGAGATGCTCGGGGCTCTTGATTTTCTCAAACACGTTTACGGCGTTTTTGGTTTTACCTTTGATCTTTGTTTGTCAACGAGACCGGAAAAGTATCTCGGCGATCTGAACGTTTGGGAACAAGCTGAGAAGGCACTGTCCGAGAGTCTCGATGATTTTGGCGAAAAGTGGACCGAAAATGCCGGCGATGGCGCTTTTTACGGACCGAAAATTGACATTACGATCAGAGATGCTCTCAAGAGATCGCATCAGTGCGCCACGATTCAACTCGACTTTCAATTACCCATTAGATTTAATTTAGCTTACGTCAAGTGAGTAGATTTTTTATTGTCTTTTATCAGAGAAAACTTTGTATCTTGACCGATAGCTGCAAAATTCTGAATGTTGAGTGACAAAAGAATGTACCAAAATTATCGATTCATCTGAAATGAGTTTTTTTTGTTTTGTTTACAGCGAGTCCGGCGAGAAGACGCGACCGGTTATAATACACCGAGCTATATTGGGCTCGGTTGAACGAATGATCGCGATTCTCACTGAATCTTACGCCGGCAAATGGCCATTTTGGTTGTCGCCGAGACAAGCTATGATTATACCCGTTGGCTCTCAATTCGACGATTACGCTTTTCAAGTGAAGGAAAAACTTTGGTCGTTCGGATTCATGGCCGAGGTCGATGTCGACGCGAGTGACACGATGAACAAAAAAATACGCAACGCCCAATTGGCGCAGTTCAACTTTATCCTCGGTAATATATTTTTTTTTCTCTTCCATCTTATTCGCGTTAATTAATTACCAATTACGTTTTTTCTCGATAACGTTAAACTTGTTTTTCCGTTTCAAATTATTATGTGAAAATTTAATTCCAGTTGTCGGTGAAAAAGAACGCGGTGCTGGCACCGTTAACGTGAGAACGAGGGACAACATCGTTCATGGTGAATTCACCGTTGAAGAGCTTATAAAAAAATTCACGGTCTTCAAAGAGACGAAAGATCGCACGTGCGAGGACAAATTTTAGAGAGCTCATACGTGAATCAATTCGCATTTATCCGCTTCGCGTCCTCTACGTCTGGGTAGAATTATTATTATTTTTTTCTTGGGCAAAATATCTGCGGTTTGTTATTTCTAATAATTTATATCACAGCAAATTTCGTACGAAGTATAATTTTTTTGCGTCCCGTTGGATCATTGTGTGTACAAAGACCGGCTCGGAAAGGATCTTTGTTTAATTAAGAATTTTATTACACGTCGAGATTCGAGTATCCCTCGGATAAGAAATTTTCATGGAGAATTTTTGCTTAAAAAATGTCTCGAATCGAATCGAAAATCAACTCGGACGTACGAAAAACGTACGTGTTTCCCGAAATTTCAAAGTCTTGCCGACGAAAATATTAAAATAAAAAAAAAGTTTTTATGAAAAATTGATATGGCGTGCATTGTACATTGACTCGAAAAATGGCATCGCGTTTATCTCGATTTTGCAATTTTCGGCGGCGCTCTAGGAAAGTTTGAAAATCGGGAAAAGTCGACGCGAAAGCCTTATCCAAAAATGGAGAATCGAAGATGAAAGAAATTTTTTCCCTCAACGCGATATGAAACACAATAGAACAGTATGAAAAACTGCAACGCACTTTTTTAGAAAAAATCATTGCGATTACCGGAAGAAGCCAAATCTTACCGGGACGCTGCTTTGAATTCGCCACCTCGCACGATTCTTCTTTCTTCAAAAAGCTCATAACACTATAATGAAAAGACTTTGAAAGATCTATTTATCCCCACGTTCGGGAATTCTGTACGAGAATTTCACACGTTTTTCAAGTCTAAAGAAAAATTTTGAACACCCCGTCGGTGCGAAACTGACAAAAAATAATGGCGTGCGTGTCCTCGTTTCAGAGAACGCGGGTAAGTGTGAATTTGTCATCGCATTTGTTCCAACTTGAAATTTTAATGTTTTCAAACTTAAATAAATATAAATTAAAAAAGCGCACAAAAGTGTGAGCGACAAGAATAAACTCTTTGAAATATTAGAATAACTATGCAATATTGTATTTTATTTCCATTTGTGGACGGGGCCTACGGCTAATGCTAGCTGGTACCCTCGCCGAGAGAGAATAAAGACTATAGAGACTGCCCGAAACAGCGAAACCAGCCGAGAGTGTAGAGGGTATATGCTCGGCTCGTCTCGGGCTGTCGCGTAGAGAATACATATATGTATAGTCTCGCGCGAGAGTGTACAGCTCATGCAGCATAAAAAGATGCTCGCTTGACCAACAACTTCCGGTCGTGGCGTACGCGCGGTGGGAGGGTGGGACGCTATGGTGGATGGTGGGAGTACGGGCCTATATATATATACGGTCAGCTATGGCGTCTCTGCCTCTGGTGTATTAATTTCGCGTCTGCGAGTTTCGCGTTTTCTCCATCGCAAAGTAACGACGAAGAAACGTTGTCGCTGATTAATCAAGTGACGTTAAAACGAGAGACGCGACGCGCGTCCGCCGCTGGCGAAGTAATGCCGGCCGTCACCGTTCTGCCGATAATACAAGTTGTTAACGAAGCGAATCTCAGTAAAATCGAGAGGTGAGTTTTTTACACCTCATGCCCAATGGACGTCAACGATCTTTTTTCTTCCGCAAATTCTGATTACGCCGCGTCGATCAATTCTCCTTTCTCCCTCTTTCGTTTATAAACTATATACGATGAATCAATTATTTACGATTTTAGCTTTCTCAACGACACGGCGTACAGAGAAGCTATTGAAAATTCATCGAATTACAATACCAGACTGTGCCGGGAACGAAGGCTACGGATGCCCTTTCTCGATTCTCAAACAGGTGAAATCTACGAAAAACGAAAATTGCGATTCTCTCATCAATTTTTTTAAATTTTCATTCATAAAAAAAATTCGCCTACATTAAAATTTTATATATTCGATTATGAAGATAGAAATTTTCCCATGCACATATATATGTATACACGCACAAGGGTGGTTCAAAAATTATATTTTTTTATCGCGCTTATGATTCAAATTTTTGTAGCTTTTCCTGACTAATCGGATCTTGTAAAAGTTGTATTTTTGGAATTCTTACGATATCAAAATTGAAAAATAAAATTCCATTGAAATAAAAGTTCTCGATACTAAAGAAAATATAACTGGAATTTTTTGAAACGTTATCGCAGGCGTCGCTCAAAATCATTCGGCGCTGTTCATGTCGGCCAGAGAGAGACTTCCTGGCTTATTGCACGGTCAGATATACACGTATCCCAGTAAAAGATGGCGAAAAAAGAGACGTCAGTATCTCATGCACTATATGCATCCGAAGCGCACGAGAGGCGACGTAGAGGATGGCGTAGAGGGCATCGAGGGAAGTATAATCGGCGTCAATGACGACAGCAAAGATTCGGCGGCGTTGAAAGGTAAGCGCGTGAAACGAAAATCTCAAATTCATTGGAACGAACGAATCGTTGTTATTAATGCGCCAAAGATTTCCACCGATGTAATAACCCGATGTACTCGTGTGCACGAATCAGTCTTCTTTTCTTCTTCTCAAGACGAGCATAGCAAGGACGGCTGGTATTACGACGAGCAGGACATGCTAGACATGGACGCTTTCGAGGAGCCCGATCCTGACAGCGATTACGATTACGAAGAGAGTTACAGCAGTAAGCGCAAGCGAAGAAGACCACGAGGGGGTGGTCATCATCCTACCAGAAGTCACCCACCCGCCACTGATAGTCCAGGACCTAAACGCGCCAAGGTAAGACAAAATTGCCCGGAACGGAAAAATCGTTTTTCCGTTGAGAGAATACGAACGTTCGCCGTGAGAATTCGAAAAAAAAAAATTCGGAACATTGAATGCCAAAAAAAAGTTTACTAAAATTTTACTTATATATATTAGGGTGACCGTTATTTAGGCTTTGGCGACAAAAGTTCGGCGCCACCCCAAAAACATAATCAAGGTGTATCAAAAAAAATCTGCGTAATGTTTGGAGATGCTCGGAAAAATGGAAAATACGCCACCGAGCGATTGAAATTTTAAATGTTTTTTGGGCATCTCTACAGAGCTTGTCATTAACGAAATTATAAATGAAAAAAATTGAAAAAATTCGGTTTTGTACACCATACTATGCACAATAAGTGTACCAAGTTTCAAATTTTTCTCATTAATATTATACTCGGAAAAAAAAATCATCGTTGCGTGGGATAAATACATGTATTTTACATTAAAAATTTCAAAGCCCAAATAACTGTCACCCTAATATATATATGGACGTTTACCGTGAGGATGGTTTTCTATATACAAGCACGATTTTAGTATATATATATATAGGTAAGATTTTAGCAGACTTTTTTTAGCACTCGATGTTCGGAATTTTTTTTTTTTTTGAATTCTCGAATAGCTGAAAATAATGCGGAGAAAATGATCCTCACGGTAAACGTTCGTATTATATATATATTCGGGTGGCGCAAAAAAACCGACTTTTTTTTTTCGAGTCCCTTGTGCTGAAACGTTAGTTTTTTATGTTTTAAGAACCCTCACCAAAAATCAGCTCAAAAAAAAATTTTTTAAGGGTCACTCAAGATTTTTAAAATTTTCAAAAATCGTCGAAAATCGAATTTTTATTATTATTATTTTTTTTTTTCTCATTACGGTAGAATTTTATAGACGCAAAAAAAATAAGTTTCTCAAATTTTTAGCTCAAAATATTCATTTTTAAAGGTCGCTCATAATTTTTTTATATTCGCAAGTGCATTGCATTAGATGTTTTCGAGTGGCCTTTAAATATTCATATTAAGATTTGATAAATTTTTTTCTTTTAATTAGTAAGATAATCGATAAAAATACACCACGAGATGAATAAAAAAATTAAACACAATACTGAAAATATAATTTTTTAATAACTCGAAGTTTTGCAAATTACAATAATAATACGATTGATTATTTTTTCTTTGAGTTCTCAATTTCTTTTAATTTTTTTTTTCTTTCGTCGTATCCGAGTAAAACAGAGTGTATGTTAATTCTTGCGACACAACCATTCCTTGACTATTGAATCGAATGATCTGAAATTTGACCAGGTGACAGGTGATTCTAGAGAGCTTTGTCTAGAGCCTAATGGCCAGAAAATAGAGAAATTCAACATAGAAATTTTTTCGGGTAAAATTTTAGAGATTTCAAACAGAAATGAATCCAATAATTTTTGCATAGCTTAATTTCAGAAAAACACACCACTATCGAGCTCTCTGGAGCTCTCTAGAATCACCTGTCACCTGGTCAAATTTCACATCATTCGGTTCAATAGTCAAGGAATTGATTCGGCAATATGGTAAAATACCCCGTGTGTAAAATTACTCTCGACGATAGGAAAAATTCAGTGAGATGAAGAAAAATTTAATAAAAAAATGTTGTCCACGATGCACGACGAGATAGTGTTCTTTAAAGAAAATTGCATTGATTGTAAACAGGGTGGGGGCCGTGGTCGGAAAAAAACCAACTACGATGTCGCCGACAGCGATAAGCCATTCGTGTGTGACCGTAAGTTTAATCACAGATACAACTACAAATGACCACTTCCTACTTCACTCGTTCGATTTGCAAATGATTGTTATTACTAAAATTCTACTACTTATTATTTCAACTAAGCCATGGAAGAAGAAAAACAAACCGAATTCAAGCATAAAAACACATAGAAAAAAGAAACAAGCACGAACGCGCCATGTTGCGATAATTTGTTAACATATTCTATAATTATATTTTTACGATATCTGCGATTAACTATCCCGCGGAGTTATACGAAAAAAAAAGATCTATTATGATAATGGTACAAGTACGAAAAAAAATAGAAAAGGAAGCTCGAAATAAATTATTCGATACTTTGATTTAATTCAATTGCGTTATTTGACATCAGAATGGCGTTAACGGCTTGAGAATTTGTAACAAGGGTCGAGGAGAGGCTTCGGTTCTTCAGAATAACGCCTCGAGTTGACTACGACATAATTGCAAAAATAATAATAATAATAATCCCAGCGTTTTAAAATTTGACTCTTTCGCGTATTTCAAAATTAAATTCAATCTCCTCGAGGTATTCGTATAGCGCGAAAAAACATAATGAGAGCGGTATTGAGTTTTCCTTGAGTCAACGATTTATCGTCGAAAATTTATTTTCGTAACAGATTTTTGTCCATTTAAAATTTTCCAAAATCAAGTTCAATCGTCTCGAGTTCGTATAGCGCAAAAAAAAATTTAAGATCCTTGGATGTTCGCGTTGCGAGAACCACCCGACCGACGTCCGACCGTCGTTCGACCAGTATCGTATCACCAAAAAATTTTCATAGCATTTTTATTTTCCTTTCTATCATCGGACGTGGTAGTTTTTCTTCGAATTCCGAAGAAACGAGTCATTCTGCTTCATTACGTTACGAAAAAAGTACATTAGAAATGAATGAACAAAAAAGTGAAAACTCAAACAATTAAGAAAATTTACAAGACAGTAGAATTAAATCGTATTTGCCTGCAACCCGTTGAATTTTTGCTACTGAGTAAAGATCACGTTGGACTAGCAGATACAAGAACAAGTAAAACTAAAATATGACAGTGATAAATAATACAGATCTAAAGAAATTTGGTCTTTGATCAGAGCTCTCGCTGTACTTTTATACTCGCTCCTTTCTATTTGCTTGAATAATAATACGTATTTTACGAAAAATTTGGTCATCTCGTAGACGCAGCTTACAAATATCGGCCAAATATCTTTGGACCAATATACATCTGGATATATATTGACCTGTCTTTGAGTAAAGGTGCTTCGTTTTATTTTTTTTTATTCGCAAAAGAAAAATTTTCACGTCCACATACTTTACGATACAATCAGTCGTTGAAACAAAATCGCCATGAAACATAAACTTGCCGTCGAAATCAAAAGTTTCAACGAATAATTCGAAAAATTAATTCGCCTTTACGTACAAGCATATATCTTTACGTATATTTTTTATCAGGGTTGTTACGTATATGGAAAAGAGATATAAATTTGTTAAACTTTAGAAATTCCCATTGATTTTAAATCGTCAGAGAAAAATCATAGAGTTTTCAGATTTATCCGTTCTTCAAAAGTTAACTTGCCCTTCTTTTCACCGAAACGGTGAAAATCTAATTCAAACTGCCACATTGATCCCTCTTTTTTTAACACTCATTATACCTCTGTAAGGCATTATTTTCCTCCATTCTTACTGCCTTTGCCGGGGAAGCGAATTTTTCGCGTAAAATGAAACTATGAACAGTAGTTTTACGGGATTTTCGTTGATTTTTTTATTATCCATAGCGATCTGAAAAAAAAACTTGATATTGATACGATGCGGTTCTAAATTCGTTGCCAATGAATATAAAGATTTTTCAGCGCGAAAATTTTTGTAATACCTGCCTTGAAAACCTGGAAAGGCAGAAAATGTTGTACTAAAAAATGCGTAACAACCCTAACCACTGACAATAACCATACGATAAGTTATTTTAAGAAGAATGCGATAGGTCACTCATTAGTGAGCTGATAATATTAAAAGTAGGTGTATTCGAGCATCAAGCCTTGCATCATATTAGTTTTGCTTATTGGGCTGGAATTCCGACGTTGCTTTGATTACACAAAAAAAAACCTCCGCCCTACCCTCGAACCCACGTTGAGAATATAAAACCAAGGTGATTAGGAATTTAGTCGCTAAAAAAAAAAAAGGTGTGCAAGTGCTCTCCCCACTATGATTCCCAAAAGCCTAAAATTGCGCTGGTCAATCCTCGCAAATTTCCCCTCTCAATATTCCAATTTTCTTCCAAAAGAATTATCCTGTGCCCAAAAAAACCTCGAGGATACATTTCTGTCTATCTCTCTCTCTCTCTCTCTATCTCTCTCGATTATGTATGTTCTGCCGCTCCCCCTTCGTACGTCGTGTACTATGCATTTTGATGGTTTTTTTTGTTTGGGGAAAAAGCAAACGAAAGAGAAAAAAAAGAAAAACCGTATTTGCACTTTTGCAGTATGCAGCGCACGGTATAAAACCAGACCTGGTCTGGTCTACCATTATGGTCATTCCCACTCTACTTCCTCCGGTGATCCTGCTAAGGAACTAAGTCCCAGTCCTGCCGATGTTGAATCACGGAGCGTTGCAGACACCGCTGCTTCGGACCAGCCAGGTTGGAGCCCTTTATCAGCTCAGTTTTTCACTTCTGTTTTTTTATAATCCTCCAACCTCCCTTTTTTCGGCCAATTTTCATGTGTTTCGGTGGTTCCGTTTTTTTTCCCATCTCACGCGAGTGGATTTTTATTTTGAGGCAGTATTGTATTTTTTTTTCTCAAACGATTTCTACGTCGGTAAAAGGTTCCTTATTTCGTAAAAGTAGCATTTTCTAAGGTGACTTTTGAAATTTGTGTTTCCAGAACCTCGATAAAAATGAACTTTCGGAAGAAAAATGGAAAGTTTTTTTACCCCGAATTCAATATTTCAGAAAAAAAATCTATCGAAACTTTGTAGAATGATCAATTTAAATTAAAAAAAACGGATTTTTTCTAATATTCTGTACAATAATACTGCCTCAATCTCATCCACCGATTTCAATGTCTTTTGACTTTTTTTTTTAATTAAAAAAATAAGCGTTTTAATGGTTTGGGTATTTTTTTTCTTAACATCTTCACGTACGTTGTTATATTGTATCAATGTTTCTCGTGTCTTTATGCGCACATTCACGTATCCTCGAATTTTCTTGGATTTTTTGAAATATTTTTTTTTCCATCTCGACCCATTTTTTTTTTTTTTTCTTTTAACTTTTCATCATCATTTGTAAATTCCTGTGGGAGATATTTTTGTTTGCTCCGTTTGCACGGTCAACGCACAATGATTCGTAACAGAGGGGCCACTTCGTCCATTAACTCCTTTATCTTCACGATATTTCTTCTTTTTTTACTCACTCACTCTCTCTCTCTCTCTCTCTCTCTCTCCGAGTCAAACATTTCGATTCTGTAACTCTGTATGTGCGCGCTCGCGCACGTGTGTGTGTGTGTGTTTGTGTGTGTGCACTTTTGTGTATTTATCATACGCTCTTGTGTACTTTGAAAAAGCATGCTCGGTTTGAAAAATTTCTGCTCGTATCGTTCGTCAGTATTATTATCGCGAGTAATATTTTCGCATCGACGTTTTGGCTTTTCTCAGCGAATGGATTGCGGAAATCAAAAGAGATGAAAATGTGTAAAATATATATATTTGTATAATCGATCCGGTAGAAATACTATTTTTTTGCATCGTAATTGGTTTGCCTGTTTTTCCGATCGTCGTGATTTTTCTGACGAATGAATTGGCATTTTGGTGTTTTTTTTTTCTTTCGGTGATGGACCGTCTCACGAATAACATTAGATTTCGATCGTAAAATTTTCTTTTCTCCTCCTTCTATCGTGTGAGATTGTGGGTTTCGTTTTTTTTTTTTTTTTTTTTTTTTTTTTTTTTTTTTTTTTTTTTCATTTTTCGCTTCACAGGACCGGATTCTCTTGGGCTTTTTTTCTCTAAATTATCGTAACGTCGCGAAAACAAAAATCTGCCATTTTCTTCTTCAACCGTGAAGGAAAGAAAATTTTTTGAATTCGCGAAAAATCGCATTCACCGTGAATCACGAAAGAAAATAGAAATTTAAAAATACGGGGCCTATTTATAAATTTTGCAAATCTTTATTTCCTCGAGATATTTGTTCCACGATTACACGAAAAAGATAAAGGGAGAGTTCTTCGAATGAGAAATAACATTTCACATTGGCTCTATTTTCTATTTTTCTTTTCATTCTCACGATATTTCTCGCATATGCGAAAGAAAAGAAAAAAAAAAGACAAAAAAAAAGATAGAAATTGTTGAAGAGTGTGCATGAGAGTCGTACAGTGAAAAAAAAGCGCAACTGGGTATGTGGTCGGTTTGTGATTAGGTGGTACACGACGGGGTCGACAGAGCACCGCATCCTCGAGTACCTCGACCCCCTCTCCCGCGGCACCCACGACAATCGTCCCGTCCGTTGGAGCATCGGCTCAGCCGCAGCAGCAGCAACAATCCCCGCTGCCGCCGGTTCAGACGTGCCCTCCTCCAGCTTCGCCTACTGTCTCAGCTCCTAAGGAAGATCAACACAATACCGTAGGATCACCCGGGACCGGTTTGTCATCGTCACCAACGTCATTGAGGCCCGATGGTACGACCGTCGCAACGACAACGGGCTCGACGACGACGAATCCAACGACAACGACCTCGGTTACCGGAAGTAACGAGAAGAAGAGCGGAAAAGCTGCGGCCCCATCGCCGTATTGCGATTTCTGTCTCGGCGATGCGAGGGAAAATAAGAAAACCGGTGGCTCCGAGGAATTGGTATCTTGCAGTGATTGTGGCCGTTCAGGTAAGATTGAGGAAAAAACGAAGCGCAAGTATACACGACGAGCGAATCACAATTGAATCATCAAAAATAATCGACGAGATTTTTTTGTTTGTTTATCCTTGGATTTAATTCGCCAATAATCCGCGCTCTCTCTCTCTTTTTTACCTACTTTTCTTGCCTCAGATTTTCGTACGCGAGTCTCGTCCAAGCAAATATTTTTATTTTTATTTGTGTTTATATGTGTGCGTGTGTGTGTGTGTGTGTGTGTGCGCGCGCGCGCGTTTCAGCCGAATTTCTCACTTTTATGATAAATTTAATGAGGATCTTCGGGAGATCGGAAGAGTTTTTGGGAGTGAAAAATAATGTAGATGCGCGATTAAAGATTATATTGGGCATGATTTTTCAATCGGATGAGCTTTACCGCTAGTCATGGCAGAGACCAAAACGTTTTGTTTTTTTTCTCGTTAATGTTTTTTTTTCTTCAACGTTACTCTCGCGAGATGATAATTGAATCAAAGAATGACGAAATTACGATCGAAGGTTGCTCGTTGTGAAAATTAATTGTTCGAAACTCTCGAATTCGATTATTAAGTTTTTTTTGTGTCTTGTCGCCTCGACATTGCAGAGCTCGAATTGAAAAAAAAAAGAAAGAGAGGGAGAGAATTTTGGAAAGACAAGACGATTTTACGATGAAAATTTGCGAAAGAGGATAACTTTGCGCAAAAAAGAAAGGAACAAAGAGAGAAAGATCGTAGAGCCTATAGACAGGGTTAAGCAGAGGCATTTGTGACGTGCCTTTTGCCACCCCCGCGCCCGTTTTCTCACATATATATATATATATATATACATTGTTTTTTTTTATAACTTTCACAAATGGCGTAAGCTAAGTCGATCGGAATACTTATTGTGATTCGTTTATTTTTCAGTTTAACTCCGAAATTAACGTCAACTGTTATTGAGGCAGTATTATTGGCATATTAGCATGAAATGACTTCCAAAGCCTTTCAGTTTCATTTCTGAAATCTGTCACACTTATTTATTCATCCTTCAAGAATATATAAGAAATGTTGCAAAAAAATCATACGATGCGATCATGAACTTTTGTACATTTTTTTTTTTCTTAAAAACTTCCATATATTCAGGAAGGATCGATGAATATGTGGGGGAAAAATTCGAACTGAGAGCTCGAGTAATTGGTTAGGTTATTCCATTCTAAAAGTCTCCTTCGAGACTATAAAATAGAATACTGCCTTAAATTCTTGGATATCGGATTATTGCAATATTATTAATTTCGAGCGTCGAACGATACTTTTTTTTCGTCATGATTCGCGGGGTCAGTCCGTGCGAGAAAGAAAAAAAATGAAGTTTTTCGGTACGCATCATTTTCGTGCGATTGATCAGTCTGAATTAAAACGATGAAAGATTGCAGCGGAACGAACAAAATTGAGTTCGAATCGCCTATATATACGTTACGAAGAGTCTTGAAAAACAAAATAAAATAAAATTATACGAGCAAAAAAAGAACGAAACGATGAATCTCGAGAGAACGAATAGTCCAGATATACCGAAAATATTTCATATTGGAATGAGAGTAGAATGTTTTTTTTCAAGCTCACATTGATCGTTCGCAATGTTTTTAATATACGTTCAAGATTGCCTCAGTACATTCTATTATGAAGACAAAAAACGGGGGGAGGGGTGGAAGAAGAAGAAAAATCTTGTCGAATGATGAAAAAAAATTACATATATCATTGAAGGTTCCCTTCGTGTATTTGGTAATAAAGAAAATATCGACGAGGTCGCTCGGCGCTGACGAAATATATATTTACACACACACACATATATCGCATCAAATCATATTTGAAATGAATTTTCATTTATAAAAGAAAAACAAAATCAATGCGCCAATTGACGATGAGAGAGTAGCCGTCAGTACCTTTATCGTCACCGTGAAGATCGAGACGAAACAAAAAAAAACGATAAAAGAAATGAACGAGAAAAAAACAAGAATAACGAACCAATGAACCAATTAATCGTATCGTTAGTTAGAATGATGGGCAAGCATCGAGATGTTCGTTTCGAATTTATTTTTCGGTGAATATCGATGCGAATTATTCATTCACATTGTCGAAATGAACGAAATTCACACATGATCAATTAGCTTGCACGAGTGATGAACAAAAAAAAACTAAAAAGCAAAAATGAAAGGACAATGGATGAGGCGAAAGAAAAAAAACGCATGCAGATAGTTCCTCCTTGTTATAAAAATAAATAAAGAAAAGAAGAAGAAGAAGAAGAAGAAGAAGAAGAAGAGAAAAAACTTGTTATTAGGCAATTTTTATTAAGCAATACCCAACGAGGCTCAGAGAGAACGGAAGAAAAAATTAAACGAGATTTAAGAACAAAAAAATCGACTTAAAGTAATCTAACGTTTAAGTAATTTAATTATGAAAAGGAAAATGAAAAAAACGTGTGCGAGAGTGTGTGCGATAAATTTGACGATTTTTTTTTTCGACTGGTATGAAGGAGAGAGTGTGAGCTGCGACGTTTATATTGTGCTGCGCAAGAAAGAACGTGAACTATTCCAAGGTACGCCCTGCTATTACTTACCATCTATTACTCCAAATAAATAACGGTATGTTCGAACAAACAAAAAAAACAAAACGCAACATCAAAAATTGCAATTATCATCAAATAAAAATACTTTGTGCGGAAATATGAATAGCGTTTCATTATTACGGACGTTCAGTGCTGAGGAAAGGTGAAAGACAGAAAGAAAGTATTTGAAAAAAAAATGATCGCACTTGTGAACAAAATTTTGGATATTTTTATTGTTGCTCGAAATTGAAACATTGAGAAATATCGAGGCTCGATTTGGTCTGTAAAATCATTTAAAAAGAAAAAATATTCGATCATGCGAAACGATAGCTTGGAGTTCACTGTTCTTCGGCACAAGATAAATGTCCTGGCACCTTTCTGCTGGTTCCCTCATTCAGTCATTCCTCTCGATATCCTTCAATAATTCCTTGACTCTCTTATACGTTCTTGTTGTAGGGCATCCAACTTGTTTGCAGTTCACTGCAAACATGATCGTATCTGTCCGCAAGTACAGGTGGCAATGTATCGAATGCAAATGTTGCTCAATGTGCGGAACTTCGGACAATGACGTGAGTATCGGATGATAATCTTTTTTTCATTATCTCTTGAAACGGGCATTTGTCGAGATAGTCCGGAGAAAGAAAATTACAGAATTGATGTGTCAAAAGAGATTGAGATAGGTTTTATGAAAATTTCATACATTTGGATCGGCCGACAGGGCGCCGTTCTCTAATTTTCTCTCTCTGTTTTCTATGAATCAGATTTGCGAATAGAGATCGAATTTATAAAAATCCACCGAATTTCTTTCATCCACCGTCTTCTCTGGACAATTCCAAATTTGGTTGTATTTCAAAAAGTTTCACATTGACAGCGACAGAATTGCGAAAGATTCAAAAATTTTATTTTGGAATAAAATGACAATCGTGCTTCTCATCCGGTGTATTCGTGATGAAAATTTTTACCTCGGAAGTTGAGCGATTACGAAAATCAGAGCGTTTGCAAGATTTTTTTTTAGATAAATTTTTTTTACCAATTTCAAGCCCTTTAACGAAAAAACAACGTTCAAAAAGCACCCATGAAAATTACTCGAGTCTCGAATGAGGGTTTCGACTTTGGTATTTTTTTTTTTTTTTTTCTTAAGAAATGTAAAATTTTTGAAAAGGTAAACGATAAAATTACAACGGTCCATATTAATTGGGAAATAATTGTATCTGTGACGTTGTTTCCCTAAATTTTAGGGGGCCAAAAATATACATTCTCAGTCCTCGACGATGCATGTTATGTTACATTGATGTATGTGTATAACGAAAAAAGTAATTTTTCGGAAAAAATCGTAATCTAAATCGCATAAATATTTTACCGCACTAAATCAGGATCAGTTGCTGTTCTGCGATGACTGTGATCGTGGATACCACATGTATTGTCTGTCTCCGCCTCTTGCGTCTCCTCCCGAGGGTTCCTGGTCGTGTCTCCTCTGCCTAGCGGAATTTCATCGGCACGATTGAGCACGATTTACGTGGATTACTATCCCTGGATCAATTATACAGTATGGTGTATTTGGCAGCTCGTTCAATTTTTTTGTACACGTATAAATTTTTATTTCCATTCGGTCGGAAATGACGAGCGCGTTTGCAATTTACCCGCGAAACTAGCTCGATATCTCTCTATCTCTCACCGTGTGAAACACATTTGACGACATTTCTTCTTTCTTTTTTTCTTTCTTTCTTTTTTTTTTTTTTTTTTTTTTTTTTTTACAAAAACCATTTATGCCTCAGACAGGTAAAATTTGTAATTTTTCATTCCTCGATTCTCTCTCCAATGATAATAATTGACATGAAAAATCAGAAACGAAAAACAAAGGAAGAAGAAAAAAAGACCGTTTGGCCACTATGATGAATTTGACGTCTCAGACGCTGGTGATCTCAGAATTATAAGTACGACGTATTAATCCTGATATTGTAAAGTTTTATAAAATGACCTCTTAGATAGTTGCGATATCCTCGAATAGCCTCGTCCGTGTAATGGACTTGACAGGAAAAAAATCAAATAGGACGAATAAGCTGCTTGAAATATTCTCGTTCCTTTATTTATTTTTTTTTACACTCCCTTTTCCATCGAAAACAGAGAAAGTTTCTGTGGCCATAAAACAGGAGACTGATTCGCAAAACAACAGAAAAAATAATAAATATAGAGCAAACGAAAAACAAAGATCGAAGGATCTGTAAAATTTTGAGGAATAGCCGAAAAATTAGCGATAGACCTGACAATATTTTTTTTCCTCCCCTTTCGATTCTAATGGAACATTTGTTTTCGTTCAAATGCCGTGCAATTTTATTTTACATTCGATGCGTTCGTGAGTCCCTTTTTTTTATCGCGAGGAGTATCGTCTCACTGATCCAGGATCATCCAGCGTGTCGGATGAGATTTTTAGTTAATAATTTTTCGTAATAGCAGGATTTTGCCTCGTCACTCCTTCGAGTCCCTCGATCAATCGATAACGATCCGAAAGAAAAACAGAATGCTGGCTTTCCTTCACGAGACACGGAGAAAGGGGATGAAAGAAAACAAAAATATATATATATATATATATATATATATATATATATATATATATATATATATATATATATAACGCAATAGAAACGAATGAA
Source organism: Alloplasta piceator (assembly GCA_946863875.1). Taxonomy (NCBI): domain Eukaryota; kingdom Metazoa; phylum Arthropoda; class Insecta; order Hymenoptera; family Ichneumonidae; genus Alloplasta; species Alloplasta piceator. The sequence continues at coordinate 163,843 of OX333075.1, read as the reverse complement.
AACGAAAACAAAGCCGTAAAGGGGCTTTTTCTTGGTGCTAAACTGACGTGAAAAAAAAACTTTCGAAACAAAGGATGAAAAAAAAAAACACCATAAAGAATCGAACATTTTAATAAAGCCAAAATAATGATTACTCGCTGTCTCGTGAAATAAGAAAATAAAAATAAAGAAAAGAAAAAACTGAATAATGAAAAAGGAATAAAAACATAGATAGAGGGTTGTCCGTTCATCCGTATTTACCATGATATATAAAGAAAGAAGCTTTTACACTTAACGAGAAAAAAAAGGAAATGCGGTAGCTACGTAAATGTAAAACGTGTCTCATCGATGGCAACGCATGGCAAGAAAATGATATATTACCATTAAATGTCTTTGGTTGTTGAACTCAGTATTTTTTTGTCTTCGTATTTTGTATAAAAAGAGAAAAAGAAAAGAAAAAAAATAAGTGAGAGAACGAGTGTACTTAATTTCACGACGCCGTATGGTTTTAATATTCACTGCGACTTGTTCAACCGAATTTGTCGGTACTCGTTTTTACGTCGAACCTCGGCCCAATTTCCTATTTTCATTTTGTCTCTGATTAACCCCACGAATGAAACCAAGTTCAAGCTGATTGCTCGAACTGCGCGCTGATAGTCATCGAAATCAGCGGAATTATGTATGGGAAGTTTAACGTCAAATCGGCGGTCCGTGTCCATCGCGTTTCAAAAGAAAAGTCACCCTTTGAGAAAGGCCCCGGAACCCTGAAAAATAAACTTGAAAATGCTTTTTTTGAGAATCGAAAATTTTTCACGCTGACTCTGCGAATTGCGGTACGATTTTTAAGCACCTCGCGATAATATTTCGATATTAAAAATCCTCGAAACAGTGTGCAATTTTTTAGCAATGCATTTTTAGACATTATTTTCTAATTCTTTCCAAACATATCGTCGAGTCATTGAGTAAATTATTATAAAGTCATATGGGAAAATAACGAAAATCGGCACGTGTGAAGGATATGAGCGGCTAATTTGACACAAATGCCTCATGTATAAATTTATATGCATATAAAATTACGATACTTGTTTTTAAGTTGATTTAAAAATGCCCCCCCCCCCCCCCCCCCAGATGAAATTTTTATATCGCTTACTTTCAACATGATGTACACAAATTGCAAATAAATATTAGTTTCTGAAAATTGACGCTCAATAATAATGTGCGTGAAGTAGCTGTCATTCTGATGAATTTTTATAATTGCAGATTTTTCGACGCAAGATGACTGTGAATAATAATCGCTCAGCAGGTACATCATTTCGCTGAGGATATTCATTTATTCTCCACTGATATTACTCGTAATTTTTTGTTTCGTCTTTCAAGTACATCCAAGTTTCCCCGAGTGAAAAATCATTAGAGTGTGTGACGTTGACAAACAAAAATCGGCAATCTCCCGTCACGGTGAGAAAATCTTTTTTCTTCTGTCGCCAAGTCGCAATTATTCGAACGTATGAGAACATAAAATTGTCCGTTTAATGAAGTTCCATTTATCGACATTTCAGTCTCATTCGATCAATCGAACTCCACGAGAATTTCGTCGAGAGATTTTCGAGTGAAATCCGGCACGGTTGCGTCCACAGCCGGATATCCGATTGGCAAAAGAAGACAAAATTTTTCGGACGATGGACGTCCGAGTAATTTTCTGAGTGACGGTCCGCAGTTCAAAGGCGTCGAGGTGAGCGTTACCAATCCTGCGTACTGCCAGAAAAAAAGATAAAAAATATACATCTTTTTGAATAATACCGATGAAAAATTTCACCAAAACTTGCTCATTCTTTTGAATCGTTCACCGAGGATCCTCCGTGAGTTCCTCTATGAGTCTCAAGTACGAGTATCGAGTGAACGATGAAAATAAATCAGAAAGTGACGTGCAAATTTTCCAAGCTCCGAACTTTACGAATGATCCTTTCCATAATTTCGACATCAACGCGCTTCTTGTTGTACTTTAGAGGCATTTTATGAAATTTCAGTCACTTCACCCCGACGAATGAAAAATTATAAATTCGGAGCTCCGAAAATCTCGAAGAAAAAGGTTTTTCCTTGTGAGGTAAAAAAAACCTGTATCGCTGTGATGAGTATTCCGCAAGCGATCGAAACGCTCATCTCGTGATAATAATGAATCTTTTTCTTGCCATCGGGCAATAAGCCGTGAGTCTGTTTGAAAACGAGTATGAGCCAAGGAGCGATCGTTAAATATTCCTTTATCCAATTTGTGCGCAGTGGTTTCAAATCGGTTGTCCACTTTTTCCCCATTCTCTTCTTGTAATTCACTTCCTCCTCCATCTCGATCACATCTCGTATCTTTCGTTTCAAGTTTTTATTCGATATTGCGACGAATGTCCAAGGCTCGGTGTGTGCACCGCTCGGTGCGGTGCCTGTGTCACAAGAAAATCCTATTAATCCCGATCAATTTATCGAATCGAATCGAATCGAATCGATCGAGTAAATTAAACCCCTTGTTGCTTATTTTTTTAATTTATTTATTTCGATTATATTCGATTATTCGTAGCCTTCCGATAGAGCCGTGCTGTAATTTGACCCAACGATGCGCGGAAAAAAAACTGTCTCCCAGTGTTTCGTTTTAAATCCGTCGGATGGTTGGTCGGATCATTGACGAAAATTATTTAAAAAATCGCCAAAGTATTTATAATTTACCTGCACTTTTTATCAGATCGTGGACGATACTTTTCGGTACATCATCGCTGCTGAAAAATCTCACTGTTCTTCGAGCATTTGCGATGTTATAAAATTTTCGTGCTCTTCTTTTGATTTCGATCTCTTCGAATTTAACGTAATCATATGGCACGTGTTTCAAAAATTTCGGCAATGCTGGCTCGTCCACATTTTCCTCGTTATCACGATCGTCGTCGGGACTTTTGCTGATCGGCGTTGGACCATCGAACTTCTTGCTCGACGATATTTGCTTCCTAATGGGGGAAGCTTTTTGTTCGTCTCTCGTTCGTGAAGTGAGCAAATTCACGATGAAACAAAGAAGAACACCGACGATCATGTGACACCAGTACTTTGACCAGAATGGAAAAATTTCTGATATCATTTTGTTTGCGAGAAACTTTTGACAGAGAGAAAAAATAAAATTATTACGAGGCGAGAAAAGATAGTCGAGCTCAACGTTTCTTCGGATACTGGGGCAACACTCGAGAAGTTGGTGAGAGGTATATTGCCGTCTACCTTTTTTCTCATTAAGATGTCGCGAGAAACGAGAAACACATACGGGTCTTTTCATAATTACCCTCGATAAATTTGTACCGTATCGTATTTTTTATTCACGTGTATATACTTGGATACATATATATGGGTCATTCCATGTCTCATCGACCACTTTTAATTTCTACCCTATCAAAATCATTTTTCAGAATTTTTTCAAATTTTTTTACCCAACCGATAAAAAGTTATGCATTTTTCAAAAAAATTGGCTCTCCAATTTATCTTTTGTACATCATTTAGAATTTATTTTTCAAATATCTATAACTTTTTCAAAAATTGACTTATCGGGACAATTTTTTTTTTTTTTCTTTTTAAATATACTTTTTATAAAAAAAACATTCAGACCGATCTTCGACGTTTTGTTTTTGAATTTTCGGAAAAAAGCGAAAACTCGTCGATGATCGCCTTTTTTAATGTTTTTTCTTTTTTTTATAAAAACTTCAACATTTTCTGCAAATTCTATACAATTTTCAGAGTGGGCACTTTTCGTTTTCTATTTTTTTTTTTCAATAAAAAATTATTATTTTCGAACTCAGCTTATTTCTTATAATACCACTCTGGGGATTTTTGAGGATATTGAAAGAACCTCAAAATTTGAAAAAAATAATAATAAATGCAATCGAAAGTGATGATCATTGACAAAATTTCAATGTTTTTCGAAAAAATAAGAAAAAAAAATAGAAGATGGTTGTGAATAATGTTTATATATATATATATATATATATTTCTAACTACATCTAAAAACAAAGAAAAAAAATTGTTATTTGGTTCATTTTTGGACAAACAACAGGCTTTTAAAAAATTGTAAATTATGGTTAATTTGTAATGGAATTCGTTTCATGTTTTTTTTTTCAACACTTCACTTTTTTTTTTGTTTAATTACCCAAAAACCACAGTTTATTAAATAATTTTATATACAATAGCGGTAATTCCATCACAAATTAACCACTTAACATTTTTTAAAGCCTGTTGTTTGTCTAAAAATGAACTAAATAACAATTTTTATTTTGGTTTTGTTTGTTTTTAAATGTAGTTTAAAAAAATATATCTATAAAAAAATTATTCACAACTATCTTCTATTTTTTTTTCTTACTTTTTCGAAAAACTTTGAAATTTTTTCGATGATTACCACTTTGAACTTCATTTTTTATTTTTTTCATCTTCAAAAATCCCCAGAGTGGTATTATGAGAAATAAGCCGAGTTAAAAAAAAATATAAAACGAAAAGTGCCCACTCTGAAAATTTTAGAGAATTTGCAAAAAATGTCAAAGTTTCGATCAAAATAAAGAAAAAAAAATGGCAATCATCGAGAAATTTTGGTTGTTTTCCCGATAATTAAAAAAAAAAAAAACATTGAAGATCGGTATGAATACTTTTTTCTATTTTTTTCTGAAAAGTACATTCGAAAACAAAAATTTTGAAAAAAAAACTTGGCGATAAGTCCATTTTTGAAAAAGTTATAGATATTTGAAAAATAAAAAGCCAATTTTTTTGAAAAATTCAAAACTTTTTATCGGTTGGGTAAAAATTTTGAAAAAATTCTGAAAAATGTTTTTGATAGGGTAGAAAATGATAACAAAGTTTCAGCCAAATCGAAAAGCGTCGGGGTCAAAAGTGGTCGATTTGACGTGAAATGCCCCATATATATATTGTAATAGAGTGGAGAGAAAAAAAAGTTTCTCTCCATTACTGACATTTACATTTACAAGGTCTGACATACTTGACCGATTCAGTTGATCGTTGATGGTCGCACAAAATAATCATCGTGTTTTTGACACAACCGCGTAAAACTTTGCTTTTAATACAGAAAAAACGTATTCGACAAATGTTTTTTTTTTCATCAGTATAGATTTTTTATTTATGATTTTAAAAATCATTTGAAACTCGTCATAATAAACTCTAAATTTTCGCATTTTCGTCGGTAAGGTAGAAAAAGCATTAAAAATAAAACTCGTTCGAGCGCCACTATACACACGTGTGTGAACCGTGAACCAATTATAACACGGCCATGAGATTCTGGACCTCGCGCTCTCTCACGAACAAGTGTGCGAGTGTGTGTATTATTGTTTTTTTTTTTTTTCAATTTTTCAATAACGCCGCGAGAACGACACTGCGAATAGTCATCCGCGTTCCACAAGTTTCCGCGCTGTAATCGTCAGTCAGCTATAGTTCTCAAAGATATCCGATCGTGTTTGTGGAACATGATGGGCCCAGCCAAGCGCCCATCACACTGCAGTCAAACATCGAAATGATGATCGCGTGTACAAAAAATTACCTACAAACCTACAAAAAAATATCTAGAAATATACAACGCACACGTACACGCGTATATTGTCGGATGTGCCTTGACGTTCGAAGAAAATTTTCGGACTACGACAAAAAAAATTGATAAACGGTGGGTTTATCAGGGACACGTGAAGAATCGTGACAAAATTTTTGCGTCGCGGGAGTCTACAAGAGGACTCTGTTATGGTGATTAAATCGGGCGCAGAATCGCGATTATCTCGCGCGGTTTCACATTTTTTCGTAATTTTACGGTGATGAAATAATAACTTTTCTGATTATGAAAATTGAACTTTTTTGGATCAATACACGTTAAAAGTGTCGATAGAATATACTTATATACACATATAATATGATTTTGCATGCGTATGCACAATATTGCACGCACATGCATACATACATATATATATCTAAAAAATAAATGTCGAAAAGTGGTGGCGAAAATTATGATTATCTTTTCAATCGGCTCATCAAGTTCACGGTAATAGTCATTCATTTCAGTATTTTTGACATTATTTTTAACAATCAATATCGAAAGGAGGAATCGAATGGAATTTTAATTTTCGTTATAGCGCGCAAATGTTGATTCTATTAATTTTTAATAGAAAACAGTAAGATTCGAGAAGTCAAAACAATGAAAAAAATCTGAGTAACGATGCACGCTGACGAATTCCCAAAATACATATTCTATCATTATTGCAAATTATTTTACTCTTCAATTATTGATCATTGTCCACAGAAAAAATGTATCACTTTCACATATCGAGTTAATTTTTCAAAGAAAAATTTTTTTTTCGCGCACCTTAATACATATACAATGTATAAAAATTATATGCATGTATAAAAAGATAGAAATTTTGAGATTTTTTTTCGGCGCCATCTCCCCGCAAGGTACTTATTGCCTGTACGATAAAAGTGGATTATGCAAGAATGAACGTATATTGTTATTATCGAGTATAAAATTCTCAAACTATATATGCATATATGTATATGTGTGCATATAAAATTTGTGTGCCAGTGTGAGATAGCGAGTGACGCGCAAGGTCCGCGTAGCTGCGCGTAGCCGCGTTAGTGTGAGAGGTAAAGACGACAAGGCGAGCGTGTTTGTTTTTGTTTTTGCTTGCGAAAATTAACATCAGTGGCGTGTATTCGAGAAGAACGAGTTATCAACGGAGACATGGAGAATGTCATGCACCCGCCGTTGCCGCCACAAGCGTCAAATTCACGCGACAGATGCGGCGAACGCGAAAGCGAGACAACTGTCACTCATGTTTTGACATTCGGTACGTCAATTGTCCTCTTCGACGTGTTGCATAGGCTATTATGTTTGCAACGCGCATGTCCACTTGTTAATTGCGTTTTTCGTGAATGTTTGTATATATATATATGTAATATAATAATTATGCGCGAGTATCGGAGAAAACTGTGGGAATGTTAGGTTAGGTTTTTCGTACGAATATCGCGCGCGCGTGCAGCGACGGAGATTAATTTTGTTAAAGAAAACGAATGGAGCACGGTGCTCGATATTAACGATTATTTTTTCGCAAAGCTTTTTATGGACGCCTATTGGAATCTCCAGGCTTTTTTTCTTGGCCATCGATTCTTTGGCGTTTTTACCTATAGTCGTTGGTATCGAAGAATCAAACGTGCTCTTTATGCATTTTTTGTTTTTATCTTTGCAGGTAAGTTGGACCAAACGACGACGATTTAATTGCAGTGATGCTAGAATTTCCGGAATATATAGAATTTGAATGTGCGACGATGCTGATCGTGAATGCTCTTTGGAACAAAGGTCGGAAATCTTTCTTACCGACGGAGGGTAGAACAACATTTATTAGCACGCCCCGAAACAAGTTACGAAGGTTTGAATTCGAGATTTTATAGTTTTAAGGATTTATTGATTCGCAAAGTATTTCGATCGTGCGAATATCGTTGGGGCACAAAAGCTTTGAATATTTGAAACCCAGAAATCTTGAAAATATGCGAAAAATATCAGAAATCAATGAAATCGTCGATATCAAAGATCTTGAAGATCTTAATGATCTTGATAGTGTTGAAAATATTGAAGGTATAGTTGAAATTGAAATTTTTCAACTATATGTGAAAATATCTGGAAAAGTTTGAGCATACCGATCGTAAAAAATCTCACAACGAAAAGAACAAATCTTTGGGGTATTGCATGGAGGGACACAATTTTCTTTTTCGTTGCCGTACGCCTGACTCATAAATGCGAAAGTCCCCTTTCCCCCACCCCGCTGATTCAGCAGGTGATTCATAGCGGCAAAATGAAATTTGCATGGACGCGAGCAATTTGAAGATTAAAAGGCCTTTTCTTGATCGAAAATATTGGTCATTCGCGTTTTATCGTCAAATATTTATGTCGAACAATTGAGCCACGACCGTCAAAAAAAGTTGAAATATATTTCCGATGCTTTTTCAATTATAAACGACAAGAGCAAACAAATTTATTGATTTATCAATTGACACAAAGACATTCACATTGATTAATTCTCCGGTAAAATTGTTCGTCTCGCGTCGACAGCAATTTCACTCGACGATTGATCCAAAAATAAAAACGAAATACAAAATATACTTGGAAGAATAACTGAAAAAATAACAAAATAGTAGAACCATTTGTTCTTTAAATTTAGACAAAAAATCAAATCAATTAAAAAATAATTTTAATACAAAATCCAAGTGGCCCTTGAATCAAAAAAATTGCCTTCGCGATGTCAAAAAGGGCAGTTTTTCCTACAATATATAATTTCATTCATGATTTTCAGTTCAATGGTACTTTTTTCATCAACGCGCGATTAAAAATAATTCACAAATAAAACCCAAATTTTTGCAGTTTCACAGAAAACTTTCCATCTCTGTCAGTTGAATTTCTCCATCAAATTTTGATAAATTATTCTTGAATCATGCATCTTTGATGATATAAATTTTATTTCCAACTTTTATGATGGTTTCTTGCCTTGAGTTCGCAATCATATGGAAAGCAAGAAAAACCATGGGGAAAAAAATCATAATAAAATGGCGCTCGAGTAACGCGAGGCTCCATGATGCTTTTCAAGTTCTCAGACTTCTCGGATTACGGTACAACGCGAGAGCCATATGGGTAGCGCTGGGTAGCGCCCAGTCGGTGATAACTTATGGCGATATCGACTTATATATATATATGTACACATACATATGTTCCCAGTTTTACGTATAGACAGAACTGAGAATACGCATCGATATTTAGTCGTTTTAAAAGTCATTTTTCAAATATTACGAACGCGAAAGAAAATTGTCCACTTTTTTGAATTTTTTTTACCAGACTCAATTTTTTCATCCAAATTCAGTCCCCAATTAGGAGTCAACGGAATAATTTTTCTCTCGTAGAAATATAATTTTTACAGTACGTTCGACATTTAAAAAATTCTTAATTGGCACATTATTTTCTCATCATATTTTGCTTTTCCAAATATTTTTTTTATCAATGATTTATTTATTTATTATTATTATTATTATTATTATTATTATTATTATTACTGAATCTAGGTAATATATCAAACGCCACTGAATCACCCTAAAATTTCGACAGCGTCTGATCTTACAACTCAAACGTGCGTCCTCGAAACCACATCCTTTTGTCATCGTTAGACCGCCCCCCCTCCTGACCCTTGATCGTTCCCATTTAGGCAGAGTCCATTTGTACCGATTCCACCGGACTAAAGCGTATCTCGTCTCGTTTTGAAAAAATGCCTCAAATATACCGCGAAATCCTGTCATTACTGGACAAATTGCCATTCTGCCTCCCCCTCCCCCTGTCTGTCTCGTATAAATAACTGATTCCGATCTTGGCTCTGTACGAGCTCGTTCGAGCCAGCGATCGTTTTTCTTTTTTTTTTCCTCTCAAACACGTTCCCCATTTTGCGAGTCTTCTCCAAGAATTTCCAGCGAAAAGAGCTTTCTCCCGTGAATCGGCCTCTTGGCACGATTTCGAGGATTTGCCAGGAAAAAAGTGATATAATAGGAAGAAAATAAATGAAAGAGGAAAAATTTTCAAAGGAAAATTCAAAAGAAAATTATCATCGGTCAGAATTTTTTGGACAAAGTACAAATTTCCGACGAAATTTTATACGCGAAAATGCGACGGATTTACAGTGCTCCGATTTTTCCTGAAAATATAATTAAATTTTGTTAAAAATTCGTCGGTACGAAATTTATTATGCACGAATCATTGATTCGATTCAATTTTATTATATACAAATGTTTTAATTAAATTGCTGTGTAATCGAAATTACTCCGATTCAACATCCGACAGACAGTTTCGTTTGATCCGCCACTGCGCACAAAATATCTCGGGCCAGTGTTTTTCAAATCAGCTGTTTTGTTTCGCGAGAAACGTGGCCGTGTGGTCTCGAGGGGCCACACATTTGCGTGTTTTTTCCGTATGGAGCATTATATCCTGAATCGAACGAGGCTTTTCTCGGTATAACATTTTTCGAACATTCCATAAACGAAATGAAAAATTCATCGATTCTCATTAATCGATGCATTATTATTATTGTATATTACATATTTCTTATTTATTTATTTCGTATTTATTTCACGACCGTTAAGATTTCTGCATCTGCATTTTTCGATTTTCGCTGATCGTGAGCATAGCTCGTTAACTATGGCGCGGAGAAAGAAACCTCTGTGTATCAACCTTTTTCGCCCTTTCGTTTTTTTTCTCCGATGGCCGATGTGTTCCAAAAAAAATCCCACTTACAATTGAGGTTGTTTTGACCCATTTAAACGTTTGACTAGCTGTTTTGAATTTTAGGTCAGTGAAAAATTGAGGTACAACAAGGTGTCCCATGTTATTCTTAGAATTGAGTTATCTCGAAACATACAGCTCCGATCAAAAATTATGTCCGATAAAACTTTTAGGATTCAAAGAGGGACGTTTAAAAAAAAAATGTTTGTCGGTCCAAAATTCAAAATGGGGGTATTAAAATTGCCAACATGTTTGTAAAAAAATGAGAACATGTTTTTTTTCACCAAAATATATTCTGGGTTAAAACAAACAACTTTTATAGGAACATTTTTTATAGGAGGTAGTCTTCGATATCCCAAGTGTAAGTGGGTCCGTGTGCGTGCGTACACGCATGTGGAATACTCACAAGGATCAGGTATCTACGGTTCGTCACTTCAACGGTATTCGTCGACTCCAAACGACTCGTCGTTATCCTGGATAACACTGAAATAGCCAAAAATGGTGATCCAATTATGGACTGTATCAAAAAAAATTCCCTACAAAATCGTTAGTTTTTACCTGACAAATTTTTTAGTCGATTTAATAAAAAATCATGTTTCCATTTAAAAGCAATATGTCAGCCATCTTAACGCCGCCATTTTGAATTTTGGACCAAAAAAAAATTAATTTTTCCACGTCCCCCTTTGAACCCTGAAATTTTCATTCCACTCAATTTTTGATCGGAGCAGTATTTTTTGAAATAAATCAACCGCGAGATTAAAATGGAACTTCAACTTTTGTCAGTTCCCCGAACGCCCGCTAAGATCGTGCAGCGCGTCAAACGTTTCAATGGGTCAAAACAAACCTTAATTGTACGTGCGATATACTTTTAGAAAAAATAAAATACTCCATCGGAGAATCGAACGATAGATTTTTTTTCTCCGTACCATATAGTTAACAAGTTAGGCCGAGTCAAAATCGAAAGGTGCAGATGCAGAATCTATTTATTTATTATTCACTTGTTACTCGGTACTTGATTGACGTCGCTTTTAGATGGAATGCCCCATACATCAATACATATACCACGTATCAATACAATGAGAAAGTGTGGGTCAGCGTAGCAGCGAGACCAACAGCGGTGCAGATGGCGCTGGTACGCGGGAGTGGGGAACGTGACGATGAGTCGCGCAGTTGCGTTCACCACACGCCGACGCCACACGGACGCTCTCGGCTGACGGCTCTCGAGTCTCGCACTCTCGCAGCTCGCTCAGTCGGTAGCGAACCTTCGCGCAGTTCGTACCACTCATGTATCACGCGGTCTTCGTTAACTCCAAACTATTTCACATTCACACTTATATATAATATATATACATATACATCGATATTTATACACGGGGACATACTTATACATCGAATATTTGAAAATAGTGATCAGAGTGCAGTGCGTAAAGAGATACAAATGTGAGGGATTTAATTTCAAAAACGCTGAAAACTCGAGAACGTTAAAATAGAAGTATTTAAACATTGCTCATCGTGTTTCGCGGTAAAAAGGATTTTTAAACAGTGACGAGCTTTGCGGAACTCTCTTAATCGCTCGCATATGGTACAATTAAGAATATCATTTTTATTCACTATAACATATATATATATAAAACAAACGTGAAATACCGCAATCTCTCTAACGCATGCCATATCGTGTAACGGAATGCCCAGAGTCCACGGTGAAAGTAGAACGACCATTCACGAACTGTCTTCACGGCGACTTTGTCACATTTTATTCGAGAAAATTTGTTCAACACTCCCGTTTTGTGAACATGAATTTTTTTTCTTCAAAATTTCCCGTTCAATTATCGCCGCTGATGGAGTAGAATTTTATTCGCAGAGAGAAGGGAATAAAATGTAGATTCATGAAAAGTCAATGACGATGATTAACCAGAATTTTTCAGAGATCCCCCATGTGGGAATCGAAGTGCCCTTTTTTTTCCTTACGTCACTCTCGCGCTCGCGCTCATTCCCACACACGCGGTATCGTTTTCCGCAGTTGGTAACGCAAATACCCTTCGCTCTCTTGTGTCACCTCGCGAGCGGAATTTTTTTTTTTTCCTCAATACCGATCCAAAAGTTACCGATTCAAGGAAGATTCATGGAATCTCTCACAACGATATCAAAATATGAAAAATATGACTGATCTTTTATAAGAATTTGAATTTTTATGACGATCATAATTATTGTAAATCAGGGCGAGCGTATTTGCAGTCTTGCACAAAACTTGATATATTCGGAAAAAATTAATTGTAAGCTGATTTTTTTTTTCCGGAGAATCTGAAGTCATATCTGGAAAATTTCAAGGATATCGTCCGATCGGCGGAATACCGGTGTGTTTTCAAAGCCAAAAATTCATCAATATTCCATCAATGGTACTCCGATATTACTGGACTGGTTGTAATATACTTTTCGCTATATTCAGTCATTCGACTACGGGTTATTTCTCGTTGAAAATTTATGTAGTACTCCGGTAATTTTGACTGGCAGCTCCGAGCAAAAAATTACTGGGTTAATTAGCTCGGGGAATTCCGTAGTACCGAACTGATCCATGAATGATGATTGGATTTTTTTTCCATGTATATATTTAAATATATACGTGTTTGTCCAAGTCCGTGTTATACCGTTATGGATAACGATTTCCATATGGCATATGATCCGACTCTCGTCATCGTAACGCAACGCTACATTCTCTCGTTACGCTTTTTAATGCGTGCGCGCCCGCCATCTTCGCCCCGCATAATCATCATAATCGTCGTACACAGGCGAGTAATATCGCTTCACTGGCACTGGAAAAAAAATTTCCTCGTCAGCGAGCCCAAAAAGCCTCGAATTGTACGCTCTATCGTTATTTCGAGACGAATTAAAAATCTCCCGAATCTCTCTTCCGTCCAATTTGAAATCCATCGAATCGAGGAATTTGCGAGGTAACTTTCTCCAAGATCAAACGATTGTGAGAATTTTACAATCGGCCACATTGTGAACGCCATATTTCAATTCAAATTTCTTTTTTCATTGAGAAACGTGAAAAAAATACAAGTTTACGAATATACAGAGGAACCGGATTATAATTTCAAATATTTGGCGGCCCCTGTGACGCCGCCATTTTCTTGAAATTAAATAAGAAAAATTTCGTTCGATCGAGACAATGCCGGAGGCCTGAGAAACGAATTTTCGAAAAATTACTCGAAATATATTCGTTTTTTCGTATAAAAACGAGCGATAAATTTTTTTTTAGATTGGCAAAAAAAAGGTAAAAAACAATACGACTCAAATCGCGAGGCCTTCAAACGCGCTCAAATATTTGGTCTCTCGCGTTATTTAAAATTTTGCGCACGAGGTCGCCGGCGGCTTATCCTAACCAAAAGAGAAGACTGAAATGTTAAAAATATTCACTTTCTCCTTCCTCCTTCAACCTTGAGTCTCGTGAGGGGCGCAAAAAAAAACGCAACATCGGTATTCTCGCAGTTGCCGATATCGCGATAATTTAGTTGTTTGAATAAAAATCAAAGGATCACACCTTTGTTCAATAAGAATCATTATAATAATGAGATAGAAAAATATTTGAAAAAAAAAATTCCAATCAAACCGCAGTGGTAGTGGAAGGTTTCTCCCTCCGAATTTTGGGTTTTGAAATAGGCTGAAATTTCGGCGGTTTTTAATTGGCTGAAATTTCGGCCGTGACCAAAAAAATACACCGCCCACGATGTTTATCGTTGTTGTTATTTTTACACATTTTTTCACTCCGGGTCAAGCGTGCATTCCGATGCTCGAGCTGTTTTATACAAACACGAGCTACTGAATCATCATTATTGCTTTTTTTTTTAAATAAACGGTATTCTGAATAAAAAATTCGAAATTATTCCATTTTTTTTACTTCAATTTTTTCCTGGTTTTTTTGCTCAAAAAAGTAGCTCGAGATTTTACAGAGTTCCCCGATGGAATATCATTGATGATGTTTCGGAGAAAACTTTGCAGAAAAAAACATCGAAAAATGCGAAAATTTGTTCGTTCAATTTTTTTTTGTGGTTTTTTGCTAAAAAAAATAATTCGCCGCCAAGTTTTCCGAGCTCTCCCGATCGAACGTCGGTATTTCAAAGAAAAAAGTAAAGCCCAAAGTTGATAAAAATTTGCCTTTCATTTCAATTTTTCGTTTTTGATCAATGAACGATCGCGCGGCAGAATTTTCGGCGAAGCTCGAAAAACGATTATATCGTTATTATTATTTTTGCAAATTTTTTCGTTCTACACGCGAAGCTCGCTGCTCGAGCCATCATAAACACGAGCTGTGCCAAATTCTCTCTCCGGATACCCCGAAAACGAGCCACTTGATTCCGATCGTGAATGGGAGAGGACGACCCGTCTCTCCCCTGGAGCGTGTGTTCCATACACTTTTTTATCTTTCTCAATTTTTTTTTCTCCCGTCCATCGAAAAGCACGCGAGGAGAATCTGTACGTTTCAGCAGCTCGCAAGATCACTTTTACGGACCTCTGTAAAGTTAGCAGCGACGAGTCTCCAACATTAATCAAAATTGTATCAAAATTAAGCGGCAATATGGTGTAAAAAGAAATATTTTTGTTCAAATTTTGGGGTTCAATTTAATATATGGTTCAAAAGCACTTGTTTCGTATATCATGCTGTTACATTTTAGACAAAGTGTCAACCATAATGGGCCTTTTTAGGAGATCTTTGTAAATTCAATTTCTGGGAAAACGAAAAGACGATGGACATTACCATTCGGGCACGAAATTAGCGCTCAAAAAACACCTAATTCCGGTCCAATTTTCATCCATTTTGGAAACTTGTCTCCGCTAACTTTATACAGAGGTCTCTCCGCGATCCAAAAAAATACGTCCGAGACGAGTCCACGGTATTTCCATTCGCGTCTCTTTTTATTCAAAAAATAAAAGCTATAAATTCGTCACATCGAAGTATACAATGTAGACGTGCTTGAAAACGTTGGGATTTTTTTTTTCCTTCAAATTACAGTCAAAGCGCCGATATCTCAGTAATCTCCGATCTTTTTATTTCTCCTTATAAAACATTATTTCAAGAGGGGGGTATCTGGATAACAACGCCGAAGAGAGTAATTTTTGGAATTTTTTTCTCGGCTGCGATATTTATTCATATTGAAAAATCTATAATTTTGTCTGGAAAAATAATAGCCTCCCAATGTTTCGATACACAATAACTCGTCGTAGTCGTGAGAAAAGAAAATCACAAGATAAACTGCCCTTTTATTCATCATTCCCGAATGCCCATTTTTTTCATCCACCAATCCGACGTTTCGTTTGTTTCGGAAAAACCAAAAAATCCAAGCGTCTATCGTGAAATATAATTTTCCAATGGCCCAGGCTCCGGCACGACAATTACAATTTGTTTTTTTTTTCTTCTCTTCTCCGATCTTTTCTCTTTCTCGAAACTCGCGCGTGTCTCTCGTTTGGCGACCTCGTGACTACCGAACACAGCGAGGACGTTAGGCACATGTATATCGTACATAACGTAATATATAACCCTCCTACTAAATACACACACACACACACATCTGTATATATATATATATTCGTGTCTCAGACGTGTTCACATTTCTCGAGCTCGTACGACCGACCTAATAAGTGTGTCAGTGGGCTATCCGCACTATATATATATATATATATATATATACACACACACTGACATATGTGTTATTGGAGAAAGATACGAACGTGCGATCTCAAACACAATAATAGCGAGAGAGAGCGAGAGAAGCTTAAGGTTTGGGCAAGTCTCGGGGCCGCGGTAGTCAAAGTCGTCGAGTGAGCGAGAAGCGAGAGTCCGATTGTGGATCGCACTTGAACGCTGCACACGCGCCACGACCGCTGAAAAAAACCCACACGCACGGTCTATCTTTCTCTCTCTTCCTCTCTCTCACGCACACAAACACCGTTTCTCGCTGGCTTGGAAATGAGCTCGGCCGATCGAGGAAACAGCAGTCTTCGCGATGCTTCGCGACACTCGCTCACGACGTTCGTTTCCAATGTCCGTGTAACAAAGAACCCCGGTCAGTGTCAATGAGGGAAAAAAAATACTTGGATTCTTTTCTCCCTTTCTCCCGTTTATTCAAATTCGCGTTATCGGGGAAATTTTTTGAAAACCAACGTGCGCGAATGCCTCTTGTGATTGTGTATTTTTTCCGTACGAATTTGTCGCGCGCTACACAATTCAGGTATATATATGAATATACTTTTGTTTCGCTGCTTCGATTGTGGAATTTCCATTACAATCGTTGACTCTCGAAACGCTTGAGAGAGATGCTTTGTTGAAAAAAAATACACGTGTCGTACAAATGCCAGAGGACTCGGCGATTTTGCTCCAGTATTTTCGAAAGTTAATTTTGGTGAAACGATAAAAATGGAATTATCGCGATAGCGAGTCGAACGGGAATCGACGAGAACTCGTAAACATATTGTTCGTCAGGTTTTTATCCCGACGAAAATGCGCACTTGTGACGCGCGTGCGGGTGTATCGTACACATGTACACGTGGATTACAAAGCTGCATGGATGAGAACATTGAGAACGCGGGGGATCTTGGATTTTTGTGGCCAGGGGTGAAGAAGAAATTCGAAAATTCAGTGAATTTGCGTTATCGTTGCAAGGAGATATTCCGTAACATTGTTAAATTATTTTTTCATTAATTTGAAAATTATACATCATCTCTTTACCGGTTGTGAGATTTCATACGGATTGATCGGTCGATTAAAAAAATGTCATTTTATGAATTTCCAGCTCGTTTTTCAATTGTTTTTCATTTCTTTTTTTTTCCATGAACCGTCCAGTTTTTTCGTATACCGTTCGGTAAACCATAAACCCATGGGTGACAAACGTGAATGAAAAGAGCGGGCAATCACGAATGATTGTTTGAAAAAATATTATTGATCTGAAAAATCGTACAAAAGGGCGTTTTTAAGATTTAAAAAAGAAATGTTTTGACCAAACAATGAACAATATTGATATGACAATTGCGGTAACGTACGGAACGTCCAAAAGTATTTGTCAGAATTTTTTTACATTTTTCGCACGTAGATTTTTTAAATGATAAATAAATAAAAAAATAAAAAAACAAAATGCGAGTTTCAATTTTTATCACAGCCGCCACATGGAACTTCGTAATTAGAATTTAATTCGTAATTCATTCGAACACTCGAGAATATTTTTTTAGAAAAAAATCAATATTTTTGTGGTTGATAAAAAATTATTTTGTAATATCAAAATATACAAAGAATATTGAACATCTCGTTCAATTGGAACCGAAAAAAAAAAAAAATCACGATTTTTTAGCTTTCCGATTCACGATATTGAGAAATAAAATTTCTACCGTAAAAGTGTTTATAATTTTTTTCGAAGAGTCCTCCATACAAGAGCGTTTCCCTTTCGTTCCGCTTGAGCGAGTTTCATTGCTTCCCCGCCACTCTGGCGATGTACGCTGTGCGAGCTCTTGTATCGAGTTCCAGTGATGAAACGATTCTCGAACTCTGCAGGTATGGTACGCAGGGACCGGTGGAACGCTCCGACGATTAATTTATCGGAATTCACTTCCCTCAACCGCCCTATAGCGCTCTTCCATCGAGAAGGTACCGCAGAGGGTTGCCAGTGAGTCACTATTGTCACTGTTGGTCACTATTTTAAAATCGTGTCACTTTTCTGACACTATTTTCGAAATTTGCTCGCAATTGTCGCTACTTCGGAGCTCAAAAGTTATTAGAACGGAGATCCCGGTTGGAACAAGAGACAAATTTCGAAAAATCATCAGAATCGGATGAACAAAGCGGGCTTTTGAACCTTCAACGATTGCGAAGAGAATGGGCGCAGTCCCGAGCCAAAATTTTGAGTTTACCTTCGAAAATTTGCAAAAATCGATGGTCGAACTTAAAAAATTTGTCAAAAATCGATAAATCATCAGAATTGGATGAACAAAGTGGCGTTTTGAAGCTTTAACGGTTACGAACGGAATGAGAACGGTTCAGAGCCAATGGAAAAAAAACAACACCCATTTTAATGGACGGATTCAATTTTGCCCAAAGTGCAAAAAAAAAATTCTAAAAAAAAAATTTTTTTCTAACCTCACATCGATGTATTTTGTCCCCCTGAACACGAATCTACCAAAATCACGAAATTTCAAACGACTGTAACTTATTTGGACAAAAAAGTCACAATTTCTGCGAAAGATAATAAGTCACTATTCTACTATTTTTGACTCTCTGAAACGCTGGCTGGCAACCCTGGGTACTGAAATTCAATCAATTGGCTTTTATTATTATTATTATTATTATTATCATCATCATCATCATCATCATCATCATCATCATCATAATCATCTTTTTTCGTCAAAGGTAAAGACGTCTTCGTTATTTTTCAACTTCCATCGTTTTTTTTCATCGTGCAAATTTCACGCGCGTTCGCGAGAGACATTTGATATTTTCTTTTTTTTTCTCAAGAATGACGCTGCACTCGTGACCGTTGAAATTTCGCGCAAAGTGAAGGCGAGAGCACGAAACGACATCCAACCGGAGAAGATGCGTGGAAAAAATTTGACTCCGTCCTCGTAACTCGACGAATAAATTAATTCTTAAAAACAATAATAATTCGCTCGCTCGTGCGATATTTGAATATTATAAATATACGCGAGACGATGATCGATCCGTCGAGACTTTGAGAGAGGAAAAGAAAACAACGACAACAACAAAAATCAATCGGAAGAGACTCGAGATAAAGTGGAATAAAAAATTAAAAAAACATTTAGAAAAAAACACCGACGATCGAGAATAAAATTATACAAACGGCTTTGCGACATCGCGAAACGCGACGATGAAGAATCCGGAACACGAGAGTGGTTACTTCGAGGATTGCAGCGACGTCGAGATAATAGCGGAAGAGTGCGCATCGAGCGACGATAGAAAATGGGGCTCGGGATCTTGCGGCCTTGCCAAAGCCATAAGACAGCTCGACGTTAGGGATTCCCCGGCATCACCCGAACCGACCTTTCATCGACAGCGAGATGATCGAGGTAATTATTCACGGGAATCATTACTATGTATCGATTCAACCTGCATCTCCTCCATATATTTTATATTTTACATTTCAATTTATAGATAAATTTATGCACGTCGTGCAACTTTTGCGTTACACCGGCGAACCTCGGAAGCTCCGCCACGACGATATTTGGGTCACACGGTTTACCGTCTGACCCGTATCTCGAACAGAGCGGTATATATATTATAAATCGGTCTCTCGATACTCCGCATGCGGCTGCACCGACTCGATTCTTCGATTCTCCTTTGTCACACTACTTTTCATTCTTATCCGATCGATTCCATTTTCGTTCAATTTTTACTGAATTTTCATATTTTCAAGGAAGGGAACCTAAATTCTAACCCAAATATTTACCATTCTTTTTCTCGATTCCTGCATTTAAACGAATTTCCTCAAAACTTGAATAACGATCGATTACATATTTTTAAATTGCATCTAAATTTTCTTGGTATGAAAATTATATAATTTTTCGTCGTATTCCAAAATGAATAAAAATTCAAGGACAGACCGGAACAAAATTTTTCTTTCACATATTTTACCTTCGAGCATCACAGTTTTTTCTTCCTTCAATTTCATTCCTCAAGGTTCAAAATCAATTACCGTGTGTCAATCTTTCCGAGAAATTCGAATTGCGCATCGATGATTGTCAAAGGTACTCCCAAGGTCACGAAAATTGCGGATCATGAGAAAAAAACTGTTGAAAATAATTCACCCGGAGTTTGTCGCGTAACCTTGCTGAATTGGAACAAGTCTGGGGAAAAAGGGGCGGACGGAGGTGGAAGTCATCGAAGCGACGACCGTCTCATCGTCGGTTATCTCCGAATAACCTCGTGTATCGGATGACGGAGGTTCGAGCCTTTGTATCAGGCTCGTGAAATAAATCGTTGGAAAAAAATGGATAAATTTGTCAATAAAAATCAATGTCAAAATCTATTCCCTGACCAAAGTGAATTGCTCGAGTTGGATTATTCGTCGGTTGGAACGAAAAATTTGAAAAAAGTAAAGATAATATTTTAAAAATGATAAAATTTTAAATAACCGTTGGAAAAGCCATTGAGCCAATTACAAAGCGATGTCAATATCGATCAAAATTTATGTGAAAAAACTCACGCGCCTTGTTCATTCACCTTTCGAATCTTTGGAATCGAATGAAAAAATGATTCAATTTTAAGGCTGATCATAACGATAGAAATGACGATGAACAAAATCCGAGAGGATTTTGGAAACAAGGTTCGTCGATTCGACGTGTAATAGCCTATACGTGTGTCCGAAGAACGGGAAATATGGGGGTAGTCCGTCGTCTTATCACGAGGAAACTCGACGAGACGGTTCACGGAGAGTGAGAGAGAGAGAATGGAGATAGGAGGGCAGAGCATGCATATTATAATAGCAGCTCTCTCGTCGAGAACGACGGTGAAAGTCTTGTTCGGCGCTGCTCTCGCGCGGTCTCGATATTTTTCTTTCGCGTCTGTGCTCTCCTCCTCTGTGTCGGTGTGTCGGTTTGCGAATAACACATTTACCCTATACCGGCTGTTGAGCCAAACGAGCAAAGTCTACAACGCGCGCGCACACATGCGCAAACACATTGCAAGTCGACTGTAAATACGATGCGAGAGATCGCTTTTTTGTGTTTCTCATAATTTTTTCTTCTCTTCGTCGCGCCAAATAAACCAAAGATTGGCAAATTGAGTGGCAAAGTAAATATTTGTGCGCATAAATCGGGTTTGATGAAGAGATCGGCGAATGACGAGCAGCCGGTGTCTGTGGGGCGTCAACGTTTTTTCTTTTTTTTTTTATCAACATCAGAAGCAAAAATTGATAAATTCAACAAAATTTAATATCATTATTCATCACTCACCGTCTCAATTTTCTTATGTATTATAAATTACGCGGCGCATGGGGAAAACAGTACATTTCGCTGACATAGGAGAATCTCGTATGCTATATGATATATATCGTCTCGTCCGAGTTTGTTGGATCGAGCGGTTATTAATTTTGAAAATTTTTAATGGCGGACATCGAGAATCGGAAAAAGTTAAAAATGACGACGCACCTTCGATGTACACACGTGTGGCCGAGCATGGGTATAACCTGTTTATCAACGAGGGAGAGCCCGGAGAGTGGAAAGCCCCCGAACCATAACGGTCTATCGTATATGCTACACCACCGGCCGAGCTCTCCTCGGTCCCGGAAGTTGTTCGGCAATCTCACGGTACCCGGACATACTCGTGTTGATTCTCCAAACTTAAGGGTAGTCACCAGCGAGGAATATCCCACATGATACCTTACTCGAGTCTATTGTAAATAGCGAAAGGTCTCTGAGAAGTGAAAAGTAAAAAGATGCCGAGTATCAAAGATCCAAAAAATTAACAATTTTTGAAAAATCTAAAAAATTTCGAATTTGAAAAAATCCCAACGATGCGAAATAACCACGAACGTATCGGAAAGAATGACGCAATGTGAATTCTCCCGTGATCGACACATTTTTTATCCCATTCTTTTCTCTTGACTTTGTCGCAATTTTGAATCAACAGGTCCGTGTGAATCTCGCCCGTTGCGGATGAATGCGAAATAATGAAAATAAAAATTTATTAGCACATTTGAAATCGGAATCGAGTAATTTTTAATCACGGAACAAAAGTTGTCCAATTTATTTGAATGCGCGGCCTCAAAGTTGAGCCACGACGCTGAGTAATTGAATAGAAAAATTAGAAAAAAGTTTAAACGCGTTACAATGTTGAATGAGCGTCGAAAAGACGTGATATTTCGTCATTGACGAATGCCACGAAAGGTTATGCGGGTGAGAGGCGAGCGGAGGATATAATCCCTGTACCGATTTAAGATTGTCCGTAACCTTCGACAATGAGAACCATTTTTTCTCTCTCGCCTCGAGGCTCGAACAGAGAGATACGAGAGACCGCTTACGAATATCTCAGACCGTTCTGGAAAAAAACGTCTATTTTTCTCTATCGTCGTTCTCGAGACTTTCTTAATTATTTTTTTGCCAATTATTTTTCTGCCTGTTCCCGCGCGCACCGATGTGAAAAATATAGGGAGAAAAAATGTGACCACAGCGTTTTCCGAGTCGCGTATAAATTTTTCAGCAGGCCGGACACGCCCTCGTCCCAATTTGTATATTATTTTTCTTCTCGAGACGATACCGTGAGAAATTCGTAAAAAAGGAATCGCTCCGGCAAAATCGACGAACAAAAAAGAAATGAAAAATAAGAAGATGGCTTTTTATTTATTTAGGGAATAAATGAATCATTGATTTGGAAAATGAATAAATTACGAAGAACGAAGATTCAAAAAGAGCCTTCGCGTTGAAACGAGTGGAGTACGAACGATAATGAAATGAATGCATTTTTTCAACCCGCGTAGCCTGCACCTGGCTCTTGGGCAAGCGCACTTGTTTTGCCTCCCTGCTTGGCTCGTCGATGCGCTTGAAATGTACACACGTTTGTTACCTCGTTTCCGTCCCTCGTAATATAGCATTCGCGTATACACGTCACACGTGTCCGCTGAATCAACTTTTTTTTAATTCCTCACTCTTTCTCGGGAAATTTGATTCAGAGTGGATTTGAATCGGGGCATTTTTATTTCGAAAACAAAAAACCAGCGTCTGTTCGAAGGTCACTTTCGAAGCAATTAAAAATTTTAATTGTAATTTTTTTAATTTTTTTGATTGGTCGATTAATTTTTATAATTGAATTTAGATGGCAAAGGCCTTCCATTAGAAATCTTGAATTTTTCTTTCCAGATCTGTTTAAGCTTCATTCCTGAGGAATAGCAAAAAAATTGAAGCATCGATTTATTTTGGCACACGCTGATATATGAGACAAGCTGATACATGAGACGCACGCACACATCAATTTAAACTACAGCGTTCACTCTATTTTGCCCGAATAATCTCTCCCAGGCTGGTTGCTTAACCAGAGGTTTCGCGCACAAAATTCTCGAGCTCGGAGTTCGAGTCTGAGTAGGGCAAGCGCTCGAGTGAGAAACTGGGGAAAGTTGCTTATATTGCCGCGTTGCTTGTTCGGAGGTCGGACTGTATAATACCTTGTACTGATCTTAAAAGATCCTGAAATTTTCAGAGAGGTGTTTTTTTTTCTTCAAAAATATAAATTTTTGAATTTTTAAAAATCGTGCAAAACCACGATAAACATTAAATTTTTTGTTAAATTTTTTTTATACAATACCTTGTACTGATCTTGAAGGATCCTGAAAATTACAGGATCTTTTAAGATCAGTACAAGGTGTTGTATAAACTAAATTTAGCCAAAAATTTAATGTTGATCGTGGATTTGCAAGATTTTTAAAAATTCAAAAATTTATATTTTGGGAACAAAAAAAAACACCTCTCGGAAAATTTCAAGATCTTTCAAGATCAGTACAAGGTATTGTATAAAAAAAATTGAACCAAAAATAAAATATGGAACTTGGATTTTTACGATTTTTCAAGATTCAAAATTCTCCATATTCATGATTTTTCAAAAAAAAAATTCGTAGACTCAAGTACACTCTTTAAAACGAATTGACAATGATTTTTCGTAACTATAATAGTTTTCAAGATATTTAAAAAAAAAAAACTTGACAGATTTGAAAAATTGTGAAATTTTGAATTTTTCATAACTTTCGAAAAAAAAAAAATATTTTTTTTTCCTTTGGTAGAACTTCGTCTTATTGAAAACGAAAACTTCTGACCGAATTTCATCGAAATTGAAAGGGATCGTTTCCAACGCTTGGTCAATTTGACATGCAATGACCCATAAATATATATGTCGATATACTTGTATATATACATAATGATGAGAATAATTACGCCCGGTGTCCTTGTCGTTGTCTGATACTCCTGGACGCTATATAACATTTTTATAAACATTAAAAAATGTTCGGAGCGGCATTGAGACTTTGAGCTTAAATATACATTTCCGTTATGGCTACTTTTTGCCCGTAAACGCGGGTTCGCACATGTGCACGCCGCGGCCCGCGGCACGAGCTTTGAATATATATGTGTCATTCCAGCCCAAGTGTGTAAACCCGTGACCCTGACCCTCTCGGTTTTATTTGATTTTTTCATATGATCGCATCGAGTCTAAAATACACCCTCATAATTTTTTCAGATTTTTCCAAACATCCCTTATTTAAAAAAATATTTTTTTTTTTTTAACGCCGTTTTTTTTAAATCTCAAAAAATTCCGAATAAACCGTGATAATGTATAAAATTTTCAAGCTATCACCCGTAGTGTGCAGATTTTTTTTCTCAAATAGCTCACCTTGAGCAGATACTGAATTATTTTGGTACTCAAATTGAGTATTCGCTCAAGGTGAGCTATTTGAGAATTTTTTGGAATTTTGAAAACGTCAATAGCTTGTAAAACACAGAAAAAAAATCTGCCCACTACGGGTGATAGCTTGAAATTTTTTATATATTATCACGGTTTTTTTAGCATTTTTTAGATTTTTAAAAAATGCCGTTTAAAAAAAAATTTTTTTTTTTTGAATCCATCACGTAAAACACAAAAAAAAACTGCCCACTACGGGTGATGGCTTGAAATTTTTTATATATTATCACGGTTTTTTCAGAATTTTTTTAGATTTTTAAAAAATAGCGTTTTTTTCCAGAAAAAATTTTTTTTTGAAATAAGGGATGTTTGGAAAAATGTGAAAAAATTATGAGGGTGTATTTGAGACTCAATGCGATCATATGAAAAAAAAATCAAATAAATCCGAGAGGGTCAGGGTCACGGGTTTACACACTTGGGCTGGAATGACACATATACATATATTCGAGGTCCCGCTCAACGGGACCCCCTTTTAGGCCGACCTCATTCGATTTTCTTGAAACTCGAGTATGTTTTAGTGTTGCCCGAAAGTGTATTGTATACCAATTTTCAGATCTCTAACTATAATACTTTTTGGAATACACCAAAAGTTATATTTCAAACTTTTTGCGTATTCAGCGCTTCGGAGCTTTGGCACGGCGCGAAATAAAATCGAAAAAATTCTTTGACAATAGCTTTCGAGCGGAAATTTCCTGCGCTTTCCGAAAAAAAATATCAGCGATTTCGAAAAAAAACGAATTTATCTAAATCTTGGCCAAAAACCGAAAAAAATTATTTACAAAAAAGAGCATAATTTAATTCGGCGGAACAATTTTTTTCATACGTTGTATATATCTGAGAAGTCACGATATAAATTTCAAGTTAGAACTCACATCCGTTTACTAATGCCAAGTCTTTTAGTAGGATAAAAATTCTTAAATATCGTGTTTTTCGTATTCAACAGTTCCCTGATGTATTATATAGCGTTTTTTTAACGAATTTCGAATTTTATAAATTCAATTTAATTAATTTAATTAAATAAATTGAATAAATTTGATTATTTAATTAATTAAATTTAATTAATTTAATAAATTTACTAAATTCGAAATTCGTGCTAAATTCGTACTAAATTCGAATTATGCTCTTTTTTGTAAATAATTTTTTTCGGTTTTTGGCCAAGATTTAGATAAATTCGTTTTTTTTTTCGAAATCGCTGATATTTTTTTTCGAAAAGCACAGGAAATTTCCGCTCGAAAGCTATTGTCAAAGAATTTTTTCGATTTTATTTCGCGCCGTGCCAAAGCTCCGAAGCGCTGAATACGCAAAAAGTTTGAAATATAACTTTTGGTGTATTCCAAAGAGTATTATAGTTAGAGATCTGAAAATTGGTATACAATATACTTTCGGGCAACACTAAAACATACTCGAGTTTCAAGAAAATCGAAAGAGGTCGGCCTAAAAGGGGTCCCGTTGAGCGGGAATACCCCATATATATATATATATAATCCCATTTTAATCTTACAGTTGGTTTATCTCGAAAAATACTGCTCCGATCAAAAATCGAGTAGAATAAAACTTTTAGGGTTCAAAAAGGGACGTTCAAAAAAAAAATATTTTTCGGTCCAAAATTAAGAATGTCGGTGTTAAGATGGCCGACATGTTTAAAAAAAAATAAAAACATGATTTTGTTCATCAAAAAATTTGTGAGCTCAAAACTAACAACTTATGTAGGAACATTTTTTTTTATGCAGTCCATAATATATCACCATTTTTTATTATTTTAGCGTTATCCGGGAGAACTTTCGACTCCAAACTCTTCTTGTCAGTGTATGAGTGTAGTTCAGTATCTGCTCACCTTGAGCAGATACTGAATTATCTTGGTACTCAAATTTAGTATCTGCTCAAGGTGAGCTATTTGAGAATTTTTTGGAATTTTGAGAACGTTAATAGCTTGTAAAACACAGGGAATTTTATATATTATCACGGTTTTTTCAGAATTTTTTTAGATTAAAAAAAGCAAACAAAAAAGAATTTTAATTCAATACGTAAAACACTACTATTTGCAGACTATAAAAAAATTGGCATGGTGGAGAATCCATTATTTCAAATGGATGGAATGGATTTCCATTATTTTAAATAACGAAATAGCGTGGATATTGATATTTTACCATTATATTAGTCGTAGACAGGGGAAAATAATGAAATACATAATTTCGTTTTGATACCGCGAAGACGATTCCAGGAACAAAACAGTATCATTGCTTCATTCCCAAAAATCATGCTTAAATCGAACTAAAAAGGTACTCATTGGCCATAAAAAGGTCGGTGTATCCAAAGAGGGTAAATTAATTCTTTCTTGCAATCGAGAGACGCGAGTAGCCTTTGACTCTAATTTGAATAGACTTCATCGGTGTACATGGGTCCATTGATAAAGTTCATTAAAATGTACAAAAAGATATTTAAAAAAATAAAAATGAAAAAAGGTTAAAAAATTGAAAGAGTACAAAAATTAAACACAAAAGCGGGCTTTAGAAAATATCTATAGATAGTCTCAATCCTGTTAATGTACAGAGAAACTTGTGTATTCATTTGGGGTGAAAAACGCATGGGAAGGAATGGATTCCCCACTGAGCCAATTTTTTTATAGTCTGTAAATATATCAAGTAAAAAACTGTTTGAACTACGGACAAATCAAAAATGTCAATTCTGAAAAAAAAATATCAAAACATTATTTGCTCCGAAAATGGCACATAGAGCATTTGGAGAAGTTCGTAAAAAATTTCAGTGAAAAGTACGTTGAAAATTCTAAATTTCATATTGTACTTTTTTTTCGTACGATGAATAATTTTCGAGTTACGAAATGGAACAAGAAATTTGTTTGTTTTTTTTTTGCGGTTAAAATATGTAATATAAAAGTCTGAAAAAAATCACGAATTTTCTTGACAGTTGGAACTACTTTATAAAAATGTTTATGCGATTTTTGGTGATTTCAAAAAATGGGGTGGCCGACTTAACGTGGAATGCCTCATATTATATATATATATATACACACAAAGGCATTGCCGCGGCTGTGTTTGTGCACATGTGAGGACCGGGCCTAAGAGAGCGAGGAACGAACAAAAAAGTAGACACTAATATTCCGCTTGCCGAACGTCGCGCAACCCTGTTACGTTACGAATCGATAGTTTTTGTACTCCGTCGCCTCAATGATATTTATTCCGCAAGAAAATGAACGACGTTGTGCATCAAACATATTCCTAACGATATCATTCGAATGTTTCTTCGTTAATCATTCGTCGGACGGTGGCTTTCTATTTCATTGTCAGACGCGGACTTTGTGGACTTGGATCTCGCTATTGTCAGAGGCCAAGGTCAAACCGAGTGACAGTTGTGCGAAATAATTTTGAAAATGACATCGGACTTTTTTTTTACAGCAAAGCAAAAAATGATTCATCAAGTTTCTACAAAGAATTTAAAAATAACACGAGACAAAAAGTTGACTCGTTAGGTGGTGAGAGTCTGCTAAAAAAATAGACGATGGTGTAACCAATTGTTATTCATTAGAGTTGTCCCCGAAAGTCTTGCTTTCCAAGAGAATTGTTTTTTTTTCTACATTTGGTGAAATAACGATTGGTCAAGATCTCGAGATGTACAGCTGGAAATATCTTACGGTAGATTGGCTTTCGAAATAACGTGCTCTGAAAAAGGTTTTTTTCAAAAATTCAGTTGAGTCGCAAACGGTAAAGATGTATCGGTAAGACTGCAATCCGGTAGAGTCGTCTCAACGTCAAAGTAGAGGTCCGTCGTTCGATAGAGTCGTCGCCAACGCCCGTTTTCTCGGTCAATTGTATTTTTTTTTCACATTATACAGCGTTTCAAACGGTAGCTGGTGATGCATCGACGGGCCTCTATCGTGGTAGATGTATTTCGGTAGAGTTATAATCGGTACAGATGCAAACGCGTCGTAGATTTTCAAGCAAATGCGCCGTCGCGGCACAAGTGACTTTCTCGCTGTTTACCACGCGCTCGCGACTCGAGCCAGGGGGGAGCAACTCACACCCGATTATAACCGAAAGAAAGTCGGTCCCGTTACGAAATAAGCGAGTGAGAATGTCGGCTATCTGGGTCGGGACAAAAGCGGAACTTCCGCGAGTCCGCGAGGCGAGCTGCTACTCGAGAGCCGGAGAACACGAGTAACGACCGATACGAGCGAAACATCGGATCGAACAAACATGTATAATACGAAGCTAGATACCAAAGGAACCGAGCAAATGCGTTACAAGGGTTTGCTCCTTGTTCGTGTACAGATATACTCGAACGCCGGCGTTGGTGCTTACCGCCGCGCCGTAGCGGCCTCGTAACGGACCCGCTACGCCGATTTTACGAAACCAAGAGAGCACGATTTCGAAACTTTTGAGCAACGCTTCACATCGGACTTGAGAAATCGGCCAGGGAAGGCGATAAAGTCTATATACATACATATGGGTCATTCCATGTCAAATCGGCCAAGAGTTGGAATCGACCCCTTTCAATTTCGATGAAATTTGGTCGGGAGTTTTCGTTTTTTAATAAAACCAAGTTCTACCAAAGGAAAAAAATTAAAATTTTTGTTTCGAAAGTTACGCAAAATTCAGATATTCACAATTTTTCAAATCTTTAAAGTTTATTTTTCAAATATCTCGAAAACTATTATAGTTACGAAAAATCGTTCCAAATTCGTCTTAAGGAGTATACTCGGGGCTACGAAAAAAAAATATTCCGATAAAATTTTTTGAAAAATTATGAATTTGGAGAATTTTGAATTTTCAAAAATCGTGAAAATCCAAGTTCCGTATTTTATTTTTGGTTTAATTTTTTTTTGTTTATTTTTTTTTATACAATACCTTGTACCGATCTTAAAAGATTCTGAAATTTTCAGAGAGGTTTTTTTTTCCAAAAATATAAATTTTTTAATTTTAAAGATCGTGCAAATTCACGATCAACGTCAAATATTTGGTTATACAATACCTTGTACTGATCTTGAAAGATCCTGAAATATTCAGGATGGTGTTTTTGTTTCAAAAATATAAATAAATAAAAACATTTTTTTAACTGCCATTAATTGAAATCTTTACTGCTCAAAATTACAGAATTACATGATTGCTCGACTCTAGTTGACTCGGAAGAAGAACAAAAAAAAATTTTTTTTACAAAAATTCAAATTTTTTTATTTTTGAACCAAAAACGCACCATCTTGAAAATTTCAGGATTTTCGAAAAAAAACACCTCTCTGAAAATTTCAGGATCTTTCAAGATCAATGCAAGGTATTGCATTAAAAAAATTAAACCAAAAATGAAATACGGAACTTGGATTTTCACGATGTTTGAAAATTCAAAATCGATTCCAACTCTTGGTCGATTTGACATGGAATGACCCATATATATATTATTATGCGAATACGGAACATTCCAAGACCGAATGAGCGGGTCCTTTGGCTATTCGGGCCGCAATTTTTTATCGTACACCAAAACCCTTGAGGATGCAGTTTTCTTTTTTAAGCATACAACATCGAATAATGCGAATGACAGAATCATTTTTAATCAACGAATTGACATCGGTTATTCATTAGCCGAGCCTCTGCATTTTCCGAATGCGAGGGGCCGTTCACATGGGAAATCATTGAACAATTTTATCAGAAATCAGACGGGCAATCGCTTCGAGTCGCTGAAAATCACGCGAATCATAAAGAAATGACCTGATTTCGGGAATCGGAAATCACGAAAATCACAAGAAATCGATTCCTTTTGAAAATCTATGAACCACGGAATCAGCGAGTGAGCAGCTCGGCGTCACATTTTTCTTTTCCCGCAAACCGAGTCCGTGGTGTCCGTTTCAATTCCCCAAGCTTCTCACCGTTTCAAAAGCTTTTTACGAACGACAGCGCCATTCGAATACCGATAAATCGGTTCGTTTTTTTTTTTCTCACGAGCATGAGGAATCTATTGGTTCGTATTAATGTTAATTTTGTACTAAAATTGTTTAGAAACGTGTTTGAAAAAAAAATCAATAACACGCTGAAACGACCTTTGTCCATTTCCTCGTTTTAATTGCCACTATATATTTGTCAAAAATTGACAAATGGAAAAACGTTAACTGCGATTTTGATCGATATATATTATATTTGAAAATGAGGGTATACGCGAATGTTGTCTTTTGCTCCTTCGTGATATCGAAGGAGCAAAAGACGAAAAGCGTTTACCCGGCAACTACGTTTTTACTCAACTCGATCAATCAATTTGACAAATATACACGGGAATCATGATGCCGACGTCGGAGTCGGAGACGGCGGCGCGACACGAAAGCCACCCGGTGACTACCGCACATCCGTGTATAGTTCAGTATAGGCAAAGTAGTAAAACTGGGTCGAAACGTGAGTGCGCGCGTGTATATTCACATATATATGGGGTATTCGGAGTCAACTTATCCATGACCATAATCATCGACCCAGGAATGGAATTATCCTTCTGTACAATGACTGCCGGTTTATGGATTTCGATTGAAAATTCCCATTTTAGATCCCCCCGAGTCGAAATTTTTGACCTCCCTTCAACACCCGAGGCTTCGTCACAAGATTAGGAGAGTATCGGGCATCGAAGCGAGGGTACAGCGTATAGATGAGGGATATGTCAGGGCCTCGGTAAAGTCTCAAAAAGTCTCGAAAGTAGACTTTTTCCCCAAAGGAGGCCCATGAGGGTACGAATAGAACCTCCGAAACCTCGCTTGGGCCTATTTTAGCCCTGCCGCAAGGCCTCCGGAACCTCGCTTGAGCCTCTTCCAGGTCTCCCTCAAAACCTCCTAGGCCTCCTTTAAGCCTATTCCAGCTCTCACCCAAAACCTCCTGGGCCTCCTTTAGGCCTATTGCGGCTCTCTCGCAAATCCTCCTGGCTCTCCTTTCGGCCTGCTGCGAATGTACCGTAGACCCTCCAGGGCCTCAGACCCTCCGACCAATGGTACACGGAGTAGGGATAAGTAACGGGAATATATATATGAATGTTTCACATATGTAGGGATAGTATCATTTATTTATGTTATATCACGTTCAACATTATTACAAATTAAACTTACTGAAAATGGACAGAAAGAAAACCAATTTTTTTTTTTTAGTATCAACTATAATTAATGCGATAAGGCTTACTAGGAATTGCAATTTATAATATCTCTTAAATATATATTTGAACGTAACAACATATTAATTTTTTTTTAAATATATTTTTTCTTTTCTACCTCGTCAGGTGTACTACTTGCCTCCTCTTCTCGCACTAGTGTCGAACGGTTGTTGAACGGGGAAGTATGCATCAGAAGATTGCACGTCTTCCCATACCCGACGATCCTTTGAAGTTTCCTCTGCAAGTACCATTCACGCAGCAATACAAGCCACTTTTTCGGCTTTTTGCACACCTTCCATCTTTTTTTTCATTGATGATTGCAGTGGTGAAAATTGTCGCTTGCGGACCCGCTATCTCGCCTGTTGACGCATTGGCGGGAGATATTTTTCACAGCTCGTCACGATTATCTGAAATATATAATCCACCACGTGTTCACAAGGGTTCAGTTTGCTAGGTTTACTTAAGTTGACTACCAGCGTTTTGACTTTTTTCTTACCAATTATTGAACAATGACGTAGTAGCAGGAACGCTTGTTTGTCTACGAGTCCACCCACGTGATTCTCGTTCGATCACAGACAACGCAATGATTTTTCGGAATTTGAATAAGTTCCAAAGCGTCATACAAGTTTTCGAGTCTCGACCACCTTTTTTCTTTGGATCTTTTTCTGGGTTTTGATAAACCACAAGGGCGCACAAGTCTCTTCACTTTCGTGCTGATCGTCGAATTGTTTTTTTCTTATTATCAACGATTGATTATCCTCAACTATAAAATATCCAATCGAACATGAAAAAATATGAAAAACTATACGTGTGCTTGAGACAAGAGACTACACGAGACTGGTGCCGGGATGGCGGGAAGTCGTAACGTGCTCAAGCAAGCAGAGACGCGCACTCACACAGAAAGAAAAGGGCACAGGCACATACACACAGACACAGAATTCGCACGCTAGTGAACGACGCACAACATCACTTTGTCGCCTTTGCGGCAAAATGCCACAAAAACACTACGAGCATCAACACACAATGGGTTACCGATGAGGCCTCTGAGGGTGAACCGAGGGTTTTGGACCAAAAAACGATGGAGACAACGACTTGGAATCGAAAGGAGGTTACGGAGGCCTGTATCACTGATACGTTAGATCGAAAAGAGGCCTAGGAGGCCTGCCCGAGGTTGAGTGGAATCGAACGGAGGCCTCTCGGAGGCACCGGATTCGACAAATGGGGTTCCGTAGGTCCAACGGAGGCCGGCGGCTTGTACATTACAAAGGAAATGAGACCTACGGGCATTCAAGGGAGGCTAAAAATTTCGACTCGGGCCCCGATGGAAAAAATAATAATAATTAAAAAATTATGATTGATGGAAAAATCTTTAAAAACCCGACAAGACTCGCCAACCTTGATACGATCATGGAATAAATTCCCGAGCGAATCGTTGCGACGCCACGAAAATAAGCTTTGTCAATTCATTTTCAGTGAGTTTCACGTTTGGCTCGTGTACTTGTAATTTCAAGACCTTGATGAAGACCTTGAAAAACATTCCAACGAATTTTCACTTGAAAAATTTCTTAGAAAGAATCAGTTTAATTGATAAATAAATAATTGCCGCTGCATTACAATGTAGCAAACTTCAGCGTCGTTGTATCATGTTATACCGTGTGGTTTGTATTTGAGAATATAAGTCAACAGATGGATGAAAAAAAAGTACGATCATGGTCACTGTACACGCGCTCACCACCTTGACACGGATCTTCGTGTCTGCGGGTTTTGAGTCCCGAGAGGGCGATATCGCGCTGTCGTTCTTGAATTTGATCGGCCGTGGATCGCAAAAAAGTCGCCATTTTGATCTTGATGATTTTTTAAAAATTAATTTACATCGAAAGGGCATCTTGCATCTTCGGCATCGATTTTACTGGATGTAGATCGTTGAAAAAAAATTCTGACGGCGGAATTTAAATTATTCTTGAATCCTCGATCGAATCTTGGGCCATGTGTGAATCGTTGACCCTGGAAACGAGCATTCGTCACCCGCAGCTTCTATTTTATTTTATTTCGAGAGATTATGATTTTGATCCTTGAAAAAAAATTTCGTGTGGGTCTCACTCCGATGAGTTTGGCATTCCAGTGTCGTGAAAATAAAATTTTGGCAATTGAAATAAAGACAAATTTTGTAAATTTTGTAATAAATATTGTGACGAAACTTGAAGGGCATTGAGTTCGTCGAATGGGATATTGTGTTACAGAGGTGAGGAAGGGCGGGCAATAACGCAGCGAATTTACCGTTTTATCGATTCAAAGAATCAATTTTTCATGGTCCTCTGAAAAAAATGACCGCAACGAACCTCAGTGTCGACAAAAGTAGCGATTACGTTTTACACTTTTACATTCATTTGTATTCAAACTTTGTCAAAATTATGTAAATACTCGTCAAATAAAATGTGCAACTTCCTAATATTTTCCTCCCCCAAAAATGATGGAGGAAAACGTCCGAATTTTCAATTTGCTCGATTATTTCGTGATTTATTATTTTTCGGTGATCGAAGCCCACAAATTAAACACCACATTTTTCAAATACCGGTCAGGTCAGCTTGAATTTTGTGATGAAAAAAACAGCGTCAATGTGCAATAATAATTTTTATCGTCAATTCGAGCAAGTTTTTTTCGCTGAAATCATATCTTTTTTTTTTAATTTGTGTTTCAGTAAATTTAGCGGACAGCGGGGGTCAGCGAGTCGACATGACCCATTTCGATCTTCTCAAAGTCCTCGGAACAGGAGGTGAGATAATTTTTTTTCCATCCCTCTTTGCGTCTTGTATATTTTCCTTGATAATACACATTTATAAATAATCTGTATAAAATTTTCAAGTTTTTCGTTTGTATTGATTCCCAATAACGAAGCATTTTTATTGCAACAAAAATATTTACGTCAAAAAACAAGAAAAAACTGCAACGTGATTTTTTTTATAACATTTGGATTTATTGATCTCATTGGGCTTTATTCATATACTTTATTGCCAAGATCTCTATACAAATGTGGAATAGAGTTATTTATTTTATGTATATTTAAAACGAATTTCTTCTTTGTCATTTGTCAAATTTTTATTTTTGGGGCATTTTTATTTTTATATTCGTAGATTCGTGTTTTGAGGGGGGGGGGGGGGCGGCGGCGGCGGCGGCGGAATACATCGACGTGAGGTTTTAAAAGAAAAAAATTAACAATTAAAAATAAAAAAATTTTTCCGCATTTTGGGTTCGTAATCGTTGAAGCTTCGATACCACAAAAATTGTGTCATCGGAATGAACCAAACGACATTATTCAAGTTCAGTTACAATCTTTGCGCACAAAAAATGAAATTAAAAAAATTGAAAATACAATTACGAGCACTTGAAATTTTGCTATTTTTGGTTTTCTGAAAAGTCGCTAAAAATGAGCCTATTTTTTTTTATTTTTTAAATTAATTTACGTCATTCACGTTTTAAAAGCATATTTCGATGAGAAATTCATCGCTGATGACAAATTACGAAAGCCGCTGTAAAAAATGTCGATGAAGATTTCGCGTTTTTGGGGAAATTATTTACAGTAGATCTCTATTCAATGTAATGTAACATTATATACACTTACATTTTTCAATTATCTTGGGAATTTTAAGAAAAAAAAACATTTCACAGAATCTATCGATCGTTATCGACGATTTAAATGAAATTTTCATCTTGTTCGTATGATTCGCAGCTTACGGCAAAGTATTTCTCGTTCGCAAGAGAACGGGCGCGGACGCTGGACGTCTCTACGCGATGAAAGTTCTCAAGAAAGCGTCAATCGTGCAGAAAAAAAAGACAACGGAACATACGAAAACCGAGCGACAGGTTCTCGAGGCTGTACGAGACAGTCCGTTTCTCGTGACCCTACATTATGCCTTTCAAACGGACGCTAAGCTTCACTTGATTCTCGGTAAGATTTCTCTTCCTTCGATGAAACATTGATATCACGATATATATCGTGATATCTCGCAAGTATCGTAGTTCTTTTATTCGGGTTTTGATCGGTCGACGGTCCGAACGGTTGGTTAAAAAAAAAACCCCTCATAAATTTAATCAAGATCGATTATTCGCAATAAAATCGAAATTCCAATTCCAATCCTGAGAATTCAACAAAATGAGAGCCTAATTTATCGAATAAATATTTAAAATATTTCAATTTTAATAAAATAGAAAGTTTCAAGTTTTTCGGTACGCTATCGCGCGTCAACTGGTGCGGAGGGAAAAAGAATAGACAATGAAAAAAAAAATTGAACAAAAAAAGTTTGTGCCAATCAATGGAAAATGGTGATTTACCGTTCGCTCGAACAAAATCGATTTATCGTATTCGCAGATTACGTAAGCGGCGGCGAATTGTTCACTCATTTGTATCAACGAGAACACTTTACCGAGGACGAAGTTAGAATATACATAGGGGAGATTATTCTCGCACTGGAACATCTTCACAAGGTTTGCATTTTTTTTCTTCGCTGCATAATTTTTTTTCAAAATTACGTTCGTTCTTCGTTATCGAAATTTCAAAAAATACTTCCATACGTGACGAGTAGAAATGATGAAATTTACAGAAATAAATATAAATTATATTTGTACAAAATTTGTCATTTCGATATCCGTGTCGCGTTTTCGTTCGTTTCGCTCTTTATTTTCATTTTCGCCCTTCCATTTGCAGTTGGGAATCATTTATCGTGACATAAAATTGGAAAATATCCTTCTGGATCGTGAGGGACACATCGTACTGACGGATTTTGGTCTCAGCAAGGAATTTTTGCCCCACGAGAGAGACAACAACGCACGCGCCTATTCATTCTGCGGTACGATAGAGTACATGGCACCGGAAGTCGTTCGCGGTGGATCAGCCGGTCACGATATCGTAAGCCAGAAGAAAAGAAAGTCCCCCTCATAATCTGAATATCATTCGAACGACGACACTGATTTCACGTAATTTTGTCCGATCATCATTTCTGAAAATTCATTCCTGCCTCCTGGCAGATTGCAGGACCTCGAAGATATATATATATATTTTTCAAATTGAAATTTATTTTTCGTTTATTTTACTTTTTTCACAGGCCGTCGATTGGTGGAGCGTGGGTGTTTTGACGTACGAACTTTTGACCGGTGCATCGCCGTTCACCGTCGAGGGTGAGAAAAATACGCAACAAGAGATATCACGACGTATATTGAAGACCGAACCACCGATACCGCATCACCTGGGCTCGTCCGTGAGAAATTTCATTTCTCGATTACTCGTCAAAGATCCGCGTCAGAGACTCGGCGGTGGTCCTCGCGATGCTCGCGAGCTCAAGGAACATTCTTTCTTCAAAAAATCGTCGTCGACGTTCAGCTGGGAGGCACTCGAGTCACGGAAAATACCACCGCCCTTTGTGCCGAGAATAGCCCACGAGCTCGATACGAGCAATTTTTCCGATGAATTTACGAAAATGGTCGCGGCCGACAGTCCAGCTGTCGTGCCACCGAATTACGACAAAATATTTCGGGTAAATTCTTTCGATCATTCGCACTATCCGCATCCGTTGAATTTCGCGAAGCCTCGAATACGTCGAACAAACGCGTTGAAAAAGTGCAAATTACAATTTGCCCATGGTGAATTTCTGAAATCGCTAAATTCGCCATAATCACTCGTCCGATATCGATTTTTTTACTCGTCGGTCAAATTGGCGTACCGGTTGATCGGTAACGAAATACCCGATTGACAAATTTTTTCTCAACCGATGTGAAAGCATTATCTTCGTGTATCTCCGCACGAAGGTCATAACGAAAAAATCCGTGAAAATTTGGAATTTGC
Source organism: Alloplasta piceator (assembly GCA_946863875.1). Classification (NCBI taxonomy): domain Eukaryota; kingdom Metazoa; phylum Arthropoda; class Insecta; order Hymenoptera; family Ichneumonidae; genus Alloplasta; species Alloplasta piceator. The sequence continues at coordinate 126,154 of OX333075.1, read as the reverse complement.
AAATAGTTTTCCAATTAAAAAAAAAAAAAAATCAAATCTCCAAATATTTTTCTTCGTTACTCATTCATTTTCTTTGACAGGGTTACTCGTACGTCGCGCCATCGATAATATTCGGCGAGAACGCCGTGAGCGATGAGCTATCGAAGGATACGGAAGAAACGAACAACGATGATCATCGCCCGTCATTGTCGGACGTGTTCGCCGTGCGTTTCGAGGAATCGACTTTCTTTCACGTATACGAGTTGGATCCACGCGAGGAGGCTCTCGGTGACGGTAGTTTTTCCGTTTGTCGTCGTTGTCGAAATCGTCGGACGAATCAGGAATACGCTGTGAAGATAGTGAGTCGCCGCGTCGATTGTGGCCGCGAGGCTAATTTATTGCGCGCCTGTCAAGGTCATCCGAACGTCGTGAAGCTCATCGACGTTTATCAAGATCGCGCGCACACGTATATCGTAATGGAATTATTATCGGGCGGTGAGTTGTTACGAGGTGGAAGAAATTATACGGAAACCGAGGCGCGTCGAGTAATGAGACAATTGGCATCGGCGGTGAAATTCATGCATTCGCGGGGTGTCGTTCATCGCGATTTGAAACCCGAAAATTTGGTCTACGCGCACGAGGCCAACGATTCGATGGTCAAAGTAGTTGATTTTGGCTTCGCTCGATTGAAGAGAGCCTGCGAGCCGCTTCACACGCCCTGCTTCACTCTTCCTTACGCGGCACCCGAAGTTCTCGCGCGACAGGGCTACGACGAGAGTTGCGACCTCTGGAGTCTCGGTGCTGTTCTGTATTCTCTATTGTCGGGTAGTCCACCTTTTCGCGCTGGCTCGCCGGATCTCGCGTCTCGCGTGAGAAACGGTGAAATGGATTTCAATGCGCCAGCCTGGAGTCGCGTGTCGGACGCTGCAAAATCCGTCACGAGAGGATTACTCGTGGCTGATCCGAACGAACGTTTGACCGCCGATGAACTTGCCGATCATCATTGGCTCACCGGTAATGATGAAACAACTTCCGTTGTGAGATACGATCCTTCGACGAGCACCGGAAGTACGAGTTGTCTCGTTCTTGATCGCGAGATTCGCGAGAAAACGGCAAATTTTCGTTTGCGCGAGGTCGATGGTGCAAAATTGGCGCAGAGACGAAAATTACACAAACGCTCGACATCGAGCTCGGTATCGTCATCCGCGTCGACAACTTCATCGAGCACATCCGTACGGATAATTCGAACGATCGGCGCAACGACGAGTACAACGACCACAACGACGAATGCATCCTCGTCGTCGCCCGCTCAACCGAGTGCTTTTGACTTTTCCGATCACAAGGTCAACGAGTACGTAAGCTCATTGTCGTCATCATCGTCGTCGTCCTCGTCGTCGTCGTCGTCGTCATCGTCGTCGTCGTCGTCGTCGTCGTCGTCGTCGTCTTCTCCGTCGTCGTTGTTGGATATGAATTCATCGAGATCACGCGTCAAAGAGAGTAGGCGCAACGACGATGATGAGCCAAGAGCAAAAAGACGAAAACGCGATTGTAACGCGAAGAAAAATGCACGAAATAATGGCAGTGGTAGCGATGGTCCTGTAACGAGATCGAGAAAACGTAAACTCGATGAGAACGCTGGTGGATCTTCCGGGAGTTCACTCGAGTGCGATAATTTGCACGCCACCGACCAGGATATTAATGTTCATAGGAAACAAAAAAATGCTAAGAGACCAAGACGAGGGGCACACGCGCCCATTGCGGTCGAGTAATTTTCGGACGTTATTTCTTTTTTCGATTCTTTGCGATCAAGATTCTTGCGAATTTGCAAGATCTCCAAAATTCAAGACTATTCGAGCCAATTGAGCGTAAATTCGTAAGCAGTTGCGACGGAATTTTGACATTTTTTGTTTTTTTTTTTATTCGTCTGCGGGATCGAAACGCGAGGAAATTGTTCAATTAACTTTTTTCATTATTTTTTGTCAATATTAACCGGGGTATTTCATTTGATTCTTACGAACCTCGCGCGACGATGATCGCCGGTTTGTTTCTGTCATCTTGCGAGGAATCGATAAGTATGACGAAACTTCGATGATTGTGTATTGGAAAGGTTGAAAAACATGCGTAATTTTTTTGGAAATTCGCAACGAGCTGCTCGGATTGAAGGTGAAATATTGTTAACTCGATCACTTTTTTTTTTTAATAGATAAAATTTATATATTTTCGAATAGAAAAATTCAAATGAAGATGTCATCGGAAATCCGGCGATTTATCGATAATATTGCGTTGAACGGGGTCGCTGGCCTGATTCCTATCTCGTACGATTAAAAAACGATTATACGGATGAATTTTTCAGTGCCGTATTTGGGAAAATTTACGATTATCGCGGGTATCGAATTTTTCATCGGATCAATTTGGAAGAATGACTTTGGTTGTGAAATTTGGGAAAGCGGAAAAACTCTGAGACACACACACACACACGCACACACACATTTATCTAGATAAACGGGCATTATTTTTTCGAGCTGAAATTACGATACCTCGTTAAATATATGGTGGATTGCGAGTCCACCACACGAATTTTTTCACCCTCACCCTCTCGAATTTTCTTCCGATTTCGTTTATCATTTTACCGCGACTAAAAAGCACTTTCGATATTTTCTTAGACTCGTTCCAGCGACTATTTATTTCTTCGTGATAATTTCTAACGATTAATAACGTCATGGCTTATAATCCCAAACTAAAGTCTCCAAAAGACAAAAATTTATATGGATTTTCATGAGTCGTAGTGGGAAAATTGTTTTTAGCTAGGATCGCACCCTTTTTCGATGCGGAAAATTTTTTGAAAAATTAATAAGTAATTTAGGGTCACCCCATGCAGGTGCCAAAATAAAGCCCACATTTTATAACTTGGAAATATAATTAAAAAAATATATAATCATAATTATAGTAAATAACCGAAAATTATAACAGATTGTAATTATATATATTATATAGTTATGAGAGTTTACATTATTTTATAATTTTTCAAAAATTTTGCAATAAAGGATCACATCGACGAAGCGTACAATCTCAGGGAAAATAAAATTTCCCCACTGTGGCTTGACCTGCAAATTTCCATAAGACATTGCCGAGTTCTTACAGACTTTTAAGATTTTTTTTAATTGAAAAAAAAAACAGCCGATGGAAAAAGTTGAAAGTGATTTTCAGCTGTAGAATTGTAGAAAAAATAATAAATCATTAGGGTGAATCCTTGATCGCGTTGACTCGAGAACACCCCACATTGAACCGATTATTTGAAATATCAGCGAGATAGAATTAATCGTCGATAAAAAAAAAATTATACAATGACGCGTTGGTGATTTTTACAAGTCGAGTTTCACAGTTGGTCAAAGTTTATACATGTATTTTTCTTACGAATTCGCGGATAGTTGAATTGTTGTGCGCTTAGAATAAAAAAAAAAAAAACGGTCGAATTAAAAAATACGACGAGTGAAAAATGTAAAAAAAAATATATCCATATATTCGACCAATTTTCATTCGCATAGTCACATGTAAAAAGAAATATTAAGAAATGAGTTCCTTCCAAGCCTCGCCTCGAGAGTCCACACTCGTTTATAGCACTATTGGGAACTCCAAAAAAAACTAAATAACAATGGTGCCACGACGGAAGCAAAATATCCGTTTGACGGAGACACACACACACACACACACACACACACACACACATATATATATTAATATACAAGATGTCGAAAATAATATATTGAATTATGAATACCGAAGCAAAGAGAGAGAAAAAAACAGTAAATTCGTCGCTGAATGTTTTATCCAAGTCTCTCCGAGTTCCCAATAGTCGTTTGAGTAATAATGATAATCATAATATTAATAATATAATATTAATATAACGAGAGGATGATACGTTGGTTAATCGGTCGATTTCCGCATCCGAAAAATTTACTCTCCTTAAACGTGTGCCTCTGTCGTGAAAGAACATTTTTTCTCCTAAAACTAATTGAGTCGAATTCATTCACGATTGTAACGAAGTGGAATTTTGCCTTTGAATCTTTGAAAAAAATGCACATATATATTAAATTAACATTATAAAAACAAAACTCTAACTATTTTACCTGATGTATGGTAATCGCTGTGAGAGATGAACGAACAGTAGGAGGAAGAAAAGACGATAAAGTGACGAAGACTGAAAAGGTTGTACGCCAACTCAGGGAACAGCATGCTTACACGAGAAACGTCTTGTAAAATTGCGATATCAATATTGAGAGAAAAAAAAATAATGCTCGCACGCACATCTCTCCACCAAAGACGACTGAAGCAACGATGTGCTGTACGACCAAAAAAATAAAAAAAAATAGAAAACATTTGAATCGAGCAGGAGGAGGAGGAGGAGGAGGATGAGGAGGAGAATGTATACTCGATGAAACGTAATTCTATAACGAAAATTTGAGACGCGAAACTTAGTTAGTGTATTTAAATTAAGTATACGAGGGGAAAGAAGGATGAAGAAACAAAAAAACTTAAAAATCATATGTATTATATATATGAAGAAGTAGATGTAAAAAGGTATATTTAATACGATATTAGAGAGAAAGAACTATTCTTTACCAAGATGATATATACACACACATATATATGAACATATACATATATTTTTGTTTAGAAAAATAAGAGTCATTATGATTAATCCAAATTATCCAATGTAGATGGGAGAAAATCGCTTTGTTCCAACGGGATCGACGATTTGTGCATTGTTAACGATTCTTTTGAAAAAAAATATGCATATACATTTCATTTATGTTGTTGTTATTATTAATATTATTATTATTATTATTATTATTATTATTATTATTACATGGAAGTTCTATGAAAGTTACACATCTGAGAAACAAAAATCAGCTTGTGCGTTACGTCCGTAAGCGACGCTGTTCCGTTTGTATCAAGTACACGAAAAAGATACCTTTGTTACTACTGATTGTTAAATATATCATGCAATGTTATGAGTTTCCGTTAATCTTATTATCGACCTAATCGTTAATTACGAATGGGGCCTTTGAATGAATTCGACAATCCGTGCCAATATAATTGTGGAATAATTTGTACTTTTTCTGCAAAACTAATGAGTTGGCTATACAAATTTACTAAAATCTTTACGATAATTCCATAAACCCAAATAACATTTCCAACACTTGTCATCAAAATTGGGGAAAAAACGACGCGAAAATATTTATTTTCTCAAAAAATATGTTCTTTAAACTCTAATATAGATTACGAAATCAAAACAACAAATATAATCTTTATAGTTTGCAAAGAACGCATCATTATGAATGAATCCCAAAAAAACATGAAACAAACTATTTGAATTTCACCGCCATAATCCTCGAGAGCCCGATTAGTCGAGAGATTTCGCGGCATCCCGTGAGACCAACCAATGGCTTGTCGAGAGCCAAGCGTCGGTAGCTTGGTAGGGGGTTAGCGTTGCCGCGTTGCCGGCAGCCGGCGTCGTGAGCTGCACTGAGCAGTCGTGAACAGTCGTGAGTCCCCGGCAGATACCGTTTGTCCGTTGACCGAAGTAGTCGACGCAATACAAAACGATAGGCACGCCGGGCAGCGCGTTAACCGTAAAAGCCCCCCCCCCCCCTTTTCCAACACGATAAATCACCGACGCGGTGCGTGCTGTCGGGCGTTTTACCCGCCGAAGAGTACTTTTTTTTTCTTCCTCATTTTCACGACCTCATCGTCCGATGAGAAGGACACAAACGGAGCCTTAACGTCCGATCGAGTGTTTTTTTTTGTTTCTCGTTGTTTCGTTTTGTTCCCATTGTGCAAAGAAGAATCGTGCGTAGTACCGGGGAGAGCGGAGATAAGATCACGTCGCAATCGGTTCGTCCATTAGTTCAACATAGTACGGTCGTGGGGAAAGAACAAAAATCGTAACGCAATGTCGACGAAATCGAGCAAAAAGACGGCGGCTGCGTCATCCTCGTCGAGCGCGTCTGTACAGTCGCCAGAGCCGAGCATATCAACGCCTATCGGACGGCGTCCCGGCAGTCCGTTGAGTCCAACGCGATATTCGAGACTCCAGGAAAAACAGGATCTCGCCAATCTGAATGATCGCCTTGCCTGTTACATCGAAAAAGTCCGTCATTTGGAATCGGAAAATTCAAGATTAACGCGCGAGGTACAGACATCACAGGAAATCGTGACGCGCGAAGTATCCAACATAAAGTCCATGTACGAGCACGAATTGTCCGACGCGAGAAAATTACTCGACGATACAGCGAGAGAAAGAGCCAAACTCGAAATTGACACTAAACGCTTGTGGGACGACAGCGAGGATCTTAAGACTAAGTGAGTTTTGGAAGTTACGTAAATTTACTTATTTTTTTTCAATATTTTTGTCAATAGGTTATACCGGATCGGATGATCGAGAACAAGGATCTTTGTGTATCGTTCCAATCGTTGTATATTTCTACAGAAATTTTCTATTGCAGAAAGTAACATCCGAAGAATACTCGGTAATTTTTTTGGGCAAAAATATTTCACGGTAACCGAGTCGAAAGAGATTCTCCGCGGCGGTATTTTCCAAACTGATTATCGAAAATTGAAAATTGAGTTACTTTATCGTACGATCGGTGGGAGGAATTTCCAAAATATCAAAGGCAGATAAAATTGTGGTTGTTCGGAGTAAATTCTTCGATGTTTGGAATATGTTTCGAGCTTCGATGGCAAGGAACATGGAATTAACGTTCGACGATGTAAACAGCCTCTGTGAATTTTAAGTCGATCGTCTAGAAATTTTTTGGAAACATCTTTGAGATATACACGATTGTACGATACGCGTGGTTTTTCGTACGAAAAGTCCCTATTCATTGTACTTGATATCAGGTTAGAATCGTTTTCGACCGCCGCCGTAAGACAATTTTGACCCTCGTAAGATTCGTTTCTCAATGATTCGCCGGAAGTTTCGGGCCGGATCTCGAAATAGTTTGTTGTTTCTGATACTTTTCTCAGTCCCAAGATCCCAAAAACTTGACGAGGCGATAAATATACGAGGAAAGAAGGGTCAAAATTGACCATATGTATTTGGATTCTTTACGGAACGGTAGATCCCCGCGAAGTCATTTACACGTGAATTATTGCCATTTTCTTTCCAAGGATTGTTTCAATGACGATTGTGACGGCGAACCACGCACGGCGAACTGCCGATACAAGGTCAATCGCGAGATGTGCGATCTCAGGATTCGATACCCTTAACCTCCTTGAGATTTTTTCTGGTATATAAAAAAGTAGGTCACGTCGGGTGAGCGCCCGCCGCTTGAGACGCTACGATCGCGAGCGTAAATACATGTGCGTGTGCGTGCGCTACCGATGAGTTTTTTTGCCATACGTATTTATATCTATGACATTTCTTATATCGATAGCTAGCTCATGAAAATTGGGATAACGCGAAAAGTTGTATGATATTTATAGAGAGCACATTCTTTTGCCAATTTCTTTTGATTAATTTCAATCACGAAATATCGATCGGAAGATGAAATTTTGAAAAACAAAATATTCAATCTTGACGGCATTTCGGCGTTCGATGGAAAATTGACTCTGTAAGAAGAGTTCTCGATTCATTGTACAAATTCGAATTATTTTAACTAAAAAATTGTGCGAATATCCTGGAATTTTCTTAAATTTTGTATCAAAGTCCCCGAACATTCATTCTTGAAAGATATCGTATACCGTGTTGACATTCCATTCAAATAGGTCATCGACACATCGGAAAAAAAATGGCCGCCCGAAGGAGAAATTTGATATGTACCATTGACGAATATTTTTCGGAAAAAGCTCGATCCAAAAGTTAACGTTAGCGGATAATTATTTTCTTCCAAAAATTAATATCAGACGATACATTTTAATCGGCATCAGAGTCGGTACATGTCTATGCGTCGGATGTCTCTGGCGAATAATATAAATTATTATTAATATTGTGCCGTGATATCCGGTAGCAATGGGAACCAAGGTCTCTTACCCGAGTTTGGGAGAATTGAAAAAAAAAATCCGAATTTATATATCGTGTTTATGGCTCACGGAAGGTCCAACCATATGGACATATGGATTTATGCACGTACGAGCGAGTGGTAAAGCGCGCGCGAGAAATCGGCTTTTCGTGAGAGCACGCAGAGGGCGACATCGTCGGGCGTGTCTCACACGTGTCTCATCAACCCCATAGCGGGGAATGAATATGAGGCGATCCATGTCACTAACGCCAGTTGAAAAAAAAAATTCCACAAATAATTTAGAAACATCGAGTTACTTTATTGAAAAGTATTCACCGAGTGCGGAAATTTTAAAATATTTGGCAGGATTTGACGTATTTACATTTGTAAAACACAAAAATCCGCGTCTTTTTATGGCCTTCCGGAAATTAATTTAGATTTTATTGAGCAAGTCGAACGTCCGTTTCAGGGCAAAATATGAAAACCTATTTTTTTTTCTCAAAGAAAGATTCTCGTTATTATTATTTTTTTTTTAATGTCCCCGAATTGTAAATACGCAAAACGAATTTTTAGTAATTTTTTAGATCATGGGATTCCTAAACGCCGTGAAGTAACAGCTATTTTTTATATTTTTTATTAATGTATTAATTTTTAAAAAAACTGTTACATCACGGTGTTCAGGAATCCCATGATATAAAAAATACCAAAAATTCGTTTTTCGTATTCACAATTCGGGGAAATTAAAAAAAATAAAATAACGAGTGTCTTTCCTTGAGAAAAGAAATATTTTTGCATATGTTGCGCTGAAACGGACGTTCGACTTGCTCAATAAAATCTAATTTAATTTCCGGAAAGCCATAAAAAGACGCGGATTTTTGTTTTTTACAAATGTAAATACGTCAAACCCTGCCAAAGATACAGCCATTTGAATGTAAAAATGTTTAAAAATGCTAATCAACGAGAAAATCGTCAGAGATTTTCTTTTTAATTTCGACACTCGGTGAATATTTTTCAATAAAGTAACTCGATTTTTCAAAATGATTTGTGGAATTTTTTTTTTTTCTGGCGGAAGTGACATGAATCGCCTCATATTTACCGCACACATCGGACGCATACACGAATGCGCGCACACACGGAGAGAGAGAACGCGTGCGTGTATAAAACTAAACGAGAATTGCGTCACGTTTACTATACGCCGATGATGTCAACCCAAGCACCGGCGTGTATCACCATACCCGAAAACATGGCCTCTCGGTACCAGACACGTTGAATTCGACGGATTCTGGCGTGGCCCAAGATTATTTTTAATCGTTGCACAATCTTCGATCGTTTTCTTCTCATCGATAAACACATTTTAACGATTTTGTCACTGGTACCGGGGCATGTGGAAGTTTATTAAAAGATATTTGTGATCGAGCGTCCAGGCAATGCACGGAAAACTATGCATATCCCTCCGCGGATCATACGGGTCATATCTATCCCGAGTGAAATTTCCCCCTTGAATATCTCCCGGATCTCCCGAAAAAATGAAAAAAATGCAACGGCTATAAAAACTATCGGACCTCAAAGTAGAATCGGTAAATAGTATTCCTGAATTTTTTCAGTTTTTTTTCTCTCTGAATGAGTGCAGGACAGAAATGTCCGGGTTGCCGGACAAATTCACATGATCCGCGGAGAAATACATGTACCGAGGATTCGTGCGCCTCGGATGCAACGAGCTTCCCCACAGGGTCCTGCACTCAAGGACTCGCGTACCCCTGGAATTTTCAAAAAAGTGAATTTCTTTTTACAACTTATTATTCTCTGTAATTTTCAGAATGCGAAGAATTAAAATTAAGAAAATTCCACTCTGTTACACAGTTACAAAGCCAACGAACTTTGAAAGCGTTTTGCGACACCGTCCGCGGGATTATTCGATACATTTTTCATGATTTTTGCCTTTATATTTTTTTTGTATCTCGATAACTGTTTCCTTAATGGTCTCACGGAAGGTTTTTTAATTTGTCGGTTAAACAATATTTTACTAGAGAAAAAAATAAAAAGATTGGATAATTTTTAGTGAAGATATCGTACCATAAAACATATGCCGGTACAAATGGAAAAAATAAATTTAATTTTTTTTCTATAATCGAACGTCTCATCGAAAATATTAAATGGACATTCTTTCAGATTTTTTTCTCAATAACCTTGACAATATTTTTTTAAGTGAGCGTATTTTTGGCAACGCTCTTGGGTGGGTAAGGCCTGGTTCATGCAGCGGCCGTAACTTATCGTTAACTTAAAAAAGGTAAAAGTGTATATTGCCCTTGTAGCGTTTACGCGGCTTAAGCCTTAACCGCGTAAACCCCGCAATGGCGATATATACTTTCAACTTTTTAAAATTAAGTTACGGCCGCTGCGTCAACCAGGTCGTGGCCCTTGAGAGCCTTGAACAAGCACTCGCAGGTTTACAGTGGAACCTCGGATAACTCGATTCGTCGGGACCGGAAACCTCGCATAATTCAAATTTCCCCTTTATTCTCCCACTCACATTCTTAAAAGCTCATGCGTACTGTTTTTTACCTACCAGTGAAGTTTTCCTCACATTATTAATACGTTTTAGGCACATTCGTTACTCTGTGAAATTCATATTTTCCCGAGAATTCATATTTTCGCGAGAAAATTTGACAGGTTGAGGTTATGTTACCCTGTGTAACACACAGTCAAGGTTTGAAGTGGGGAGAAACGGCGATAGGGGAATTTGAGAAATCCGAGGTTGCTGCCGTGGTAACGAGTTGAGAAATGCGAGGTTTTGAGTTATGCGGGGTTGAGTTATCTGAGGTTCTACTGTATTTTATTTACAAAGGATTCTGGATTTAACTCATGAGAGGTTGCTCGATCAATGAGAGGCCAGGAGGAGCCCCGGAATGCACCCAAAGGGGTTCACTCGAATTATCAGGAGTCAGGAGCCTCAAAATTAGGATGTTGGGACTAAAAATCTCGAAAGTCAATGTACGAAGCGCCCTATTAATGTAGCATGTGCCCGATATAAATCACCTCTCTTCCTGTTTTTCATTATTTTTTTCCATGCGAGTCTTTGTCGCATTTTCTCATGAGCATTTTTTTCACTATCGCACGTATTTATTATAATCTATAATGAGCATAAACGCGCGCGTGTAAGAAACGACGAGAAATGTTTATTTTCGCATCTTTGTACACACTTGTGAGGTTTACGGTTATGTCGTGTGATACACGCTGCTTGAGCGGACACCCAACGATACTCTTTCGACACGTTCAGTCACATCTATTTCAGGGAATGATCATTATCTTATTATCAGTTTTTGTTCTCTTTTCTATAAAAAAAAAAAAAAAAAAAATTTTATAAAGAGTAAACACAAGAATCTTGGCGTCCTTCGATCGACGCGGCTCGAGTTGTCTGTATCGAGGTTTCTTTCTCTCTCTCTCTCTCTTTCTCTCTCTCGCCGCCACGCGATGTTTGGTTAAAAATCAATGGCGCTGCGGCCATTGCGAGAACGAATCGCGTCAGCACACTCCCGCATAGCCGGGATCTTTTTTTTTCTTCGTTTTATCTTTTGCGGTGAATGAGACTGACGTATAAAATTGTGCATGACGTCAACGCGCCGATTCGGTCATCGGTATTCGAAATGATTGGGATTTTTTCTTCTTTCTTTTAAGGACGAATCGCATTCGTGAGTCGGAGATCAAACACATATCCTGTGAGCAGTGTGACATTTTGGCAACCTTGCCAAATAGTCGAATGTTTTATCGTTATTGATTTCTCGTGAAAGAGGCTTCTATTTTCGTGAAAAAGAATTTTTAGATTTTCCTCTTTGCGCGTTCGTATTTCCTTGCGCCTATCGAGCTCGAAAGAATCCCTGGTTAACTTTTTCAGGAAAAACATAAAAAATGTATTCATTGATTACTAAATCTGTCTCGTGAGATTGAGTAATTGGGATATTTTTGCGCACACGGGAGGACGCGGGCGCCGTTAACCGGCAAAGTCTCCTACCGAGCATCTTGAACTCTGTGCGAACGAATCTTATTCCGCGCACTATTTTCCATCTGATATACGCACGAGCCGGTTCTCGCATTTTTTTTTATCAGCATCTGCTAGTCATTTCCGACGAAAAAAAATACGTATAGCAAAAAAATGTATATATATAAAATTTGCATACAAACAAATTTATTTTTCCCTCTTCTGGAATCTCGAGTATGAAGTAAAAAATCTTAAGAATCGAAACTTCTACATCTATATTTTTTAGATATACCTCGCACAAAGTCACGTGGACGCTCTGGGAAAATAAAAATCTTTATGCGGGTCGTTGGGCTGGAAATAGCAGCTCGGGTATTTTTTATGTACAGAATCACCGCAAAGCACGCGATAAACCCGGACGAATTTCTGCGATCATTGCGCCCCTCCTCGGACAATCGAGGGGATCTTTTCTCCCTCATTTTATGTTGAAAATCCCGAATCTGTGTTGAGAAAGATAAAGAGAATGAAAAATAAAATAAATTTTATAATACCCGTCACATCTTCCGAGGCCCGAGTCGAAAAATATTCCAGACGCACGAATTTCCTTTCTCGAAACTAGAAATATTTTTTCACATATTCATCGCTCTCTGTCGTATCTCCGTCGATAAGTTAGCTCTCTTTGTGTAGGCCAAGGACGCTTTATAATCACACTGTATCCAAAATTGCATCGATAGAAGCGCTTTGACAGCGGCGATTTATTATTATTATTATTATTATTATTATTATTATTATTATTATTATTATTAGTATTATTATTATTATTATTATTAGTATTATTATCATTATTATCATCATCATCATTTCATGGGAATTCTACGCGAGTATGATATTGGCAAGGACGAAGGATTTTCGATATTTGTTATTTTATTTCGACAATTTCAAAAAACATTTTTTCCTTTGCTGTTACGAACTAAATTGTCGTCTTCGACGATCAACTGCGAACCAAATATGTACTACAAAAAAGAGGAAACGTCGGATCGCTGCTAGGCGACCGCCAGGCTCACCCGGCAAATTATATGTAGCGATGCATTCGGAAAAAAATGATTGAAATTGAAAAAATTCAGTTATGTTATTTATTTCTATTTTTTCAAAAATATCCCATCTTTTATCGCTGAAAACATAGCCGATTTTATCGACTTTTATAAAATCTTTCTATTTCTCGCGCAGATTGGACAAGAAGACCAAGGATCTACAAATAGCGGAGAGAAATTTGATGATATATGAGAATCGATGCGGCGATCTACAGTCGCAGTTCAATCAGTCGCAAGCAGAGCGTAAAAAGCTCGCTGAGAGGGAGCGCGAATTGGAGAAGGAGGTCGAAAGATTGAAGGGACTTTTGGACGATGCGCGAAAACATCTCGAGGAGGAGACCCTCCAGCGTATCGATCTTGAGAATAATATTCAGAGTCTCAAGGAGGACATCAGTTTCAAGGATCAGGTTTATCAGCAAGAACTCACGGAAACACGCACGAGACGTCAGGTTTGTAGAATTTTTTACCCCTCACCCTTCGCGACATGCGTAACCTTTTTTCCCTCTTTCTCTCTTACTCGCTCTTCAAGATTTTGATATTTTCGCAAAATACTCTTCGGCTCTGCATTTTCATAGAACGAGCAAAATTGAATGAAATTTTTCATTATAAAATTCACACGCGCGTCCAAAGAAATTAATCCGGACAAAAAAAAATTAAATGCTTTCGTTGAATCAGGATTCTATTATGCAGGTCGAAATATCGGAGATCGATGGACGTCTCGCCGAGCAGTACGAGGCGAAGCTTCAACAATCGTTGCAGGAATTGCGCGATCAGTACGAGGGACAGATGCGAGCTAACCGTGAGGAGATCGAATTACTTTACGAGAACAAGATCAAAAATTTGACGTCACACGCTCAGCGTAACAGCGGTGCGGCGAGCCTCGCCGTCGAAGAACTTCGACAAACAAGAACGAGAATCGATGATCTCAATCAACGTATCAACGAGCTTGAAGCGAACAATAATTCTCTTAATTCGCGTATCAGGTAACGGAAACGGAACTTGGAGCTTTAGCGTCTTGTCCTTGGAAAATTCAATAGCGCATTGTTAAAATTATATACCCAGTCATTCGCACAAACAGTTCCATTTTTGGACGCGGGCAAAATGAAAATTCTGTCGGAGAGAACTGATATAACAATTCTGTCGAGAAAAGTTGGCATATTTTTTATTAGTCTCCCTGAGAGACGATAAATCGTTTCGCGGCAAATATAAAATTCACTATTATCCCTCATTATCGTAAATAGCGTTTGAATTTGATTCTCAGAGATTTGGAAAATTTGCGCGAAAGCGAGAGAGCTCGTCATGCCGAGGGATTAGCGTCCTTGGAGGCCGAATTGGCGCGTATGCGCGACGAAATGGCACAGCAGCTTCAAGAATATCAGGATCTCATGGATATCAAGGTCGCTCTGGATCTCGAGATCGCTGCTTACCGAAAACTCTTGGAATCCGAAGAAGCGAGGTAAATATATGCAGTACGAAAACAAAAACTTGCAAATTCAAAATTTACACGTCAGTTTATCATTTTTACGCATCAGCGAATCCTTCTCTGGAGGAGCGAGTAGCGAAAATGTAAGGAGTAAGTGCAAGAAACAAGTAGCGAAACGAAAATTAAAAGAATTCAGGAAATTTGTTTTTCCGAGTTCTTAAAATCTTTCCAAGTGGTACAAAACTCGTTGACGTTTCAGCTCGTACAATTTTAAAATATACATCCATACATACATACATACATACATACATACATACATACATACATATATATATATATATATATATATATATATGAGTCAAAACGCCAATTATGGACGTCGGATCCGGCCGCACCCCCTCAGATCTTTTCGCATTTTTTTTAGCTGAAAGTCCTCATTGAAAAACACATGTCCAAATTTTTTCAGATTTTTTCCCCTTTAACTTCCGCAGTTATTACATGGGGTATTCCGTCTAGTTTTACAATTTTCGTTTTATTCATTATGACCTGCCATCTTCCACCACGA
The DNA here is from genome assembly GCA_946863875.1 of Alloplasta piceator. Taxonomy (NCBI): domain Eukaryota; kingdom Metazoa; phylum Arthropoda; class Insecta; order Hymenoptera; family Ichneumonidae; genus Alloplasta; species Alloplasta piceator. Next base: position 111,123 of record OX333075.1, on the reverse strand, counting down.
TAAAAAAAATTTGCAAAAAATAGGTTTTTTGCGTGAAAAAGTCTCAGCTTTTAAAAAAAAATATTGATTTTTTGTTTATGCACTTGGACAGCTCTCAAAATTGAGCTTAAAGTCTAAAAAGCTGTTTTTTGGTCATTGCCCAAATTTTGAAAAATAATTCAATGTTTTTTTCGGAAAGCTGAGACAATTTTACATGGAAAATGTATTTTCCGAGATGGGTTATGGGAGATCCATAAACATACGAGAAATAAATGAAAGAACAAAAATTGATTTTATTAATTTTTGTTGCCATCTTCCGTTATGATAATTTTTTTTTGAAAAAATACATTTTTTGAGTAAAAAAGTCTCAGCTTTCCAAAAAACATATTGCTTTTCCAATAATGCCTGTGAAAAGCTCACAAAGTCGAGTTTTTAATATAAAAAGCTGTTTTTAGCCATTGCCCATATTTTAAAATTTTTTTCCATGTTTTTTTTTTGCTGAGAAAAGCTGAGAAAATGTTACATAACATGTCATTTACAAGATCGGTTCTAAATAAACATACTAGAAAATTAATTAAAAAGTGTTTATTAATTTATTTCTCCTGTGTTTATTTGGAAGCCACCTTGAAAATGACATATGTTATGTAAAATTTTCTCAGCTTTTCGAAAAAAATATGGAAAAGAATTTCAATATACGGGTCATGGCTAAAAAACAGCTTTTTAGATTTAAAACTCGATTTTGAGAGCTTTTCACAAGCATTATCGGAAAAGCAATATTTTTTTTGGAAAGCTGAGATTTCTTTACTTGAAAAATGTACTTTTTCAAAAAAAAAAAAAATTATCATAACGGAAGATGGCAAAAAAAATTAATAAAATCAATTTTTGTTCTTTCATTCATTTCTCGTATGTTTATGGAGAACCCATCTCGGAAAATACATATTCCATGTAAAATTGTCTCAGCTTTTCGAAAAAAACATTGAACAAATTTTCAAAATTTGGGCAACGGCCAAAAAACAGCTTTTTAGATTTTAAGCTCAATTTTAAGAGCTTTCCAAGTGCAGAAACAAAAAAACAATATTTTTTTTGAAAAGCTGAGACTTTTTCACGCAAAAAATCTATTTTTTGCAATTTTTTTTATCGTGGTGGAAGATGGCAGGTCATAATGAATAAAACGAAAATTGTAAAACTAGACGGAATACCCCATGTAATAACTGCGAAAGTTAAAGGGGAAAACATCTGAAAAAAATTGGAAATGTGTTTTTCAATGAGGGCTTTTAGCTAAAAAATGCGAAAAGATCTGAGGGGGTGAGGCCGGATCCGACGTCCATAATTGGGGTTTTGACCCATATATAAATTTTTTTTTTTTTTTTTAATTTTTCAAGACTGAATATCACGCCCATGCAGTCGCCCACTTCGACAATGTCAGCGAGCAGAAGTACGCCATCGCGTCACACGCCGATTCGCGGTGGTAAACGCAAACGTACGCTCCTCGAGGAGAGCGAGGAACGCAGCACGAGTGATTATTCGGTATCGGGATCAGCTCGAGGTGACGTCGAGATTACTGAGGCCGATGCCCAAGGACGTTTCGTCAAATTAACCAACAAAGGAAACAAGGCAAGGAATTTTCGTGAAAACAAAGATTTCCTTATGAGGAATGCAATATAATCGTTGACTCTCGAAAACTTTTCAAGTATCTCAATTTTTCACGATTTATTTTTATTGATTTTTTTCTGTTCTTCACAGGAAATTGTTCTCAGCGGATGGCAACTTGTACGAAAAGCCGGAGCGCTCGAGACCGTTTTCAAGTTTCACAGAACCGTGAAGGTCGACGGGGGTGCGAACGTGATGGTATGGTCGGCCGATATAGGAGCGAGCCACGAACCACCGTCGAACATAGTCATGAAGGGACAAAAGTGGTTTGTCGCGGACAATATGACGACGACTCTTCTCAACAACGAGGGAGAGGTAAATTGTATAATTTTTTTTTTTTTTAATTAATTTTTTTTCTTCACACTCTTATTCACGTTTATTCGTAGGAAATGGCGACTTCGGAACGCAAGAGGCAACAATTGTCAACGACTCTGTCCCGACACAGAGAAAATTTGAGATCGTCCGAGGAACTTCACCATCAACAGGTGAGAATTTGAAATTTTGTCTCACCTTCTTGACTCTGTCTCTTTTATTTTTATTTTTATGGCGTTAGACGCTGTAACATCGAATTGCGTTTCTCCAACGTAGCACGTACCAACTAACTTTGTTCACTCGCGCCTGTAAGAAAAAAAAATTACCCCTATTGTCCCCTGCGATTGTTCGCGTTTTTTTTATCCCCCACCCCTTCCAGCATCCCGATTTGGTTGAGAAAAAAAAAACATAATTACATATTCAAGATATTCAATTTTGCACATCCGTCAAATTTATTTTGTCATAATTTATCGTGGCGGACGAAAAAAAAACACGCACTATTATCTAGATAGAATGAAAATTGAAGTAAGATGAATTTAAAAAATGACTTCGCTATTAGTTTTCCAATTATCAATTCTTTTCCATAGAGAACATATCTCTACCCATATTAAGAGGGCGCACGGCTCTGATGGGCAATCAATGTAAGTTGCATACAAAAAGCTGTCAGATGTTCATTCGCTCGATCATTCGACTGGATTGTTTTTTCCGTTCAATCGATTGATACACATATTTTCTGTATTTTTGTAACTTGGCATTAACGATCTTGAAATTCAGCCAATTGCTTTGATCGTACGCTATTTATCTTTCGTCCATGTTCCTCATTGATTGACGATTGTCAATTTTTTAGGCACGCTTAATTCGTTTTTTTTTTCGTGCGTTTATTAATTCGTTTTTTACACTTCTTCATTCACCGATAACTCGAAGTACGTTCGCTTTGTTAAAAGTACATGTAAAAGTGTGTTGTTTGCTATTTTGGGCTTCGGTGCTGTGGGATTATCCGTAGAAACGTGGAAAATATTGCGATGAAATCGAGAATACGTCGATCGTCGAGAAAATATTTGAAAAAATGTTGCTTGTGTCACTGTAACTAATTTTCGAAAAAAAACCATCGACATTAGGGCGCTTGAAGAACTACTTTTTTCCGATCGCGCTCCCCGTCCAGATTATTCAACATTTTCTCAAAATTATGAATCTCGCACAGACGGAAATCTGTAATTTTTCTCTATCATTTTCGAATCAATCTTGAAATTGAATTTCTTCTCGATTACCGAAATTTCCGGAAAATTCAGCGAGAATGTCATCTGTGTTTATGAAAAGTTGAAACACTTGACTAAAGCTCATAAGTGACCAAAAAAAATTATTAACGAAATTTTCTGCCAAAAAATTTGGAAACTATTAATCAAGAATAAAAATATCTGATCGAAGGTGAATAATCCGGACTCTTTGCATATAAAACTGAGTGAAATTCATACAAAGTGTCGTTTTCGTAGAAAAAAAAGTATATGGACGAACGGATTTTGCGATTTTTTAATGTGGAATTCTCAAAAACGCTTTCTTTCCAAATTTCAATTTCGATGCGGCAATATAGTTGATTAAAAATTGCCCATACCGCAATCGGAAAATAAGCTGTTTGTCTAGAAGAACTTAACGAAAATACACAACCCTGCATCAAAGAAATAGAAAAATAAAAAATTAACCGGGCATGCTGGGCTGGCGATTAAAACGATTTTGGGTCAACCCGAATACCGTTCTAATTATAAATTATCCCTTTTGTGTTTCAGGGCGATCCACAGGGTGAGGAACGTTGTCGTCTCATGTGAGGCTATAAGGAGTAATTAAGTACGAAAAAAAAAATTAAAAAAAAAGCAAAACAACAAAAGAGAGTTTTTAACAAGCTTATTAGAATATCGGCGTTTTAAGCTGCAAGAGTCTCCCTGATGTGAGCTCACATAAAATATTATTATTATGATTATTATTATTATTATTATTATCATCATCATCATCATCATCATCAACCTATGTTATGGGCTCTGTCAATGTTTAGCCCACAAATGCCTTGCGTAACGAGTCTCCTGTGTCCATGAAAATAATTTAAAAAAGTACCATCATCTTATCAAAACCAGCTCCGTTCGGGCGAGAAAAAAAATCATCGGCATGTCGAATTTTTGTGAATTTCACGAAAGTTTACTCGACTAAATCGGAACAAAAAAATATAATACATATTACCGACAAAATTTGTCCATGTAAACTAATACGATAAAGGGATTAATGATTAATAAATGAAAAAATAAATAACGTCACGAGTAACGATAAGCCTGCTACATTGTTGGCGTATGAATCGTCCAGTCAACGACGAGCAAATTGATAAATGTTTTTTTTTTTTTTTTTTTTTTTTCCCCAAACGCGAAACAAAAAATTCACGTTGCATTTATTTTTGTTTTTTTCCCACCATTTTTCGTTGTTTTCGGCTTGCATTTCGGAACGACTTTAAGTTCGAATTTTCTTCCCTCATTTTTCAAGAATATTCAATTCATTGATCTTGTTATTTTCTTTTCTCGATTCATTCTCCATAACGAATGGGCAAGGGATCGTAAAGCGGGGAGAAACAAAAATAATATAATCGTGACCCGCATGAAATATTTTTTCTTTTTCATAAATTTTTTCAACAGTAGTGTTGAAACTCGAAGTGTCTAATTTATAAATTATGAGATGGCTAAAAAGTGGGAGGGGGATAATGAATATATATATTGTCTATGAGAGAGTGCATTTATCCTAGTTGTGCCATAGATTTCGGGCACGGTGTAACTGATTTTTTCTTTTTTTAATGTAAACATCCTTATATAATTTGCGTTGAAAATAAAAATTCATCAACAACCACTGAAGCAGGATAAGTTTCTTATTTTTGGGTTTTCTACTGGCGAGTAAGAAGTTGATCGTATTCGTCTATCCAAGAGAATTCACAAGGAGAAAAGAATAATTTTCAAATTCGAATGATACGTGAGCCATCGGGAAGCGTTGCTTCTCCTTGTACGGAATAGTTCGCTAACATTCAAGGGTAAAATGACAGATGTTTGATCAGCGGTTAGCTCATTTGACATTTTCTACTCGATGAAAAAAAAATTATAAGAAATATCTCTATATGTAGTTTCTGTAACACGTCAAAAATATATATTTACATATAATAAATAGTGTATGCGTCTATGTTATTTTTCGACAAAGCTGCACAAAGCACTGCGTTACTGTAATCGAAAAAAGCGGACAAAGAATTAACAATGGTGTGTATTAAATAAACATTGAACAACCAAAACAGAATGATTAGAAAGTTTATTTCTTCGCAACGCGACAAATTTTCTTGGAAATAAGGAGTTTAGGAACAAATGTTCAAATGAAAAACAATGTTCGCCTATTCCGGTGGGTCTGGTATTGGCCAAAGTCGATCAATTATTCTCTTACCTTTTTGATCGCCCTAAAAATCAACTTTTCCGTGTGGCACCTCTAACATTTCTACCCTTTCAAGAACCGCCGGGCGAACGACCATTCGTCCTTCAAGTGGCCTTGAAGAGCCAAAACAGGAAACGGATCGTTCATTGTGAAGATTTTGACATGATATATCGTCAGAATTGGGTCTTCCTCTCGCTGTAATGATTGCAGGGAGAGAAAAGATAACACCATGCTGAGAATTTGCGAAAGGATGCGGATTTGCGAGTTGTAACAAAATGAAATGGCGAACATTGAGACACCGTGACGTGGCGCGCGCGCGCACACACACACACACACACACACACACACACAGATCAATTTTGGTGGACAATAATTCTGTGGAATGTATTTACAAGAGTAGTACAAAGTATAACTCGATTTTACAACGAATCAATTACATAGACTAATAAATTACAGATATAAGCAGGTGAACAGTTTATAAATATTAATCGAGGCACGTGATATTAAGGCGCTTCTAACGGAGGATCGGGGATACATTCGTTCCACATGTAACAAGACAGATTTCTCATCGCGTTCCCTCATTTGCTTTTATCTTACTCGACTGTTTAATGCATTTTTTTCTTCCTCATGCTACAAACTTGTCCGCGCAAAAACTTACGTATATAAAAAACGGGCCTCTCAATAAGAGGGACACTTTTTCTTCCTTTGTCTCATTATATTCGTAAATTTCAATGGACGTATTATAGTGATGATAATACGAAATATTCGTTGGCAAATTTCCGTTCGAATTACACAAGATTTACAGTAAAAAAAAAAGAAAGAAATTTAATTATGACTTTCACAACTCTTAGGCTGCTTGGGTTTGGAAAAAAATGAATAAATAAATAACAACACGGGGAGACATTCTGGATCCGTACGATTGATTCATAAATACAATGAAATCATAATTGTGAATGATTCACAAATATTTCGTCATTTGCTTGAAACATTTATTCGCTATTATTCATTGATATCTGCAAATTCTTGCACATTATGAATACAAAAACAAAACAAAATATTATTTTCTTTCAAGCGGAATATAAAACACAAGACCGATAAATTGTGCGTTTGCAATTAATCACAAGTTGCGGAATCTTTTTCTTTCTTCGAACATTAAAATCTGACAAAAATCAGAAAAAGAAAACGTACAAAATCGAACGGTTCGATGCCATGGATTGCGCAATTTCTTTCAAATCGTCCCATCGGGTGAATATTAAAAAGTAAAATTCAAACGGAGGAAAATGAAAACAAAATTTGCAATGAAACGAGAAACTCGTAAAAATTGTTCGCACCTCGAAAACGTTGATCGCTCTCATCGATCACCGCGTGTACATCGATGTAAGAAAAAAAAAACACAAACAAATGGAAATAAAAAAGTAGGTTGATTGGAAAAAAAAACGAAGAAAATAAAATATTCACTGCCAAATACAAAAACCAAGTAAAATGTATTCTATGGGCAACATCATATGACAATTATATATAGCATATTATGCTTGATACATTGAAAATATTAATCGTATTGCGATGAGTTTTACAAGTTTTTTTTTCCTGTTGCTGTTTTTTTGTCGTTTTTTTAACGTAACGTATGTGTGATGTACATATAGCATTATCCAATAACAATCATTAATCGCTAAGTCCTCGTTTTTCTTTAAATTTAAATTAATTTACCTTAATAACCGACGATAGGCGAATATATGATCATCGTTACTTTTATCATATAGAATCGGTAATTCATAAAAACGTAACATTTATTCTCAATGAGGGCGGATCGAGGAGAGAAGGGAAGGAGCATAACGAGCACCAATATGAAAAATATGTCGAACAATATTAACGCGCCATTTCTGGCTGATGAAAATTGCAAAAAAAAAAAAATTAATTTAATCAAATCTCGCCCAAGACACCGACTGAATCGCAATGGAGAAAAAAAAACTATACTAATCGTTACAAAATTATACATACGATCGATCGGTGTTGCATTTATATTGCATGTGCAAAAATGTTGGGGTTTTATTTGTCGTGATTCATTTTTTTTCCTGGATAATATTAAACGGATTAGTACGTTATCAGGAAATCAACCGTTTCACTTTCTCATTATACGTAATTAACGTTGGCAAACATTTCATGAAAATCGTTCGCAGAAACGTGCAAGCCGAGTCTTTGTCCTCAACCTCCCGACTATATATTCTTCAATTATCTTCCAAACGACTATTGACTCGAGGAGAAGAAAAAAGTAACATTTTTCTTTCTGTTGTGTCACGGGTTTTTGTCGTGGTTTTTTAAATTTTAATTAAAACGCTACGATGGCACTATAGGAATTAATTTTTCGTCGTTTCGTTAAAAACGAAAATTTAAAAAAAAAATATCTCGCGGCAACATTGATCTCGTTACAAAGATAATTGTGCCATTACTATTGTGGTTCTTATTTTTCTTTCTTTCGAATCGTAATCCGCAACGTACCGAACTTTTTGTGTATATATAATATAAAGGTCATTTTTACGCCAATACATTTTACGCGTGTAATGTTCGTGTTTACGTAGACAATTATCCATTACAAATGTTGAACATTTTTAAACGTAATTTTTGCGAATAAAAATCGTAATGCTACATTTCATAATATTCTTCTTTCTTCTTTTTCACTTCTTTCTCCTTATTTATTATTCCTTCAACTTTCACCTCATGAACATTTCTTTCAACGGCTCTTTATAATCTCTATTATACAAATAAATGGTACAATATTACAACACACTAATATCTTTTTATATGTCGATGATAATTTTTTTCTTTTACTTCTATATTTTATTATTATTACTTTTTTTTTTCGTTCAAAGAGTGCATCTCGTAACTCCAACAGGCTGAAACATATTATCACGTATTCATTTTTTATTTATTCATTTTTCCTCTCACGCACCCACGTCGCGAGAAAAACAATATTATCGCAATGATTCTTTTTTTTACAAATATTTGTGTCGCACGCTCGAATATTCATTCGTAATTTCATATATATATATATATATATATATATATATATATGAACAGTTTACCGTCTGCCCCCAGAGACTTTCTCGAGATGAATCTTCCTAACGGTAACACTAAAGTGGCGATATATATATCGATGAAAGAATCCACGCCACTTTCAGCACCCAAAAAATGACTATAACTTAAAGATTTTCTACATATCAGGGCACGCAAGTCCAATATTTTCGCCCAGTGCTGAGACGCATTTGATATTATTTTTACTATAGAAAGAGGAAAAAATCCATTACACTATGATCTATAATATGAAAAATTTTGAAATTTTTGTTGAGCAGCCCAAGTCCGATTTTTGAGTAAAATAAAAATCAAATTTTTTTCGATCAAAAGCCCATTGATATTAATATTTCTTTTTTCTCCCATTCGATGGATGACATATAAATTATATCAAAACTTGACGCGTAATATTATATTGATAAATGTTAAAATTTTTGAGATACACTCATTTTTTGGGTGGCAAAATCGCTTGGAACCCCTCACACAAACATATATATATGTATACATACATACACGTGTTTGTGTGTGTATATTTATTCATTCCTTCTTTTTTTTTCTTCATACGTGAAACGCAATGCTAATTGGCGCTGCAAGATATGTCCAGTATTTAAAATCTCCGTCTTCTTTCCAATATTGTTTATCGGTTTATCCACAGTGACAACAGCTGTGGCTAGTATGTACACCTTTAATCTCACCTCTGTTTATCTTTTACACCGATCATTAACCGTGCTATGCATTACAATTCGAATTTTTCTCGTTGAACATGTGGGAGATATATATTCGAACTTTTGAAAAAAAGCATTTCTTTCAACATTATGTTCCTCATTGATATTTTTGTAGCATTGAAAAATTAAAAAGAGAGCAAAATTCTTAGATCGATGGTTGTTTTCGGTAAAAGAGCAAATTCAATGAAATCCAAGAGATTTCTTTTCCATCAATGTGTCATCTATTTCCAAAAATTTTACCGAATTAGAAAAACATTTTAATGAAACGATAGAAAAATCTCAATGAGGAACACAATTGAAAACAATGTTTCTTTCAACAGCCTTAACATATAATTATGAATAATTTTTTTATTTCGCAATAATTGTCTTTGCAAAGCCAATAATAGCTTCGCCCGGATTAATCTATTAATTGTACGTTACTATACAAAAAGATGCAATAGAATTAATCTTTCTCTCTCCCTCTTTATCATCCGTATAGTATTTACTAGTATATAAAGCTCCTTTTGTTAAAGATGGTCCATGTCATTCACAGCATTCCGACAACTTCAACAGTCCCTGCAGCTTATTATTTAGTTATTTGTTCACTCATATCGCGATATCGAGAGTTAACAATCGTTCAAAACAGTTGTAACAATTAATGAGGAAATTTTTTTTTTTTTTCAATTCATTTCCACCAATTCGAAAGCACTTTGAAAAAGTAGACTGAAAAATATAATGACTCTCCAGGACAAGTGATCGCAAACATTTTTCCCTCCAATTCGCGTAATTTTCTCTCTATTTTCTGTTTACTCCGTCGTTACACATCGTCAATAATTTACACACATAGTCCATATTAAAAAATATAGATCAACGTTTTGCCACGTAAAACCTATGGATTACGTACATTTAAAAAATTATGTGCTTTTTTTTTCTAATTTGTGTTTTTTTTTATGTTCATCATTCGCACGTCCTTAACTCTATATCGCTATATTGTGTGTCGTGACGAAGGTCGGATAAATCGCGTTAAAATTTGTGTAAAAGATCCTTCAGGTTGCTTAAGATGCAAAAGTTGTGTGTAGGAAAAAATGTCTTACACGAATGGAATTTAAAAAAAAAAAAAAATGATTACCATTGAAATTTGTAATATTTTAAAATTCGTAAATTTTTGAAAAAAAAAGTAGCCATTATTATTTTTTTTTTAAATGATTGTAATATCGTGGACCACATATTCGTGAATCTGCCAGTATGAAATTTTTTTTGTTCACTTTTTTGTCACGCTTATTAAATTAAAAAACTTTTTTAAGATTTTGTTATACATTTGAGTTTTTCATTGAATCAGAGTTTTGAATGTTGCAGGCGGGCTAAAAATTGTAACTTTCTTTCCTTAGTTTATGATTTATAAATTCAATAATAGTCTTTTCTTGTTTAACGTTGTTCAGTGTGTGCGTGTTCAACGATAAAAAAGAACATTCCTTGGCTCTTCCGAAACAACCAAATTAAGTACGGGATACTGTTAAATTCTTTCGCCAATTTATTCATTTATTTGCCTTCAAATAGGTTCTTCTTTTTCAAAGTTTAAATATTTCTTTATTTTCATCTTACTTTTCCAGTCAAAGGCATTTCGTGAGCGTTGGTTCCAGTTTATCAAGCGAAGTTGAACTTTGAAAATTGTCGTCGAATTTCATCGTCGGAAGTTCCACATCCGGAGATAAATGATTTATTATTATTTTTTAATCAAAGGCCGAAAGTGTATCGCAATTTTGTTTGCCAATTCAACAGAACAAGGACGAAATTTATTATTTCAGAAATTTATCAGTTTGTCTCGTTCATCGAAACAGTTTAAAGACGCATCGACCGAATCCAAGGGGCTTCGTGTCAATGGGGAAAATTTAAATAACTACAAGGGACGATATCAATATACTTTTTTTTCTTCAATATATCAAACTTCATTTCTTCGTTATGAAAAATAACAATTTTTTTATACTTTTTCCTCGTTCCTCTCTCTCTCTCTCTCTCTCTCTCTCTCTCTCGTCCTTTTTTTACGTTCGATAAAAAAAATGTGTCGCCCAAAAGAGTGCACTTTATGATAATCTTAAAACGCTGTCCTATCGTACGAGCTTAATATTTCTCTTAGTTCGACGTCTTTTCTTTTCTTCCCCTCGACGTGTTTCCGTTATCGATCGTTTACAATTCAAATACGAGAGATATATCGAAAAAGCACGATCTGGGAGAAAAGTTGATTTTTTTTTCATCTTTAAGTTACAAGAGGAGGGCCACAAAACGGTGCCAGGCACTATTTATTCCGTTACCTGTGTAGTCCATCGAGGATACATTATAGATTACATTGATTCAACAATTATATACATATATATCCAATATAAAGCCTCATTTTTCGAGGTTTTTCTCACGGGGATACGTGTTGCACAGAGTTAAATACGACGATCGAAATAATTCGAGCGCGTATAATGGCGGCGAACGAGAGCGGAAAATCGACGTTTATAACGTGGCATTTGGTAGTGACAAATTTGTATACAGATCGGTGTATGTTTGTGAGTGTTTTTTGTGCTCTGCTTCATTAACATTTTTTGTTAATCAATTAATTTTTTCTGTTAGATAAAAATGAGATTATCTCGATTATTGGATATTGACAAAATGGCGTCGCACACGCTAAATGGTCACCACCGACGCCATTTTTTCTCGACATGCGCATCCGCGATATCATCTTCGCATGCGCATTCCGGACTATTATTATTCAGCAACGAAACCTCGAGAGATCGATGAAGAGTTTTTTTGTTCCTATCACTCTTTTTTTCCATGTCAATAGTCGTAATTTTTTAGAAATATCATTCAACCCAAATGTCCGTAAGATTGTGCACTACCTCAATGCGCCAAGGCTTCGGACATTCTGGGAATTTTTTTTTATTCTTCATCTTCTCATCGTCAAATCGTTTCTCATATCAAATGTGCAAAATAGTCGTGGAAAATGTATACGCGTGTATATAAATATATTTCTGTGGTATTTCGTGTCAAATGAACCAACTTTTGGCCTCTCGGCCTCTTGGATTTTTTTTACTACTTCTTCTAGGATTATACTAAGTTTAAAAAATAATCCATTTTTTCTTATCGATATTTTTCTTTCATCACATAAAAAAACTTGAACCTTCAAAATTCGATAAAAATTTAGAAGAATCTGCAATTGTAAATAAAAATTGATAAATGGCATTGAATAAATTGTGAAAGATTAAAGAAAACTGGAGAACCCCGTGTAGGTTTTAATATACGTTGGTAATTAAAACAGACTTTAATCAAGATTTTTTGGTAAATCATTACTAGAAAGAAATACAACGAAAAAAAATGGTAAAATTAAAATTCTTCAATTATCCACAATTTTTCTAACCTATGAAAACAACGATAAATGGTAAGGAAAATAGAAATTTCTCACTCGTAGCTCATAAAATTTTATACAAAATTGCATTTTTGGATGTTGAAAAAAAAAACCACCGACGAGGAAGAAAAATCTCAAAGCAAATTGTCAGTGCTTTTTATCATCGGTACAGTCGTGGAACAAAAAATAAAAAGTAATTAACGAAATCCGAGAGAGTAGAGGATCGCGCAGAGACTCGAATACCTCTTGCATACGACTGATTCTTCGAAATACCGAAATAAGTTTGGTAACGAGCTTGTCTACAAAATTTCAAATAAAATTTGCATCTCGACGATATTTCGAAATAACAAACAAATTCGAGGCGATGAAACCCTCATACGTATATTTTACATAAACGTATCTTTACGCGTGTGAAGTAAGATTTCTTAGAAATGTTCTTCACGGGATGGACAAACGTTCGATGGATATTCAATCGAGAATCATCGCGTGCGAGTTTATCTTTATTTTTTTGTTTGTTTCATTTTTCAATTATGAGAAATTTCTGAAACGACGAGTGTCGAATTTTCCTTGTCCCATTGAAACTTCCATAACGAAAATTCAACTAATCATCCATCCTCGTTCGAACGAGCAAATATTTTAATACATAAAAATTCCGGTATACGTATATTTGCTTTTTGTTTTCGTTCCACTAATTCAACGCTACGCAATAACATTGCCCTATCTGTTCTTCTCGATTATTTAATATTTTTCCTTCCTTCGATATATCAACTTCGATTCTCAAACTCATCGAAATATCGAATTTGTGATTATTTTTGTACAGCAACAGAGTCTGTCTCGAGGGAAACCCCGACGCTCGCGCCAGCGTACAAACAAACCCTTGACGCAACTTGCCACGTATTTCATTCTCGGCGCATTTTTACGCATTAAATTTTATACTAAAAAAAATCCAAGCAGCTTCCGAGAGTCTATATTACGAAATTAAAAGTTGACAATTGCACGGACGCGTGTGTATGAAGAAAAAAAAATTAAGAAGCGAACATTTGCACACCGTAGCCTACGGATAAATCCTTATTAGCGAGAATTATATGAAATTATACGAAGTAATTTTTTTTTTCGAAAAAAAAATCAAAAAAATTTGATTAAAAGAAAAAAACGTGAAAAAAAACTGTAACTCTGCTCGATGTACATCGTGGTCAACACAATAGTGTCGTAACGTGAAGATTCTGTTTTCAAAAATTCATGTCATTCACGGAATTGGGGCATCGTGAGAAAAAAATCAGTTAAATACAAACGAAATAATGGATTAAAAAAAAAAAAATAAAGCACGAACATATAAATTCATTCGGGCTGCATCCGAGTTAGATACTAATTTAGCGATAATTTTCTTTTTTTTTCTTCATGACTAGATCGATTGCTCATCGAAGCTGAACCCGAATTCAAAATTGACGAATTGGCGAGAGACGAAACTTTGCGTTACTCTAAAATGTGTTTGCAGTTTAGTCTCGAGCGAACAAAAGCAACGAATCAACGGATCATCCCGCCGAAATTGCAGCTTTTTATAATGGCGCGAGAGCACTCGCTCTCTCTTTTTCTCTCTCTCTCTCTGTCTCTCTGTGTCTCTCTCTCTCTCGAAGACTTCTGGTAAATATGTACCGTTTCAAAGTTTCACGATCGGCCGACAGTTTCTTTTCCTATTTTTCTTTCTATAAGTATATAACATAGATATTTGGGTTTCCTCTCACTCGACGGCGAATAGTATTCTTTTTTTTTGTCAATTATCGCGGCAAGGTCGATTGCACCCGTGCCTCATCGAAAATCATTCCAAACTTTCGACATATATACAAACAACACCTCTTATTATATACAAAACGAAATATATATATATATATATATATATATATATGTATATATATCATATCATATAACACCCATATATATGTATATATATATATATATATATATTTATATATAAAGTTTCAACATTATGGCACCACGTTTTTCTTCGTCAAACAAAAGTTCATTCTCCCCCTTTATCAATCTTCATTTTATCAAGATATCAATGGATTTGAAAAATAGCTCGTGCTGCTTTCCTTATTTTTCTCCAAATTCACTCGCTCTCCATCGCTTATTTTTGCGTAGCGTTTACTTCGGGCGATTAAACGAAGAGACCCTCGATTTTTTTCCACGACACTTCGACATTCGAGTCATGGCACCGCCAGAGAATCTCGGTTGTTTTGTTTTTTCGTTTGTTCATTCGATAGTTTAAATTTCTCGAACCTCTCGGCCGTTCTGAAATAAAAAACCAATTTTGAGAGAAAATGCTCTCGATCGCGTTTTTTTTCTTCCTTCAAACAGTCGTCTCGTCGTTCCCTCGGACACTCGAGGATGACGCGAAGAACGATGATCATTCAATTGGTCCATCCTTCGCTGATTCTCGTGCGTTTCATGAGCGGCCCGTTCTCGTAATCGGAATTATTACCACCTCCAGCGTGATTTTGTCTCATGTCACTAACGTTGACGACGCCACCGCCAGAGGCGCCACCGCCGCTACCGGGTGACGGCATATTCGTCGGTGTGATATTTCCCGAATGCGACGGCGGTGGATTACTCGTTGGTCGACTCGATATCAGATTCAACGTTTGCGGCACCGTATGCTGCGACACGTGATGGGACGAAGGTATCACCCCGCTACTCGACGACTGTCCGATATTAAGATTCGTATGATGAAGATTACTCGATGTGCCAGGACCGACGTTCGTTATTCCATTGCCACCGTGAGGATCCCGGGGCGGACTGATCGGTTCACTTTTTATTTTAACAGGTAACGGTGACGTGGACGGCGGTGGTGTACTGCTCGATACGGCTAGATGAGGAAGGCTGCTGAACAAATTGTACGATGAGAAAACGGGTCGTTCGAGTCAAAGGGAATTTTATCGGTAACGAGTTCGTCGATGCACACGAGCGGAAGTGGCTAATGAAATTTGAGTCGCGTAATGAAAATTTTGCAAATTCAAAATTTATACATTACCACGTCATCGTTTTTACGCATCTACAAATTCCACGGTACGAATATACGTACGAGTATAAAGTAAGTGACAAAAGTGACAAAGATTCGAGGGGGGGAAAAAATGTTTTCGTTTTACCTGATGTTCGACATGGTGGCGGCCGAGTACATCGACAAATCGTCGACGTACCTCTGATGCGACCATGTCAGACTACCGAGATCCGAGGAATAGTCCGTCGGGCCAAAATTGGAATAACCAGAACCGACGGACGGCGTTTGTAACGCGACGACCGGTGTGTTGAGAGAACTCTGTCCGTGGCCACCCTATCGAATAATCACGGAAAACAAGAATGCGTAAATACAGTTTTTCACATTCGCATCTTAAGAAAAATATACATGTATCGTTCGGAAGACCCGTGTAACGTGAAAAAAAAAAGTTTGTCTCAAAATCATTGGTTCAATGAGAGAATATTGATTCGGAAAAAATGAAACTAACGTCGTAATTGGTATCTTCGGAGAGCGGTTGTGTCAGTGGGGTGGGTATAACGACTCGCAGATTGGCTCTATGGGGATGCGGCGGCGGTGGTGGCTGTGGCGAGTGACGAGATGAATTCGGTCCCTTGTTACCGCCACCACCGGGAACACCGAGACTCGGCGAAGGTCCCGGACTCGGTGATCCGCCCAGTGGCGATGCCGACGGTGGATATCCGTTGCTCATTTCCAACATTCCTCCGGGTGGATAAACTATCGCGTGACAATAATGCAGATTAATCGAGTTTATTAAAATTCTTGTAATATAAAAATCTTTTCTTCCACCCATTTTTCATTCGTCCTTCAAAGAGGGCTCGTATACCGCTGGAACTTTCAAAAAAATTCATTTTTTTTTTCTTTTTTTTTTTTTTTAAGATTTTTATACTCGATAATTTCGAGAATTTAAAGAAAATAAAAATGGATAAAATCTGACGCTGTTACGGAGTTACAAAATTATAATCATCGAAGCAAAGTACCGCGGTGAACGCGTTTTTGGACGTAAAATGAAAATATAATTCCCGCGTGGAAACGTACCTGAATCAGTTTCAGAGGAAGATGGCCTTGGGGAGATGCTGGTGTGCGCCATTTGAGGACTGGAACCCAGAAGTGATTCTCCGTAACTATTCACCGGTACGGTCACGGGTAACGTATAATTTGTTTGGCCCATACCCTGTCAAAAATGACAAAACAATCGATACCATGGTCAATGTTGAAATTTGATACAAAGAGTTTCAAAGAATAATTTAATCGTGATAAAAAGTTAATACGACAAAGTTGCTTCGGCCACCGCGCGGTTTTTCCCTACCAGGATTCTCCCCACGGGGTGGAGGAAAGAAATAATAAAAAAATTGCAACGATGGTATTTTGAAAAAAATGACTGATCGGTAATGTGGAATTTTTATATTACCCGCGAGCCATTGTGCTGATTCCTCTGCATCATCATTTGAAATTCCTCGTCGATCTTCGTGTACTTAGCCTCGGTCCGAGGGGTGAGATTGTAATCGTTGGCGTCGGGCTCCGGACTCTCCGGTGACATTGCACCCTTGTGCTCCTTCTTGTTGAGCGCCTGCAAGTGTCAGCAGACAGGTTCACGTGACCACACCCCCCGAGGGCACTCAACCTTCACTCTCGCGTGCACGTTGAGTTTCGAAACGATAGCGAAAAGAAACGGGGGTTACGGGGAAAAGGGGCGAGGAGATGAAAGAGCGAGAGCGAAGTGCGTAAGTTTGGTACGAGTGCCTCGCGTATCGAGAAACAGCGGATCCAGAACGGAGGAGGTGATACAAAAAAAAAACCAAATGCACTGGACTGCCGGTATAACGAACGGAACGGGGGTTCGTAGCCCCCCGTTCTGTTCGTTACGGAACGATACTGCGCCGTACATAACGGCTGGCCGGTTCGGTGTACGTTCGAAATAACGAAATTCATTTCTGTACATTTTTTTTTACAACAGTTTGGTCGCTCGACATCGTATCCTCCGTTAAATAGTTATCGTCGATACTTTAACGACGTCGAAAAATTAAATTATCCTTCGCGTGACTCTCAAAGATGGTGTCAAAATCTGCCACCGGATGGCCAAGACCCAAGATCATTTCTCACACGCGGAAAGTTTGGCGTTACGTTTTCAAGATTCAAAGATTCATTGTTTGTGCAAATTTACCCACGAAAAAGATCGCTGCTTTGTAGATTATTATTATTATTATTATTATTATTATTATTATTATTATTATTATTATTATTATTATTATTATTATTATTATTATGTGATAAATACTAATTTTTAACGGACAAATAACAAAAACGTTGATTCAAGTTGAAAGTTTAACAATTTTATACAATTTCTCTCGGATCCTGCTGTGTAAGAGGGGTACAGAAAAAAAAATGTTGATTTATATCCGTGAGTTTTTTGAGCAGTGATCGGAAGTGTGCGACGATGCGACGATTGAAATAAAAACACGTTATAATTTCTTTCAATATTCGCGAAAATAAATATTTTAAATTGGATATCGCGTATTTCATGATTATTTTTTTAATCATCGCGGTGAACGTGCTTTCTATTATAATCAAGATTGCGTTATTGATGGCGGAATGTAGAATTTGTTAGTAATGAAAAAATTGCAAAAGCTATTCGTCGGGCCGGGGTTTGTTTAAAATTAAGTTTCTTTTCTTTCACAATTTTCGTAATACGGATAACTCGACTCACCTCGATTATATTTTTATTGGTAAGTGACTCGTGTGGCTCATTGTACTCCGTATACTTGAGTAGAACCTTGTCCATGTCGGTGCTGGCGTATTGATAAAGCTTGTTGCTCGAGCTGAATATAATGAGGGCTATCTCGCAATCGCACAGCACCGATAACTCGTACGCTTTCTTCATGACGCCGAATTTTCTCTTGTTGAACGTCACCTGACGATTTCGCTCGTCGGTGATGCGAGATATTTGTATCTTCTTTCGACCCATTTTGTACAACGGCGATCGGACCCGTGCAATCTCGAAGCTCCCTCAAGTATCTCGGTGGAATGTCAAAAACACTGAAACAAGATTTTTTTTTCAAATTTTTATACGAGTTACTCAAAAATTTTGTGACATTTTTTTTTCCTTCTCTGGTCCAAATCCAATTGTTTATTCGTGCGGTAAGCGAGCGAATACCGATTTACGGTTTAAGGAGAAAAACCACTGTAAAGATGAAAAATAATTTTTTTTTTTCATTTCTTCAAAGTGTATATTTTTTAAAACACACGGTCGAGTTAAAATTATAAATAGTCATGAGCATCCTAAGGGCTGTATCGTCGGGAAATTGAGCGTTCATGATGAATATGCGATAAAAAAAAAGACCCACGAGAAATATAGGCGAAAAGACCGTTTTTATGCAACTGTCGTAAAGACTGTACTCATGCGCGGAGACCCGTAACTCCGCTTCCTTTTATTCGAATGGAAATTTTTCCTCAGGATCTCCGGAGCGTGTGGTGACCCTAAAAATACCACAAAATTTCCCCCAATATCTTGATTCTTCGTGGCGCCGGAACAGTTTGAAGATCGCAGAAAATTTACAACAATCGCAAGATGAAATTTCTCACGCACTCGCATCATTATAATCGCTCGAGAGAAAACTCCACATTGACGCGAAATAATTCGTCCGTCGTCTCTCGGAGTCTTTCGCCAATTTTTATCAACGCGACGGGGGATGAGTAACTCGACACGCGTGTCTCGAGTATCTTGGTCATTTTTTACCGAGTACGGTAAGACGAATCTCACGGATTATTCGAGACGAATCTACGAGATTATTTGACGGGAAATCAAGAGACAGAGAGAGAGAGAGAGGGAGGGAGAGAGAAAGAGTCCGAAGGAGGGAGGGAGAGGGAAAGAGAAAGAGCAAATACTATGACGGAGAGAAATGGTAAGAGTGCGAACAAAGAGGGAAAAGAGTCGTGGAATTGAAAAAAAAAGAACCTCATGAACGGCGCTGATAGCTCATCCAGAACTAATTTATGCAAGTAAATGATCCAGTGAGGGAACAAGTGCGAGGAAGCTTCGGTTATCGAGAAGTACACATTGCCGCATATGCGTATCTCAATCTGTTTGCGATGTAATTTATATTCGTGGTACATCGTATATAGCACATATCGCTCGATATGTACGATAATGTTGGAAAAAATAGGCAATAAAGAAAGAAAAAAGAACGATCACACGACGATCTGTGAATAGATGAAATAATATTTCCTCAAAACAAAAAAAAATTCATCCACTTCTTACCGTCATTTTTTCCCCTCTCTCGATTGTCAAATTTGCATTGATTTTTTTAAAATTATTTCCCACTATTTTTATATTATCGCCAAAAAAAAATGTTCCGCGAGTATAATGAGCCAATTGTTCGTCGCCTTTTTCACAACCCGGCTCTTTTTAACCATTTCAACTACGGAAAAATAAATTGACAGCGCGCTGTCAACCGGTGAGTTCGTCAATAATATTGATCGCCCGTCGATCGTTCAACGAGGAAAACAATTGAGCATCGAATTCACGGCGATATTCGATATTGGCGAAACTCGTGGATTGACGGGGATTCGGTTTTTTCTTTTTTATATTAAGAACAAAAAATAGAGAAAAATAATGAAAAATGAGCGGCGGTCCCGATGAAGGAACGAGAGAATCCGCGAGCGCGTGTGTTTGTAAACGTTATGGTCGCGTACAAAAACGCCTCTTTGTATCGACTTTTAATTCATACACGGGTGACTGGACCGAGAAACTCTGTCGCGGTTGCCGTGTCAGTTTGCCGATGTTGGCGCGTCTTATCGACGCGCGTACATAATTCTAACGGCCGAAGGGGAAAAAGAAAAAAAATGGTGTGTGAGACGAGGTTACCGTCGTAATACACGTATTACTGGGACTATTTTTTATTTTTATTTTTTTGATATATATATATATATTGTTGGAATAATCAAGACACGATTTACTAAAAAGGAACGAGATTGGCGAAGGTTTTATTGTAATCTGTCACAGTTGTGCTTTCGTTAAAGTCTCAAGCAAGACTGTCATTTACATCACCGTTGCTATGTACGTCATCTGTCGTGTATCCGTCGGTATGTCGTAGTCGTAGTCAGCTATAAAATGGAATCAGTGTTCCTAAAGTTTTGTGTGGTGTGTGTGTGTGCGTGTGCGTGCGTGCGTGCGTGTGTACATATATATGGGCCAACACGCCAATTACACATGGACATCGGATCCGAACCTCACCCCCTCGGATCTTTTCGCATTTTTTTCAGCTTTTTTGCCCTCTAACTTTCGCAGTTATTACATGGGGTATTCTCCGTCCAGTTTTTAAACAATTTTTGTTTTATTCATTATGACTTGTCATCTTCCACCACAATAAAAAAAACCCTGCAAATTCGACATTTGCACATTGCTTCCTCATCTTAATCCGATAGCTTCCTTTATCACAAAGTATATGGCGATCAAATTTGGCTTCCTCATAAAGGAAGCTTTGTTAACTATCGAAAAACATGAGTAATCAACGTGCAAATGTGCCAAAATCTTTCAAGTTTACTTCTTGCTAAATTTGATTTTCGCCAAATTCAATAGCGAACAACCTCGATAGCTATATTAGCTCGGTGGAAAGTTTCAGTACAATACCTTAAAATTCGCAGAAGTTAGAGCGTTTACGCTATTTTTCAAACAATTCACAATTTCATAAAATTTTAATCCCTCGATGAATTTTCGCCAAATTCAATACCGAACAACCTTAATAGCTATACTAATTCTGTATAAAGTTTGAGTCCAATATCTTGAAAATTGCAGAAGTTAGAGCGTTTACGCCATTCTTGCAAAAACGAAAAAAGTCGACAAAATCTGAACACCCGTCATAATTGAAACAAAATTTTTTTCACAATGAAGAGCAATTCGTGCTCGATAAGTGTGCCAAATTTTAGCTCGATATCTCGAAGCGTTCTCGAGTTATTGATTATTTACATCTGAAACTCAGGACACACACACACACACACCCATATCCGGATATTTTTTTCTAAATATGATTTCTCAATCTTTTAGGACATTTTGAACACATTGGCATAAATATCTCGAAAAAAATTTTTTCACGAAAACAAAGCTTCCTTTATGAGGAAGCAAAATTTCAAAAAATAGATTTTTTACGTGATAAAGTCTCAGCTTTATAAAAAAAATATAGTTTTATTGTTTATGCATTTGGAAAGCTCTTAAAATTGTGCTTAACGTCTAAAAAGCTGTTTTCAATATTTTTTTCGAAAAGCTGAGACAATTTTACGGGGAATATGTATTTTCCGAAATGGGTTCTCCATAAACATACGAGAAATGAATGAATGAATAAAAATTGATTTTATTCATTTTATTTGCGATCTTCCGTTACAACTAATTTTTTGAAAAAATAAGTTTTTTGAGTAAAAATGCTTTAGCTTTCCAAAAAAAATATTGCTTTTCCGATAATACCTGTGAAAAGCTCTCAAAATCGAGTTTTAAATCTAAAAAGCTGTTTTTTAGCCGTTGCCCATATTTTGAAATTTTTTCCATGTTTTTTTCGAAAAGCTGAGAAAATTTTACAAAACATATGTCATTTGAAAGGTGGGTTCTAAATAAACATCCGAGAAACATACGAGAGAAAGAATTAAAAAGTGTTTATTAATTCATTTCTCGTATGTTTATTTAGAACCAACCTTGAAAATGCCATATGTTATGTAAAATGTTCTCAGCTTTTCGCAAAAAAACATGGAACAAATTTTCAAAATATGGGCAATGGCTTAAAAACAGCTTTTTAGATTTAAAACTCGATTTTGAGAGCTTTTCACAGGCATTATCGGAAACGCAATATTTTTTTTGTGAAAGCTGAGACTTTTTTACTAAAAAAAAACGTACTTTTTTCAACAAAAAAAATTATTGTAACGGAAGATGGCAAAAAAAATGAATAAAATCAATTTTTGTTCATTCATTCATTTCTCGTATATTTATGGAGAACCCAGCTCGGAAAATATATATTCCATGTAAAATGGCCTCAGCTTTTCGAAAAAAATATTGAAAGAAATGTGTAAATTCGGGCAACGGCCGAAAACAGTTTTTTGGACTTTAAGCTCAATTTTAAGAGCTTTCCAAGTGCATCGACAAACAAACAATATTTTTTTTTTAAGCTGAGACTTTTTCACGCACAAAACCTATTTTTTGAAATTTTTTTTATCGTGGTGGAAGATGGCAAGTCATAATGAATAAAACAAATATTGTAAAACTAGACGGAATACCCCATGTAATAACTGCGAAAGTATCAGAGGGGAAAAAATCTGAAAAAATTTGGGATTGTGTTTTTCAATGAGGACTTACAGCTAAAAAAAAATGCGAAAAGATCTGAGGGGGTGAAGCCGGATCCGACGTTCATAATTGGCGTTTTGGCCCATATATTTCTCGAATTATCGTTATCTCGTAGGTATAGACATTTGTTCGATCGTTCTCGCGGTCAACGCGATTGCGCGAAAATGCCAGAGGGCGCCAGCGGCGGAGTTTCCGGAAAGTTCGAGGATTTCCGTCGGTAAGGCGGAGCGAAACGAATCTTGGCGTTTGTTTTTTCAAATATCACAATTATCCTTGTCCTTGTTATTTTTTTTGTCAAAATATAGCGGATCTTGGGGCAAAATGGGCATCATAAGAAGATGGTCGCTTTTAATTCTAAAATACCGTTTTTATCTATCTTATTAGGCGTTGACGAAAGAAAATTTATTTACGAAAATAAACCATTCCCGTTGCATTAAAACGATGCAAACTTCAGAATCATCAATTTTGCCCTACTTTCCCCTATGTATGGTTGTTTTTTCTAATTCCAACAAAATTGTCAATCGACTTGAATTTATTTGCAATTTCGTGCTCCTATCGCGTGACTTTAGGATTGCTTTTTTCAACATTAAAATTACAATATTGCCTGTAATTAGTTGTATTTTTCCTCACATTGTCATTTTTTGTGGCATTTTTCGTTTTTTTTTCCCTAACTTCACGTAGGATCGATCGAGATTTACGTAACTGGCATCTCGCCAAACGATCGGAAAATTATTCTTTTGCTTGGACATGATTCGCAAGTACGAAATGTATTGCGTAATTGAACATTACGCAATCAAATAATGGAATACGACGGTTCCCCATTGAAAATTAGGGATTCGATTGAGGGATGGGAAATGCTATCTTACTACGTGAATTTCTTTCCTCTCTCTCTCTCTCTCTCTCTCTCTCTCTCTCTCTCTCTCTCTCTCTCTCTCTCTCTCTCTCTCTCTCTCTCTCTCTCTCTCTCTCTCTCTCTCTCTCTCTCTCTCTCTCTCTCTCTCTCTCTCTCTCTCTCTCTCTCTCTCTCTCTCTCTCTCTCTCTCTCTCTTGCTCATTGTCGTCAAACGGACAATGAACGTTTGGAAAGTTAAGTCTGAAAATGTTGGTTAACGTTTTCATCGTGTCCTCCGAATATTCAGTACGAAAATGTTGCATCAATATTATTACGCAATTCGTATACCTTCTGGCGAGTGTTGATTTTTTTTTCAAAAATTCATTTTCCATACAACCCTTGCGTAATTTTTAATTTGAAACCTTTCATTCGGAAAGTCCGATTTTCAAAAGAGAAAGAGAAGAGGATTGAAAATGTGCCAGTTTTTGCGTCATCATCGCGCGTATATAGATGACGGGCGAGAGGTGAGAAGGAAATTGAAATCAAGCCTGATAATCTAAATTTTAGTCGAAAGAACCATTTTATTGATACAGCTAAATCAATATGAGACCACGTCAGGGTCGCCGTCAATTATATATATATATATATATATATAATTTTTTCCTCATCAATGGCACTAATATAGTTGATAAAAATGTAGCGTCAGAGGGAAGCAGATTGATAACGCCTAAAGAGAGTTTAACTACTTGAAATTTTTTTTCTCGCCCCCTAAACGCGGATATTCTATTAAACATATTTCGACGTTGCAAAATAAACTTTCCCATTCAAGAAATACATATTTTTTAACTTTCGTTATACGAACAAAAAATTACAGAGGAATCAAAATTCAAATGCTAAAAAGTGTTTTCGGAATTTTCAGCTTATTTTGTATGAAAAATTACATTTTTTCTATAGAAAAAAATCATTTTGTAATGTTGAAATATGTAATATAAAACCCAAATATTTTTGAAAACATTCGTTCAAACGGAGCCGAGAAAAAATCGCAAAAGCAAGACTTTTAAAAATTAAAAAAAAAATTGAATTGGATTCGTGGAATGAGGAATTAAAAAATTAAGTTGAAAATAGTACCACCCTGGTATTATACGAGGGCGGGTTTATACGGAGTGGCGAGGGGATGTACAAAACTCCACGAACATAATATTCATCGACATGTTGAATGGCGAAGAATCATTCACCTCTGGCATTTGTTACTTCAACCCTTAAACGGAGGGGGGGGGGGGGTTATACTAGAAAAATTGTTATATTTCACGATTCGTGAATTTCAATTGAAAAACACACACACGCGCACACAAATACGTTTGTTAATTCCCGATTTCGGGTTTATAGGATTTCGAAATTTCGTATTTGTAAGATTTTTTGTGACAAAGAATGTCCGACTCATGTTGGTCCACCTCGATTGTGACTGAAATCGCCTTCGGGAGATCGGAGTGCTTGGAGAAATTTTAAAAAATATGAGAAATTTTGAAAATAGTTTTTGAAAATATTTATGGATGAATTGCCGATAAATAATCGTGCCTTGCATCACATCCTCGATAACGAAAAATATTAATGACGATACATTTTTCTTCCGTTTGTTCAATTTTTGTCAACAATAATCCACAATTTTCGTCCAATTTAATTTGCAGCGTACATTTTATCGAGCGATTGTCAATGTAAAATTACAAGCATTTGTTTATCCAGAAAAAAAGGTCGAAAAGTTATAATTTTTTTTTAACAACAAAGATAAAAACGGTAACTGAAAATCCATTCTTCTTTCAATTTTGGTATCCAGTCAATTAAAAAAAAAGGCTTTGAGACAATGCTTGTGAAAGAAGCGAAACCAAAAAACTATTTTCTTTGCTAATTATTTTTTAATTATTTTCCGATCGAAGGATTTCGATGAAATCTCTTTAAAAAATTTTTTTAGAGCCAATAACATATATTTTAATGGTTTTTAATAAGATTTCGGTACATCCGACTCTGGAAATTAGTGAATAATTTTTTTTTAACAAACTAGTAAAATTTTAGTATCACCTCTATTTATATATAAAAAAAAAATAAGTTTTACAAACTATACATTACGCGAGGTCAAGATATTATTTTTTGCCTATCAAAAAAAAATTATTTCCCAATTGAATATTTCTTTATTTTTCAGCTTATCGTTGATCACACTTCGATGTAAGGGGGGCTCTCTCTGAGGATTGTACGTGGTAACGAATCCCGGACGAGCCCGGAAGCGCAAGTTCGAACGAAGGATTTCGATCGAAGCTCTCGAGACCGTAACACGAAGACGACAACGACGACCCAAATATTTTCGTGACCCCGGCAGTCTCGACGTAGGTACTCGGATCGCGCGGGAAACACTTGGCTCGTATAAACGTATATATATATGGGGCATTCCATCCCAAATCGGACAGTTTGAAAAACTCTTTTTTTTTTATTTCCTTAATTTTTTTTATATTTTTGAGTACCCATCAAAAGACCCTTCCTGTTTCATTTTTTCAATTTTTTTTTTCAAAATTTTTGTTTCTTATGGCCTTTTCAGAAAAAAATTCAACAAAAATATTCGACGTGTTTTTGAATGAGTTTTTTGAGTTTTAGACGTTAAATCGCGTTTTTAAAGGTGAATGTCATTTTTTATTTTATTTTTTGTTTCAAACATCTATCTATTCAACAATTTTTAAGACTAGTCCGAACGTGGGATCTCAATAACTACTATTTTTTTCGATTTTTGAAAATAATATATATTTTTTTTAAATAAATTATCATGAATACCAATTTTTGTTACTGTATAGTATTTTTCTAAATAATTTTAAATTAATTTGGACACTTTTTCATTGTCAACAGATTTTTAAAATTAATAATTAATCGATGAGCACATTACAACAGTTCAAGAATCGTACGAGTGGGCATTGAACCTTGATAGTCTACCGAATATTGCTGTCAAATTTTCACATGGGAAACATAATTCAGATGCGAAAGAAAGATTTTATTTGCAATAAGATACCGCGAAGTCAATCACAGGGGGGACACAAAGATTTCTTTCAATTGTTCCAATGAGCAACGGAAACGTATTGGCAAAGGAATATTCTAATTCAGGAAATAATATTATATGTAAGGTTTTCAAAAAAATACGCGAATAAATAAAAACCGTTGTTATAATTGTTCATAAACAGACTCAACGATTAATTATAAATTTTAAGAACCTGTTAACCATAAAAAAGTGTCAAAATGAATTTTAAATATTGAAAAAAATCCTATACAGTAACAAAAATTGGTATTCATAATAATTTATTTAAAAAAATATATATTGTCAAAAATCGAAAAAAAAAATAGTAGTCATTGAGATCCCACGATCGGACTAATCTAAAAAATTGTTGAATAGATAGATATTTGAACCAAAAAATTTAAAAAAAATAAATAAAAAATGGCATTCACTTTTAAAAACGCGATTTAACGTTTAAAACTCAAAAACTCGTTCAAAAACACGTCGATTGTTTTTGTTGTATTTTTTTCTGAAAAGGCCATAAAAAAACAAAAAATTTGAAAAAAAAAACTTTCAATTTGTTCCATTATTAAAGAAGTTATGACCAAAATACCAAAAAAAGAGCGGTTTTTTTGTTAATTCAATATCTTTTGAACGGGTAATAAAAAAAATCTCAAAATTTAACAGGAAGAGTCTTTCGATGGGTACTCGAAAATATAAAAAAATTGAGGAAATAAAAAAAATGTTTTTCAAACTGTCCGATTTGGGATGGAATGCCCCATATACATGTTTGTGCGCGCGCATGTGTGTACATGCATGTATTCACACCCACAAGCGCACAATATGTTTGGCCTCGAATAGCCGAATTATGCGCGAAGGTCGTGCGAGCAATCGGATTGGTTACCGGGCACCGCACGCTCAACGGTGATCCTTAAAAATGGAAAAGCCATTTTTAACGAACGAAAAAACAATTTAAATCAAAAAAAGTTTGGGAAAAGAATTGAAATGTAATAAACAAGTTTCCATCATTCATTTTTGCGCGTGCAATGGTTGCATGTTTTTCAGAAATATTTTCAAAGGAGCAGCATCAAAGTTTCAAAGTTTGCAACATCGAATACGAGGAAAGAATTCATTCGGTTATCTCCGGAATTTTAGTTGACAAAATTTGTCCATAAAATAATTTTTTTTAAATCAAAAGCTTCTCGCACGTCTCTTTTTTTTTATTTCTCAATCCATCTATGGATGAAAAAAACGCATATGAAAAAAACAAACCATTATTCCCGAAAAATTCAAGACGAGAAATGACCGAATTTGGTTTGTATTTTTTTTACCGAATACATGTAAAAAAATTATACGTATACAATACGAGTGTATTCGTGGCGCCGCGGTAGAGAATGATACGAGAAGGAAAAAAACGATAGCGGTTATTCCATTCTCTCGAACGTCCGAACGCATTGGATATAGATATGCATATGCGACTATGCGAGGGGGATTGTCCGACGGACGTCGATGCGGCTTCTCGTGTATATAGTTTAATATAATACGCTCTTGCACCGGTGACTGGATTGGCAAAAGTGCTCGTGGATTATACATCCATGTATATTGCACAATGGTCTGTGAAATATATGGATATACATCGAGAAAAAAGAGTGGGGGGGAAAGCGATGTGTATGCCGGGAAAAACTATACGGAGAGACGGGCGATCGAATTCGGTCTATTATAGAAAAGCAAACACGGAGGGCGGGTCAGCGACCACCCCGTGTGGACTGTACAACCGGCTGGTTCGCCGTTCGTCGTTGATGATGTACATCCGCGAGCGTCGGTAAGCGCGAGCTTTTCACGCAAACGAATTCATCGATACGACGATGTGAAGGAGAATCGGTGATAAAAAAATATATAAATATATATATAAAAAAAAAAAAAAGATATTGAAAAAACGTCGCAGCAACTCCGGTGGTCACGCGGATAGAATGACTATATGAATATGGGATAAAAATTGATGAAAATCATCATTCCCGCGGTTTGCTCTGAATTGTTTTTTCCATTTTTTTTCAACTATGATCCAGATTTTTTCGCTCCACCGGTGAGAGAGATTCTTTTTTTTAATATCCGATTGGAATGATTTGTTTAGAAAACAAATTCTTATTAATCGTGTAAATTGGAAGATTTAAAAAATCGGAATTTCCAAAAATGTCCAAAAGCCAAACCCCTTGAACGATCCTTGCCTGACTCATCATCGACCATCCTTGATACCTTCCGTATTTTTATAAAGACTCTTTGCTCGATAACTGCAAAATTCCAACATTCGGAGTCTTCCAAAACACAATCTAGATTTCGAATTTACAACATCGAAATCCCTCGAGAAATTCAGCGAGTATAATCGAAGGTTCTGTTTGTAATTTTTTCAACGATATCGTAGAATCACGTCGCAAGATTTTTCCCATGTTCCTGGATCGCGTACGTGACTGGAATCGTCTCGTTTCTCCCGGTTAAAATTTCGAGAAATATATCAAGAAAAAAAAGACTATCAAAACGGCGATTATTTCATTTTTTTTTTTTTTAGAGTCTCAATGTCAAATCGTGAAAAACTCCGAGTCGAGCCACAACAATGTCCTCGGTCGTGTCAATTTGAATCTAAAAAAAAAAAAAAAAACCTCGATATTCAGGATATGACTTATCCAACTCAAAGTTTCAACGTATTCAAGGAAATATGGGAAAATGCGAGAGACAGAGAGAGAGATACGGGAGAGAGCACGAGGTCATACCGACGAACCCTCAGGGGGGTCGAACGCGTTGCGTTGTGATCCGAGTGGGTCGCGTCACGCGAATGTCCTTTTCCTCCGGAGGGAGAGAAGGGGAGGAAGGAGAGGGGGTACCAACATGGCTCGACGCTCATTCGAGATATCGTAACGAAGGACGATAGCCGAGAGTGCTCGTACCCATCGCGCGAGACTGCACGAAAATGCAATTTTCCAAAATGTCACAACGCGCACCCACGCGGTAGAAAAAAAAACCAATCGACATTTTTTTTATTTTTCATTTTTCAATGTTTTTACATGAAAATTTCACGACGCTACAAAAATAGATAAAATGTAGAAAATATATCGAAAATAGCGAATATATTTGACGCGTCGAATTAATTAATATCAATTAATATCAATTGTATCTGATATATTCAATATATTTGATGCGTTAATTGATATATTCGCAATATCAACTGCGATAAACACTGAAATTTCAAATAAAAATTACAGAATGTATCGCAAAAAACGTAAAGAGATAATAAAATTTGGGTTTGAACGAATAATTAAAAGAAGAATAAAAATGTTGATCCAAGGATGTGGATAATTTTTATTTTTATTAATGGTAGATGAACGAAAACTCACCGATTTTCGATCGAAAATAAGAATTTACGCCGTTTTGATGAGAAACTCGACGATTACGGAGGGACGACTTCGAGGCTCCTCGTTCAACGATATCCGAACGATTTCGTTGCACATTGATATACATGTATGCGTGTACGATTGAAAAAACGAAACCGAATGTAGCGCGAAGAATTTCGTGAGAATTTTCAACAACAAAAAAATAACTTTTTCCTTCGTCAAGTACGTTCCGTATCGCAAGATGTTCGAACATTCGTGAGAATTCGACGTTAAATTCTTCGTTGTATTATTTTCTCTTGCCCTTTCCCTCAATCGCGAATATAAACTATTTTGCCGATCTGCGTCATCGCGAGCACGTGTCGCTTGTGTTTCTTCCGCTGCCCTCCAGTCGCCCCCTCCGCCCCGCCGCTCGCCGCTTCAAACTCCGTTCCGCCGCGTCGCGTCGATCGACAAAGGGCTATAATGTTATTTTTACTTTTTCAATCGCGCACAATCGACGGCACTGAAAGAAACGTCGCGGGCACTTTTCAAAATCTTGGTCGATTTCTCAATCTCAAATTTCATCGAACGAAAAGTCGGGCTCGTCGTTAAAAATGTACGAAAAACGAGCGATATTTTCAAAACACAACCGTGACGACTACGTTCATTCGCGCTCGTGATAAATATCACGCATACGTGGATCTTATTTTTTCAATGGAATACCCACCTTCGCGTATTCAAAAGTTGCCTCAAATACTCGCGGAAGGGTCGCGAATTCTCCTCGCTGTGGCGCGCATTGCAAAACGAAAAATCTCGATGATAAAAAAACGTGTCATTGGCACGACTATCGTCGTTGCTCCACGGTAAAACAACGAGAATTAAAAAAAGTCCGTTGCACGAGAATTCAAATTCCCAAACACGCTCGCGGTATCTGCACGCGTGCGTTCAAAAAAATATCCCCGCATTCGATAATTATCGGGGTCATTGTCAAGATCACTCTTCACTGTGTCTCATTGATAATACGATTATCATTTCTCTGTAGAAATATGTATATACATGTATCACGTATCGATGTAAAATCACTCGTTTGGCACTTGTTGTATATTATTCTCGCTGGTTCAACGTTGAATTATGAAATCTGTGAGCTCACGATCAGTTCGCACCGCGATCTTCGCCGATATCGTACGAATCGCGTATTTACTTTTTTTTTCCTTATAATCCTCGGGAACGCGCACGTTTTACGCGGGACTAGATGCGTTTGACTAGAAATGCGTTCCAACCGATGAAAACGCACACGCACGATATTCAAGCTTTTGGCTCGCGCGGGCGCGTCTTTTCTTTCGTATTGTTTGCGTATATTGCATATAGTTGTATATAAATATATATATATATATATATATGTATACCCGTGCGATATATCCACATGCGTGAATATTTTTCTTGATATAAGAAATTTCACGTGCGCGTCGACGAGCCGATCGTGACGAGGACTACCGACGGCGACGACGACAACGACGATAGTGACTAAAACACACGGATTAGCCGTGTGGCGCTGTTGCTGCTGCTGCTGCTGCTGAGGAGAACTCTCTCTCTCTCTCTCTCTCTCTCTCTCTCTCTCTCTCTCTCTCTCTCTCTCTCTTTTTCTCTCCCCTCCTTGTCAGACTGGTAGTGTGAGACGCGAGCGATGGACTTTGCGGACAGCTTTTGGTATACGATGCGTCGACCAAGACTACGTGGTTCAAGAGGAGAGAAGAGGGAGCGGGGGATGAAACTGAGAAAGCGGGGAGATCGAAGAGTCCGGGCAAAAGGCCAGGGAAGTAAACCAAAGATCTATTCAAATTTAGGCACTCGATGAACCGACGTTGCCCCGACGTTCTGTCGCATATTACGGACTGAAAAACGGTCTTGTTGTTGTTGTTGTTGTTGTTGTTGTTGTTTGTTTGTTTTTTGGCGGTAAGGGCGCCGGCGTTTACGACGTCGCGGCAGAAAGATCATTCGGCCTTCTCGTTGGATATCACGATTACCGGAAAAATTTCTCGCGCTACAAAAGTTTGCGTCGAGTGCGAGCGAGAAAATACTCGCACTCTCGTCGATTTGTGCGAAAAATCGGCCGAGTATGCCGCAAGCTTACTCGCGTAGCAAAGTTTCGTATCGTTGAATCAAAATTTTAAGAAAATATGATTTAATTATGAAAGTTTGATTATCTAATTTCATGAAATTGGAATTTGGATTTAACCGGAGAAGACTTTCAATGATTGAATTTAAATTCAACAAAGTAAAATTCAGGATAATTTTTGGCAATAATTTCAATGCAATTTTAGGGGATTCAAATAAATTTTCGGATAAACGGGTGGTCTGAATCAACGATAAAAAAAATGAGCGAGTTACGCGCGAGTTTCCAGCTTGCACGATTTTCTCGTTCCTCGGTTATCATGTTTTATTACCATTCTTATTTCCCTCTCGCCCTCGATACTTCTCCGTACAAATTTTTTTCCTTCGGCATCGATTTCTCCTCGTCTATAGTCGAGTAGAAATTGTTAGTTACATACGCTCTGTTCGCTTCAACGCGGCAGGGAAAGAGAGAGACGGAGAGGGCGCTCGCGCACGTTGAAAGTTGCAAAGAGAAAGAAAAACTAAAAGGGGCCGGGGGGGGCATGTGGATGAGAGAAGTTGCGTCGTGTATGTACGAGTTTCCGGGGCTCTCGCGGAAATTTTGCTTTCGGCGAGCTTTTCAACGCTCGTGTGTAATGGCCCTGCGCCGTTGCGGTGTCCTCTGGCAGAGCGCGTTGTTTCTCGTCAGCGTAAGCGGCGAGAAACGCGACGTTTTATCTTGTCTCTAACGCCTGCACGGACGCCGCACAGCCGCACTGTCATTGGACGATGGGGTGGCTTGCGTCAGTCGTAAAGCCACCAATCGCGTGCCACACGGTAAGAGACGGAGAGAATGAGAATCGTGAGCAATATATACACGTATATATATATTAGGGTGATTCGTTTCAGGGCAACTTTTTTTTACCCATCGTGCCCAAAAACCTTTAGTTGGTACCCAAAAACGAAGTTTCGTGAAAGGGGGGTGTTGTCAAAAAATATTTAGAGGTCACGAATCAAAATTGAAGGTTTCCCATTTGATTATAACATTGGAAAAAAAAAAATTTCTCATTATCAGTGTAACCATTCTGCGAATTTTGATATCGCGATATTTTCCAAGTGGGTTCTTATAGGAAATATGATACTCTGTAATAAAGTTCATTGAGCCATGTCCTCAAATTCAACCGTTTCAGCGGTATCATTGTTTCAATTGAATATTGTATGAAAATATCTATTCAAACGGCTGTAACGCCTAAACTATCAGATATATCGAAAAAATTCAAATGAGAACTTTATAGAGAAAGTAATTTGCTACAAAAAAGTCTCGTAAGCCGAGCCCGTGAATTCAACTCTTTCTCAGGTATAGGTGTATGGAGTAAAATCAGCAGATATTTTTTTGTTTTATTCAATCAAACGTACTCCATTTTCTATGAGGATAGCATGTACAAAATCATCGGAAAAACCATTCGACAAATGTTACAATGAATGCCCTATGCAAATAAATCAATAAAACAAAAACAAAAAATCTATTTATTTTATTTCATCCGCCTATAGATGAGGAAGAGTTGAATTTACAGGCTCGGCTTGTAAGACTTTTTTGTAGCAAATTACTTTCTCTACAAAGTTCTCGTTTGAATTTTTTCAATATATCTAATAGCTTAGGCGTTAAAGCCGTTTGAATAGATATTTTCATACAATATTCACTTGAAACAGTGATACCGCTGAAACGGTTGAATTTACGGACATGGCTCAATGAGCTTTATCGTAGAGTATCATATTTCCTATGAAACCCCACGTGGAAAATATCGCGATATCAAAATTCGCGGAATGGTAACACTGATAATGAGAATTTTTTTTTTTTCAATGTTAATCAAATGGGAAATCTTCAATTTTGATTCGCGACCTCTAAATATTTATTGACAACACCCTCCTTTCACGAAACTTCGTTTTTGGGCACCAACTAAAGGTTTTCGGGCAC
Organism: Alloplasta piceator; assembly: GCA_946863875.1. NCBI lineage: Eukaryota > Metazoa > Arthropoda > Insecta > Hymenoptera > Ichneumonidae > Alloplasta > Alloplasta piceator. The sequence continues at coordinate 76,946 of OX333075.1, read as the reverse complement.
GATGGGTAAAAAAAAAAGTTGCCCTGAAACGAATCACTCTGATATATATATATACGAGGTATTCCATACAAAGCCGACCAATCAGTGGACCCGACCATTTTTGATTTTGTTGAAAATTCTCTATTTTTTTGTAAGTACTGAAAGCAGTCTCTCAGAATTTTTTTAGATTTTTGTCTCAACCCAACTAACCACGATAAATTTTTCAAAATTTGACACAATTTTTTTTCAAATGCTCAAAACTTTTTAAGTAATAACCGGAGATATGAAAATAAGACAAAAGATACTTTTTCCGTCTTGAGTCGCAGTTTTATAAAAAAAATACAAAAAAGATATCGATATTCATATCCATATGTTTGTTGAAGTTTTAAACACGAAATATATTTTTTTTCAACTTGCACTAATTTTATTTTTTTGAAAAAATTCACCATTTGTTAAGAGACATTTTCACAAGTACCAAAAAACTGGCAGCTTGTGATTCTCATGACTCATATTTTTTTTATCTATTTTTGAAGTTATAAAAAACATGAAAAAACGCAGATACAAAAATAAAACAGAAGATCTTTTTTTCCGTCGTGATTTGTAGTTTTATTTAAAAAATACAAATAATATCGATATTTATTTTTTTATATATTTTTTGAAGTTTCAAACACAAAATATATATCTATATATATATATTTTTTTTTTAACTTGGACCCTTTGGATTTTTTTGAAAAAATATGCACTACTTTTTAAGAGACATTTTTACAAGTACTGAAAAAATGGTAGCTTGTGATTCTCATAACTTGTATTTTTTATCTATTTTTGAAGTTACAAATAACGTGAAAAAGTTTTAAAAAAATGACAACCGCGACGATAATTCACGGCTGATCCGTCTGGCATCCGATTCAGTGTCATTCGCTGTAACAACCATCAATATTTATTAGTTATCAACGCTCAAGTATCAATACGTTATTTGATGATTTCACGAACATGATCGCAGAAAAATAATAACACAATAGTCTCCCGATCTCAACCCAACTAACGCTTACACCAGTTGGGAGGACGCGGCAGACGCATCAGGCGTGAATCAGCGTCGCAGGGGTCATTTTTTTTAACTTTTTTCACGTTTTTTATAACTTCAAAAATAGATAATAAATACAAGTTATGAGAATCACAAGCTGCCAATTTTTCAGTACTTGTGAAAATGTCTCTTAAAAAGTAGTGCTTTTTTTCAAAAAAATCCAAAGGGTCCGAGTTTTGAAAAAAAAATGTTGTGTGTAAAACTTCAAAAAACATATAAAAATAAATATCGATATTTTTTTTTGTATTTTTTAAATAAAACTACGACTCAAGACAGAAAAAAAAGATCTTCGGTTTTATTTTGGTATCTCCGTTTATTCATGTTTTTTATAACTTCAAAAATAGATAAAAAATACAAGTTACGAGAATCAAAACCTGCCAATTTTTCGGTACTTGTGAAAATGTCTCTTAAAAATTGGTGAATTTTTTCAAAAAAATAAAAAGGGTCCAAGTTGAAGAAAAAAAATATTTTGTCTTTGAAACTTCGAAAAACATATGAAAATGAATATCGAAATTTTTTTTGTATTTTTTTTTTATAAAACTGCAACTCAAGACGGAAAAAAGATCTCTGGTCTTATTCCGATATCTCCGGTTTTTGAAAAGTTACGAGCATTTGAAAAAAAATTGTGTCAAATTTTGAAAAATTTATCGTCGTTAGTTGGGTTGAGACAAAAATCTAAAAAAATTCTGAGACTGCTTTCAGTGCGTACAAAAAAATAGAAAATTTTCAACAAAATAAAAAATGGTCGGGTCTACGGATTGGTCGGCTTGGTATGGAATACCTCATATATATATATATATATATATATATCTATATATATATTAGGATGGTCCAAAGGCTTTTTTTCGTATTGCGCTTCCCATCGAGATTTTCCCGTTTATTCTCGAAACGAAAAATCTCGCGAGAGTCCAGGCTTTTAAGATTTTTAATTCCCCCGCCGTATCAACGTTGAAAATTGGTAAAAACACCGATTTTGAGAAATTCAAAAATTTCGAAATCAAAAAATTTTTGTACATCCTCGAATCATATTTTTCATCACGGAGTGGAAATTTAAAGAAAAAAAAAGAATGGTAATAATCGTGCCACCTTGATGTACGAAGAGAATGCAGTAGTACGAAGCGCGTTTGTGCGTCCGAGCCTCTGTACTCGAGAGGCTTATTGGAAACGTCAAAATTTCTTTCATGATTTGTTATAATATTTTTTTTTTTTTCGGTTTTTTTCGCACAAAAAATCGTTTAATTCGAATGAAATTAAACACACTGTGATTCCGTTAGTTGGAATCCCGTTTTCGGAACGAAGGAAACAGTGTGTAGGTCACCAAAGAAAGCCGTTAATCGTAATAATTGATGAATCGATCGATCTTCGGTTCAGGACGATATTATTGGAATAACGAATGTCACATAGACGCATATATGTACGTATATGAGGGAAAGCAATGCCGATTGATACATCGAACAAAGCTTATCCGTCATTGAACAACGGTATATATTTGAATGCAATTTAATTTTGTCGTTGGCCATTTCAGAGTAGAAGAAAAAACGTCGATAACGCGACGCTCGATGTCTCTCGGTGTATCAAAGAATCTGCGAAAGCTCGAAATTTCGAAACTCGATTTTTTCCAGATCCAGGATCTAGCTTGACTGCAATGTGCAACGTAGATTTTATAAAAATTGCAAAAAAATCGCCGACCGATGGCGGTTTTTTTTTCTCTCAAAGGTCAAACGTGAGTCGCGAATGAATAATTCGATTCCAAGGCGTTAAAAAAAACAGCCATTGCGAAATATTTTGAACGATTGTGAGAAAGAAATTGTCGCGTCGGCTTCGGTTTCTGATATTTTTCATGATTTTCATCCAACCTCCAATCGAGCAACGTTTCAACGAGTTTATATCGTCGCTCAAACTTCGTATCCAAGTTCGCAATGGTAAAAAAATTAAATCTTCCCTTGATATTTTCAATCAAGAGCGGAGGCGAAGTAGAAAGATTATGATGAACTCGAATGAAATTTCTCCAGGAGGGATGATCGTAAGATCACAACAAGGTGATGGAAATAACATTTTTTTTCTTCAAACGAGTGCAAATTTTTATTATGCTCTTCGAGTAACGTCGTGTTGTATCGAAACTGACGCGGATATATTGAATTTTTTCTTTACAAAATATCAATCGAAGAAGAAAAGCAATTCCAACTCGTCCGGATCGAAAAATTGACAAATATTGATTTCACAAAAAAGATGGAGAAAAAATGTGCCGGTGGATTCATCACCGCAAACTGAATTATTTATCCGCTCGAGTGAGAGATAATTTTTAGTCCCCGTCGAGATAACTTTTTATATGAATTTTTCAATTCATTGTCAAAAAAATCACCGTCAATTTCATTTCATGTTTGGTGTTTCAGACATTTCGAGTAATTATTCAATCGTGTCCACTCGACCGGATATTCAAACAAGCTGTGAGCAGCCTCTCTCAGGGATGAGATCGATAAATTATTACACCCTCCACCCGTCTCCCTGGCTGACGCTATCGATCTCCGTTTCTCTTCTGATTCTCATCCTCGGTGAATCGTCACAACCACAAAACTGCCGATGGATTGATAATTGGATACTCTGGAAGCGCAACACGACGGTCAAATTGATGCGACGATTGTTCAAAGGGGTCAAATTGGCAGGGTTGACAGGGTTTCGGAGGCTCAAAAATGGTACAATGGTGGCTCGATCTTCGACGGAAATAGTGACGTAATGGTAATTTTTCGAGAAAAGTATTGGTAATTTCGTGTTCGGAGGTTTGAAAAAAAAATATTGAAAGAATTCTTATTTTTTGCATTTTGGCCAACATTGGATCTGTCCACTGAAATAGGTGTAATTTGTTTTCTACTCAAAATTTTGGCTCTGGACTCCAGCGCTCATTCTTTTTATAATCGTTGAAGCTTCGGAACGCCGCTTTTTGTTCGTCCGATTCCGATGACTTTTCGATTTTCGGCCGATTTTTCGAGTTCGACCATCGCTTTTTGCACATTTTTTAGGGCATACCGATAATTTTTGCTCCGGACTGCGCTCATTCTCTTCGTAATCGTTCAATGTTCAAAATCCCGTTTTGTTCATCCGATTCTGATGATTTTTCGAAACTTGTCCCCTATAATTCTAACCGGCTGCACCTCTGTTCTCACCACTTCCGAGCGGTGAAACAGTGACGATAGTGACTATGATTTTGAAATATGTAGTGACCCGATAGTGACAATAGTGACTCACTGGCAACCCTGCGAATTGGGTCAAGGGTCGGACTCTCGAATCGAGCTTACGAGCTTTTATCTGACCGGAGGAGGTCAACATTCACGGTGCAGTTGCGATACAAACTCGATGACACCCTGAATGAGATTATGGTAGATCGTACAATATTCCCATAATAAAATTATAGAAATTATTATTTCAGCAAAGCAAAAGTTATTACCAAAGAATTATATATATTTTTTTCAAGTTGTGTAATTCCTATACCTATATCTCAGAAGGCGAGTTACCAATATTATACTAAAAATATAATGCACAATTGAAAACAAAAAAAAAACTTTGTCCATCGGTCCGTATTTTCTGTTCCTCATATTCGCCGATCCCGTATAATTTTCATTGTACATCGAAAGCGGTGAGTATCCGCGTAACGCGATGTGACATTTTATCGTGAAATAATGAAAAACGGTCGGTGAAGGAAAATTCGGAGCGGAGTAGACGGATTACGAAGCAGCCTCCCTTTACGTAAATACGTAATGCAATGCCTCGGACACGTAAACGTTATAATGAAGACGTTAAAGAGAATATGATGGGCAAACGTTTGTACGACACGACCAGTCATATTCATCCGGCCAGATCTCCGATGGATTATCTTGTTCAAAAAGCCCCTCTTTTCTCCTGTATATATTTACAAATATCCCCGTTATTGAATTTGAAAATAATACCATTTTAAGGGGTCATTCTTTGAGATAATGACGAAAAATCGCAAATCCGGTTTTTTAGCCGTCTCCGTCGAATGATTTGGCTCGTAAAATTAAATTCCGAACAAACGATGGAGTTGGTCGATGTGGAAATTTGTTTTAAAAAAATATACAAAAATTAACGTATAAAAAAATTAAAAAATATGCAAAAATCTTGTCAAATACGATAATGGAAAAATTAGGAAATTTATAAGAAAAATTAAATTCAAATTTTGTGAAATTTATAAAAAATTAAACGATCTACGACCGAGTTTGAGTTTAAGTTTCGAGATTTCAAGTTACCATCGCGAAGTGCGATTCTCCCGATTAAGAAAGTAACGAAAAAGCTCGAAAATATAGAATGGCGAGTTATCGGAAGCGAGAAAAAAAGGGAATTGGGCCGATGAGAATTCTGCAACGACAATGGCGATAGCTGACGCGTTTCGCTGATGAAAAAATCACGAGTGACACTGCCTGTACGATGTATCGCACACTGGATAGTTTTGGCCTTTGGCAAACATTTGTTAAATTCCACGCGAATACCTGTGGGTCGATTCCCTTGTCGATTCGTCAATTGTGAGACAAACCGACCCCGTCGATTTTCAAATGAATTTCAAAACATTTTTTTCGGTCCCTCAAAAAGCTGCTCAACTTTTATTCTCTTTTTTTCCAAGGTAGATTTCCAAATGGAAAAATGTCGCGAATTCTAAATTAAAAATCATTTTATCAAAGTATCTCTCTGATTCCCAACTGTTATCGGTGTAATTAGAAAAATTCTGAAATAATTTCGCACCGTTATTTCGGCTCGAACGCTGAGAGATTCAAAATCGACTACGCTGGGGCCCAAAAATGGACCGAATTTTACCCGGAATTTCCCATATATATCGGGCATTCCACGCCAAATCGACCACTTTGGAACCCAACCTCTTTGGATTTGGCTGAAACTTTTTTATCTTTGTCTATCCTGTCAAAAACATTTTTCAGAATTTTTTCAAATTTTTTTACTCAACCGATTAAAAGTTATAAATTTTTCAAAAAAATTGGCTTTTTATATTTCAAATAGCCATTACTTTTTCAAAATTTGACTTATCGGAACGATTTTTTTTTCTAAATTTTCGTTTTTTAATGTACTTTTTGAAAGAAGATAGAAAAAAAAATTATAGCAACCCATCTTCATTGTTTTTCTTCAGATTTTTGGAAAAAATCGAAAATTTCTCGATGATTACCATTTTTGATTTTTTTTCTTTTCATTATATCAAACTTTGACATTTTCTGCAAATCCTCAAATTTGTTCGGCGCGGTGTTTTTTCGATTTCTATTTTTTTTTTCCAAACGAAGAAAAAAAAACATTTTTTCAACCAGCCTTATTTCTCATAACGCCATCCTGAAAATTTTCGAGAGTGTTTGGAGAACTTTAAAACTTCAAAAACAAAAAAAAACAAAAAAAAATTGAAAGTGGCTATCATCGAGAAATTTAGATTTTTTCCAAAAATCCAAAAAAAAAGACGATGAAGATGGGTTTCAATAATTTTTTAAATATTTTTTTTCAAACTGTTTTTGAATTTAGTTTTCGAAAAAAATACAAAAAAAATATTGAAACCCATCTTCGTCGCTTTTTTTTAGATTTTTGGAAAAAATCGAAAATTTCTCGATGATCGCCACTTTCAATTTTTTTTTTTGTTTTATTTTTTCAAATTTGGAAGTTCTCCGAAAATTCTTAAAAATTTGCAGAATGGCGTTATGAGAAATAAGGCTGGTTAAAATTTTTTTTTTTTCAATTGAATTTTAAAAATGGCGTTGGTATTTCAGCTGTCCCTTTTTTACATAAAAATGATCGTCGCGCCACCTGAAAGAGTGGGCGGAAAAATCTTTTAAAAAATTAGGCTGTTTTTGAAGTGGAATTAATACGAAAAAAAAAGTTATACAAGGATCTGATGACCCGAGGGAAATGACCCCACGTTTTCACTTGGAATGCCCCATATATATAAATTTGTTCCAAAACTCGATCGATGTGCGGGACACAGTTTTCATCGAGATTTTTCGAACGTTATTAAAACTCCGTCACGTTTTAGACGTGAGCTTAAATTATACCATTTAGACACCGCACTGACGGAAGAGTGCGGGACACACGAAAAAAGATACAGAGATGAATATACATGTATACATGTATATACATCGAGGATGTACCATAATCCAGGTCGAAGGATCGTATATGCAGGATTCACTTGGATGTTTCAATTATGCATACGTTCAATGTCTATTTTCAACTTGAGATGCGCGCCGAACGTCGCTCGCTCCCGTTCCCCGCTAGTTCACCGCCGCCACCGCCAGAGTGCGCTCTAACTCGTCAATCCTCCATATGTAGCGCCTCTATTTTCGATTCTGGATATAATACTTGATTGATTGCACCGCGCCCGCACAACGGTCCCCGATCACTCGATAATGAAGATGGACTTTTTTCAACTTGGATAAAGTATATCCGATACGATGGAATATACCTACGCGTATATATATGGGGCATTCCACGACAAATCGACCACTTTAAAACCCCACCCCTTTCGATTTGGCTGAAGCGTTTTTTATCATTGTCTACCCTATCAAAAACATTTTTCAGAATTTTTTCAAATTTTTTTACCAGATTCTGGGTTAAAAATGAATATATATTTTTTTATAATTTTCTTTTTTTCAGTTTCTAAAATGAAATAAAAAAATTGATTCCCAACACCTCTTACATGAGTAAAAAAATAAAATAAAAATAAAACATATCCTGGCAGATTTTAATATTTTGCGTATTTTTCAAAATAAATGAGAAAAATCTTTTTTTTTTTCAATAAAATACTTCAATAAAAAGGGATAACAGAAAAAACACGATTTTTAAAATTTTGCCATTTTTTCTACAGATTCTGGGGCATGAGTAAGTAATATCTATCATGATTAGAAAGTGAGAGCGGCTGCCTCATATTTTTTTTTTAATTTTTCTTTTTTTCAGTTTCTAAAATAAAATAAAATAAATCATTCCTAATACCTCTTACATGAGTAAAAAAATAAAATTAAAATAAAATATGTCTTGAAAATTTTTGATAGTTTGTATATTTTCTAAAATAAATGAGAAAAACATTTTATTGAAAAAAAAGATTCTTCTCATTTATTTTGAAAAATATGCAAAATATCAAAATTTGTCAAGACATGTTTTACTTTTATTTTATCTTTTTACTCGTGTAAGAGGTATTAGGAATTAATTTTTTAATTTTATTCTAGAAACTGAAAAAAAGAAAATTTATAAAAAAAAAATATGAGGCAACCACGGCACACTTTCTGTCATGATTGATGTTACATATTTTTGACCCAGAATCTGTGGAAAAAATTGCACAATTTTAAAAATGGTGTTTTTTCAGTTATCCCTTTTTTACACAAAAATGCTCGTCGCGCCACCCGAAGGAGTAGCCGGAAAAATATTTTTTAAAAATAAGGCTGTTTTTGAAGTGGAATCAATGCGAAAAAAAAAGTTATGCAAGAATCTGATGACCCGAGGGAAATGACCCTACGCTTTCACTTTTCATTTTCATAACCCATAGAAAATTTGATGTGATTGAAAACCAAACGTACGTTTGGCACGAAAAATCATAGAAGCGTCGATGGAAATTTCGATGCGAAAAAATAATTGTCCAGTGAGAAAAAAAAAATGCATGTATGCAATTTTTTTGTTCGATTGGTTATTATATTTGAATCGAGAGAGAGATTCTTTTTTCATCGTATTGACGATATTGATATTTATTTCAAAAATGTTTATTTATTGTCAAATTGAATAAATTTTGAAAAAAATGGTAATTATTGTAATATGTGAATTTTATAATTATTTTTATGATCGAAAACTAAACGTTTAGCGCGGCAAATCACAAATAAAAGTATTCGTAGAGATCTTGACGCAAAAAAGAATTGTGCAACCGGAAAAAAGTCGTATTTTTCAAATTTATGCATAAATTAATCTCCAATATATTCCAATACTTCGATACCTAAAAAAAATTAATTTACAGTTTATATTTATTAAAACAAAAAAGAAATTCTAATAATCTTAAGCTATATGTATAATTTTATAATTTAAAAATATATCAAACGCAACGTAATAATTCGATGAAAAACATTTCATCTTATATTTTCGGGTTCGGAACTTTGAAAAACTCGACAGCCATTATACGACGTGTAGTCTTGACTCGTAAAAGCCAAATCCAAATGGTCCAACTATTTTTTTTCCGTCCCCTCTGAGCCCAAATCCTCCGATTTCTCATTCCCATCGGCGGATGCATTTCCCTCTCTAAATTTTTGAAACATCCGTACACGCGGTTGCTGTATTTTGTACAAGCTCGACACACCGTCGTCGTCGACATCACGAATTTTTACGACAAGTAGAATTTCATTTTCTTTCCAACAACCCTCGAGAATATTGCGACGCTCGAACGGAAGATTGCCGATACAAGTTAACGCACTGAGAAAAAAAAAAGGTTGAATATGCAAAATCGTTTAATTGAATACGTGCAATTAAATATTTAGTTGTACAATCCAAATTTTTGTTGCCTGAACAATATTTTGGTTAACCGAAGCGCGGAATCATTCAAGAAACTAATTATTTAGTTAGACCAAATAAATATTTAGTTGCCCGTATTCAACTAACGATTTTGCATTTTCAACCATTTTTTTTCTCGGTGCGTGAATTCGTCTCGAAACGTTTTGAAACTTTTCGTCGCATCTTAGACGAGACGATGTATCGTCAACTCCGTGAGCACCGAGGGGTAGAAATAAATATTCTTCGAGTCATTAACGCGGCTCGAGACTCAACGAAAATACCAGGTGGCGACCAATCCTCCTCGTATCCTTTTCGTCATCTGTCCTTCAAGTTCGAGATTTACAACGCTTTGACTTTTTTCCTTGCTCGTCAGAATCATACGAAAATTAATCAAATCCAAATAACGTTTGAAAACAATGAAATTTTTTTTTTTTAAATTTCATCTTTGGGCGACTTTTCGGAACTCAACTCGAGCCAAAATGCGAAAAAAAAAATTTCATTAATTTTTTCAAGTCTCACGTCGATGTAGGGGAACACGGGGCAAAACGGGCACTTAAGGAATTAAGCGGTTTTCATCGGCAAGCACATGGTCTTTCAACTATTTTCAAGTCCCAAAACTGATATCCGATGCTAGTTTTCCGAATTAAAAAAAAAAAAAAAAAAAAAAAAAAAAAAAAAAAAAAAAAAAAAAAAAAAAAAAACCGGGGCAAAACGGGCACGCCATCTTGGATGCCGAAAAATCGATACTCGATGATTCTCGATGATACAGGCATTCGATCCACTGTGCCCGAATGAAATATTAACTCGACAAGATAAACGAAGAAATTAAGCCAAAAGATCCTCCATCGGATGGAATAGGACAAAAACCAAGGCAAATCTTCAGATCCACTTGCTCCAATCTTTTTTCATGTGGAAAATAGACCACGATGTCACTTTGATGGTGAACAAATCACATTATTCTTACATATTCGTCTAATTATGAATCATAACATTCATTTCCCATTCTTTTTTTTTGAATTTTGTAAAAAAAAAAAAAAAAAAAAAAAAATACGAGGCAAAACGGGCACGCCCTCTCAGAGGCGGTAAAAATCTATAATCAATGATTCTGACTTATCAAAGATACATACACCATAATTTTATTGTTCCGTAATTTTATCGCTGGCGTTGAGAACGATCGAATAAGTTACCAATGCGATTTTTGTAAAATATAAATAAAATAATCATTAATTACAAATTGTACATTGATTTTTACTTTCAGTCTTCGAAACTGTAAGTTTAAAAAAAAAAAAAAAATTTTTGAATTTTATAATTTTTCAGTTATCGGAGCGTGCCCGTTTTGCCTCGGAATTCGAAATTTTTTGCGTGCCCGTTTTGTCCCGGGTGCCCGTTTTGCCCCGTGTTCCCCTATATTTTCTCACCGAATACGAATCTACCAATAATTTCCGCTAAAACTCGAAATTTTTATGAATTTTCATTTGAAACAACATTTTTTCCAAATTTGTCTTGCTTTTTCTTTTTCTCGCAGCGGCGAATTTTCCATGGAAATATGGTTTGATAACGATAAATTGTCTCTGCGCAATGCTAATGAAAAAATTTAGATAACCAGGGTCCTACACGCGACTGCGACTGTTTTCCTATCGCGCTGCAGCGCTTCGGCCGAAAATCTTTCATACTTGAACCTCACAGGGTTCGCGTTGCCTAAGAAAATTGAATGTTATTTGCGATAAGAGCTTTGCCAAAAACCATTTCGGGAGACTTAAAATTTTGAAAAATCGACGGAAAATTAAAAATTTCGTCGTTTTCGTACCGTTCGGAAAAAAATGTTGACCTTCAGCCGGGGTCGAGAATCAGCGAAAGTAAATGGGCAAATGGACGGACTTCATGGCGCCGAAAAATCATTATTTTTTCTATTCATTTTTATTCACATCTCAGACCGCTGATGAAAAATATCCTTTAACAAAGATGAAATTCCTATGAGAAATAGGAGGAAACACTGTTTTTATGAACTTTGAGGTTCAGTCTAAGAGAATGGGACGCCGGGAAGAGCGAAATAAAACGGCATTGTTGTCAGTATATCGTCAAGATACATGATGAATTATGCGTAGAACGAAAATGACGATACTTTCATTTTTTCATCCAACTTTTAAATTTTCATTGTGCGAGTCATAAATATAATATAATATAATATAATGTAATATAATATTGTATAATAATATATTATACTATGTAACATTATATTATATTATAATACATTGTATAATATTATATCGTATTATCATAATATTCGAATATCAATGTATTTTAATATTATAATAACATTTTTTTACAACTGTAACAAAGAGTCAAGGAAACTTTACAGAGTCACGTTTGTTCTTGATTCTCTGATTTTCAAAGTGTTTGCCAAGAGACATCACAATCTCCGAGAGTAAGAGTTCTCTCCCTTTTTCTCTCTTTCGGCCACAGCCGTGCGTCTGTCGTCACCGAGCGCCGCCGGATATCCGTTAACCCCGAAAATTCCTCACTAAACCCCTCGAGGTATACAGAAAGAGGGTGGGGGTGAGAGCCAGGGCAGATTTACAAAACTCGAAGATCTTGAAAACTTACAGGGGGGTATTAAAATTCAATTGAAAGCATCGAATAAAAAAAATTCAGCTGGCGCGAAACGTGGATCCTTGAAAAAAGATACAGAAAAAAATGGTTTTATTTTAACAAAAAATATATGTCGGTTCATCGGAATAGCTTCAACGCTTTTTCCTATAACACAACTCAAACACCAGGCTGTGAGTATGATCTCTTCCTGATCATTTGAACTTTGAATCGCCGTTCGTTTCATTCGATTACGGTGATTTTTCAATTTTTTTATTCGGACAGTCGATTCAGTCGACTCGGAAGAGACCATATATTTTAGGTGTCCCGAGAGCGAAGAGCGTCGGAAGCAATCGTAGATCACAACTCGATGGACTCGCTCCGGGCCACTCCCGGCGCGGCCTCTTTGTTACAGAGCCAAAAGTTGCATATATATATGCAACTTTTGGCTCTGTATATATATTACTCTGTAATGTGTGTGTGTGTGTGTGTGTGTGTGTGTGTGTGTGTGTGTGTGTGTGTGTGTGTGTGTGTGTGTGTGTGTGTGTGTGTGTGTGTGTGTGTGTGTGTGTGTGTGTGTGTGTGAAGAAAAGAGAGAAAAAAATGGAGAATAAGACGAGGTGACGAATCGAGCGAGATGCGCGCGATGCGTAACGTTGCGGAGCACACAGCCTGAGCCAGCGTTTGCTCATTGTGCTTTTGGACGAGGGGGTAGGGTGACTAAGCCCGATGAGGAGTATTCGCTCGGCACGCGCTCTTGGCGAGAGATCAGAAAAAACAATAACAAACAAACAAAAATCTAAAGGAGACGTTTTCTCGAGACTCGGACGTTCCTCGTGCCCTCAACGTCGATCGTTGAAAATTACACGAATAATCTGCAAAATCTGCGCGCTTCCATTGTGCCAGGCATATATGTGTATATGGGGGAAAACGCGTCATTTTTACAATTCCTGGAACTGGCCTTTTTTTATTTGGCCGAAACTCCGCTCATTTCATCGTATGATCCAAAAACTACTAAAATTTTACTAGATTTTTTGGAGCCACCGTGGCGAAATACAAGACCATCGAATATTTTCGACTTTTGAAAATATTTCATTTTCAATGAGGAGATTTTTTTTTTCATCTTGGCTCCATCTTTAAATAAAAAAATTATCCAATTCTTTTTAAGCAAATTTAAGCAGTCAAAATAATTTCCAAAAATTAAAATCGCGATACCCCCCCCCCCTCGAATTTTGAATAAAAATTCTCAAAAATACTAGAATTCATTACCAATATTTTCGAGAAAAAAAACCGATGGGACCTCCGGTGGATCGCGAGTTATTGATTTTTTAGAATTAAATTTACGTGCTATTCATTAATTTCGGTCTTTCTGTTAATTATTTTGAGCTTCGAATAGTGTAAAAAAACTTGCAAATCGGAAATTTGCACATCCCTTCCTCAGTATTTTTTCGTATTTACAAATCCTCCTCTATGAGGAAATGTTAGCAAATTTTAGTAAATTTTAGCTGTCACAGTTTTGGCTTCCTCATAGGATATAAATACGGAAAAATACTCTGGAAACGATGTGCAAATTTCCGATTTGCAAGTCTTTTTTACTACCTCTGGTTATCGGTGTAATAAAACGGCAGCTTTGTATCGTACAATTTTCGATCAAGGTTTTTTTGAAAATTTTAAATTGCATAAAATTTGCACGGTTCAAGCGATTTTTTCAAAATTGAATACCAAGTAACTTTTTCCATTAAACTACCATTATGGAAATTTTGAGCCTGATACAACGAAGTATGTGCAAGCTGGAGCGATCATGCGCTTTCCCAAAAAATTAAAAATTTTATAAATCACGAACCACCCCTAGTGCACTTTTCGCGAAATTCAATAGCAACAATATTTTTCACTCAAACTATCGGTATAATTTTTTTTTAACCTGATATCGCAAAATTTGCGGACGCTAGAGCGATCGAGCTTTATCTTTGAAAATTTCAACATCGCATAAAATTTGCACGGCTCTCGAGCGATTTTTGCAAAATTGAATACCAAGTAACTTCTTTCGTTGAACTACCATTGTACAAATTTTGAGCATGGTATCACGAAATATGTCCAAGCTAGAGCGATCACGCGCTTTTTGCAAAAAATTCAAAATTTTGTAAATCACGAACCCCTTGAGCGATTTTCGCGAAATTCAATAGCAATAATCTTTAACACTCAAACTATCTGTATAATATTTTTTAATCCGATATCGCAAAATTTGAGAACGCTGGAGCAACCACGTCTTTTTTTTGAAAATTTAAAAGTCGCATAAAATTCGCACGCGTCAATAAATTTTTGCAAAATTCATAAAAAACAAAGGGGCTGTGGAGCTCAGTTTATGTGCAAAATTTCGGCTCGCTACTCCAATGTGGTCTTGAGATATATAGATGTTCGAATTTTTCGAGGCAGCGACACACACACACACACACATAGGGGAACATGGGGCAAAACGGGCACGCCAAAAATTTCGAATTCCGGGGCAAAACGGGCACGTTCCAAAACTAAAAAATCATAAAATTCAAAATATATCTTATTTTTGAAACAACTTGTAGTTTCGAAGACTGAAAGTAAAAATCAATGTACCAATTGTAATTAATGATTATTTTATTTATATTTTACAAAAATCGCATTGCTCGCTCTATGAGGAAGCCAAAACTGCGACGGCTAACATTTATTAAAATTTGCTAATATTTCCTCATAGAGGAGGATTTGTAAATACGAGGAAGAATACTGAGGAAGCGATGTGCAAATTTCCGATTTGCAAGTTTTTGGACTATTCAAAATAGCCCAATCAATAAAAAATACTCAGAAGCATCACTGCATTATTTTTGCTTCACAACGGTAAAGTTGTTTCGGAAAAATGGTCGAATTTCGTCGAAAGCGGGATACATAACGTAATTTAAAAAATTCAATATCTGAGAAAAAAACGAGATTCAAATACGAGTAGGTATAAAATACTTGGACTTGAAATTGAAAAAAAAATTGAACGAGTGTTTTATACGAATATAAAATTGAAAATACGCGTAGAATATTCTTCCAAAGCATGAAAACGTATCATTGAATGATTTACATGATTCTTTTTTACTATTTTTTTTACACTGTTTGAAGCTCAAATTAATCACCGGATAGACAGAAATTGATGATCAACGAGTAAATTAAATGTACTAAAAAATCGATATCTCGCGAACCACCAGAGGTCCCATCGTTTATTTTTCGAAAATATTGGTAATGAATTGTAGTATTTTTGAGAATTTTTATTCAAAATTCGAAGGGGGGAGTTTTTGAGTATCGCGATTTTAATTTTTGAAAATTATTTCGACTGCTTTTGCATTAAAAAAATTGGACAATTTTTTTATTCAAAGATGGACTCGAAAAAAAACCTCCTCATATATTTTTCGAAACGATTAACCGCTACAGAGTTATCGTCGATTGAAAATTAAATATTTTCAAAAATTGAAAATATTCCGCCATGGTGGCTCCAAAAAATCTTACAAAATTTGAGAGTGGTTTTTGGGATCATGCGGTGAAACGAGCACAGTTTCGGCCAAATAAAAAACGGTCAGGTCCAGGAATTGTAAAAATGACGCGTTTTTTCCCCATGTTTAGAAAAAAATTTTTTTTTTTCATTTATTCATTTATTTGTATTCTCTTCAATTCACATATTGTGGAATGTTGCTGATTTTTTTTTCATTTTTTATCACTTCTATGAACGAAAGTGTGGCGAAACTGAGTTTGCGAGCAATCGGCAATTTTTTTCCACTCCGTTCTCCAAAAAAACTCCGGAAAAAAGCTTGATTCGTTGATTGTTTTTTACTCGGAGTTTTTTCTTACTCCAAGCAAGGTAAAGGAAATTGGACAAAAATTAATCAACGATATATCGAGATACAGCGAGAAGGGACGACAAAGGGGTCCTTTGGATCTCTGTCCGAGCCCGATAAACGAAATTTTTTCCAAACGTAATCGCATTGATCTGCCCAAGAATAATTGGATCATCGCAACGACAAATGTCAATCGGATAATTCGGTGTCATTGTAACGATCGAACGAGCCCATTTGATACGCCATTACTCACGTCAGTCGTATTCATGGCCGTGATCTTCCGGGTAAAAATTTTCGAGATTACCGTTCATTCAAAATTTCAAAACATCCGCGAATTTCGTTTCTGGATTTTGTTTTCATCTTTTTTTTAGCATCGGAAAATTCTAAAAACAATATTACAATGAGTGCGTGTACAATAAATTACAGTACCTCCTCTCTGCAAGAGTCCTCCGTAGAAGAGCGTTTCTCCTCCGTTCCGCTTGTGCGAGTTTCATCGCTTCCCCCACTCTACCTATGTACGCCGTGCGAGCTTGTAAAGAGTTCCAGTGATGAAGCGATTCTCAAATTCTACAGGTAGAAGCGGGGAACGCTCCGGCGACGAATTTATCAGAATTCACTTCCCCCGATCGCCCCCTAGAGCGCTCTACAGAGATGAGGAGGTACTGTATTAATTTGTTTTTTTTTTGTATTTCAAGGATACCTATATTCATGAAGCCCCGAAAGAAGAATGATATCGATATTTGTATCAGCAAAGTTTGAAAAGAAATGTCTAAAAACAGGATTTTCTCCGAAGCGTCCGAAGTCCCGTCGAAATCCATTATCGACGACAGATCGGACGACTATTCGACATGCACTCTCCCGAACGGGGGATGGCTCGTCGGGGCATTATAATGAGTAATTAGCATCTCAAAATGAATGGCAATATATTGATCGTGGGTTGATCGTGGATTGATCGTGGGGGGCGCAAGTTTGGCAGAATGCGGCGTACTCTCGCTGACGGCGGGGGTTACAGATTTAGCGTTGCCCGACGGAGAGTGCCAGTATTAACAAACCGAGGGAAAATATACCCAAAAATAATTTTCGTTCGCGGGACTAAGATAGTACATGTGTATTCCTATAGTATATACATATACATATATATATATATACAAACCTGCACATGTATATATATATATATACACACACACACGTATAAATCGAGAGGGCGAGCGGGATAGGAATAGAGAGTTAAGAAATAAATCGCGCAGGGGTCTGAAGAGGGTAGGTTGAGGTGTGCGGTGGGTATAATACTCGGAGGACCAGTCGAGAGAACGATGAGATCGGAAGCGCGCGTTTCCTCGCGGTTATAGTCACCTTAACGTATAAATATATGTGTGTGTATGTGTGTGTGTGTGCGCGCGCGTGCGTATGTGTATATACTCATATTACACATACGTGTACATATATATATATATATATATATATATATATATATATATACACCTGTCCGTTGGAGTATACATGTACATGTATTACGCATATAGATGTATACGTATTGGCGTGTATGGTGCAAGGATGAGATAGGGTATGATCTATCGTTGAGGATGCGAGGGTGAAAATTGCAAGACGGGGGGAAAAATTACGTTCGGAGGTGACGAGGCGACCGTGAAATGAAGAGAAGAGGACACGGCGAGTTGAATATTCAAAAAATTTTTTACCGTGAAAAACCATAAAAAAGAGTGAAGGCGGGGAAGGAAAATCATCGATTCAGTGTGGGTTAAAAAACACAATCGTTCGCGAGTTTCGTCGACGGTTTATTGGAACAGGCACGAAAAAAAGGGCTGTCAAATGAGAATGATGGATTTTCGTATAAAATTTGTGAAGAAAAGTGATATTGGCGAAATTAAAATAAATGAAGAGAATGGAAGGAAATAAAAAATTTGGAGGCTAAAAGTTTTGTGTGGAATTTCAGTGTGAAGCGATGTGAATCGTGGAGCGATCCTGAGATCACGCTCGTTTGGAATTTGAGAATTATTATTTTATTTTTTTGATTTTGGGTCGATTCGATGATTCGATTGTGAGAAACATTTTGAATGAATAGACGCGATTGATTATCGCGTTAAATGGTATTGTGTAAAACCAGAGGGCGAAAATTAATCCGCGTTGCGACGCTTGATGCGCCTGTTGCGTAAATATCTATGATATATTCCGAGTAAAATCGGCCAAGGTTTTATCGACTGATCTAAAGAAAATTGAACTTTTCTTAAATATCGTGACAAACTACAACGGTTAAAATGAAAAAAGTAATAAAAAATCCGTTCTTGAAACGCTAAGAATCGTAAAATATATTTTTTATTAAATTAAAAATAGCGAGAGGCTGCTCACTCGGAGAAATCATGAACCGTGTTATCAGAAATCAGACGGGCAATCCGGCAATCGCTGCGAGTCACCGGAAATCGCGCGAGTCAAAGAGAAATCGCGTGATTTCGGAAATCGGAAATCACGAAAATCACTATCGAAATCACAAGAAATCGATTCCTTTTGACGGGAAATCGCTGGACAAAAAATTGATAATGGTAGAAAAAATAAATATCGCTGGAAAATAGAGAATATAATGATTGAAAAAGATGCTCCGGTTGATATTTGAAAACAAAAACGCGAAAATACATTTTACAAAATTAATTCACAATAAATTAACGATAAATTCGTTGAAAAACTATTCTCGTATTAATTTTCAAGCTCAGCAACGATTCACGTCGATCCAAAAGCGCGATAAATCTACGCGATTCGCCGTGGCAAAAACCCTCGAAATGAAAAATTTGAAAGCATCGTTTTTAAAAATTGACGAGAAAACGGAAAAAAAATGTCGCAGAGTGTAAAATGGATTTAAAAATCGATCGTTCGAGAATAATTATTGAAAAAGAAGCTTTGATCGATGTTTCAAAGATAGATCCGAAAATTTGATCTTCGATCGAAATTTAACAAAATTTGGCCACAATAAAATTCGTCGTAAAAATGTTGATAATTTTTGAGCTCAACGACCATTCACGTCGATCCAAGCGTGATAAATCTACGCGAGTCACCGTGGAAAAAACTCTCCGAATAAATGATAAATAAAATTTGTTATTACAAATAATTTTTATTTTTATACGATCGTATTTTCCCATTAATCTTCGCGAACCTTCTCGATCATTGTCCTCCGACATTTGATTCGAAGAAAAATCTATTTCACGCATCATCGTGCTTTTTGAGAATGATTTCTATGATTTTCTTTGCTCGGATCGATGAAAAATCGTCGCTGACAATGAAATAGCTGTTTGAAATAGCAGAAAACTCTGAAATAATTTTCTCCGGGTGTGGAGTAATTGAAAAAAAAAAAATTGATTATTCACGAACGATGATTGGAAAAAGAGATTTCACTGATATTTCAAAGATAAATGGGAAAATACGATCGTACAAAAATAAAAATAAAATTTATTGATATATAAAAAATTCGTCGTAAAAATTCATTCCATCCGATTTTCGAGCTCATTGTCAACGACGATTTTTTTATTGACCCGTGCAAAGAAAATTATAGAAATCATTCTGAAAAAGCACGATAATGCGTGAAATAGATTTTTCTTCGAATCAAACGTTGGAGGACAATGATCGAGAAAGTTAGCGTCGGTATTTCAAAGCTGGATGCAAAAATACGATCTAAGATAAGGGCACGCGAAAAAAATATACATATATATTCGCATGGATATATATATATCTATAAATATATGTAGTGTGGTATATAACTGTGTGTACGATGGATATATAGATACAGGGGAAGATAGAGGTTGAGTCGAGACCTCGCGGATGCGACTCTGGTTCGTGTTGGTTTTTTGGTAGCGAGTTCGGATATGATGAGCTTTTAATGCCCGAGAGTTTTTGTAGCAGCGAGTGAGTCAAAAAGCGCGAGCGAAAGCGAGAAGAGAAAAGCTTGAGCGGCCTAGAGGCCGGGTAGGAACGACTTACCTCCGCTGTTTTTAGAACTCCACTCCCAGAAGTGCGCGGCCCGTGCCGAGCCAAAACCAAAATACCACCGATATACCCGCCCGAACCCCGAACGCGAGCCCCCTCGCTAACCCTCGCTGCCCCTCGCCGCGGCCTCGGGGCGCTCGTTGCGCGCTCCGCGCTCGTCCCTCACGATCACTCCCACTCTCCTCGACGCTCCGCGTACCGCGTGCGCCATTTGCCTTGCAGTATCGCGGCTGCGTGCCGCAAGTACACGCTAGCGCCCTCACAGCGGCCGATTTACGCGCCGAGCAACGAAAGCGATCTAGTTTGATCTTGCTTTTTCTCTTTTTTTTACTCCGATCCCCCTTCGTTCTTTTTCATCCATTCCCTCGCACTGCGTCTTCGTCTCGAATTTTCCGACGCGCAACGCTCGCTAGCGGTATTTTTTTTATTTCGGCGTACCTTCTCGCTGTCTCTTCTCGATCCTTTGTGACGAGCCGCGCGCCAAGAACCCATATTGCCCAGAAATTTCGAAAAATTCTTTCTTCTTTTTTTTTGCCGATTTTTCTTCTCTGCGCTACTTTTATTCAAATTTGAAGAATAAGAAAATTCCACCGTCACAAAGTTATACCGTATACGCGACGACCGCGCAAGTTTCGGGACTCGGGGCGGTCAGAAAAAAGTCGGTCGATTTTTTCAAATTAAAAATTTTTTTTTTTTTTTTTAAATCTTCATAATTGTTTTCGGATCAATGATCGAAAGACGGTATAAACGATATATCGTTATTGGCGATTCGTGTACAAATTTTGTAGTGATGATTTATAAAATTTAATAATTATTCGAATCGGTATAAAAAAAATCTCAAGTCTTAGGAGTCTTCGAAGGGTCCTCGAAGGACGGTTCGAACTCTCCTTCGAAAGAATAAATAAATAAATAAATTGAACGAGCAAATAAATAAACTTTGCGCCCAATTGTAACGAATCAAGTTACGAATTATACACTGAGAAAATTTTTTCGTTGAAAATGCAAAAATTTCTTTGACTCAACCAAATATTCGTTTCCGGAGTTCAACGAGATATATTTTGGTACACTGAGAGAAAAAATTACTAGAACCAATGAAATAAAGTTTTTAAGGCAAAAAATCATTTTTTTTCATTATTTGCCAAAACATATTAGATTAGTTCCCTTGTATATTTACTTGGTTCATTTTTTTCAGTCAATTCCATAAATTTCTGTTTCAATAAACGAATTTACTTGAATCTAACAATATGTTATCAATTATATGTAATACGTTGTTTGAATCAAGAACACATTTTATCATTCGAAATATGCGTGTATTTTCATACAGGAAGCACTGAGGAAAAAAATGCGTTGAATCGACGACTTAATTGGTCCAATCAACAGGAAAAATGATTGATTCGATCAAATGCGTGTTTATTAATTGTTGCTAAACAATTTATAAAAAATATATAGCCCCTGTCAAATAATTTAATACGCATAGTTTAGTGACCCCAAAAAGAGATAAATAGAAAAAAAAAAAAGACAAATCTGCGCCAATTCTCCGATCTAATTTCTCTTTCCGACCGAGATTCGAACCCTCGACCCTACCTACCGTCATACCTATCCTATCTAACTACCCAACACGCTACCTATTACGCTATCGACTACTACTGTGCACTTGATAAAAGTTAGGAGTTACGAAGATTCGAATATAAGAAAACATTTTAAATACCAGCTTTTTAATTTTTAACAATTAAAGTATACCATAGAAATTATAGTTCTTTGCTCGAAGGAAATAAAAATTTAATTATTCCAAAGAAATATTCTATTGGAATAAAATAATGTGTTATTTATTTTACTACAGCTTCTTTTAAAATAATCACAATCAATTTTGTATCTGATAAATATTGAAAATACTACAGAAATATTTTTAAAAGTAAAATAATGATGAATTTATTGCAAAGAAATAATTTTGTTCGAAAAAAAATAAGTTCTCATTGAAGTTATTTTTTAGATCCAAATAATTTCATGTTTATCAGATGCGATAAATTTAATTAATCCAATGAATACAAATTCAATCAAATCTATTTAAATAAAAATATTTTTTGAATCGAAATAATAATGACTTTATCGCGAGAAAATAATTTTTTCGAAAAAAATAATTTTGTATCGAATTCGTTTTTTAGATTCAAATAATCTCACGTTTATGATGCGATCAATGTAATTGATCCAATGAATACAAATGTCATCGAATCTATCATGCATTTAATCGTTACTATATTAAATGAGCGTTCAATACAATGGAGTAACAGATTCGTGAAAATATTTTTTTAAATGAACAGTGATTTTCTTGGTTCAACGAATAAATAATCGAATTAATACTTTCATTTGATAAATAAATGCATGTTTTCAAATTCAGTAATTTTTTCTCTCAGTCTAATTGAACAAAGATACAGTGGAAGTTTTAGTTAAATCGATCAAATCGTTGCTCGAACGGGCACAGTTTCAGTTCGATCAAGTAAATAACTTTGTACCAAATAAATTGTGTGATTGAAAATACCAATTGTTTTTTTGTTACAGCTAAATTTATCTAGTTAAAATATACTAGAAATCAACGAAATACTTCCGTACAGCAACTCAGTAACGTGTAAATTGGACTAAACTCTATCTGGAAATTGACCAAATAATTTCCTTCACCTCGTATCTTACGGTTAACCAAATCCATTCGTCGAATTAATTATAGTTTCATTATTTCGAACAAATTAATATCGAATCAACTAAATTTTTTTCAACAAAATGGATCTAATTGTTTCAACTGAACTTTTTTTTCAGTGTAGAAAAAGCTAGGACAAGTTGTTGCTTTTCAACAAACTGTAATTTTTTCAAAAAATTTGAAGCAAAAAAAAAAAAGGTTGAAATCAACCCACCGCGTATCGTTAATTTTTTACACTCGTTAATTGTCATCGTTTATTATAAAACAAAATTCAGAGAAATTGATATTTAACAAACAATTCAGTTTGCGGTAACGAGTCTACGGATATACACACATATGTTTTCAATCTGTTTTTAATCATCCGTAATTTCAGTTGGAATCAACGTATCTTGAAAAAATCTCGCAACTTGAAAAATGCTTTCTTTTCGGCGGAGAACGGCGCATGAGAACGCGAAGAAACGAATCAAGTATATATACGCGAGTATGAAATCGGACGGATGTAAGCGAGATTCAAAGCTGACGTACGGTTTACCCGTCGGAGCGACTTTTTCATAAAATATTCAGTGAGAAGCGTCGTATTAATCAAATTTGCGAAAATGGAATAGGTCGGGAATATTCAGAGGCGAAAGATAGAACGATCAACCGAGTGATATTCGCGCAAAAGATCATCCCACTTGGATGTCGCGTATATATCTTGCCGAGAATTGATATTATTTAATCGCGAAAACCCAATTAACCTCTTATATCCGATGAGTGAATTACGGACCGCTCATTATGCTTCTCTCGTACACGTTGATATTCACTCGCGAGTTACAAATTCGCGTATGCGCGTGCGATCGATGCTCGTCAAACCTTTTTTAGACTATTTCAAAAATTTATATTCCACGTACCAACACTTATTTTACACATATAAATATGCATTTTATCGGTCTTTGGTTTCATGGAATTATTTAGATTTTCGAGACTCTATGGATTTTCGAAACTTCAGGGAACCGCCGATCGGTTCAAAATGTATGCTTTTTTTTTCAATTTGATAAAATAATTTTTAAAACTCCCGATATTTTCGTAACTCAAGAGCAGAGAAAATTAGATCGACGTGACTCGACGGCGTTAATTCGTGAAAAACAAAGATTTTCCAAGAGGACGAGAGAGATTTTTTGAGGATTTATTAAATTTCCGGATCAACTTGAATGACTTAATTCGGACGGCTCGTGATCTTGTTTTTTTTCCCCGTTCTTATATACCTTTCCCGACCTTTATCCGTGCGAGATCCGATGGTCTCGGATCGAGCAATCTCTCACACCATCTTTTTATCGCCCTCACCCCACGCCTATCGACCTTTGTTACTTCACGAGTTATTCCATTTTCCACGACAGATATATCCCAATGGGTAATGCATTCTTCATCTCATCTCATCTCTCTTCTCTCTCTCTCTCTCTCTCTCTCTCTTGCATTCCTCATCTCATCTCATCTCATCTCATCTCTCTCCTCTCTCTGTCTCTCTCTCTCTCCCTCTCTCCTCGCCGGTTATTCTCTCGTGTCAACGTCGTTCTTCTCTTATCTCGCGAAACGGGCATATCAGGTACCAAACAGATTATCGGATAGCGAGCTTTCGAAATAGCTGCCTCCATCATTGATTCAAGAGACCAGAGAGAAAGCTCCATTGCCGAAGCGAGTTTAACAGAGCGATATACGACAAACGTGAGTACAGTGAAACCAGCGAGCGATCGACGGTTATCGCTCATCGTTGCGATTCAATTTATGGAAAAGAAAATATCTTTATGGAAATTTCAACGAATCACTCTGCAGAATCATCAATGATGACGGAGATTTTATTTTATTCAAGCTTTTTTGCACTTCCCAAGTCAGAAGAATTTTTTAAACGATTCCAATACGAATTTCCAGAAAAAAATGATGTTTTTGAAAACATATCAACGACAAATTAAAAAAAAAAATTGGAACGATCAAAAGATAGATCATGAACCATTTTATGAGAAATCAGACGGGCAATCGCTGGAAGTAACTGCGGGCAATGGCGCGAATCACAAGGAAATCACGCGATTTCGAGAATCGGAAATCACGAACCACAGAATTAGCGAGTAGGCAGCCCCTCGGTTCTTCACTTATCCGACGTTCAACGATTTTTCACATTATATTTTAGAACGATCGCCCGACAAACGAAGAAACGAACGTGTCATTTTGACACATCCGAAAGACGGATACCGAGTATAAAAATATTGATTTCGGCAGCGAGGTGAAAAAATCATCTCATTCACGAACGGGTACAAGTGAGTATGAGAGAATGAAAAAAAAGCGAGTCGTCGAGCCGAATAGAGACAGATTCGATCGGAATTTCAGATCGCGAATCGCGATACGCCATCAAACCTCGCGTGGAATCGAACGACGAGAATAAGCGGACGCGTATATATTTTGCGAGAAAGTCATATTATGCAAATCGAATTACGGTTGCATCGGTCGAATCAGGATTGCGCATTGGTCGAATTATGGCTGTTTAAAAAATATGGTTATCCATGGTCACCGTAGTCGAATCATTATCGGCTCGCCGGACAATAGTTTTTCAAATCGAATTGTACAATTGTCGCGCGTGGCCGAATTACGATCGCTTCGATCGAACGATGTCGCCACGGGAATCAAACTATGATCGCCTTGCGGCTCATCGGTGGTTTTTACCGCAGAGACATCGATGAACGATGGCCATATTTTTCTACGCCCGACTCTAACAAAATACGCTCTGAATTTTGACTTTGCTCTGGCAACGGTAAATGAAGTCGAGGAGAGAGAGAGAGAGAGAGAGAGAGAGAGAGAGAGAGAGAGAGAGAGAGAGAGAGAGAGAGAGAGAGAGAGAGGAGAGAGAGAGAGAGAGAGAGAGAAAGAGGAGAGAGAGAGAGAGTGAAAGAAGTTGAGGCTGAAGGGAAAGGGAATATCGCATGCTTCAAAGATCGGCACGTGCCACTCGATAAATCTGTAGGCAGCTGACACGAGAGAGGGCCGAGGCGCACGCACGCGCGTCTTCCACGAGCTACGAACACAACCAGTGATGCCATGCCATCCCTCCGGAGTCTCTCTCTCTCTCTCTCTCTCTCTCTCTCTCTCTCTCTCACGCGCCTTCTCGATGCCCCCTCTTTACTCACACGTTCATCGCACGTACGCATTCGTACGGATATACATCGCCAAAGTCCAAAGACCGCTGCAACGTTTATACGATCCAGGAGGGCCTTCGCCTCGCGATAATATCCCCAACAGCGCAAACTCCGGACACGTGCGGCGCTCGCGAACCCTTTGCGCGCAGTGCGATCGGTGCAAGGGCGTTCGGCGACTATCGATCTTTCCTCGATCGAATTTTCCTTTTACGAAACAACGTCTAGAGGGTGCTCAGAGGGGATCATCGAGCAAAGTATCGTGTCCGCGAGCAATAACTTTTCAGTTCCTCAAACTCGGATCGAACGAGCGACGTACCAAAATTCAAATTCATGGATCCAATTCATGGATCGATGGAACGAAAAATTGTGCGCTTTTGGAAATTTGCAGCCTCGGTACGAGCGTGTTCGTACACCTCGTCGATGTCTTCGTTCGTCGTCGTCGTCGTCGTCGTCGTCGTCGTCGTCGTCGTTCGTCCCTAAACCAAACGGCCAAAGTCGAAGCTAAAGTTCTAAAATTAAACTTCCACCGGGCTCTGGCGCCCTTCTCCTCGCTACCGTACATCCATATAAATATATATGTATATCGGAACGCGCACAACGCAACTACGGCAATGTGGTATCGGCCCCGGTGCGCGGTGACGCTCGATGCCCGTTGACTCTTTCGCTCACGGCGTGCTCGCCAGTCCCGGAGGAGGTCGAGGAAGGGGTTCTCCGATTCGTACGCGTGTGTCGGAGAGTCGGACCAGCCGCCGGAAAACGAGAGCACGTGCCAAGGATGACGCGTGGACCCGATGCCCTTACGTACCCCCCTTCTTCCTCTCCATCGTTTACCCGCGACTCTCCGCGTCCCTGTACTCGTTCTTCTCTATCTCGGACGCACTGGTTTCTCGTGCTCAATTTTTTTTCTTCCCCCCTTGCCGACTCTCTCTCTCTCTCTCTCTCTCTCTCTCTCTCTCCCTCTCTCTCTCTGTCGTCTTTCTCACTTTCTCGACGCGAGACGCCCAAAAGAGCCCGACCAAAACCTATCAATTACCGTGGCTGAGTCTTTGGGGCTCGGCGACACACGGATGATATATATATATATATGTGTGTGTGATTCGTTCGAGACGCATTTTTGCGAGTAAACCCAACTAAAAGTGACGACAATCGCAAATACATCAGAGACGGCGAATTTTACCAAACGACGGAACGAAAGCGCGAATCCGCGTAGGTAAATTCCCAATCGGCACGATTATTTTTCAACGCGACTCGTCCCGGATACAATTCCGACCACGCTCGTTGTCGGTCGAGAAAACTGTGCGAAAAAATTGAGCCAGGTAACCGCAAAAATTACCAACCGATCACTATAATTACCGATTGATCCGTTAAAATTAATATCCGAAATTTCGATCGGACGTACGTGTACAAAGTTTGGAGAGACAAATGGTACGCGTATACCGTGTATCGATGATCGAGAGAGACGAAAAACTCTCTCTCTCTCTCTTGAGATTTTATCGCCGGCGTCCCGAAACACTTTGCTTCTCGAGAGAGAAAAAAAAATAACGCGGACGGGAGAAACGGAAACAGAGCGAAGGAGAAAAATGAAGGGGGGAAAAAATATTCTTCCCATCTCCGCTCGCTGCAGCCGTCGCGCGGGTGTAGAAAAAAAAAACCGGATACACCGTTTGGCTCCCGTTGACTCCGAGGAAGCGAGTTTGCGGACGACGAGCGTGTATCATACGGATACGAGCGTACACCCCGACTGTACGAGGAGACGTTCGCTGGATGCGAACGTCTCTGGATCGAGATGCTCGATCCGTGCTCTCGTGGCCTCGTCCCGCGGGACTCGGGAGGGTAGATTCGGGCAAAAACGCGAACAAACTCTCGAGACATTTTTTCAAGCGCCATTTTTCGAAATTCCAGCATATTCCGGGACAGCTCGGTGTATCTTCGGGACGGATATTCGTTCGATTCGAATCAGATTGGTACATTTCGGGACAAATCGATTCATTTCGGAAGGGTTTTGAGACCGCGCATTGGGACGGATCGCGCAATTGCCGCCAAGAAAATGTCAATGCGTTTCTTTCCCATCGAAGAAAAGATACGCGTTTCCACTCGAAACGAACGATCATCGTGCGCGTCACCGCGCCGTGCACTTTTCGCGCCAAGCCCTCGCGCGTGCGCGCGGTGTTTGTACGTTGGGACGGAAGCCCCCAAAAAGCACGGACACGCGTGTCTCGCGGAGCGTCGAACGAATCGGTAAAGATCCCGATTCCCGAGATTCGAGAAGCAACGCGCTGTCGTTGAACGAGATTCGAGAGGGAGGATCGTGGTACGCGACGTATCCCACCCGGAGCAATATCTCCGTAGGAGGCTCCGTGAAACACACGTCCCTCCTCTCCGCTCTCGTCTCTCACGGACCGAGTACGAGGGAGTCGCGCCGTCCTCGAGAGAGATCCCTGCAGGGGCCGCGTGTTCTCCCGTACGCAACGTAATCGTTGCACGAGACATCATCGGAGAGATTTCTCGGTCATTCCGTAGTTCGTCCGTATATATACGATGCACACGTGCACGCGTGCACGGACGCGCAAAGCCCGCGGAAACATCGGTGCGCACTTTGATACTCCGAAAACGAGATACCGGCGAAACAAAGATGCGGGCCGAGGATTTGGGTCGCGATGAAAATTACAAAAAAATTAATGAAAATTTTTCGAGGATCCGACGCGCCTGTTTCGATTCTCAACGATGATTCCGGTGACAAACGGCATCTCCGGAGAGTCGATCGAGTCATCGTCGCATCCGTCGAACGATGATAACGACCGCGGACGAACGGTGCGCGCGAGGAAGGTGCGAGATACGCCTGTGTCGCGCGTTACGCGTCCGTGGTCAAACCCTGTACCACGTTGGTTCACAGGGGTCGATCGTCGATGTTACCGGAGAGGGACGAGCGGGAGGAGATGATCCGAATGATCCGAGCAACGCGCGCGCGCGCGCGCTATCTCGGCCGACCGATGCGGCAACGCGGGGTGCGGATGAGCCGCGGCACGCATACGACAACGCGGGTCATCGAGCGGTGCCGTGCGCTCGAGGGCCCTCGATCGCACAGCGAGACCCTCGAAGCGCGAGGAAAACAACGCGCAGCGAAACAACGTCGAGGGGATCCGGGTGTTTTTTTCCCTTAAATTATCACGAATAATCGTAATTTTTTCAGATATCGCGATCGAGGCTAATGCCGCGATCGATGTTTCCAATTTCACACTACGTTTTGGCACGTGTATATTTTTCACGGAATACAAAGAAATGTCGAGTGAAGAAAGAAAAATTAGAAAAATCGAATATCACGCAAATTCAAAAGGACAAAAGTTTCAAATTACGTTACGATTGAACTTGTCCAAATTTCAAGTTACGGAAATTAGCAATAACAAAAATTATGAGGCACGCGAAACATTGCGCACAAAAATAAAAATTTTAAAAATGACGTTCGAGTGTCGGGACATTGTACGAAATTTGTGAACAACGATCGAACGAATTTCCCCCGTTTTTCCTCTTTCTACGGTCCAACTTTCCTCCGTCGAGTGGCACGATTCCAAAAACCCTGACGTTCGCCTCGAAATCCGATAAAAAATGTTGATTCACGCGCCTCCGTGTCGAATCGTTAGCGATGTACGTTTGGAAGAGAAAAACAATATCGCCCCTTTGCCAACGTTGTTCCATCGTCGCTGCAATTTTTCATGAAAATTCCGTATTTCCCGAGATCGTCCTTGCATCCTCCACCGCGTGCGTCGTCGCGCGTTTCTCATCCGCCAACGATCTCCGGTAACATCGATGTCCACCGTTGACGACTCTCGTCACTGTCGATGATTCGCGGCTCCGATGCCGTGCGCGCTTCGATGACGATACGGGTGGGTGAGCTCGATGAAACGCGACACCGCGACGGCGTTGACGACGACGCGCCAAGAGACGACCCGGCCGAGGACGGCGAGAAGGTTCGGGCAGGGGGGAAAGAAGAAAAAAACAAGCGACGCACCGCGGGGATACGAAGCGGAGTGTGTAATGGGAAAATTTGGGAGTCGAGTGGAAAATGGATCGAGGATAGAGAGAGAGAGAGAGCGATCGAGTCCCAAAGTTTCTCGTCGAGTGTGTCCGTTGGGCGGGAGTCCGATGCCTCACGCTGCGAAAGCTCGAGCGACCCTTGCCGAGTCGAACGCGCGTCGTGGAAATCATTCGAGGAATATAATTTTCATCATTGAAATTCGTTTTAAATAAAATTATACGAAAGTATATCTCACATATGAATATATATGAGTATACGAAATACGAAAGTATATCTTATATATGTAATAAGGATGATGTTGATGAAGATTTTTTGAAAAAAAAAGGGAACCCGGGTTTGTCGGAGAGTGAGCGGAGCGAGAGCAAAGTTCGACGTCGACGACGAGAGAAGAGAAGAGGGCGAGTAAGACGGAAAAATTGAGAAGCTCGTTGGGACGAAGGAGGGAGAGGAAAACAGAGGGCGCGAGAGGGCGACGATGAAACATAAAGAAAACGAGAATGAGGGTGAGAGAGAGAGGAAGAGAGAGAGAGAGAGAGAGTCAGTAGCAGGGGAGCGGCAAAAGCCCCCGAGAGAGCCGCTGCTGGCAGCTGTCGGGCGCGTGCGGCGTCGAACCTTTTAAGGCGCGATCACTGGACGCCCGGCGTCGCGGCGTCCCTCTTTTCTCCTCGGCCACCCCATACCCCCCGTACACCCCACTTTCCTCATTTTCGCGGCCTCCGTGCCTGAGAGAAAGATTCGTTCCCTCGTGTGCGATTCGCGAATCACACTGTACATCCTGTACTCTTGAACGCGAATGTATACGCCGAGTGCCACGTATACGTACGATATATATGCGTATAGTCATTCCCATATGGTAATGGAATAGATGGAAAAATATAATCCGTGTATATATTGAATTTTTTGAAAGTTTATATATTATATCCAAAAACGTATCTTCGGTATATTTTGATATACTCGTTTCGATATGGAAATAAAATGTATGAAATAATATATTCGATATATAGAATTTTTGAAACTTTCGTACATGAAAAATATATATCTCGCGAGTATCCTGAGACACGCGTCGAAAAAAATTTATGAGAAAATATATTCCGTATATCGTATTTCTCGAACGCCGACGTATCGGAAATACATTCCCAATGTACTTTGGATGTATCTAAAATATATCGGGATAGGCTTAAAAAATATTGAAAAAATGATGGGCTTGCTTGAAAAATCTGCGAAAAATTGACAAATTATCGGAATTGGATGAACCGAGCAAAATAGTTGCAAAATATCCGAGATACAAAGTCGGTATTGATGGAGGATTCATCGTCGATGATGAAAAGCGGGGGGGGGGGGGGGGGGGGGGAGAGCCTGTTGCGTGTGGTGTGATCCGGCGTCGGGTGAGAGAGCTGGAGAGAGCCGCGTGCGAGCGTAAGCACTCGGCTTTTATCTCACCGGCTGCGACTGCTGCTGCTGCTGCTGCTGCTGCTGTGTGCTGCTGCTGCCGATGCTGTCGCCGCTGCTGCACAGTGGCGACGGTGAAAGAAGCTCGCTCATGCGCCTTCTGTGCCGGACGATCGCCGCAATGGCTCGTGAAAAGTGAGCGAACGGAGAAACGAACGAACACGAGAGGGTTGAGATTGCGCGCTCCGGGAGATAAAAAAATAAAAAGGAACCAAAGTTAAAGAAAATTAACGAGAAACAGGAGGAAAAGAAAATTTTTGAAATTCTTCGAGTCGTTATTTTTGCATCAATTTTCAACTGTCGCGCGTTTTTGGAGCTTTCTGAATTTTGGCTTCTTCGACGGAGTTTTCATCGAGCAAATGGGAGGGGGGGGGGGGGGGGTAAAATTGCGGGAAAAGATTACATCGGCTGGATCTATCTGAAATCTCGTTACTTTCTTCCGTAATTTCAGTAATTTTCTCCCCTTGAATCGGCGAATACAAAAAAACAAACGAGGCAACGATAAATTTACCGAAATTGCTCGTCGTTCGAGGCGTAACATTTTTTAATCGAGAATAACGAGAAAAATAAGATGACTCAAAAATTGATCGATTTTTTTTTTAATCTCAAGGGATCAATTTATATTCCCTCGTAACTAAAGAATGTAAAATTGTCCATCACTTTTTCGTCGAAATTTCGTTTCTCGACTCGAGAGATATCGAATAATGTCTCGTACGATCGATGTAACCAATGACCGTGGGATTATCGATCCTCAACGCTGAGAGAGACTGCCTCGGTTTTCACGTTAATATTTCGGAAAGACATTTTAACGTCACGATATTTATATACAGGGGAACACGGGGCAAAACGGGCACTTGAGGAATTAAGCGGTTTTCATCGGTAAGCACATGGTCTTTCGACTATTTTCAAGTCCCAAAACTGATACCCGATATGTTGCCTCGAAATAAATAACAAGATGCATACATCGAAAAAGGAGTACCTCTCAAAAACAATTGATCAAAAAGCCCTTCGGTGTATGATCGGGAACTTCATGGCCGTGATCAGGGCCTTCGAGGGCATGATTCTAAAGATCTTAGGGGCCTGATCAGGATCTGCAAGGGACGGTTCATATCGTCATAGGGGCCTGCTCATGACTGCCTGATCCGAAAATGGCCAGCCAGGTGTTACATGGCAAAACAGGGCCAGTTAGGATGGGCGGATCATTTCCCTACATTAGTTAGGGAGGACAAGTCAGGGGCAGAAGTTTTTCTCTACCGAAATTTCTACACGGGATGCTAGTTTTCCGAATTAAAAAAAAAAAAAAAAAAATCCGGGCCAAAACGGGCACGCCATCTCGGATGCCGAAAAATCGATACCCCGACGATTCTCGATGATACAGGCGTTCCGATCCACTGTGCCCGAATGAAATATTAACTCGACAAGATAAACGAAGAAATGAAGCCAAAAGATCGTCCTTCGAATGGAATAAGACAAAAACCAAGGCAAATCTTCGGATCCACTCGCTCCAATTTTTTTTCATGTGGAAAATAGACCACGATGTCACTTTGATGGTGAACAAATCACCTTATTCTTACATATTCGTCTACTTATGAATCATAACATTCATTTCCCATCCTTTTTTGTTTTTATTTTGTAAAAAAAAAAATTTCGGGGTAAAACGGGCATGCCCTCTCAGAAGCGATAAAAATCTATAATCAATGATTCTGACTTATCAAAGATACGTACACCATAATTTTGTTGTTCCGTAATTTTATCGCTGGCGTTGAGAACGATCGAATATAAGTTACCAATGCGATTTTTGTAAAATATAAATAAAATAATCATTAATTACGATTTGTACATTGATTTTTACTTTTAGTCTTCGAAACTGTAAGTTTAAAAGAAAAAATTTTTTTTTTTTAATTTTATAATTTTTCAGTTTCGGAGCGTGCCCGTTTTGCCCCGTGTTCCCCTATATATATATATATATATATATATATATATATATATATATATATATATATATATATATATATATATATATATGCACAAGTGGACAAGCCTTGTGAATAATTTATACAACGATTCTCTCTCTCTCTCTCTCTCTCTCTCTCTCTCTCTCTCTCTCTCTCTCTCTCTCGGTTGTCCTCCAGTCGTAACGTCAATTTTCACGCATGAATTTCCAGGGAATAAAAATGTTATTCATTAGGAGTGAAAATAGCGAAGGGGCAACTTGTCACAAGCTCGTAGGTCGATAAATATGGACGATCGATCAGTAAAAAAATCAGTCAAGAGCGAGTCGGACTCGCACGATTGGGATTTCGTACCGATACAACGAAACACCTATTCTTGTTTAAAATATTTTTTTTTCAGCCGCAATTACACCGTCGAAAAAACTGGTGGTTTTCCGGAAATTGATGCGCCAACATCCGCTTATCCCGTTGAAATCGAAGTTTTAGCTTCAACAACGGTCAACTTTTATACGTGGCGCGCGAATTGGACATGATTCTGAGAGACTGCCGCGGTTCCGCGTATACGTATGCAGAGATCGTTGGGGAAACCACCTACGGAGTTTGTCCTCGTTTCGTTCGATAATGTACAAAAATTATGTTCCCACTTTTATCCGTTGTTCACTTTTGAAACGAGTCCTCAACGCGGAATCGAACGCGGGATGCGAATAACGTATGAATTTTTATAAAAATACGCGAGATAAACGTAGATATTCGGGAATACGCAACGCACGTCGAATCGACGAGTCGACGGGGGGAAAAAAATCGCCGATTATGAAATTTATCGATAACGCGACGATGAGGTACCGCGCGATCGTTGAAGAAAATATTCAGCGATACGATTCATCGATCTCAACGTCACGATCGTCCTTCACGACGAAACGAATCTCACGAAGGAGCAAGAGTGAACCTCCGAAAACAACTTGGTCGAATAACAAATATAACCCCATTCCTCCCTCATCATCATTGTCATCTCCGGACTCGAATCAACGTTTCGAGCGGATACCGGACCTTTCTACCGGTAAACGCTATTCCGAAATATCAACACGCCCGCTATCGCCGTCATTTTCCCGACAATCCGTGCTACTCGAATTTTCATCGACGATCAAAATTCGAACGATCGAGCCCCTTTTTTTTTTCAACCGATCATCGATTCTTCCTCCAGTTCGGGACAATCGTGAAATCGTCGATCGATACGAGTGATTCCGGAGATAATCCTCGCGCGAGGGGATAAGTTTCGCGGGAATATCTTGATCACGATTACGACAAATTGTGCAATGGACATTTACCCTCGAACGATGAATAATCTGTCAAATGTGTGTGTGTGTGTGTGTGTACGCGTAGGTTACGGGTAAAAGAAACGTCGTCATGGATACGACCATGGCCACCCTCAATCGATACACGATGGGGTGTCCGCGCGGTTTCTCTCTCTCTCTCTCGCTCTGTTCGTTCTCTCATGACGCAGGCGAGAAAGGCCCACGTGGTCCTATCACCACGTGCAGGACCTCTCGTTGTGTGATTTTTTATTCACTACAGTGACGCGATTGGCACGCGTCCGTTGGGGCGCATTTTTTTCTTATTTTTTTATTTACCGCGGAAAATAACGTCTTACACGGAGGCAAATTTGCCCGGGGACAATGTTTTTTTGGAGCCTTCGTCCGACTTTCGGAGCCAAGACCGTATCGATACACCCCGTGTGCTCTTATATTCGCTAACCGGAACGATCCTCGGTGTCGATGGCCAACGATCTTCGCACCCTGATCACCCATGTTTATCGCCATCGCGTCTTTGTCCAACGATATTCCGTTTTGTCACACCGATGCATTAATTTCTCGTTGATGCACCGAGCGGGTTCGGGCACGCGCTCACTCCGACCGTGCCCGCGCGAATCAACCGACTTATTATTTATTTTTATTTTTTTCGTACAATATGCGCGCGAGAGGGGAAAAATCACGCCGATCTCCGTATGCTCGAGGGAAATAATATTTATTTGATTGTTCATTTGCTCAAAATATCTATTTGTTTGAATATCAAATATTCAAGTATATCATTGTAATATTCAAATACTTATCGAGACTCGGACGATTATTTTCGAGGCTCCGCGAGAAGAAAATGTTGATTAAAAAATTATCCCTCGAGATACTTTCAAGAACAATGGCCAACTATTTTATTCATTCGTCGTTCGATCGCGAGCCTCGAATGAATGGAATATTTGAAATTAACGCCGTACGCACGAACGAAGGTCGTTGCGTTCGTGAACGGTATTTGAGAAATAATTAATTGTTCCCAACTTTTGGCCATTGAACGGAGCTAGAATTATCGCGCAAAGTCCAACCGAGATGAGACGAATTTGCGGTAATCGTTGAGAGTCAAAGAGGCTCGACTCGACGCAATTCTGTAACGAGAGTGATAAATTGAGTATTATAATTTTCGCGTCGAGCGGTGTACCGCAGCCAACTTGAAGCCTCGAGAGCTCAACGATACAAATACCGTATTATTGCCAATATTTCGTCACCTCCGCGCGTGACGCAAGTGCGACGTACACCGTCGTAATCGCGCTTGTGTCACAACGTAATAACTCGTACGTGTATAGCGTGTTTATCTTTGTTATTTATTATTATTATTTTTTTTTTCACCGTTTCACACGTTTATGATTCCATGGTCAACCGAGCGCGGCTCGGATGCGGCATAATCGTGGATATTATATTTTACATCATCGGCGACTCGCGTTCGTCACGTTGGTACCGTATACGATTGTCCATTGCAGAGGAGAACCTTCTCCCGAACTCCATCCAACATCAGGACGACCGAACCGAAACCCTGATCGAAGCGCCAAAGGGCTTCGCGGCTCCACACGTTCGACGGACCCGAAGCACTTTTATTTATCGACGAAAGAATGGACGAATCGCAGCCGCGTTGTTTGAAGAAAAAAGGTTGTTTTCGTCCCGGACCTGGACCTGCATCTCCACCGTCAGCGACTCTGCCCGATGTGCCAAAGACGAATCTGTGATATATACCGATGACGAATCTACCGCTCTCGATGTTCGTCTCTGCCAATCGTGACTCTACTGGAAAACATTTTTACGGATATACCGCAGTCTCACGAGTGAATCGTTGCTACTTCCGACTCTACCGGATGCAAGGAACAGGGCTATTGGAAAACGAGGCTCCGAAGAGGACTCTGCCGAATGAGTCTGTACTTTCGGAAAACTCTCGCTGCCTAAGCTCGATACTCGTGAATGCCGTCGGGCGATATTTGTCTACCACGGAATATATATAAAAATTTCATCCGCTTGTATCTCATACGTGTATATTCGGGATAATGACCAATTGTTTCGAGTCGAAAAATAGCGCGGAAGTGAAGAGTCGTACGGAGACGGCTGATCCTTGCGAGTGTTCCACACAAATTTGATAGCGAACAAACCTCGACGGCTATACAAGTTCCGCACTGAGAGAACGAAATTACTGTAACCGATGAAACAAAGTTTTGAAGGCAAAAACTCATTTTTTCCATTATTTGCCAAAACATATTAGATTGGTTCCCTTGTATATTCAACAACACATTTTATTATTCGAACCATGCGCGTCTTTTGATACAGGAAGCACTGAGAAAAAAAATTTGTCGAATCGACAAATTAATTGGTCCAATCAACAGGAAAAATCATTGATTCGATCAAATGCGTGTTTGTTGATTGTTGCTGAACCTTTTATAAAAAATATATAGCCCTTGCCAAATAATTTAATATGCATAGTTTAGTGACCCCCCAAAAGGAGATGGATAGAAAAAAAAAGACGAATCTGCGCCAATTCTCCGATCTAATTTCTCTGTCCGATCGAGATTCGAACCCTCGACCCTACCTATCGTCATACCTGTATTATCTAACTACCTGACCACGCTACTTATTACGCTATCGACTACTTCTGTGCACTTGAAAAAAGTTACAAGTTACGAAGATTCGAATATAAGAAAACATTTTAAAAACCAGGTTTTTAATCTTTAACAATTTATGTATACTATTAAATTATACTATAGAAATGATAGTTCTTTGCTCGAAGGAAATAAAAATGTAATCATTCTAAACAAATATTGTATTGGAATAAAATAATGTGTTATCTATATATTTTACTACAGCTAATTTTGTTCGAAAAAAATAATTTCGTATTCAAGTCGTTTTTTAGATTCAAATACATAATTAATCCAATGAATACAAATTCAATCAAATCTATTTGAATAAAAATATTTTTCGAACTAAAATAATAATGACTTTATTGCAAGAAAATAATTTTTTCGAAAAAAATAATTTTGTATTGAATTCGTTTTTTAGATCCAAATAATCTCATGTTTATGATGAGATCAATGTAATTGATCCAATGAATACAAATTTAATCAAATCTATCATGCGTTTGATCGTTACTATTGAATAAGATTTTAATATAATGGAGTAATAGATCCGTGAAAATATTTTTTTAAATGAAAAGTGATTTTTTTTTGGTTCAACAAATAAATAATCGAATCGATACTTTCATTTGATAAATAAATTCGAGTTCTCAAATTCAATAATTTTTTCTCTCACAGTGTGTACAAAGTTTCAGTGAAATATATTGAAAATTGTGCAAGTTAGAGGGCTTGCGCTATTTTTCAAAAAATTTAAAATTTCATTAAATTTTAATCCCTCGATGGATTTCTGCCAAATTTAATAGCCATCAACCTCGATAGCTATATTAGCTCTGTGCAAAGTTTCACTACAATATCTTAAAAATTGCACAAGTTAGAGCGTTTAGATTTTTTTTTTTCAAAAAATTCAAAATTTCATAAAATTTTAATCCCTCGATGGATTTTCGCCATATTCAATACCAAACAACCTTAATAGCTGTACTGATTCTGTACAAAGTTTGAGTGCAATATCTTGAAAATTGCAGAGGTTAGAGCGCTTACGCCATTCTTGCAAAAACGAAACAGTCGATAAAATCTGAACACCCGTTATGATTGAAACAACATTTTTTTCACAATGAAGAGCAATTCGGTCTCGACAAGTGTGCCAAATTTTAGCTCGATATCTCGAAGCGTTTTCGAATTGTTAGATATTTATATCTGAAACTCAGAATACACACACACACACACACACACACACACACACACACACACCAATCCGGACATTTTTTCTATATATGATTTCTCGATGCTTGAGGACATTTTGAACATATTGGCATAAAAATCGCGAAAAAAAAATTTCACGAAAACAAAGCTTCCTTTACGAAGAAGCATAATGTTCCCATTATTTGAAAAAAGCGGCGGCAATCTTAACGTCGCCAATATCAATTTTAGACCGCAAAAGATTTTTTTTTTCCAACATATCCCCCTTTGAACCTTAAAAGTTTCATTGTGCTCGATTCTCGATCGGAGCAGTATTTTTCGAGATACATATATCGGCTGTAAGATTAAAATGGGATACCTTGTATATCGGAGAGTGACGAAAAACTAGAAAATCGATCGTAAGCTCCCCTCCGTAGGTTCTCACGCGCATCCCGAACGAATCATCCGATTGATTGATACAATGCCCGATTGAAGCAGGGATAAAATATTCAGGCTGGGAAAATTCGAAAAGCCTCTCAAGTCCACGCTCAATTATACGCGGATCCTTTGTATACTACATCATAATATGTATGATATATCGACGAAGGAGCGTCATGAGCACCCGGTACCTGATACCTATCGAGGTAACGCGGGCTGCGCGTGTTTGCGATATCGATGCATTTTTCGTGTGATCCATGGCTGTGATAAAAAAAAAAATATATTTAGAAATTTCTTCATTCGACCGATTTTAATTTCATTAACCATATTTCAATATGGATTCATAAAATCACCGAAAGAATTCTCGAGCTCTCGAAACAAGCTAAAATTCGACCTGAAACATATTTTGAGTTTCATATTTCTGCCTGAATCGTTATTTTTTTTCCCCACCAACGAGTGTCACGAATATCGATGATGACAAAATTACTAAATTAATTTTATTATTTTAGAAATTATAATGAATTTATAAAAAATAATAAATTAATTAAAATAATTGTAAATCGAACTGAGACAATTCGGACTGCGATTTTTTTCAGTTCAGAAATACAATTGAGTTTATTTCATTTTTTTCGGTTGCACTCTGGTTTCGTACGAGCGGAAAATATCGGAGACCCTGCATATTCCAGTGGATGTTGCGACACGCGAGGTACGTGTAACTACTTTCTCATCTTCGACTCGAAGCTCGCTGGTACGGAGGCTGTTCGGGCAAAAATCATTCTCAACGATTCGTGAAGCGACGGAGCGAGGGAGAGAGTTGGGCGGGGGGGGGGCGGCGAAGAAGAGCACAAACCGGCTCTCATCGTACTCCGTCTCGTAGACCTTGCGAACCGAACCAATAATCACGCGAGGTGCCCTCTCTCGCTCATAAAAGTTCATATACATATATATTTACACACATGCCCCCTGTACACACATGTGTGCGTACAGGGGGCATTTTGCGTCATAACCGCAGCCCGTGTACTCCGAATTTGATAATTTTTTAGGACTCGGTGTATTTAAAAAAGATGAAAAGAAAAAGAGCGTGGACCACCCCAAACCTGGAGAAACTAACTTTGCAATAAATTGTTTTAAAAAAATCGTACGAATCAGGTATTTGCGGGTATTCTTTTGATTTCAACGTTTTTTTTAACCTCAAACTTTCAACGGATTCCTTAAAAATTGTATTCGAATTGTCACTGTTATTCGGCAGAGTTGGCCATAAAAAATTGAGATCGATTGGTACGAAATTACAAAAGTTGGAGCATCTGCACAATTTCTTTGAAAATTTAAATATTTTTTTCAACTCGATAACGACAAAATTATTCAAGTAGGAATAGTTGCAATAATTTTTTTGAGAAATTCAACGTTTCTTCGACACTTGCCCCTTCGAACGATATTCCAATCGTTCGTTGAATTTGTGCAACAAAATTTGCGCTCTGTAACGATAAAATTAGGAAAAATTCTAGCATTTACAGGAATTTTGGAAAGAAATTAAAAATTTCACTACAAATTCCGATTATGAAGAAATTAAAAGAAAAAAAAATATTAAAATCGGAGAGAATTGCTACTTTGACGTGAAAAATTATATATATTTATATATATATATATATATATATATATATATATATATATATATATGCGGCCAGTGGTGGCTCAAGTTTTAAAAGTTGATAAAGAGAGTCAACGCTCGGGTCATGCTCGAGTTTTCGACGATTTAACATTTTTTTTTCTTCAACGTACATTCCGTATGCATACACGTGGATACGCGCGCTTTTGGATCTCTACTCTCGGCATTGAATATTTCTTTGTTCCCTGAGGTCAGACTCTATGAACCACAAACTTCTTCGTCATAAGAGAGGACTCTTTTTTTTCGAACCTTTTATAATCGTATCGATGGCTCGGGAAAAGTATCCCGCACGATTTCCCGTGGAAATTCGATCAATGGTAATAATATATAATGAAAGTAACCCGTCGAAAAAAGCTGGCTGGAGTTCATTATCAGGCTTATCAGTCTCGCACGATCGGCGAGGACTATATTCTGCAAAAATTTCTTTTTAATTCCAAAAGATTTGATTACAACATTTTATTTTCCCTCTCTCTCATCTATTTTTCTCCCCGGATGCAAAAAAAAAAAAACGGTACGAGCGATTTATCCGCCGAGATCTTTTTTTTCCCTCACCGATTTGTTTTTTTTTTCTCAAAATACACCGCAAAATTTACAAGCCACGCGCATAATAATCGAAATAACCCTTCAAGATGATAAAAACAAGGCTTTCTCAATGAGGAAGCAAAATGTGTTTTCCGCTATTCAACGAAGAACGTATTTTTCTTTTTGCCGAGCCCTGCAACAATACGACATCGTCGAACATTTCAATTTGATATTTCGATTTTCTCATTTTTGCATTTCCCGCGATGTGAGACTTGTTTTTATTTTTATTTTTTATATTCCTTTAATTTCACGGTAAACAAATTTCCTGCCTGACCGATGGAATATCAAGAGCTCAAAGAATAACCGTCTCGACGCAGATGGCGCTGTCAACCGAGGCGCTGGCAATACCGTAGCATGGAAACATCACGCATCTTTTTCATTTATTTTCGCACACGATATATATATGTGGTGCAATGGAATGTACGCAACTTCCATGAGAACCGATGGGACGAATTTCTCAACGATTGGGGTCTGTTTGATAACGAGTGGCGCAAATTGTGACATATTTTTAATGTTACAATTACCGAGTTATTTATAATATTATAAATATACATAACGGAAGAAATTTGAAAAAAGGCTTTTTCCATAGAATTACACCTTTTTTACGGTTCCAATTCAAGTCCTCCTCTTAACAATGCCCTTTCGTTAAATTTCGACCGCTATTCAAGGTATTTGTTCCCTGATGAGTCAATCATTCGGAACCCTTGACTCCTCGATGATTCGAGTAACCCCCCGTAAATCAATTCCGGGGGCTCCGACCGCTCGTGAGTTTGAAAAAATCCCTCGTATCGTAAGTACATGGCTCCGAAATCCTCGTAAGTTAAAAGTGTGGCTCGTGAGTTATCATTTATTCACGTAGAGCAGCAAAAATCCTCCGAATCGACGGTCGATCAATT
This sequence comes from Alloplasta piceator, assembly GCA_946863875.1. Taxonomy (NCBI): domain Eukaryota; kingdom Metazoa; phylum Arthropoda; class Insecta; order Hymenoptera; family Ichneumonidae; genus Alloplasta; species Alloplasta piceator. The sequence continues at coordinate 34,978 of OX333075.1, read as the reverse complement.
TTTCGCGGTGCAACAAAAATGTAAACTCGGCACGAACAATTCGACTCTGAAGATAAATATTTCACGATGCACGTGCAAATATAGGCGATTCTATGTAAATACAAAGTGCGAAGATTTTTTTTTAAGCTTTTTTTTTCGCGTATCGTGTGAATTATCTCCCACGACGCCACACTCCGTGGTATACGTACACGCAAATCGGCGATACGGTGTGGCCTCTGCTTGCACAAAAAATTATACCCGTGAAATATAATCGGCGGGTGGAGGGCGGGGGCAATATCCGAGAGATTCGAAATCGCAACTTTGTGAAGAAAAATAACAAGGTCCTCGATCGAGAGAATGTCGAATACGTAACGTCAAATGAATTGCCCCGCGAAAGGGGAAAAGGTATTATTGCTATTTTTACAAACTGACGACGCGTCCATAAATTTGCGAGCTTTTTTCCTTATTTTTCGAGCAATTACAATTTGCGGAATAAATTTTTTTTTTTAATATTTTTTCGCGTGGCTCATTTTACGGTGAAATCTCGTGTTTGTCAATTTCATTTTACATCGATGAATATTCAAAGGTTTTTTTCGTGAGACAAATTGATACAAGTTCGACGAGAATTGAAATAAGATTCTTCCGCAGTTTGGCAATAAAGCTGTAACAAATTTCTATTTCCGTTTTTTTCGTCAACGGACAACTATTTTCGGTTTAACGAACGAACGAGAAAAACGTTTCGTCGACGATGTAGAATGACGCCAAAATTGCCATTATTAACTTCGAGAACTCTGTCTGAAATATCACAAAATATCCAGGCCGTACGATCGCATTTTTTTTTTGCACATCATGTGTTTTTTTTTCCATTATTCAAGTTCTTTGTTCAATCAAGTTCATTATTATTCGAGGGGATTTTTAATGCATACCCTTGATCGACTCTGGTACGTGGTAAAAAGTGTATGCGCGTAATGTGTAATCTATAATCTGCCGGACCATCGGATATGGAATTCCAGCTGATCGTAAGAAAAATTTCTTCAAAATTTTCCGCTAAAAAATACCCACATTTTCGCTTCGCAAAAGATATTTATCAACCGTCAATCGGAACTAATCGTGCGAAAAGGAAAAATAATCATTCGCACGCGGCAAAGAGTCTGGCGCGATGAAATAATTTCAATATCTTGGTTATGTCGGCTTTCGCTGCGAGTGAATCAACAAAATCATAATGAAACTGTGAAAAAAATGTGAAATTTTGTTTACAATTATTTTTTCCGTAATTCGCTGTTTTTTGTCATTTCGCAGGGAAAATAACAAATCTTTGTGTACTCGGAAAAATAATTTTTTCAGCCTAAAATGATGTTTCTGTCGAAAACAACAGCCTCGCCGTGTCTGTCGACGAGTGTCGGCCCCGAAGGCCGTTTCACGATTGCGAGAGTTTCAAAAAAGGTAAACAGACGGTATATATTTACACACACAGACACACAGACACACACACACAGACACACAGACACACACACACACACACACACACACACACACACACACACACACACACACACACACACACACACACACACACACACACACACACACACACACACACACACACAGAGAGAGAGAGAGAGAGAGAGAGAGAGAGAGAGAGAGAGAGAGAGAGAGAGAGAGAGAGAGAGAGAGAGAGATATGTGTGTGTAGGGATATATTGGGGTGTGCCGAAGGGAATTTTGTTTTCGTTGCAAACCGGATGAAAACTTTATAGATATTGATCTAAAAAAAAAAATCCTCCAATTTGAAGGACATGCGAAAATTATCTCTTTTGTCTCTTCGAAATTAGCTTGACGAGTAAACAATGGATTTCCATGGAATCAATAATGAATGATTGAAGCATAAAATATATTCGAGGGTTTCCGTGTAATTGTTTAATCATCGAACCCTGCATTTTTCAATTTCATCTGAAATTTTGCGCTCTTGCGTTGGACGTGTCCAAACGTAAAATAAAAAATCCAGATCCCCCTAAAGCCGATAAGAAAAATTATAATTTACACGACCCCCGAATATCAATCCACCCAGTTTTGTTTTGAATAACGGAAAACCAATTTTTCATTAAACATATACGAGAATATTGTTTCGTCACACTCTCATCTATACACGCATATACATACAGAATCGTATGTGCGTGCGCTACTTTCGTTCAAGATTTCGAGCGAGTCGTGTACTTACATTTTCAGTTTTGTTGTTTATCTTTTTTTCTTCTTTTATTTTCACCGGTAGTTCGCTTCTCGTCTCATGGGAGGCGTCGTCCCTCGGGCGCGACTCTGATCCTCCGAATCGCCGAAATTATTCAACGCCCCACGGCGACATCCTGTCTTCGTCCTGCGGTCCTCGATCGATCGAGGAACGATTTCCGATCAAAGAAACAAATGGAAAAACGCGTTCCAGCGAGTTTCGTGAGAAGATTGAGAGCAAAAAAAAACGGAAAAAAAAAGAGTATCACAATTTTCGTGACGTCATCGGTGCGCGGGGAGCATGCGCACGAGGATTTCGGTGATTTTCCATGTAAGACGGAAGAGCACGTGCGGATTTATAGGCGCGCACACAACACAGCACACGCACGCGCGCGCGCGCGCAAACACGACCCCTCACACACGCACATGTACACGAGAATAAAAAACGAGAAAAATGCGCGCGCGCACCAAAAAAAAACGCACTTGTTTTCCTTATATATATTAATTCTCTCCTCTATCTATCCGTGTCTTCCTCCCGCGCGCGCGCGCGCGCGATTGTTGTCTTGATTTTACCTTTCCACCTTGTTTTGTTTTATCAGCCTCTTATATTCGACGTACGTTTATTGTCGGTACTGGGCGAATCGGAATGTCAAACGGCACAGAAAAACTCGGCTACATCGATAATTCACACTCGGCGACAACATCGCAACAACGCAGACGCGTTTGTTGCGTTTTTTTAAATTTATTTTTATTTCGGTGACTCGAACTCTTTCTCTCTCTCTCTGTCTCTCTATCTATCTCTGTCTCGCACGACGCAAGATATCAAACGAGAATGCGGATTCGCAAGAGAGAAAAGAGACGAAAAAATAAGATACACACCGCGCACCACCGCACGACGAACGCTTTGCGCCCGTCCATCCATCCATCCACTCCCACTTGTTAAGTGACGTACACTGACGTCATTGATAGTTTACCTTGAAGCATGACATTGAATTGCAGAGCTGCCAACCCCATATTTACTCTCTCTCTCTCTCTCTCTCTCTCTCTCTCTCTCTCTCTCTCTCTCTCTAGGGGAATTCGCGATGCGCCGAAAGTGTTTTTTTTTCGTGTGTCGTTTTCTTCTTTCTCGCTGTGTCGCCGCCGCGGTGGTCACCGTGCAGGCCGTGTGCCGCCGCAGTCTCACCGTCTTTTTTCTTTCGTTACGGGCGCTACTCACGGCAGTCGTGAGAACTATAACCGAGGAACGAGATAAAATATATAAAGAGAAGCAGAAAAGCTGATTGCGAGACTCGCGGCGATGACGAAAAATCGTGGCGATCGTTCGTAGCTGCCGGTTTTTTCTCTTTGGATTGTTGCAGAAAAATTAATGAGGAAACAGTGATAAAAAAGATCGTGCGTCGAATGATCGGGCTTATAACGGGGTACGAAAACTTTCGCGCGCGAATATCCACTCGATCCAACAATCGCTGGACTACTACTGAGTAGAGTATACGCTGACGATGAAAAATTTTTACTCCGAGACGCGCGCGGGAGCGATTGGTTCGATGTTTTTTTTTCGTTTCGCGATACATGAATTAAGAGAGACAACGAGCAAACTTGGTTGACCGATGAATGACGACATCGAGAATCCGCCGAGAGAAGATTTGCGAATTTCATATTTTTTTTTTCCAACAGCCTCGAACATATGCGGTATTAGCCAATGCTGTTTATATTGTGTGTGTAAAATTTGAAATATGTAATATTGAGTTTTAATGCCAAGAAGAAAAATTCTTTATCCGTTTCCATTATTTTTGTGTAGAGGATAGTGAAGCCATTTTCGAGTACCATTAAAATGTGTACATTTGTGTAAATTAAATGCAGGTCACACGTGGATAAAGATAAAAAAATAAAATGTATTATCCGCCGTGAAATAGAGATTACGAATGAATATAAATTATTCGTCAAAATAGTCCGCTGTTTTTTTTTTTAACCTCACAGAAAAAAATTTAACATAATAAATAATTATCAATGATATTGCGATAGTGAATGTAAATTGAAAATTTTAATTAGTCACTTAAATAACAATAACCTTAATTCGCTGTATTTGTATTTGAGAGAAAACTCGTTGATGCGCATGACTGCATGGAATCACGATTTCGTATCATTTTTCACTGCAAGAGTATACATGTGCTAGCTTGGAAAAATATGCCCCCTAACTTCCAAATTTATCACTTTACGTAAAACCACTCCCGGGAGTGAAAATATTTCATCTAAAAAGTTTGAATTCAATAGCGCGATTTTCCGCATCTCAGGTCACACTAGGAAAATCGACGATGATTAGCTGCATTCGTTTTGGACGCTTGCGCGCTTTCTAAGCACGCTTTGAGCAAGCTTCCAAAACGAGTGCGTTATATTTTTTTCATCGTCGTGTCTGTGTCTCTTCTTATTTCAATATACTATGCTTGACAAAGAGACAGAACGATGAAAAACTGCATTTAAGAATGCACCTTATTTCAATGTGTTTGACAGACATAGGACGATGAAAAGATGCGAATTAAAGAACGCACCGAACGCACCGATACAGACGGAAAAAAAAAATGTCAAAACAATTGGGATTACCCCCACTACGTCAAAGTTTCCTGTCTCGCTAAGATGTCGCGAGCTTTTCAATAAATTTCCTCTCCTCCGCGATCCGTGAGTATACGAAACATTAATTTATATCGAATTATATGCCTATATCTACTTATCGATCATATCGATTGAAACGAAACCCTACAATAATTGTCGGATGTAAATCTCAATAATTATAGTCATTGATAATAATTAAGAATTCACGTTTTCAATCATCGTACTCTATTTATCTTTCTCATCTTCCTCGTGGAGCAATAATCGTTTTACGCGAATTACAAATAACTTTTTTTTTTTAGCCAATTACACGTGTGAAAGCTAGAATAACCCCATGTCGCGTTAACAAGTTAAGTTACGGCCGCTGGATAAACCAGGCTTTACTCTCACCGCCCTTTATTGGCCGCGCTCGCGTCATCAGCGTTGACCAATGAATCGCAACCATACTTTGGCGACATTTGGGTAACTTTTCATCTCTACGCAAATCGCGAATGTCAATAAAAACAACGCAATAGGTTAGTCGTATCTTCCGCGCTGTTTCTCGATCTTTTTTGGTTCATAATTTGAATGAAAAAAAATATAATAAACTATAAAGATACATTGCCAATAGAGTTTCCTGATCGTAAACAAATTTTCATCGATTAATAATTACTCGACGTTCTGACGCTTTCACATATTGTGTACAATAAGTGTCAGACACTATGTCGAATGCCTGCTTGAAATTTCATTATTTGTAATAGGGAGAGAAGCAATCTCGAAGGTAATGTAAATCGAATATTCTTCTCATGGATTATTGTTAATACTCGATAATTGTCATTATTTTGTCACGTGAATAATACGATATATTTATATATATAAACAAATAATAAATTTATAATAGGGTGTGTCAGAAACAACAAAATTGATCGACTGATCCAAAGAAAAAATATAACGTAATTTTTATTGTTCGTGCTCAGTGTAAAAATAAAATCATTTTTGCCTAACCTCAATATCGAATTACACCAAGCTGATGCGCTTTAACGAGGCTTCGTTCGAGATCAAAAACTAAAATTGCATTTGGCGGTATTTGTCGTATCTATTTATTTCTTTACTCGATCGCAGGTTTCACAAAAAAGGGAAGAAAAAAAAAGTGTTAAGGAGAAATGGCTCGCGTGGCAAAAAGAAAGCCGATGCGCGATCGCCAATGGGACGAGAGAAAAAATGATATCGCCGGCAAAGGGGCCGATTATTCGGGACATTCGGAAATTTCCGAAATTCCATGCTCCGCGAACCTCACGAATTATCCAATGGGCGAGGAGAATGCGGATATTAAGATTTTTGCTCTCGGAAAGGTTCTGGACAGGGATCCAGCTGCGGCTGATCTCAAATGGTCACTTTTCGTAGTAGCTTGCAATACGTATCGACATCGTACGTGCCTCATGCCATTTCCACCGATGTTTATGAATAACGATTGTAAGGACATCGAAGCATTGGTACGGATGTAAAAAAAAAACGAAAATATGTAAATTTCAACGTGCCGGTACTAAGCATTTTGATTAACGTTAAATTTTTGTTACCATCGACTATCGAGAAATTCTTCAAAGCTCGGCTAATTCAGAGCTTTTGCGATAGGCCAAAGTTTGGAGCGTCAAAATTTGTTTGGATCATCGAAATTATAGAAATTATTTAAAATATTCAAGAATTCTACATTTTCAGAGACAGGCTATAGAGGTCGTACCGCCTTTGGCTATAGTATTTCAGCGGCTCAATGAAATCGATGCTTATGAAAAAAATGGCCGGACGATTGAACTGTTACATTGGGTATTGGTACGATCGAGGGATCCTTGCATAACGAGCGTCAATAAGAAATCCGTGAGTCTAAAAAATAAGACTAATTATCTCATCGCGTTATACCGGCGGGTCGATCGAGCACCGAAATCTTAAAGAATTATTCTCCGTTTAACAAAAGTATGTCCTTTGAATTGCGCTTTACTCGGATGAGTATTTCTAAATTTTCAATTTTATAAATAACTTTCGCGTAATGATTTTGTTTAGGAAATTCCTTTTTTTTTCTCCAACTTTTCTAGATCAGAGTTTAAAGAAAAAACTATCGCCAAGGATTTATGAACAACCGGTGCTCGATCGATACGAATATTATGATCGTCGAATGTTTGTAGTTGCGATAAAAAAAAATTAAATTTCACATTCAGTATGATTCCGATCTTTCAGTATGATTCCGTGTTGAGAAGAGTACCATCCGAAATAGCGATTCAAGGACCAAATTTGATATTTCAAGTAGCAAGTGCCAAGCAGTCGGTTCGTGAGGACAAATGGAGATCGGCTACTCAGGGATATTCTACATTTTACGCGTATCACGGTAGTCGTTTGGAAAATTTTTACTCGATTATACATTACGGCATACAAAAAACCATGTGCAAGGTGAGACAAAATGCGGAAAAAATATTATAAATATATTTTTAATCGTTCTCATCGTCTCGAAAATATTTGAATCAAACGAGATTCGACGATTTGAGACAATAAATGAATCAATTATTCGATTATGAAAATATAAAGATATTAAAAATTATGAATTAAATCCGAAGTTGGCGAGTAATTTAATTCGAACGAATTTAATTTATTAAATATCAATTGTTGTTTTGTTTTTATAAACAGACGGGATTATTTGGCAATGGAATTTATTTATCGAGCGAACTAGGAGTCAGTTTGCCGTACAGTCCCGTTGGTTATGGTTGGGGGGGAAGCATGCTGGGCAGCGAACTCAGTTGCGTTGCCCTTTGCGAGCTGATCAATCATCCCGACGTTAAACGCGGCGATTCAGGTAACCTTCGTCATAATTCAATATATAAAAAAAAAAAAAAAAAAAAAGCTTGAATGTCAATAAATTCATGTTTACGTTATTTATTTATTTATCATTTATTTGTAAAATTTTTTGAGAATATTGGACCGTCGAAAGAGAAATAGAATCTTCCGTGGCTTAATTCGAATTGTTGTCAAATAATAAGCTCCAAGTTTTTCATTGTGTAATATTATGAAGCAAGCAATTATCGATTATTACAGGTGACAATGGAAGAAATGTTGCCGAGGACTCGGTGGGAGGAAAAATTCCAAATAAATATTATCTCGTGCAAAACAGCGATTTGGTCAGGATACGTTATCTTCTGGTCTATAGTCAAGGTTTCTCAAGATCCAAGTAAGTATCAAAAATTACGTATCTACAAAGATCGAAATAATGTCATTTCCATGTGTCGTCCTTGCTTCGGAAGGAAACAAAAAAGTCTGCAGTTTTCATGAAGGCAAATTTGTAATTTTAATTAAATATTGATTGGTTTGTGGAATTTTTGAAATATTTTTTACGTCTTGAGATAATTTGCTTCGTTCCAATAATCGATCGTGCAGCCGAATGAACGATCAACGAGTGTAGTATATTTTTTCAACGGCAAAGATGGATCCAGTGAGGTAAATGTCCCAATACCCGACCATCTAAGAGGCGATGAAAAAGTTAAGGATGTATGAGCGCTAGGCTTAGTATTAGATTAAACACTGTTTTGTTTATACGATGTTGTCGCAGGTTCAATATTCAGTACTCCAAAAATTTCAAGGCCCCTCAACGACTATTTAAGCAAGATATTATTAATTGAAAATGTAGCATTATTCATGGTTATACACAGAGCTTATGGCAAGGTTGACTTTGCAACTCTTTGTTTTCCACAGTTCAACCGTTTGTATATGAGATACCGTAGATGAAAAACATCGAGTATATCCATTGAATGTCAGGGATTATGATGATACATTGAAAAACAGGGGACAACGAACATTCGAATTAGATACATCGAGCTAAACACGGCCTTGTTCACTTTTATTTGGAGGTTAAAGCTGGGGAGCATACGATAGCTGTTTCGGCTTATAGGCCTCATTTGTCCAACATGGCGACGCCCTTTTCGGCTTCACCCCCACTCCTGCTATTCTCAGTCCATGTAGTACATGGTCTAAGCCCTATAACCGACCACCTTAGACCATGTACTACACGGACTGAGCATAGCACAGGAATAGGGGTGAAGCCGAGAAAGGTGTCGCCATGTTGGACAAATGAGGCCTATAAGCCGAAACAGCTGACTTCAAGAGACTAGATCGACTCAGATCGACTAGATCTTGGTTGACTTCAAGCAGTTGACTTGCTTACATAACCTTAAAAATAAAAGGACGCGCAAGTGTTGATAACCTAAGAATATGCATACGTCCCTATATCCTTGTAGTCTGATGTTTAAAAATTGATAATTAAAACATTTTTCATTCAAATTCACGGAATTTGTGTTTAAAACATAAATTTTAAGAAGAAAAAAAAATGTACGTCCCTGAATTGCATAGGGCACATAAGAATATTCATACGTCCCTATCGGCAACGAATTCAGACGTACATAGAGTGCATTCCATTATTCGCTTGAAGTGCTTGAAGCGTGATATGCAGCGTTCCATTAACCCAACAGCTTGCTTCAAGCACGGATTTCGTGACAAAGTGGGAGTAACGTTGGGTTGTGGAGAGAGGTAATTTTGAAGCGTCCCCACTTTTTCTACTCCCACCATCGCTCAATTCTTGATAACGGGCGGGAGATTTCAAACTACAAAAACATGGAATGAGCATGACGAATGCCATAATGATAACCATAATTCAACAATAATTGTACAAATGAAATACGCGTAATTATATTCTTTGATATGGTAATTATATCCGTCTTGAGTACACGAAATATATGTATTAAGGTGGTCCTTATTTAGCACTCGGACGATTTTTTTAGCAGACCCTCCCCAAATCGACTCCAAATAATTCAAAAACAACACCCTAATTTTTTCAGATATTTATCTAGACTCTAACCCTATCTATTATATAATATAAATAATTATATTAATAATAATAACCATTATTATATAATAATTATATTAAAAATTACAAATTATTTCCATATGCTACGGGCTTCGAGAACCGGACGCATAACAAAAGGGCGAGGAAATTGCTATGAGTAATGGAATATCCATACTTTCACTACGCTGTCACACGTTTTTCCAGGTTATGTATTACCTCGTAATTATAAGCGACCACACGGCAGACGCCACTGCGCGCGTCATCTAACAAATGCGTGCTACGCAGGCGTTTCATTATTGCTCTAGCTAGGGCTGCCACAGCGTTGCTTCGAATATTGGAACACTGTAAACCTTGCTGAATCGAAACGCGCTTCAAGCACTTCAAGCCGATAATGGAATGCACTCATAGAAGCACAGTTCCTATACCTTCGGACGAACTGGGGTACACTCATACATGTAATACTCCTATATTGCTAGCGGTCTATGCTTCCCTATAAGTGGTGGGTTCACAAAAAAAGAGAGATAGAAGACTCAGACAGGGTCATTCTGCGCACGCGCGACCCACTACGTAGGCATAATATATAAATGTTACTGGGTAGCGCACTCCCGCTTTCATTCGCACTTGCGCATTGCAAGAGCCAGAGGGAGAGAGAGAGAGAGAGAACGATATTGTCTGCACCGTAAAGTGTTCGCAGAGTTTCCGCCAGCGCTAGCAATATAGGAGTATTACATATATGGGTACACTATGCTATTGGGGTATACTTGGTCGGGTGTACTGGGACGTGGTCGGGTATTGGGACATTTACCTTAGACATTTGGCAAATAATTCTCAAAACTTATTTCATTATACAATAGTAATAATGAAGAATAATTTTTCTCATCGTGATAAACGACGCTGCTGCGATCAACATTTGAGACTCCAATTTTTGCATGATATAATATGTCAACTGTATATCACCGCGTTTGTATATACATAATACATATATATTAGACTCATTCAAAAAAAGCGACTATTTTTTGTTTTTCGAAGAAACGCATTAAATACTTTCGGGAAGGTGAAAAAAAGATGCCTGTTAAAATTAGAGCTCTTAATAATAATATTTAGAGGTCCCTCATCGCATATTTTTATTTTTCATTTAAATAACACGGGAAAAAAAAAATAAAATGTCAAAGTTTGAAATTTTTTTCCCCCGTGTTATTTAAATGGGAAATGAAAATATGCGAAGAGGGACCTCTAAATATTTTTATTAAGAGCTCTAATTTTAACAGGCATCTTTTTTCGCTTTCCCGAAAGTATTCAATGCGTTTCTTCGAAAAACAAAAAATAGTCGCTTTTTTGGAATCAGTCTAATATATATATATATATATGAAACGCTTGTATACATAAACAAAATAAGTTCCAACTACACAGAGATAAATTTATATGGTTTAAATGAATTCATTTAAAATAAACGTTTTTTTTTTCAAATATTGGCTCAATGGGCTATTTATTAGGCCAATATTGAAAAATAAATTGAAAACATGTATTTTCATTTAACACTTGCGTTGTTCTGGGTGTGATACAGATGGTATCAATCAATAGAGTTTTGTTCGCATAACTTGAAAAAAAGTTTTTTACAAAACTGGCAGAGATGGTATTAGAATCGTAAAATTTGACTTTGACAAAACTATGTCGAAATATGGCGGTTTATTGAATGATTTAGAGATTTCAAAAAAAATTTGTTAATTTCAGAAACTCGAAAGATCATGGACTGATGGGATGGTTCAAGCGAAACAAAATGCTCACATTTGTGCTCGGATACGTGGTGCTACTCGCCTCGGTTGGTTTAACCCAAAACAAGAACGTAGAAAAATTATACAAACTAATAAGCCAAAAAATTGGATATTAATGATGAATCGACGGAAAAACACGCGTGCGCGCGCACACACACACACGCACACACACACACACACACACACACACACACACACACACACACACACACACACACACACACACATACACACACAAATATGTCGAGAATCGCTTGAAACAAAGATTCGTCCCAAAGGATTCATTCCAAAGAATTATACGTTCATTCCAAATGATTATGTTATTTCTCGCGATCGCGATTGTTTTCAATTTTGTTTATTTTTTGTCGAATTTATCGATCCTACGCGGCGGAATACATCAATCGAGTTTCAGCAATTTTTCGTTCCGCCGAAATATGGAGGTTGTTCGGTCGTTTGATTTTAATCGTCAGTGGCGACTCAGTATGATTGGAAAGTTTTCCGTAACCAGATAATCGTCCTCGAACAGAACGATCAGATTTACTTCAAATTCTGCAATTAAAAGAAAAATCGAATGAAACGTGATTTACAATTAAAATTGAATCATGTTGAAACGTGTGAAGACTCACCGACTTTGAAATTACTCGTGCTGAGCGTTGGACACGTGAATAAACGTGGGAATATCATGTAAATCGGTATGGCGAACCCCGCACATACATTACCTTCGCCTATTTGTATATTTTGTATTTCCGTAGCTTCGAGGAGCAAACAAAAAAAAAACATTACGAAAATTCAACGTAACAATACAATGTCGTTCGTGAATCGATTAAAAAAAAAGTGAATAATTTTTCTTTCAAATTACCATCTCTGGAATATCCTTCCGCACAGCCACAAGTTTCTACTCTAACGAGCTGTAGTTCAATAGACTTTATAGTTGCTTCGCAATTTTCAATCGTCACCTAAAATGTTTACATCTCAAATATCTAAATTTCACTTTGACCACTGTGATAATTTTTATAGAATTCAAGACCATCGTTGACGATATAATATATGTCTGCAAATAGCCTTGAGTTAAAATTCTTGAAATTTTCATGGTGATTGAGAAAATTAAACATAATAAATAAATGAATATATATGTATATAAGAAACTTGACAAGTTAGAAAATTTTTTTCAAAAATTCGGATGTTCGGTATTCATCCAGGCCTATTTCCATGAATTTCAATAAGAAATTTAATCATATAGTAGAATAGTGAAAATTCATTTTGTAACGCGTCGAATCTAGTTTCTGCTGTAAATCGTGCACTTACCTCGCCGGTCAGCGGCTCGGACAATTTGCATTCGAGCGAATCAATTTTACCGGATATGCAAAATCTCGGTATGCCCGATCTTTCACGAACGTTTTGCAACGATTCTGGCATTATTTGGAAATGAACGGGCTTCATCTGTTTTCTCGGCTCATTGTTGTTGAAATCCTCGACAATGAATTCCAGCGACTTGCTCACGTCCTTGGCGAGGAAACTTCTTTTTATATCGCATCTTATCATGTACTGAGTATTAACAAAAACCCCGTGATAAGTTTCGTAAAGCGATTTACTTCCGCGCGGCTTGAGTGGCAACTCAAAAGGAATTTCCGTTTTTCCACTTGGTATTTTACCAGCAGGCGCAACATCCAGTGTATATTGGACCAATTGAATAGGCTGAAATCATAATTTATCTATTTATCTTTTTTTTTTTTGCTTCATCATGAACGAAATTGTGTTTAGATTTTTTCGAAAAATGCCCGTAGGTGCTCGGACTTTGGTAGTTTTCAAACTATCGGACTTAATTTTTTTCTAAATACTCCGTGCGATGCGGATCGTTTGTATATCGAATATAAAACAAATCCCTCAAGGCGTTCCGATTTTATAAAATTGAGAAATTTTTATTAAGAATCGGTCGACGCTTGGACTCTTGTAATTTCAAAGCTAAAGCTATGGAATTTAACATTTTACGAGCTTCAAGATCGTGCATCTGCAATTTTTTATTTTGCCCCGGCCTAATAACTCGTTAACAAATGGAGCCGACGAAAAACTTATTATGTAACCTTTTTTGTCTCTCGCTCGATTCTCCGATGGCCAATTTTTTCTAAAAAAACAAAATAGTCGTATATACGTAAGGTTTTTTTGAACCATCTAAATGTTTGGAACGCGGCATCGTTTTAGCGGGTATTCGGGAACCGAAAGTTCGAGACCTTTTTTCTTTCCATCACAATTTTCTAACGGCAAAATTTAATAATTTCAAATTAGAATATCACACTGAAAGTACAGTGTTACGGATTAGAGGTCGATCTTTTTTCTTCATTTTGTACAGTTTTTTAAATTGAGAATTTGTCGTATTTTTTTTGGGAATATCTATTAAACGGCAACCATGGTTACCAAACTACGAACTTTCGGACATGAATATTCATGAGCTTTTAAATTTGTAAAATATAAACCTCAAAATTTAAAAATCTTGAAAAAATGTACAAAAATTGATGGTCAAAGATTAGAAATCTGCCAAAAATTGAAAAAAAGCATCGGATTCTGATAAACAACGATCATAAAAAGAATGAGCTCGAGTCAAAACGGAATATTTTATGAATTATTTTGCGATCATTCGCCTCACCTTTACAGAGTTATAGAATGCCTCGAATATTCCAACGTTTTTAGAGCTCAATTGAAGATTCACGGAACCTTCCATTGTGAGAAATATTCCATCGTGCTTGACATCCGAATTAGTTTGTAAAAGGAGCAATCCCGATACAATTTCCTAAAAATTGAAGGAGTAACCTAAAAAAAGTTGTTTTGATATCATTCGAAAAAGGTTTATATCCATTCGCGTACTCACACCTTCGTGATAAATTTTACTCGCTCGTTTCAATCTTATGTCCAAATTTATCGTCATTACTAATACTATAGTGTATATTGATCAATGAAAATTGATAACACCATATATGTAAGCTAGCACTGGCCGAAACTTGCAGAAACTTGCTTTGTCTCTCTTTTTCTCTCCACCAGTACATACAGCCATACAGGTCCGATATCTCCTATGGTGGTACTCGAAGCAGTGCCGTCAGAGCGCTGTGATCGAGTGCCATCCTAGTGCCACCATGTGTGAGAGGTAGATAGATTATAGCGCATGCGCAGTCATTAATTAAGGAGTATTACTGGTATTACTATATATTTCACTTTGGCAGTCGATAGTAGCGACGTGGCAATAATGTAAACTAAAAACTCCTTCGAATTCTATGTTACCCCCACCACCGAAAGAACAATAGAGATATCAGACCTGGACAAAAGCGTCACAAACGCCATCTCATCAATGCCATCTATGTGTACAGCTCTCAACTACTTCCGTCCGTGGTCTGTCTGGCTTTTGTCGCGGCGGCCATCTTCTTTCAATTTCTTTCAGTCACCGCGACTTTCAGTGCTGCAGCGAGGGGAGAATTGGAGAATTACTGAGAAGAGCGAACAAGAACAGAGCTTCAACAAAATTCAAATCGACGTTGTCGGTTATACTGCCATAGGTCGTGTTTCACGGTGCTCGCATGATAGGATCAGATAGGATCACACTGCCGAGAGGATTACAACGCGACACTGGAAAAAATAAAACCGTCGTTTCTCGAGATTTTAATTCATTTCGTACAATCGTTCGATCTGCACTGCAAAATTATAATCCACGATGGCGTTGAGAAATCGGACAGCGCTTACGGTAAGTATTAAAAAAATAATAAATCGTAATAAAAGAGAAGCGATAAAATTTTCGTTGAGCCCGTTGAGCCCTCATCGCGCCGCGCGGGTTCGCCGTACGGCTTTTCGTAACCGTCGATCCGAAGCGTTTTTAAATGCCGACCCTGAATTATTTAAAAGGCTTCCTACTTTCATCCAAATTTCTTCATCATTAACACAAATCGTGACGCTAATATCGCGTTAAACCTTTTTATTCCGACGTGCACTATCGAAAATGAGCTTTCCCTCGGACTGTTGGATTTCTATGTATTTCGTTTTCGAGGATCACGCGTGTTTGTCATTGAGTGAGTCCGACCTCGAGACACAGCGATTAATACACACAATGGATTCTCAAAAGCGTTCTTCGTAAACATGCCTTTTTTTCACAATTTTCTCTTCGATCTCAGCGCCAATTTATCGTCAAATATCCAAGAAAATAGTAAAAGGATTTCGAATACTATAATAGGAAAACGGAGCATTTAATGTCATTATTATTATTATTAATATTATTATTACGAAAATGTTGATCGAATAATTATCGGCAGAACAACGTCAATCAAGAGAACACGAGACATCCCAAGTCCATGGCCGTCGGAGTTCCGGCTCAGCCTACGAGACGAGCCGCTCTCGGGGAAATTGGCAACAAGGTGAACGGAGCTAGAGGCATCGATGGCATCGGAAAGAACGCTCTCGCGATCAAAGTTTTGAAGAAACCGGTCGGCAAAGCGCCGGTGGTTCCGACGGACAAGGTTGTTGAAAAACCGACCGTCGATCGATCCAAGCCGATAATAAAGAACGAGCCGAGCATCGAGACCAAAGTCGAGGCCATAAAGATCGAGGCGAACAAAGAACCCGAGGCATTCTCCTCCGACTTACTATCCATCGAGGACATCGACGAGATCGACAAAAACAATCCTGTTCTCGTGTCCGCGTACAGCAATGACATATACGAGTATCTCAGAACTCTCGAAAAACAATATCCCGTTGCAAAAGGATTCTTGAATGGTCAGGAAGTAACGCCCAAAATGCGAAGCGTCCTCGTCGATTGGCTCGTCGAGGTTCATCAACAATTTCGTCTTGTTCAAGAAACTCTGTATCTGACAGTTGCCATTATAGATCGATTTTTGGAAGTACGTATTATTTATTAGTCACTCATTTACGCTTAATAACGTTTTTATGGTAAAGAGACAAATTTGGAATTTTTTATAAAATTGAATCTTTGCTCATTATTTTTCAGCATCAAGGAACATTCTCGAAAGATTAGCGTTTTGTAATTTTCATACCTTTTTTTTTGTAAAAGATTTCGAATTATTCAATGTCTTTGGTAAATATTTCCATTCAAATATCAAAATCAAGTGAATTCTTTCGTACGACAAAATACAAGCCCGATACAAGTTCCGTTCAAATACAATGTTCGGCATTCGACGCCGGATGATAATATTTATCGCAAATATATTTCACGAATATAATACTTTGTTTAAAGCTCCGATGTCATATTTTTGAAATTACAGTTGCACAAGACGATAACGAGAAAAAGACTGCAATTGGTTGGGGTAGCGGCAATGTTTATCGCTTGCAAATACGAGGAAATGTATTCGCCCGACATAAGTGATTTTGTCTACATAACTGACAATGCCTACGGTAAAACGGAAATATTGCAAATGGAGATCGTGATCGTTAGAACCCTCGATTATTCACTCGGACGACCTTTGCCTCTTCATTTTCTTCGAAGATACAGCAAAGCAGGACGGGTAAACTTTAAACGTTCGACGAATAACGAAAATTTTTCAAAATGATTTTTAAAAAATTTCAATCGAAGGAGTTACTGAAATTTGAAAATTTTCCTTGTTCTTTCAAGGCACTTCCGGTGCATCATACGATGGCAAAGTATTTCCTGGAACAAAGCCTCGTGCATTACGAACTTTGTCATTACCCGCCGAGTCTCATTGCGGCAGCGGCGATGTATCTTTCCTTCTTGTAAGTTGACACCGCAATGTCTCGCGCCGTACTGTCTTTTTGTTTTTCATGACAAAAAATCGTACTTTTACTTGAAAAAATAATATATTTTGATTTTATCTATGACTCGATATCTACCAACTGCATCAAAATTCAAATTTCACATTCAGAAACGTAGGAGATTGAAGGGGAAACTGTCACTTCTGGCAAATTTTCGATCACACACGATTAAGATCACTGAACGAAAAATAATAAAAGAATATACATGGAATCCTCGGATGAAGCGCTTTTAAATGATACTTGACGCGATATATTGTTTCAACGTTTCTTTTTTCTCAGGCCAAACTATCCTCCCATTTTGATCTGGAATAATTTTTTTTTTTTTTAACGCCGACTGTGCGATATATGCGCGCTTCATCGAGAATTCCGTTTTTCCTTTTGGGAGTACGAAACCTTAAAAATTATAAATTTTCATTGTGATTGAAAGAAAAAAAATAATTATTCACAGCGTCATTGGTCACGATGACAACGTGGAAGGTCAAGTAATCTGGACGGATACCCTCGTCTATTACAGCACGTACAAGAAGGAAGAATTATTGCCGATCGTTCACGATATCGCTGGGGCGATTGTAAACGCCGAGAAGAGCAAATATCAGGCTGTCAGAAAGAAGTACACTCACACCAAACACATGAAGATAAGTCTACGTCCTGAGCTCAAGTCTCCGTCGATGATCGTACTCGCGAACATACCTAAGAAAGAGTGAATCGATTCCCCCCACCCCTCCTTTTTTCAAAATTCGGAGATACAACGGCGAATCATCTTTTTTGTTAATTTTTTGTTCTATATTTTTTTTTTACACCCGCATTCGTAATCGAATCTATCCGGAGGAGAGTCTCCGAGAGTCTTTTGTATTATTCGTTAAATGTCCATGACGATTCGTCGACGGCTGAACGAGTGAATTGCGACCGGTTTTGCTCGTTAAACGCGAATCCAAGAATGGCATGAGAAAAAAAAAGATAAGACAAGAGAGAGATATGAGAAGGAAGAAAAAGAGTGGAAACGATGATGCGAGGAGCAAGACTGAACGAATCGATACGTACGATTGGAGAATTCAAATATTTTAATTCGATATTTTTTAAGTACGGATCAACCGAGAGACCGGCAACGAGCGAGCTACGATATTATGTATTTTTGTCTGTAGAATTTTTTTTCTTTCTTTGTCCCGTCGCACGCAGCTAGAATAATGGGTTTGGTAGCCGATGGGAACATATATATATATATATATCTATCTATATTTTTTTTAAAATCGCGTATACGACGAGCGACATTGACGAGAAAGCTTATATTAGGAAGACTTCGACACGCGTGAAGCTGCCGAATATACATATATATATATATTTTTCTCTTTTCTTCTTTTTAGTTGCGACCAGTTTTGGCGAATCCGAAACACACGATCCTCTTTTTTTTGTTTTGTTTTTGTACTAGATCTTTGATACTTGTTTTTATTGCCGAATGATTATGACCTTTTTTTTCTTTTTACTATCGCTGAATCTTTTTTCTTCCTTTTTATACATTGGTCCGACGATTTTAGACGATAAATTGCGAAAAACCTTCCCAGTTTTAACCCAGTCAACTCCGAGCGATTATTAACGTTTTTTTTTTAAAGCGATTTATTTTTCGGCTTGTAACTTTAGACTCGTGATAAAGGCATGATAAATTTGTACAAGGTTGTTGAAAATTGTTCTTTTCGAACGATTTTTAGCTCAAAATTTTACCCCTGTGAAATTTTGGACATTCTTTTTTTTTTTTAACCATTGAAAAATGTGATATTCGCCACACCTGTCGCATGATATAATAATAGAAACAACAACAACAACAACAACAATAATAATAATAATAATAATAATAATAATAATAATAATATATCGTTTCTTACATAGTCTCTAAGGCTTGCTATTTTATTCACGATTAAAAAAGAAATTACGTGTAGATCGCGACGAGGTTTGATCATATTTTGTACATACAATCACTTTCACGTTCCGACGACGAGCATAAAAGTAATGTAAACCGAAACGAAAAATTGACACACAATGTTAGCAGATAAATTTGAATAAAATCAATGAAATAAAATACATAACTAGAATTGTAATATATATTTTTTTGTCAAAAACAAACCAAAATCCGCGTGCTAACGCTGGAAAGAAAACTCGAGCGTAAATTCCAGCGATGATTATATACGAAGATATATTACTCGATATAATATTTTAATCGAATGAAGAGAATACGATGGGCTTTGTAAATAAAAGATAGGGATTTTAACTGCGCAAAAAAAAGTAAAAATGTATTTTCTCAATCACTTTCGGGCGTATCGGAAAATGACGTTTTATTTTTATCACAGATTTATCCAGAAGTTTTTTCCTCAGTGTTGAAAATATCAAGGTGCCAAACATTGTTAATCCCGTCCGGTGGATACATAAAGCGAGACTCTGAAATTTAGTCATTTTTTTCAACAAATTTCAAACATTTTTTTGCATAATCCATATTTATTACTTACCAAGTAAGCTCTGTGGAATCTTACTCGGTTGATTGTCTTTAAAACAAATCGGCTCGTCTCTCTGAAAGATTGGAAAAAATATTAATGAATATTAACCTTGAAAAATATCAACAAAAACGAGGAATAATTTGTAATGCCATCGTTGGGATGAAAAAAAGTCTCACCGTGTCGAGAGAATCGTTCAAGAATTTCGGCCATATTTCATTTTTGCTACATTCGATGAAATTTATAAATTCACCGAATGAATTTTGTAGCTTTTCGGCTATTTCGTCATTTCCGAAATTCAGCAACATATGCGTCACCAATTTAACATCATCTGCGGGAAACGTTAAAAAAAACTTATAATTGCAGTATAGTCAAATTGAAATGACGTTGTTTGTATTTTGTTTATTTATTTATTTATTATATTCGTGAATTGAAATTTTTTTCAATTTGTATAAAAATTGAGAATCAAAGCCTTTCGAATGAAATTTGTCGACCAGAAACTCATTCATATTTTTCCCCTATTTTTTAAAATGTTTCTGAAAAAAGGTAAATCCGAATGAAAACCTTTGTCGGCATATGTGATCGTGATTGTTTGATGCAAGGCTCTTATGAGTGCCAGGTCCTCGAAGAAACTTCCTTCCTTTATGCTCAAAAGTTTTCTCTCCTGTTTTCGACGATTTTTGCTCGATCGATAAGTCCTCCTTGAAAATTTTGCGAACGAATATATTTACGAAAAAAATTGTATTTGCCGATAAATCGAGTGAAATTTGATGGATTTTTTGTTTGTTTTCTCTTATTTACCCGGAACTCGTTGAAATTTGAGAACTTTGGCTCGCGAGTGAACCGGCAATGCTACTCGTTTCGCTCAACAAATCATTGACTTGGCGCCTGGTCGGGTAATCGTAATCCGCCCCGAGTCCCATTCGTAATTCCCTCGCCGCATTCTCCTGTCTCACAGTTGCAAGACGAATTTTCTGCTTCTCGAATTTTTCTCTGTTTCGGCTCATCGTGTACAAAAGATAGGCGGCGTGCTCACCAACTCCGGGCTTCACGTGAGTCTCTGTAATTAATATGCAAACATTAGATCCAATCGATAAACAGAGAAAGTGGTCGTAGTTCAGTTATAGCCTGTGAGGAAAAAAAAGTGTATCTTGAAAAATCGTTCGAGTAATACTTATTATCAACGGACATTTAAAAAAAAAAATCATATCTTACGAAATTTTAACCGTTTGCTTGATTTTAACAAGATCGAATTGCCAACATTTTTCAGCGATAATGTTTCTTTATTTATATATCAGGGCGATTTTTTTCGACTATTTTAAAATTTCTTTCACTCCCCACCCGAAATTTGGTTGCACATGTCTGAAAGAAAATTCCCCGAAAGTTACAGCCCTTAATATTAATATTAAGTACTTTCCCTTCGCGTGATAAGTTTTTCCATCTAAAATACACGTAAATCAAAAACTTTTTTATTCAAAATTTTACCACTCGGCAGATTTGTATGGTATCGCATTGATTTTGCTCGCAATTTACGCAGAATTGAACGATCTTTGAAAGTGTCGTCAACAGCGTAAATGTAATTTACACCGGTGAGATGGTACGAGGTCACTAAAGTTGATTTTTACTCAGAATTCTCGTTTTTTTGCCGTTATCTCCAAAATAATTAACTTTACCGAAAAAAAGTGAAGGAACATTTTCCTAGAAATTTAATTTCCTACAAAAAAGATCCTTTACACCTAATTCCTAAAATCAATATTTCTTGAGACATCGGACCTTAACTTATTTGTAATATCAAATTTTTTATGAATTATCGAACGAAAAGTTTCAAATTGTTGATATTCCGTATCATATCACCACTGGTGATATGATTACCATACGTGATACGGTGATATGTATTATATGGATTATCAACAACTTGAAACTTTTGGTTCGATAAACTATACAAATTTTATATCATTGATAAGTTAAGGCTCAATATCTCAAGAAACATAAATTTTAGCAGTTAAGGCAAGAGGACTTTTTTTTTTGAAGGAAATTAAATTTCCAACAAAATGTCTCTTTACGATTTTTCGGTTAAATTAATCATTTCGGCGATAACGGCAAAAAATCGAGAATTTTGGGCAAAAATCAACTTTAGGGATCCGTACCATCTGACCGTTGTAAGTTACACTTAGGCTGTTCAGGTCGCTTTTAAAGATCGTTCGATTCTACGTCAATTTTGCCACCAAAATCGATGTGATGGCATAAAAAACCGGGGAGTGGTAAAATTTGGACGAAAAAAGTTTTTGATTTACGTGTAAAATTTTTTGATTGGTAAAATTTTGACGAAAAAAGTTTTTGATTTACGTGTATTTTACATGGAAAAACTTATTTCACACGAAGGGTAAGTACTTAGTATTAATATCAAGGGCTGTAACTTTCAGGGAATTTTCCTCCAGACGTATACCTCGAGATTTCGAGTGGGGAGTGGAAGAAAAAACAATCGCCCTTATAATATACACAAGACCACGAAAAGTGCTGGAGTGTGATACTTTTAAAAGACATTTTTCGAAATATAAAACTCCAAACGTACCAATGAGATCGAGACGTTTTATCGAATGAGCTATTCTCGTTGCATCGCGCCAATCTTTACCCTCGCACAATACGGAAACTGCTTCCTCGTGTTGCTTCAGATAAGTCACGAGTATTTCAGCAGCTTCGCGATGTCTCTTCTCCCGATTGAGATACGCGACTAATTCGCCGTACAAGTCCCGCATGTCTCTCGGGCTAAAAGATGAACCGTGAAAAAAAAAAAACAAAATATGAGATAGCGTAAATTATTTCATTCGGAATAACGAATAAGAGGAGGAATGACGATTTTTGTTTTTTTGTTTTGTCAAACATTACTCAAAATCCAATTGCATAGCGACCACGATAACATCCTGCCAGCTTCCGGCTGCCTTGTAAGCGCAAAGAGCGCTCTTGAAGTACCAACTTCGCGAATACATGATTCCAGCCTCGTAATATTTTTCTCTCTTCATGAGCACATCGCCATAAATTTTTGCAATTTTCCTGTACTCCTCGCTCGCAGCGGGAAATATCTTCAACGCTTTCGCGTACATGTCGTGATTGCAAATGAACTCGAGGCATTCGTCAAATTTTTCCGTCGCTCTGGCAATGTGATCGAGCGCCGAATCGTATCTCTTGAGATACTCGTCGATACTGTACTTCATGTAATTGATCTCACGTTTTTTCAAATCGTTCAACAGCGGTATATACTCTTTGGGATCCTTTTGCGATTTCGAAGCGACGAAAAGGGCGAGCTCAAAATCATACATACCCAATGAAATGTCAAAGAGAACGTTAACATCGACGAGATAAAGCAGGTATCTCAGTGCATCGACGGAGGGTGATTTTTTATCGTGCAACGACGTATCCTCGAGTAACCTGACCTCTTTGATTTTTCTCAGAGCGGCCTCGAGACCCGATGTACTCTGATTCTTCACGAGACTCGTCAATATCGGCTGTATAAAAATATCCGAATCCTCACGTTTTTCCATTATCTCGCGCAATATCTCGCACACTCTCGTCACTTTTCGTTCACGCGGATAAACGGCATTATCGTTATCCCCGTAAATATTGCCATATGAACTTTTGTAAATCGTCTCGGTGACATTTTCATGGCTCAGTTCGGAGATAAAGAGACTGAGCCGGCTGGGATTTTTGACATCATTGACGAATTTAACGGCATTATTGACAAACGCCGATGGATCATGATCGTAAATTATATTTAGATTGATACGTTGCTTTCGTATTATATCGAAGGCATTCGAATAATCAAGTTCATCGAGCAACGTTCCAATTATGTCAAGTGACAGTGCTCTTGGCTGTATACATTCCAAATTACCACGTGGCATTTGTAATATCGTGCGTGAATCTTTCGATACGGCGATTATCAAATTTGATCCGCGCTCGATTCGTCTCACGCTCAGTAAAGTTGAATTTTTACAACTGTTTTCCCACGGTTTTATCGTTAAATCCCGATTCAATTGACAGAGTCCCTCCTCATTCAGTCTCACGCATATAAGCGCGTGCTGCAGCGTCGTTGTCAACAAAAAATCCGAATTTACGGTAAAACTTGTTATGTTACCGGCGATCTCGACGCCATCGATGAAAAATCGGCCACGATTCGTCAACGATAATACTCTGTGACGATCTTTTATCTTTATTATCTCGACGAGCGTGCAAGATTCCGGCAATTCCATGGACGTCGGAATCAGCGACTCCGTCTTTGTGTATCTAAAAATCGTTTTCTCCGTTAATACGTAAGCCACTTGGTCGTCCGGCGATGACACGATGTGCTCGATATTACCATCGACGGGATAAGCATCACTGCGAAATAATACATAGACATGAAAATTTATATTTTATAGTTAATTTTTGACAAGTCGGTGGTAAAAATGCCTTGTAATAATGATCAATATTATTATTATTATTATTATTCATTGATATAAAATATATAATAATATTTACTATAATAGGCCTACTTTTTGCATTATTGAAAAAAAATCTTTTAGTAAATTGTCAGAATTCGAGAACCTGCGACAACCGAAAAAAAACGTTTCATCGATCAACCGATCTTTGGAACTCGATTCGATAAATTACCGTACAACGACTCGGCCCTTGTTCCTAAAGTCTTGTCCCTCGAGATCCAAGATGCAAAGATAGCCGTACGTGCCGTAAGATGCCGAACACAGAATAATATTTTCCTTGAACCACAAAAAGTGATGAAGCGGCGAATACTTGGCTGTGTCCTCGATCACTGACGTTTTCCACTCGATTTCGTAGGCTCGAATGTTCTTGTACTCCGAAAAATCAGAATCCTAACGAGTTTAATGACAGTTGAAAAAATCACGAAACTGGCTAGAAATTTTGTAATTTATCGTACGTGAAAATTATAATTATTTTCTCAGTGTGAGAATTAGTCGGTTTTTTTTTCAATTTTTTTTTTTTTAACGTTACCTCGGAGCGAACGCACAGGACCAATCGATTATCGCTGAGAAGGCACATAAAAATGTTGGAATCAAGCCACGTATCGTCGCCGCCGAAACTCGGGGCGAATATTATTGAATTTATCGTCTCATCGAATATCAAACTTTCGTGAGCCATGGGAGGCGGCACGATACCATCGCGAAATCGAGTTATCAGAGCTTTTTTGCCATCAACGACACCGACGACTCCCCTGTCACTTTTGCTGAAACCTCGACTACGATCGACGCTCCAACGAAACGAATAAATCATCGTGTTTTCTTTTGTAAGTAAAATCAATCGTTTGCCGGCTCTTGGGGCTGCGCTCCATGCGAAATAGAGGAGAGGATTTTCAATCGTGAATTTTATCGTTCGTTTCAAATACCAGTGGTAATTATTTTCGGACCACAATTGCAAATGCGTTTCATCGTTGTCGCACTTTTTCAGCCACAAGCTCAAAATATCCGCATCTTGGGACCATTTTATACCGATTATCTGTAGGCACAAAAACAAAACAAAAAAATTTTAGTTGCACGTAATTGTACATTATTGTTCTCGTTTCTCAAGTTTCGAATCCGTTGTGTTTTTATTTTCATCGTTCGGAGTATGCCCGAATATTGAAAATATCGAATATGGCCATTAATTCGCCATTGACCGAAAGAATAATTAAAAGTTACAGGAGAGCCGAAACGTACGTTACAATCGTTGGGCTTGAAGGGAAGAACGAGTTCCCGATGCTTCAAGCCATTTTTCTCGAAAAAGGCGACAACGTGCTTGTTGGAAAGTAATTGACTCGTTGCTATTAAATTTCCAGATGGTTTCCAGGATATTTGCGGCTCAAGACCGGCCGCGAGTTCGCTGGTGCACCGGAGAACTCCCTCGCGGTTGAAAATTTTGAAAAATCTCGTCCGACTCTCCTTACGATGAAAACCGACCGCGAACATCGTTCCATCACCTCGCCAACTTATTCTTGGCTTTTCGTCATCGTTCACGGTCGTTCCGATTACAATATTTGTCGCTTTGGCGGCGACTTTACCCTCAGATCCGTGAAACTGAGTCTCCTTCTTGCCCCATCCGACAGTGACAAATTCATTCTTTCCGTAATTCGTCGAATACAGATCTACCTGTGACGTTAAATTTCAAAAAATCCAATTAAATTTGTAAATTTCAATAAATTTTAATCAAGTTCAATTCGTACGCAAAAATTACTGGCATTTGAATACTCGACTGAATTTGAAAAATCTCGGCCTCCGTTGCTTCGGTAATCGAGCGTTAACTTTGGTGTCTTTTCCGAAAAATGATGGAAATTTTTTTTTCTTAAAAAATACCGATTTTTTCTTACATTACATCGTAATAAGTGATATTAGGTCAGGGGAAACTGACATTTTTTACTAAAATTTATTGGAATTGTCCTTTGTTTTCGCATATTTCAAAATGCCATAATTCATGGAATTAATGGGAAACGATAGCCTTCCCCGCTGAAATATCATTTACCACGATGGAATAAACAACGACGCCGTGAAACAAAAATTTCCCATCGTTTTTCAGAAAAGGCATCCGACTATACGATTATAGTCGCTTTTTTTTAAAAAAGAAAAATTAATGTTTCGCCCGCCGAACAGAAAATAGAGAAGACGGCGAGTAGTCGGGAGAGGTCAAATTTGAAAAATAGATAATTCGCGATGAAAATTAACACGGACGCTAAAAAAACTGAACTAAACGAGCGTCGACCAAATCTAAGAACATGGTACGATCGATCGGAGGAATTTTCAAAATACCGCATTAAGATTATACGGAGTATATCGAGAGCGAGAATCTTGATATCGATCGGAAAACTATTTGTGTATTTTTTGTGTTAATCAAATTTAGAAAGAGTATGAAAAATTTAAGAAAAAAAGTAAATTATGCATAATCGGGATAAGTCGATAAGACGATCGTAAAATTCAATGAATTTTACGAGTCTCAAAGTTTTGGCGCGCGTTAAAAAGTTTTCAATTTACATTCGCGTTTATCTTCCCCCAAGGATTACCACCCCGCGTGTTTTTATTACCTTCGATATAACATGAAAATTTGAGATCAGAGTGACAACGGTATCGTCCGATGTTATCAGAACTAGAATTTCCCGATCGGGACTGAGTTTGATGCATTTAAGACCCTCCGGTATGACGTTGGTTGCATCCTGATGAAAATTCGGTGCCAAATTAACGGTAATTATCGGTCCTGTGTCGTAAGCGCACCATAGCTGTTCCACGTCGCTGGAATACTCAAGACCGACGGCTCTTGCCGAAGATTCAACGTCGATGTCAACAAAGTTTATAAACAAACCGTTTTTCATCGAAATCTCGCAGAGTCGTCGATCTTTGAGCACGTAAAGATCGTCATTGTCGGGATTCGTGCAACAATGAACATCTCCGTTCAATAATTCCCGAAGGTCCGTTATCTTGTCACCAAAATTCTTAATTACACGAGTGTGAACCGTGAGATTCCGCATTATTTGCCTTCCGATACAAATCGTTGCCCCCGTATTACAAGCTTGTAATATCACCACTTTGTCCCTTGGTAGAAAATTTTTATATTTTTCACGTGAGACGACTTGAAATTTATTCGTCGCTGGTTGTAATATCGTAGCGTGATCGTAGATTCCTAGCACCGTGTTTGAGGTTACGTGCCGAAAAAAAAAAACAAGTCTTTCCAGCAGGGACAAGCAGGGATCTGTGCGATCCGTGATCCGTGCAACAAAGGGAAACAAGAGGTTACAGTCGGTCGATAACGTAGGGGCCTATTTCGCTAATGCTGCAATGGTCGACCGCCAGATACCCTGATATCGATGTTCCGGATAATTGAATGACGATAAGAGTCGTACGATCTGATACCACTAAAACCGGAAATGACTGTGGAGTTCCAAAATATGGACTTTGCTCATTAACCTCGTCAATGGAAAAAACGGTAATCCGTTAGTTAATAAATCAATCAACAAAATTAGTCGCAAATTATTGTGTAATCGATCAACTTGTTGATTCGTCAATTATTGAGAATACACAATCCACGTCCAACGGTTAACGAACAAAACAAATATTATTATATTTTAAGCCTCGCCGGCATTGTTTTTAGCTCGATGATTCTCGTTGACCAAATACCGTCTCCGTCTCCGTCTCCGTCTCCGTCTCCGTCTATGTCTTCGTCTATGTCTCCGTCTCCGTCTCTGTCTCCGTCTCCGTCTCCGTCTCCGTCTCCGTCTCCGTCTCCGTCTCCGGCTATGTCTCCGTCTCCGTCTCCGTCTCAGTCTCCGTCTATGTCTCCTATTTCTCCTTCTCCGTTTCCGTCTCCGTTTCCGGCTCCGTCTCCGTCTCCGTCTCCGTCTCCGTCTCCGTCTCCGTCTATGCCTCCGTCTCCGTCTCCGTCTCCGTCTCCGTCTCCGTCTCCTTCTCCGTCTCCGTCTCCGTCTCCGTCTCCGTCTCCGTCTCCGTCTCCGTCTCCGTCTCCGTCTCCGTCTCCGTCTCCGTCTCCGTCTCCGTCTCCGTCTCCTTCTCCGTCTCCGTCTCCGTCTCCGTCTCCGTCTCCGTCTCCGTCTCCGTCTCCGTCGCCGTCTCCATCTCCGTCTCCGTCTCCGTCTCCGTCTCCGTCTCCGTCTCCGTCTCCGTCTCCGTCTCCGTCTCCGTCTATGCCTCCGTCTCCGTCTCCGTCTCCGTCTCCTCCGTCTCCGTCTCAGTCTCCGTCTATGTCTCCGTCTCCGTCTCCGTCTCCGTTTCCGGCTCCGTCTATGTCTCCGTCTCCGTCTCCGTCTCCGTCTCCGTCATCGAGTGGAACGAGAACACGCACTGAGAAAAATAAAGTTGGAATCAACCAAATCTGTCATTCGATACGTCCAAACGAATATTTAGTTGGTACGATTCATTTTTTTTTCCCCGTATAATATTTTTATTGACCGAAGCGCATATATAATACAATAAAATAATTTGAATATTTATGCGCTTTGGTCAGCCAAAATATTATTCAGGCAAAAAAATATTGAATCGTACCAACTAAATATTCGTTTGGACGTATCGAATGACAGATTTTGATGATTCCAACATTTTTTTTTCAGTGCGGGGAGGATCGGGCGTGAGAGGCAATTGTATAAAATTATAAAATAGATCGACGCGAATATATAACCTGCTGAAATCGCCCAACGATCATCGTGGACTCTCGACCGATAGTGCAGTATTGTACAGAGACATTTTTTATAATGGAGTTGCTTCGTTGCAACTCCGTAGAAATATTTTCATCTCGGAGTAAATACGAATCGCTGCACCAAAAGGGCAATTGTTTCGTAATTATTTATTTATTTTTCATTCAACGGTAAAATACGATCATTCTCGTGACCCCTTGAATTTATTATCCCCTGATGAATAAATAATTTAATTTGAATTTGCAAAAAATTGAAATCGAAAACCACCGACGAAAAAAAAAGCAATCGAAATTGAAAATTATAATTTAAAATTGACACTGAAAAATTGGATCATCGGGTAGGAAGTAATTTTTTTTTCCACCATTTATTTTTGGCGATTCAAAACCGAGATTTTTTTTTCGCTCATCAAGTTCGAATGAATCTATTTCTTTTAATAAATGAAATTTTATTGACGCATCGGCCTGATTGACCATCGATCGCGCTGATATATAAATATTATAGATTCAATGAAATTGAATCATCATGTTGGAATTGCAAAAATTATCGTATTTTTCAGCCTCGTGATTCAGACTCGTCCGTTAGATGCAATGTTGCTTTACCGCGGATTATCGTGGAAACCGTGCAACAGATGCAAAGTGTATCGCAGGTAGCAGCTTCGATACGAACGATGGGGACGTCGAATGAAAGGCACGATTCGTGGCGATATATTTTTTTCCATTCAAGGACTGTATCCCCGTATGATTTTTTAATGGTTTTTTTTTCTTCAAATTTCAGATGGACCGCGAGTCTGTCAAATTTCGTCTCGGCTGGTGCGGAAAGAACCGCAGAGCCCACGAGACTCTTGAATTTGCGGAGCACGCGTGATGGTCCCGCTGTTGACGCAGAGAAAATCGTTGACGCTTATTTCATCGTCGAATTGTTCGCGCTAAAATAGTAACGTTGCGTTACGATCGATCGTCCTGCGATGCTCTTGACGGTTACACGCTACAGAGATAATTGAGATAATAACGAGTCCACGATTTACGATGAATATAATTCGTCACGCGAACGAATCGAGTCTTTCATCACGAGTGACACGAGTATCGAGTGGATGATACAAAAACTTGAGAGCAACGACGATCGATCGGTTTGTTTTCCATTGGATACCACGTTTACGCGAGAGGGTACTTACTCACTGGCAATCTCATCGAGGTGCAACGGTGGACATGACAAGAGCGAAGAGTCGAAGAGCGGGGAGGAACGCGACAAGGAGGCAAAAATTGGTCACCACGTCGGCAAGGATAACGGTGAGAATGGAAATCAACGTCGAGGGATGAATCAACGAGGGACAAAACGGATAAGGAAATTTTGAGGGAGAAGAAGCATCGAAAGAGCGACGATTCGAGCGAGGAGAGAATGGCAAGGATACGAAAAAGGACGTTGACGGGGAAAAGGAAATTGGCGAGATCGAGGATACGGAAGAAAAAATCATCAAGAAGGATAATGACGTGTGAGTCGCGATTGGAAATATCATGAAAATATTTTTTAACCCGATATCGCAAAATTTGCGAACGCTACAGCAACCACGCAATTTTTTTTGTAAATTTAAAAGCGCATAAAATTCGCCCGCGTCGATGAATTTTTGCAAAATTTATAACAAAGGGGCTGTGGAGCTCAGCTTATGTGGAAAATTTCGGCTCGCTACTCCAATGTGGTCTTGAGATATAGATGTTGGAGTTTTTCCGAGGCAGCGACACACACACACACACACACACACACATACGGACATTTTTTGAAAATATAATTTCTCCATGTTTTAGGACATTTTTAACATACTGACATGAAAATCTCGAACAAAAAAATTTCGCGAAAACAAAGCTTCCTCTATGAGGTAGCAAAATGGTCAATGATTGAGAAAAGGGTCTTGGAGAAAAAACACCAAGTGCTTACGAAATGGAACGCATTGATGGATCTATGATAAAATTATGAGGCTCGAACATTTTCTGAATTCTTTACGAATTTCTCATTTACGCGTTGAGCTGAACTATTACCATTCTACAAAAATTCCTTTCTGCTTGCAGGTATCGAACGAGACTTACAATTACGAGATACACGAGCCACTCGGTGTATCCGATTGGTGCGCTGATAAATTGGAATTTTTACTCGTTAATATGCGATGATTCGATGATGGACGATCGCGGGTGCCGCCGATGGAAACAAGATAATGGTTGAGCGATAAAATCACGGCGGTGCTATGGAAATACAACGTCATTGAAACGTACGGCGAAATGAAAAAAAGAAAATAACACGAAAAACGGTCTTTACGACGATTCTTCATGATGAAAAATTAGAGCGCCATTTGGCTTCTTACGTCGAACGATTTTTTCAAGGCTGCAACGTGTCTCTGGATCCGTGAAGAATTTTATCATGACAAATAGCATATTTGCGTTGCGCGAAAAAATTTCGATAAAAAAAAAAACACCGATCAACATTGTAGTTGTTTTGTTTTTCTAATTTATATTGCAACCAGCGGTATGACAACTCGAGATGACCGTTGAAAATTAGCGAAATACATCTACATCGAGGATTGTCGACTTATCATCGAACCAAGATTGGCATACGTGAAATTGTCCAATTTTTATGACTCTACCCCGCCAACGACAATGCGGACCTCATGCTGCGATCCTTGATAATACACACCGGGCACGGGACGCACGATTATCGTCCGTTGACACCATATCACCACCCTTGTTATTTTTTTTATTAATTTTTATAACTTGAATTACGAAGATTTTGAAAGAACATTGTGCATCTCTGTAAAGAACCACACGTCGTCTGGAAGAAGCGGGGTCAGCGGGGTGATGGTTGCGGCAAAAAACTCCAATTTCATTATGACTCATGAGAAATATTTATTTCCAACTCAAATTTGTATCAACATGACTCGTAATCGTACGAGGTAAAAGAATAACACTCGAGGGGGAAGAGAAGAATAAAAATAACACGATGAACACGAACAATGGAAACTCGGAGTTTTTCAAAAATTTTTGTATTAATTTTTTTTTCGCGTGTCTTTGACAATGCGTTATATTTATAAACACACCGAAATCTATTATAAGGTATATATGAATCCCGTCAGTTGTAACCCTGGCAGTTGATGCGACGTTGAATAAAAAATAATGAAAAAAAATATATTGATCGTTTGAATGTTTATTTCGCTCCTCTTATTTCCTCTTTGATTCCTCTTTATTTTGGGTAGTGTACAATCTTGGCCGGGATTATCGAGACTTGACGGACTCTGCGGGTCTCCGTTATTGCAATCTTGAATAGTAGTAGTATATTTATTTGTCGAGATGTAAATACATCTATTACAAAGAGGGTTGGTAATGCGGTAGCTATATAATTCAAATCTTAACCTAGTTACGGAAACAAACGGACGCTTCAGGTTCCAAACATCAATTTCCCAGCGCAAAGGCTCGCAATTTGCATGCTGTTATAATGAATAAAGCCAGATTTCGAGTTCCCGCCTCGTCCAAATTATCAAGAGCAATAAGAGAATTGGCTACCGGAAAATATTGGGTTCTAGCGGCGTCGTACAACGGACATTCAAATAGAAAGTGGTCCAGCGTTTCAAGTTTCAGCATATTACAGACCGAGCACGTTACATTAATGTCGAGTTTATATATAGTATAAATTTTTAAATCTAAACGCTACCGTTACTGAACCCGAAAGGCGACTTTGAGCTGCTAATCTTTTGAAGGGAAGTGGGATATTCAAGTCTAGATATGGCTCGCGTTTCAGCTCGTTGAGCTGAACGCGGTTTTTATACAACGGGCTGTACGTCGAGAGCAAGACTCGAACTGCATCAGATTGGAATTGTTTCTCTTTAATGGTCACCAACACACGCTCTGTGCTATATTTAAAATTGTATTATAGTTCATATTATCAAAAATTTCGGAAGAGCCGCAAGCATCTAATAATTTTCGAAGGCATGTGAACCAGTTGTATTTCGGATTATTCATATTCGAGGCATCGATCTAATCGATCAAGGCAGATTTTCGAAAATCGGGAAAGTTCCATTTCGAGTATTTTTATTCACGTTTCAGGTTTCAGGTTTCAGGTTTCAGGTTTCAGGTTTCAGGTTTCACGTTTCAGGTTTCAGGTTTCAGGTTTCAGGTTTCAGGTTTCAGGTTTCAGGTTTCAGGTTTCAGGTTGCAGGTTGCAGGTTTCAGGTTTCAGGTTTCAGGTTTCAGGTTTCAGGTTTCAGGTTTCCGGTTGCAGGTTTCAGGTTTCAGGTTTCAGGTTTCAGGTTTCAGGTTTCAGGTTTCAGGTTTCAGGTTTCAGGTTGCAGGTTTCAGGTTGCAGGTTTCAGGTTGCAGGTTTCAGGTTTCAGGTTGCAGGTTTATTGAGGTTGCAGTTATTGAGGTTGCAGTTATTGAGGTTGCAGTTATTGAGGTTGCAGTTATTGAGGTTGCAGTTATTGAGGTTGCAGTTATTGAGGTTGCAGTTATTGAGGTTTATCGAGGTTGCAGTTATTGAGGTTGCAGTTACTGAGGTTGCAGTTATTGAGGTTGCAGTTATTGAGGTTGCAGTTATTGAGGTTTATTGAGGTTGCAGTTATTGAGGTTGCAGTTATTGAGGTTGCAGTTATTGAGGTTGCAGTTATTGAGGTTGCAGTTATTGAGGTTGCAGTTATTGAGGTTGCAGTTATTGAGGTTGCAGTTATTGAGGTTTATTGAGGTTTATTGAGGTTGCAGTTATTGAGGTTGCAGTTATTGAGGTTGCAGTTATTGAGGTTGCAGTTATTGAGGTTGCAGTTATTGAGGTTGCAGTTATTGAGGTTTATTGAGGTTTATTGAGGTTGCAGTTATTGAGGTTGCAGTTATTGAGGTTGCAGTTATTGAGGTTGCAGTTATTGAGGTTGCAGTTATTGAGGTTGCAGTTATTGAGGTTGCAGTTATTGAGGTTGCAGTTATTGAGGTTTATTGAGGTTTATTGAGGTTGCAGTTATTGAGGTTGCAGTTATTGAGGTTGCAGTTATTGAGGTTGCAGTTATTGAGGTTGCAGTTATTGAGGTTGCAGTTATTGAGGTTGCAGTTATTGAGGTTGCAGTTATTGAGGTTGCAGTTATTGAGGTTGCAGTTATTGAGGTTGCAGTTATTGAGGTTGCAGTTATTGAGGTTGCAGTTATTGAGGTTGCAGTTATTGAGGTTGCAGTTATTGAGGTTGCAGTTATTGAGGTTGCAGTTATTGAGGTTGCAGTTATTGAGGTTGCAGTTATTGAGGTTGCAGTTATTGAGGTTGCAGTTATTGAGGTTGCAGTTATTGAGGTTGCAGTTATTGAGGTTGCAGTTATTGAGGTTGCAGTTATTGAGGTTGCAGTTATTGAGGTTGCAGTTATTGAGGTTGCAGTTATTGAGGTTGCAGTTATTGAGGTTGCAGTTATTGAGGTTGCAGTTATTGAGGTTGCAGTTATTGAGGTTGCAGTTATTGAGGTTGCAGTTATTGAGGTTGCAGTTATTGAGGTTGCAGTTATTGAGGTTGCAGTTATTGAGGTTGCAGTTATTGAGGTTGCAGTTATTGAGGTTGCAGTTATTGAGGTTTATTGAGGTTGCAGTTATTGAGGTTGCAGTTATTGAGGTTGCAGTTATTGAGGTTGCAGTTATTGAGGTTGCAGTTATTGAGGTTGCAGTTATTGAGGTTGCAGTTATTGAGGTTGCAGTTATTGAGGTTGCAGTTATTGAGGTTGCAGTTATTGAGGTTGCAGTTATTGAGGTTGCAGTTATTGAGGTTGCAGTTATTGAGGTTGCAGTTATTGAGGTTGCAGTTATTGAGGTTGCAGTTATTGAGGTTGCAGTTATTGAGGTTGCAGTTATTGAGGTTGCAGTTATTGAGGTTGCAGTTATTGAGGTTGCAGTTATTGAGGTTGCAGTTATTGAGGTTGCAGTTATTGAGGTTGCAGTTATTGAGGTTTATTGAGGTTTATTGAGGTTTATTGAGGTTTATTGAGGTTGCAGTTATTGAGGTTTATTGAGGTTTATTGAGGTTTATTGAATTGAGGTTTATTGAGGTTTATTGAGGTTTATTGAGGTTTATTGAGGTTGCAGTTATTGAGGTTTATTTATTGAGGTTTATTGAGGTTTATTGAGGTT